>CM062290.1:369728159-370419736 GCA_031216915.1 Pictodentalium vernedei | reverse complement strand
GAGAGCGAAGCTCCAAATCCAAAATGGGATTAACTGACACCCATATATACCATATTAATCCACCAACAAACTGCGTAACAAATATATCTTGAACTTACAAAAGCTTCAACTGCACACAAAATTAACAACTGCAATCAAAATTAAGTGAGAGAATTCTCACAATTTGTTCTTATGTCTTTGTCTTGTAACAATGTATGGGATAGTGCCTACAGGCATTATAACAAGACAAATCCACACTTCGAAGATAGTATGACACAAATCCACAAAATATGAAACCTACAACCCTCTGCGCACTGCTGTCGAAATATCAAAATGACGATAGGATCTCTGATCCAAAAGTCGATTTGTGAAAGTGCATTGAACCATTTTCAAGTTATCGTCCAGGAAGCATTTACTATGAGAAAGTTCACTGTGACCTTAACCTAGTGAGTCCAAAATAAATAGGGTTCATTCACTCACCAAAGGCCAACCTACCTATGAAGTGTCATAAATGTGAGTTGAACTATACCAACTTTTTGTCTTGAAACCAATTGTTTAGAAATTAATATGTAAAAGATCACTGTGGCCTTGACCTTGAACCTAGTTGCATCCAAAATAAACAGGGTTCTTCACCTCGCCAAGGTCAACCTACCTATGAAGTTTCATGAATGTGGATTGAACCATCATGAAGTTTTCATCCGAAAACCAATTGTTTAGGATTTACTATGTGAAAGGAAACTGTGACCTTGACCTTCGAGCCAGCGAGTAAAAAATAAATATGGTCCTTTCTCTCACCAAGGCCAACCAACCTGTGAAGTTTCATGAATGTGGGTTCAACCATTATCAAGTTATCATCTGGAAACCAATTGTTTACGATATACTACGTGAAAGGTCACTGTGATCTTGACCTTTGACCTAACAAGTCCACAATAAAAGGGCTCTTCCCATCGCCAAGGCCAATGGAGAAGATTTTTTTAGTTTTGGAAAAAAGGTTATGGGTGCTATCAGTTATGTCCATTGTGGTGCACTCTGTGGACGTTGCAACTTTATTAATCTGAACAAACTTGAATTGAAACTAACTCGTCATCTCCGTCGACCCTTCACAAACTCCCCCCTCCCCCCCCCCCCCCCCCCCCCCCCAAAAAAAAAATAAATATATTTATATAAATAAAACTCATGAAAAAAGCTACCACAACCTTTTGATAGCCATCATATTTTGATGGCTTGCCCGAGTCATAAATAAAAACAATGTCAAAAAAGCTGAAAAATGAACAAGGATGAAAGTCATCCCCCACTAATATTATTTATTGGTGTGTAAGGTCATATATTTATGCTCAATGTCCACCAAGAGAACAAAGAAAAAGTGCCCACCATATTTTGATGGACAGTAGAACTTACAAAATAATCGAGAGTGTAAATAAGTGGCGATTATATGTTCGAACACAGCTGGGGACTCTTAACAACCGCCTAAATTGTCACATACTTATGACGTCACTCTTTTGTTTAAACATGGTGATATATCCCGAAGAGTTGATAAGAGCATATGCTGTATCCAACAAATATCACACCAAGCCTTCAAACACACTGGAAGTCAGAATGTTTTGACAAGCACGAAACGATGAATGTTGAATGTGTAGAATTGAGAGTGAGCGTTTCGTGTTGTGCGCGTGTCGTTTGTTTGTCTAAGAAAACAACCGTCTGTGACAGGTCGGTTACACCATATCAGCTCGTGATATTGAAGATACAATTGCTAGGGTGTACTCACTCGGGCACAGCCCACGTGAACACCCTCGCAGTTGTACATTCAATGTCACTCGCTTTCTATGGTGTAACCCATATGAATAGCATCATATCTGATCTCTCAGAAACTTAAGCTGTCAACATTTCTTGGGTAGTCCAAATAACAGAACATTTCAGAAAATTTCCAGATTTATGATGGACTCGTGTTGAAATGATCCATCACCAGATTCATTAACTCAAACAAAGCATTAGAGTCAAATTCATGTGAATTCTCTTCCTGGGGTTACCACTGTGAATGGGTGTGTTCTCCCTTCCCCAAACCCCCAAAATTGTAAAAGATAAAAAAAATCATGAAAAAAATTGCCATGATATTTCGATAGCCATCATATTTGATACCTTTGCTCAAGTCACGAAGAAATCGATTTCAACAAGCTGAAACTCAAATAATAATGAAACAGTCGACACCCAGTATGACTGAATATATCTGTTGATGGATAATCTCGAAACTAACACAATAACCCAGAGTATTTTTGAGTGGGGACTATAAGTTCGAACATAACAACTGGGACCATCCAGGTGCTGTAGAAAAAAGAACATTATACATAATCTCATACTTAGGGGAAAACGGAGAGTTCTCTGGGTATCTCCAGTAGTAAATTCACTAGGCCAAAAAAGGGTTTTGTTTCTCAGACAATTTTTTTTTTAAATCAATGAGGGAGGGAGGACTTTATTATTTTTTATTTCCGATAACCAAGGATGTGATTATATAATTCCAGCCATGAGTCAACCCTGAGTGCCAGGTTGGACATGCAAGTACAGTATGTGTATTTTTAAATCAGTGTTTATTAAAACGTAACAAAAATAAAGTGTTTTCTCAGCAACACAGAAATAAGAGATACATATATGGGACATTGTGGCATCTTCATCACTCAGTCCTATTACCTGACCGTAGTCAAACTTGGACCAACAGCATGTAATACAATTTTTGGGGTTGGTAGGACGTAGCAACCCCAAAAATTATATTACAGACTGCGCGTCCAAATTTGGACTAACCTGACCCGTGTCGAAGCCCAGGGGATGCTTGCAGTTGCTGCCGAGAAATAAAAAAGGAGGAGTTGGGTGGGGTGGGCTTTAGAATGAGTAATTGTGCTTGTAAGCATAGTCGTCTGGAAATCGAATCACTGACCGTAAATTTAGGGAAGTGGGAGGAGGGGGTGGTAACGATGGGAGGGTCCTAGTTAGGACAGGGAAGTGAGAGGGAGAGGTAACAACCAGAGGGTCCAAGTTGGTTCAAGGCCTTCCCCGAGAAAATTTTGCAAAATTTAGTGCTCTAATATCGAATCTGAGGCAATTGTAGCAGGTGTAGCCCTATATTGGAGAGCATTTCTGAGGTTGTGTGAAATCTGCATTGGGTCAATGTTTTTTTTTGGGGGGGGGGGGGGGGCATTGCTGACCCCCCCCCCCCCTGGCTACGCCACTGTCACTTCACCCATCACAAGTTTGAAATTTAACAAAAGTTTGAAGAGCCGACACTTCAAATTCACGTGCAGTAAACTAGAAATGGCATAATGCATTGCATAAATTATGCTACATATAAGGCCAGCTGTCCAAACTTTCGTTCAATTTGAAACTTGGAAGTGGGGGTGGGGGGCTTAAAATCAATGCAATATATTGGGCCATTGCGATTTACTGCTGTGCATTGGAAGTCGTGCTTGCCTCTCCAAACATTCATCCATATTTGAAACTTGCAGGGGTGGGTGTGATGGTGTTAAAACTGCTGTCTGTGAAACTTGGAGGAGGCAGGGGTAGGCTTTGCCACGTGAAGGAAACCTTGACTTTTGAATCTGAACAAAGGGGGGGGGGGGGGACCTTCGGCAAAAGTATGGGCCTCAATACGTGTCAGCACGGTATTTGAATATCATGTTCGAGTGCGGACTGGATTCTGATTTGGCAAATGAAGACAAAGGAATACTGTTATAAAACACCAGATTACGAAAACACTGGATTGGGGAGTCCCAGGGATCTGTCATCGGACCAGGTATTCCACATAATAATATGTTTGAGGGCTTTGGCTTGGATGGAATGCAAACATCATTAAATAATCTATTCATTCCCACCAAGCCGAAGTCATCAACCCAATTATTTGAGGAAATAATTGGTCCGAGGACAGATCCTTGGGGTACACCCCGATTCATAATAATCGGGTTGATGGCTTCGGCTTGGTGGGAATTAATACGTTATTGAATAATGTATCCCACCAAGCCGAAGCCATCAATCCTATTTACACAGACGACCTGTAAAATCGAAGGTCTGATTCTGCATTCTGAAATGACCCTGGAACTTTCATGTTTAACAAAAACAATACCATTTTTTATCAAATTTTCATCAAAATGTTTCTTAATTCCAGACTCTGCTAGGAAATGATGAAAAGTACAGTATCACCTGACCCAGTGTTTGAAATACGCAAAACACACAAATTTATAATATATGGAGATCAGCGCGACTGTATGTGGTTACGTTCCCTATTTTCATGATATGTCTTCACTCGGAATAACCGAAATAAATTCAACCAACACGACCCAAAAACTTCGACGTGGCGGTATCTGAGAAACAAAACCCTTTTTTTTGGCTCTAGAATCCCAATTTAATTCTCAAATTTTATTTTACATTATCCAAGTAAGATAAATTCCTCATCGCTACCTATGCTTGTCTGGCAATCTACATTTGACTTTCAGTCGCTGCCTCCTGTTAGAACTCATTCTATATGCCCATTGGATTCAGATTGTCATTAATGACCTCAAATCTAATGTAGAAAACAGGATATGTATTTTGTCATGATAACTTGCATGTATTTGACACATCAGATGGAAAATACATATTATTGAAAGAGTCAGCCATTTATCCGCCGTTTGGACCAACACAATTACATGAACGGTTTTGACTAGGGGCTTTAATTTAAACATCACTAGTGGGGACTCTCATAGTCTCCAGAAGAAGAGCATCAAATCTATTGGGTTTACAGTTAAAATTAGATATTAAGAGATCAGAACTATTAACCCTTTACCCAACGTAACGGCCAAAACCGGCCAGCGCTATTCTCAAAAATCTCCAATGAATTTTCTTCATTTTTTCATTTTTTGTCTCAAAAACATAGGTTATGACCCCTCGTTGGAACGAGCTCGTCGAGCTCGTTCCAACGAGGGGTCATAACCTATGTTTTTGAGACAAAAAATGAAAAAAATAGTTATTCAAGAATTTTTTTTGCAAGTGTCGTCTGCTTTTCATGTTAGGTAAAGGGTTAACAGAACATTACAAGACATTACATATTTGCATGGCTAATGTTGAAATCACCCATCAACAGATTCATTAATTCACGGGGGTGTAAGGCATGGCATTATTCAAACGAAATTGGTGAAAATTTTTCATCTTAAGGTGACTGCCAACACTCAACACCCCCCCCTCCCCCCCCCCCCCCCCCCCCCCCCAATGACGGAAACAAAGCAAAACTCACCATCATATTTTGTTAGCCTTGCACTAATGATTAAGTAACCAAAGTCAACAAATAGAACTTACAAAATAACCTTGAGTGTAAATGATTGGGGACTATAAGTTCAAACGTTCCAACTGGGGACTCTAAAGATCTCCTAAAGAATAGCATCTAAACTGATCTCACTCAAGAAACTTTAGTTTATCAACATGTCTCAAGTAGACGTGATAAGAGAACATTTCAAGACATTTCTAGACTTACATGGATTTGGGTTCAAATGATCTACCGCCAGATTCATTTAGTCAAAACTGAGTTAAACAGCACATTCGAGTCAAATTCATGTGAACTTTTCTTCCTACGGTTACTACTATAAATAGGTGTTTTCTCTCCCCTCCCCTCAATGGAAAAAGAATCATGAAAAAACCAGCCATCAAACTTTGATAGCCATCATATATTGGTAGATTTGCCCAAGTCACAAAGAAATTGATTTCAACAAGTTGAATTTATTTATTAGGGTATAACTGCACTTCAATAGCCAGGGTCATCTCGTGTCGGTGACAGATTTACGGGTGGAGGAAACCGGAGCCCCTGAGTAAACAACCGAGCACAGACGAGGAACAGCCAGCTCTCCAACATCGTAACTCTGCATTGCGGCACAGACAGGGTTAGAGTCGTTGAAGACATGTGCACCATCGACGTGCAGTACGCCTTAGTACACAGAGTCATCGTGCCCCCACATAGGCAGTCGGAGTTAAGTGTCTTGCCCAAGGACACAACGTGGTTGCAGCACGTGGGATTCAAACCGAGGACCTCAACAAGTTGAAAGTCAAACAATAATCAAAAAGACATGAATTTTTCTTCATAAGGTTACTACTGTGAATACGTGTCATCTCCCCTTCCCCTTATAGAACTATTAACAGAACATTTCAAGACATTTCCATATTTACATGGCACATGTTGAAATCACCCATCAACACATTCATTAATTCACAGAGGTGTAAAGCATTGTATTATTCAAAGGAAATTGAACATTTTTCATCTTAAGGTTACTGCCAATACTTAAACACCCCCCTCCCCCACCCCCAATCAAGAGAACAAAGCAAAACTTGTCACCATATTTTGACAGCGCTGCACTAATGATAAAGTAACCAATTTCAACATGAGGTAGAACTTACAAAATAACCATGAGTGTAAATAAGTGGGGACTGTAAGTTCAAACATCCCAACTAGGGACTCTAAAGATCTCCTAAGTATAGCATCTAATCTGATTTCACTCAAGAAACTTTAGTCTATCAACATTTCTTAAGTAGACGTAATAACAGAACATTTTACAACATTTCTAGATTTACATGGACTTGTGTGGAAATGGTCTACCACCTGATTCATTTCGTCAAAATTGAGTCCAACAGCACGTTTGAGTCAAATTCGTGTGAACTTTTCTTCCTAAGGTTACTACTGTGAATAGGTGTCTTCTCCATGAAAAAAAAAACAGCCATCAAATTTTAATAGCCATCATATATTGGAGGCTTTGCCCACGTCACAAAATTGATTTCAACAAGTTGAAAGTCAAACAATATAGAAAAAGATATGAATTTTTCCACATAGGTTACTACTGTGAATAGGTGTCATCTCCCCTCCCCCTTCACCCCATCCTCCCACCCCCCCCCACCCCGCCAAAAAAAAAAGAATAAAAACTCATGAAAAAATGAACCACAACCTTTTGAAACAATCCTAAAAATTGAACAAGGATGAAACAGTCGTTCCCCATTAAGACGTGATAAATCTGATGATGGATAATCTTAAAACTAACACAAACAACCCAGAGTGTGTTTCAAACATAAATACTGGGGACTCTTGAGGTGTTGTAGAAAAAGAACATCATGATACATAATCTCATACTTAGGACAAAACTGAATTCTCTGGGTATCTCTAGCAGTAAATTCACTAGATTCCCACTTGAATTCTCAAATTTTATTTTAGGTTATCAAAGGTAGATAAATTCCACATCACTACCCATGCATGTCTGGTAAACTACATTTGACTTTCAGTCACAGCTTTCTACCAGAACTCATCCTATAGGCCCATTCGATTGTCAACAATAAACTCAAATCTAATACAGAAAACAGGGCATGTACATTGTCATGATGACTTGCATGTATTTGACACATTATATAAAAATAAATATGACTGACTGGTCGGCCAATACTATGTGGTTTGAGCCAACACAATTCTTGGAGTGTGTTTGACTAGGGGCTTGAGTATAACCATCATGAATGGGGACTCTCATAGTTTTCTGAAGACGAGAATCAAATCTATTAATTTTACTGATAAAATTATATATTTATAGATCAGAACATTTCAAGACATTTCCATATTTAGATCGTTCATTGCTGAAATCTCCATCGACAAATTCATTAATTCGTAGTGGAGTGAAGCATTGCATTATTCAAATGGAATTGGTGAGAATTTTTCACCTTGAGGTAACTGCAAGTACTTACACCCCCACCCATCAAGGTGAACAAAGCAAAACTCCCCACCATATTTTGATGGACAGTAGAACTAACAAAATAATCGAGAGTGTAAATAAGTGGGGGCTATATGTTCGAACACAACTGGGGACTCTTACCAATCTCCTAAAGAATAGCATTATATCTGATCTCTCAGAAACTTAAGCTATCAACATTTCTTGGGTAGACCAAATAACGAAACATTTCAGGAAATTTCCAGATTTACATGGACTCGTGTTGAAATGATCCATCACCGTTATTCATTAAGTCAAAATTGAGTCAAAACAAGGCATTAGAGTCAAATTCATGTGAATTCTCTTCCTGCAGTTACCACTGTAAATGGGTGTCTTCTCCCATCCCCAAACCCTCAAAAATGTAAAACAACAACAAAAAAAATGGCCATCATATTTTGGTAGCCATCATATTTTGATACCTTTATCAAGTCATGGAGAAATCGATTTCAAGAAGTTGAAACTCAAATAATAATGAAACAGTTGACACTCAGTAAGACTGAATAAATCTTATGATGGATAACCTCAAACACGATAACCCATTGTGTTTGAGTGGGGACTATTAGTTCAAACATAACAACTGGGGACTATAGAGGTGCTGTAGAAAAAGAACATTATATATAATCTCATACTTAGGTGAAAATGGAAAGCTTTCTGGGTATCTCTGGCAGTAAATTCACTAGATTCCCAAGTTAATTCTCAAATTTTATTTTACGTTATCTAAGTAAGATAAATTCCTCATCGCTACCTATGCTCGTCTGGTAATTTACATTTGACTTTCAGTCGCAGCCTCCTATTAGAACTCATTCTAGATGCCCGTTGGATTCAGATTATCATTTATGACCTCAAATCTAATGTAGAAAACAGGACATGTATATTGTCATGATAACTTGCATGTATTTGACACATCAGATGAACATACATATTATTGAAAGAGTCAGCCATTTCCCCACGGTTTGGACCAACACAGTTACATGAACATTTTTGACAAGGGGCTTTAGTTCAAACATCTCTAGTGGGGACTCTCATAGTCTCCTGAAGAAGAGCATCAAATCTATTGGTTTAGCCGGTAAAAGTAGATATTAAGAAATCAGAACTATTAACAGAACATTACAAGACATTTCCGTATTTACATGGCTCATGTTGAAATCACCCATCAACAAATCCATTAATTCACGGAAGTGTAAGGCATTGCATTATTAAAATGAAATTGGTGAACAATTTTCATCTTAAAGTTACTGCCAACACTTAACCCCCCCCCCCCCCCCACCCCAATCAACAGAACAAAGCAAAACTTGCCACCGTATTTTGACAGCCTTGCACTAAAGATAAAATAACCAATGTCAACAACAGGCAGAACTTACAAAATAACCTTGAGTGTAATTGAGTGGGGACTATAAGTTCAAGTATCCAAATTAGGGACTCTGAAGATCTCCTAAAGAATAGCATCTAATCTGATCTCACTCAGCCCAGAGTGTTTTTGAGTGGGGACTATTAGTTCAAACAGAACAACAGGGGACCATCCAGGCGCCGTAGAAAAAGAACATTACATATAATCTCATACTTAGGGGAAAATGGAGAGTTCTCTGGATATCTCTAGCAGTAAATTCACTAGATCCCACTTGAATTCTCAAATTTTATTTTAGGTTATCAAAGTTAGATAAATTCCTCATTGCTACCTATGCTCGTCTGGTAATCTACATTTGATTTTCAGTCGCTGCCTCTTATTTAGCTTTACCTAATGTAAAGGCCAAGGCGATTCACAGAAATGTCCAAAATCTATACTACTCAAAGTTTCCTAAGCACCAAATATTTGACACATCATTGTGAAATTTGCTTGTAAAATATTTGCGATATTTTTGGTGGATATGATTGAGGAATGTATTGAGATGGTCCCCAGTGTTTACATTAGCTCTCTCGACAGACTTTTTGCGACAGTTATGGAAAGCATGCACCCCTTGATTTTCATGATGTTTTCATGTACTGTCTGCATGTACCTGCCATGTGTAGGGTATTCAGTCTTCATTTCAACACAAACTCTTGTGATTTAATGATTGAATATGGCAAATGCAAATGTAAGAAGACATTTGTCTGAAGCAGAAATGTGGCGGCCTGTAGGCATGGTGAAGCAAGGGTCTACCCATCGTCAAGTTGGTGAAGCCCTTTGTGTGCACCATACGGTGATCACCAGAGCCTGGGTAAGATTTCAGCAGTACGGCACACCAGTAAGATGGTATGGTGGTGGCAGAGACAGGGCAACATCTGCATCTGAAGACCGGTTTTTGATCATTCAGACCCGGAGGAACCGCTTTGCCATAGCTATCCAGTTTCGCAGTGACTTTCAGAATGCATCCGGGGTTAATGTTTTCGACGCAGACTATCCGGGCAAGGGTGCACGAAGGTAGTCTCCGATCGAAAAGACCATGTATTCGCATTACGCTGTCCCAGAACCACCGCCAGGCACGATATGAATGGGCCATGGACCACGTTGGATGGACCAGAGAAGATTGGCGACCTCTTCTTTTTACAGATGAGTCAAGGTACTCCCTCGACCACACAGATAGGCGTTCTAGGGCATGGAGAAGACCAGGAGAGCGATTCCATGCAGTCAACATTGCTGAGCATGCCCGCTATGGTGGAAGGTCAATCATGGTCTGGGGCGGCATCAGCTGGGATGGACGTACAGAGCTTTGTGTCCTTGAACGTGGTACATTGACTGCACAACGGTATATTGATGAGATCCTGGATGTTCACGTCAGATTGTATGCAGGTGCAGTGGGTGATAGATTCATTCTGATGAACGAAAATGCCCATCCTCATGTTGCCCATGCTGTCGGGGAGTACCGACAGATGGAGGGGATTGATCGTATGGACTGGCCAGCAAGATCCCCTGACCTCAATCCAATCGAACATGTCTGGAATGAGTTGCAGCCTGCAATTTCAGCCCGTCCAGTCCAGTCAAGAAGTGTCCAGGAGAAGCTTGGTGCCAAGCTGGTCCAAGAATGGAACAACATCCCACAAAGGACCACCAGGAACCTGACTGGGAGCATGAGAAGGCGGTGTCTAGATGTAATTAACAGTAATGGGCCAACTTTTTGGCACATTGAAAAAAAAAAATATCCATTTTCCATAGTTATCGTATTCAAAAGTTAAAAAATAATGTCAAACACACATAAAATCTTCATTTCTGTACTTAAATCATTCAAGATATAATTAAATAAAAAAAATG
Source organism: Pictodentalium vernedei (assembly GCA_031216915.1). NCBI lineage: Eukaryota > Metazoa > Mollusca > Scaphopoda > Dentaliida > Dentaliidae > Pictodentalium > Pictodentalium vernedei. Next base: position 370,408,783 of record CM062290.1, on the reverse strand, counting down.
TATGCACTTTTCATTACAATATTTCAACTGAAACGTAAAACAGGTAGTTGGATGTACTTGTTGCTTAGCGAACTTTGAGTAGTATATTATAATAATTTTATATTTTTGCCTCAAAAACATAGTTTTTGACCGTCATTGGAACGAATTCGTCTGTTTTCATAACCCCTGAAACAGTCTTATAAGCAAATGCTTCCTTAGTGTTGCACCTCGTTTCACCAATCATAAAAAAGTACATTCAGTTTCATTTTCATGCTTGGATCGGGACAATCTCCAGCGGCGGCGGAACGATTTTCAAAGTGTGTGTGTGTGTGGGGGGGGGGGGGGGGGGGGGGGGGGGCTGGATCGGGCGATGGATGGTCGTCGGTATGAACATTTTAAATTCCAGGGTCCCAAAATCCATTTCCATGCATCTGGTTGGATATTTTGAGATTTTTCAGGCGATGTATTTGAAAGATTTCACACTTTGAGAGCCGTTAAAAAACGTCGGTAAAGCATACAGGTGAGGTCTATTTATCAGTTTTGGTCGTAACGACCAAAACTGATAAATAGACCTCACCGCTGATAAATAGACCTCACATGTATGCTTTACCAGACGTTAACAGCAATTATACTGTCTGTGAATAATCTTTTCTGGGGGTGGATTTGGTACTTGTATATCTGTAAGATTACGATCTACTTCAATTAACCGATTTATTAACAGACTGTATACATTTTAGCGTTTGCTGCCATTTACTGCAAAAAAATTATCCGAAATTCATCGAAACTGAACCAATACGAAAGAAACATGGCTGGCGAAAATATGGGGGAGGCTTTTTTCTAATTCGCCAAGGCCCGCACATTTATTAAACAGATATACATCTATTTTCAGGTTAAGATTAACTTCTGTTAATACGCCTCTGGAAAAAATGAAATTCGTAGTCCGGTAGCCAGAGGGGGTAACCTTACAATGTCTGGAAGTCAAAGGTTTACGTCGTTTTCGGGGCACCTTTTTACATCAAGTCCGAATCTGAATGATGTCATTCTCTAAATCTTAAGCAACTCTAGATACTCAAGATGGCGTCTCACGATGGCCGCCAACACAAAAAACAGTGTTTTCATAAATCCGTTTATCAGTCACAATGGAACTCATACAGTGTATGTACCACCATCAGACTTGTGTATAGGGTACAAAATTTATGACCGACCCACCAAGGTCAGGGTCACAGAGGTCAACACGTGGAATGAGCATATACCTTAACTTTTCGTGTCCGGGTCATAACTTTTTAACGGGAGGAGATATCATTATGAGCTTACACAACGTATGGATCTCCACTAGAGGGTGTGTCGCGTATAAAATTCGTCACCGACTACAAAGGTGAAGGTCACGGGTAGAAGCCAATACATAGACTGTCGCATACAAAATTCAAGATCGATCTACTAAAGTCAAGGTCACTAAGGGTCAACACATGGAAAGAGAATGTGCATCAACTGATTCGTATCTGGGCCATGACTTTTTAGTGGAAGGAGGCATCGTGATGAAATTTACAGAACGCATGAACCACTACTACTAGACAGTGTGGGACATACAAAATTCGCACTGACTCATCAGGGTCAAGGTCACAGATACAGGTTAACACAGAATCAACATCCTCCACAACTTTCTAGTGTCCATCCCTAATTTGTTATTAGTAGTCGTTATAGAAATGAAACTTAAACATCACATGTACCATCACCATGTGGTGTGCCACCCACAACAGTTTCCGTAACAATATACAATTTTGGGACACGTTATAAGTTATTGTGATGAATTGACGGTAACATGGTCTGAGGTTTGCGGCTCGGAGCGTATGTTCACCCTCGACGCTTCGAGTCTCGGTTGAACATAAGCTCCGAGCCGCAAACCTCAGACCATGTTACCGTCAATTCATCACAATAACGTATATGTTCCAATAGACACTACCCATAGCCCAAACCCTACATCGTGAAACATGAAAGGCTCATTTACTAAACTTGTTATCATTAAAAGTTGCCTTGTTCAAGGCAACTTTCAACGATCACAGGTTTAGTAAATACACCCCTCGTGTAACCACGACGACACTGGATAAATAATCAATAACCAGATAAACTCATTCCATTTATGTCGAATCGTAAATCGGCAATTTAAACAACATTTCACTTGGAACACCGTCTGCTGCACCCGTGAAATATCCAGAAAAATGAAGTGGTTTGCTAGTCACTCCGTTCATGAAGCAGTTACGAAACGGACGACGTCATTGCAAATATTTCACGTGGTGACGTCAGACGGTAACATTTGCTACTTGAACCGTAAACATTGAATATACTAAGCGAGCTCTCGCCCAATCAGAGAAGGAGGATTTTAGTCTTATTGGAACATAGCGAAGTATAAAGTTTTAGGCGATCATCTAGAACACCATCTATAATATCTCGAGTTGCACAAGTTTTACAAAGTGGCACCATTCATATTCGTTTTCAGTGCAACAAGTTACCACAGAAACAACCAAAAAAACTTACTTCCCAACATTACAAGGTTAGCCCCAAAATGTCCATTTGGAAAATGGACATTTTGGGGCTAACCTTGTAATGTTGGGAAGTAAGTTTTTACTATCAGAAAAAACACGACGACCACGTGACCACCATACACGATGAAGTTTTCAAAAAATGTGGATATCGAGTTTAAGCTGAATACACAGGTTACAGGAGATGTTTTCATAAGCAACTAGAGTACACGTCTGTTCATAGAAATGAGAAGATAGAACGCATGAAAAATCCGAGAAGCTTCGTCTCTTTGGATATTAAATAACACAAACTGGCCGACGCAACAAGATCCAAGCGACGTTCTGTGAAAACAGAACTCAATGGACATTCATTCACTGGACTTCGATATGAGGACGCATTCCGTGAACTTGAAGAGTAAACAAAGACCAATAATCGTAAAACGACAAAATCAAAATCGAAGAAACAGATATCAAACGCAGGAACGTTACGACTGGAGGGTTGTGTGTGTGTGTGTGTGGGTCACCCCCAATCCTGGCCAAAATTTCCTATAAGTTGGAAATATTGGCAAGTCATGAGTAGTTGCAAATGCCATATATCTGGATTTTAGAGCTTCTTTGGTGATGCTGATGTTTCCTTTACTTCCCCAAATTCCAACTCGGTTTCCTATCTGCAAAAATTCCAACTGTTACTGTTTACAACTACAGTGTACGCAATATCGAACTTCATAAGTATGCATGATGTCATTCGGTACGAGATTTCTATTGAACGTTTACTTATCGTAATAAAAGAAATCCTCGAAATGCCCTTCAAGAAAACCGCATCATGTAAAATTGTTATTCTGAGTTAATTCCATCATTCACAGTTACAAAATGATGAAACATCGAAAACTGATCATTCCTGCATAAGATCTGATTTAATGTTAGGAGAGTGTAAATTGCTCAAAGTTCTCCGCTTGAGCCTTTGTGTAGCACATATTCAATTCCCAGAATAATACCAAATAATAATAACAACCTGAAAATTCTATCATAAATGTGTTGGCATTTGAGTTACTGGAATCAATTTTATGCCCCCTTTCAGGGCTTCATTTTCAAAATTTTTCCCGGTTGTAAATTTCCAACAAGGGAAGGAACCGGGAGGTTGTTTTCCCCGGGTCCGTCCTCCTAGTTGCAAAGTCACTACCCTACCCCCACCACCCCCAAATCGGAAACCTCTAGCCACATCCCTGATCAAACGAAATAGAAATTGTTACTATCCATAGGTAAAATGCACAGAACGAACAAGAGAAATTGAACACAAACTATGTAATACTGAGTTTGTCACAACCACAAATCGCCTCACAAAATGGATTACTGCAATAAAAGAGGTAAGTGGCAGTCACTATCTGATACAAGAGAAACAGCTCGACAAAACGGAAGCTCAGATTTCACTCTTTTCATAATCAAGAGAACTGGCAAAATTCGTGACAATCAACTAAAACAAAACAGGAACAGAGATGGTATAAGGAATAAACAATTCGTCCCCTGAGTTCCAATGTGTTCCATGTGCCTACTGGCACATAGAACACATTGGAACTCAGGGGACGAATTGTACTAAGTGGGTGGATTTATTGTTTGATAAGATTAAAACGCTTATTGACAATCAGGAGCTTAATCCCTCACAGGTCAATGAGTTACAACACACTGACGATGAATTATGTGACAATGCATCCCGATCTGCTTCCACCTCTGTGGCTGGAAATATTGAGGCACAAAATCTGGTAACATCAAAAATATCGATAGACACCAGAAAAAGGCTTCTACTGAAAATCAGTCAACCCGATGAGAAGAAAACGGCCAATTGAGAAAAAACTAGAACCTTCAATAAGCCTCTTAGAGAATTTAGTTTGCTCGCAACAGTTGGAAGTGCCAAGCATTAAGGAACAATCAGAAAGGTGCGATAAGTTAATGGACAGTGTCGAAACGGTAGCAGCTACAGTTAAACCTAGAATTCCTGTCATGAAACGCGCACAAATAGCACGACGATCTGCGCGTTAATCCACGCGTTATGACCATGATCAAAGTCTGTACATATGGTCTGTGCATAAGCAATGTTTCAGCCAATGGACCGGGTAACCCGGAGGTCCATTGGCAGAAACATTGCCTGTGTTTGCTACCAGTAACCAGGAGAACCTGCCGAATTGGATGTCATTCGATACGGCAATTGTGCGCAATTCCTACGCGTAATTAAGCCTAGATAAGGGCACAGTTCATGACAGGTCTTCTAGTTCTAACTGTAAGGTAGGAAAGTTGTGCACGAACATTTCAAGAATGTGAAAACTGTATCGAAAATCTGCGCAAGGACTGCGATCTCCTACATCTTTCAGTTCAACTTTCACATTTCAAAAGTTAAACTGCGTTGCCACATGTGTGCGAAAAAGGAGTTTCGGGATCTCAAGGAAATTGATAGTGGGTCGATTTCGATGCAAACGCTAATCGTTGACAGGAAGGATTATGTTACACATAACACTTCAACGAGCCTCAACCCCGTCGATATTAACGACAGTACCATAGGGCAAACATTTTCAAATCAACGACCCGACTTTGACGAGTCTACCATGCTCACACCCCCAAGAGGATACTTTCGAATACAGGCTTGATGGTGAACAGTGAAGCAAACTAAAGTTTGAGAACTGGCACGATTGTACAAACAACATCTAGTGGACCTCAAACACCAAGAGGTAGTAGAGAAACTTCGAAACCCCAGATAACTCGAACATTTATAAGACGAAATTTAATTTTGACTTTATTCCTAGATGGATAGTAGACTATCGTCTTGATAATAGGAAAAGCATGTGGGTCCATTACGAACCCATGGGAATCAGCGGCTGGACTGATTGTTTGAAGGGGGCGCGGTGGCTCAGTTGGTAGAGGTGCAGGCTGCAAGCCGAGAGGTCCTCAGTTCGAATCCCACCTGCGGCAACCGCGTTGTGTCCTTGGGCAAGACACTTCACCCCGATTGCCTACATGGGGGCACGATGACGCTGTGTACTGAGGCGTACTGCACGTCGATGGTGCGCATGTCTTCAACCAATCTAACCCTGCCTGTGCTGCGGTGCAGAGTTCAGAGTTATGATGTTGGAGAGCTGACAGCTGCTCGTCGTTGCTCGGTGGTTCTCTCCGGGTACTCCGGCTTCCTCCACCCGTAAAACTGTCACGGTCACGATTAGCCATTGTGCATAAGTATGTGACCTTAAACACCAATAAATAAATATTAGATTGTTTGAAGAAATGTGTGAAACAGGAAGAATGCCGATCAGTCATGGTACTCACTGGAACATGCATGATAGACCGTGATCAGACAGCTGATGACATCATAGAATCCTTTCATGTGCTTGTTGAAAAGTGTAAAGCAATTTTTACAGCAGCAACTGTGACAATCTGTAGCTTACTACCAAGATTGGACATATCTACCGCGAATGAGAAAGAAAAGGTTGTCAACAACCTGCTTAATTGCTTTATCCTTTATTGTAATATTACACCAATCCTGGTCTAATGCACATAAATGTTTATGCGATACAAAAATTATAAGATATAATAGAATGTATTTTAAGCACAAAAGTTATGAGATATAATAATAGGAATTTTAATTGGTTGAGTGCTAAATTATTTTTCAAAGGCGATTTGAAACTTTGGTATTTTTTTTCAAAGATACTACACTACCAGCAAGAGTGTGTTTATTTTAGCAAGAATTTGTTCATAAATAAGTATTTTGTTACAATTTATTGGAGAGTGCCAATAGGCACTCTCCAATAAATTAAAACCAAACAATTATTTTACTGCTGAGCAAGCATCAAGCTAATGCCTACAGCTTAAAGCCACCAAAGTGGCTTCCAGCACTTTTCAATAGAGCCATGATAGTGGCTTCTAGCACTCAATCAGTTAAGCACAAAAGATGGTGATTACATTAACCCTTTACCCAACGCAAAGAATATCAAAATTTATTATTTTAATTACTATTTTTTACATTGTTTTTCAAAAACTTCAACAAAATCATATCATGTGACCCCTCATTGGAACGAGCTCACCGAGCTCGTTCCAATGAGGGGTCACATGATATGGTTTTGTTGAAATATTTTTAAAAAATTATTTTTTTTCAACTGCTCAGTTTGCAAATTACACAATGCGGGCGATTCGTTAGGTAAAGGGTTAACAACGCCTGGGCTTACTACATTCAGTAATGTGCACATTCATTGCTCAGGCCCGCCGTAGAGGCTTCAAGCACCTGGACAAAATGGAAGCTGAGATTTCACTGTTTTCAAAATAAACGGTGCCAGCATAATTCGTTACCATCAACTCATACAAAACAGGAACAGTGCGAAACGGACTCCAAACTTACTTTTGTGGATATTACTGATGTTGCTAACAAGCATGGACATTCAAGTGAACAGTTTTTTTCATGACAAAATTCACTTGAAAAACAGAGGGCTTGGTAAATTCGCCACGTGCTGAAAAACTTACTTGCGTATACCAAAGGCATCTCATTCGAGTAAACGTAATCATGGCACGCCCACTTTCGATAGGCAAAAGATAGAAAGGAGACCTCAAACAACTGAACAGTTGTCCCAGAAGAGGTTAACTAGTGATTCAAAACGTTTTTATCGAAATAAAGTGTTCCCTGGAATCAACAATTTCTCACAGATTAACATGTTGCCATTACGTTACTATTCGAACAAACTTAAACGTGACACCATAATGAGCAACAGTTTAATAGAACAATTTATTCCTTTTTCTGGAGGAATTAAAATCAGTGCAAGGCATGATGCATCACTCTAGTCCATATATAAATGTATGACCATACTTTAAATATAAATATTCATGGTCCAGACTCCACCTAAAGTTCAGGGTCTGAAAATATGTTCCTGGAATATACATAGTTATAAAGACAGTGGAAGGGAAAATAAACTTCGAAGTTGGGCCTTTCTCAACTGCGTTAACCTTTTACCCAACGTAACGGCCAAAACCGACCAGTGCAATTTTCATTTTTTGTCTCAAAAACATAGGTTATGACCCCTCGTTGGAACGAGCTCGTCGAGGGTAGAAACCAAATGTTCCATCCGCTTAAGCAGATCAGGGTTGTGCCGTAGAAACTATTAGGTTCGTACTGCCGATATTTTGGAGTGCGAGAAAGGGAGCGCCTCATTTGTAAGTAAGGTGTGTCACAGATTGGCGAACGACAGAACATCTATACCCCATTCACCTGACAAGATATAATTATGAATTAGAGTGTTCCCAAGATTAACAAAATGCGATTCACTTTGGACTTACCATGCGGACTAGTCCAAACTTGGTCACACATGGCTATATAATTTTAGGGTTGCTTGTTGCCTTGTCTAAAACGAAGACAAGTTTTAAAAAAAATAACCCTCCCGATCCATGACAAAATCAACCACATCTACTTGTATGCAACTGATTTTAAAACTCAATTTTTTAAAAGCATATGTACTTGAAGAGTGGTTTCGTGTTTTTTTTCTGGATTACAATTTACTTCCCAATTAAGAAATACACAGTTTATTTCAGGTCATGTGAATTGTCCTTTTAGGACAATTCACAAGACCTAAAATAAACCACGCGAATCACTGTCAACGGGAGAGCCACACTTCTCTGTCACTCCTACATGTTTCAGTCCCAAGGCGGTTAATGACAACCCATTGACCGAACTCTTAACCACAGGACATGAACGCTGACATTCCAATAAACTTGCACAATAAAACTCAAGTTTTAGTTGGCCGCCAGCAACTTTGTAAAACATCTGTTGTTTCTTAAGAGTTCTTTTGAAAGAGAGAAGTGAATAAGATGTAAACATTTTGAATCGAATAAAATTCCGATTTGTACATGCATTACTTTTTTAACCTTCTACCGTTCAACAGTTTATACCAATTACCCAACGAGATGTTGCACATGGATTTTTATGTGAATTATCAAAACAAAGTTTGACGAATTACTAATCATTGACGTAATCCTTCCGATGCCAGTAAGTTTTATGTGCCATATGGTCGGGCATGTATGAAAAATCAATTATGCTCGAACGCATTCCTTTAAATCTCACAGGCAACTGATTGTTCATAGTTGATTTTTTTTCTCACACTTGATATGAAATATTATTCATTAGATATGATTTTCTACCCTAGAATTGCCCATCACTCAAGCTAGGCTGATATGACCCCAAACTCGGCTGATATAATGCAGATCTTGGCTGATTTGAAGAAGCTAGAGTTGTCCCCATTGACGCGCCACTGGGCGCAAGCCTTCTGTTTACAGCGAAATCGATCACCGTTATTCGTCGAATGCATTCAATCAGTACAATTGGCATTACCAGGCAAAAGAGAGTAGTTTTTGTATGGTGAGAAGCTAATAATTAGGCGGATGAAGAGCCGTCTGTTGTTTGCGTTTATTAAATGAAACTTGGCCCTTTCTGGCAAGCTAATTATGAAGCACCTAAGTAACCGTCCACGTTGGCTCTTTATTTCGCCAATGTGTCTTCAGCACTTTGCAAGTTTTCAATTTTTCACAGAAAAAAAGTAGCAAATCTTACATTCTAGGCCATTATATACACAGAACGACACGCGCGTGTGAAAAGGTTAATCGAGTTTTATCCTTCCGCGATGGCACAAGTGCCATCTTGTTTAACCCATTCACACGCGTGTGTCGTTCTGTGTTTATTACACGCCTTGACGTCTATAAAACAATTATTAGAAGGACACTCGGCAATTCATTTGACAACTATTAATACATACAGCACATTTTATCGCCAACCAAATTTGCGAGGGGAACCCGTGTTAATATTTCGTTCCCTGAGTTGCAATGTGTTCTATGTGCCTACTGGCACATAGAACACATTGGAACTCAGGGGACGACTTTTAGCTATCGCTAGGGATTGAAATTGTAATTGCGGTACACGATTTGTGGAAAATTACAGTGAAATGTCACTTCTTTATAAAAATAGTCCGTCAACATTTCCGGTCCACACATGTGCGGAACAGATTTTTATTTTCCGCATGGTTTAGTATTGCTGTAGATGGGGATTACATAGAACAGGCGTGTAATAAAACGTTTCAGAACATCAAAAGATGGTGAAAGCGCAGCTTTCTTATTTTTAAACAGAAAATATACACCTGAAATATAATTAAGCACCCCCTGTTTTTCGCTGTGGAGTTAATAGAAACTGTCATTACTGTCATTACGTTCATGCTAACTTTCAGATGGCCAAAAGTGATTGTTCGGAAAGAATGGTCTATTGACAGATGAAATACAACACAATGATGAAAATATGTAGTATTTTAATGGCGCTAATTACACATATTTGTCACTAATGTTTTTGACGGAAAATGTTCTCCCGACAAGTATGGTGCTGGAACGGTCCATAATGAAACAATGCCGGTAATTGCGGACAAAAAATGTAACTTGTTGTGTTCTCCTGAACACAATAGCAGTGCCTGACGTCAGTAGCTAGTGTATCCACCACTGGTCCTTACGACAGCCTGAACCCTTCTCCTAATGCGACCAGTGAGCCTTCTGATACGTCCAGAGGCAACTCTTGTCACTCCACGTGCAGTTCAACTTTCATGCCGGTCAAATTCTGTACAGTCGAACCCATTGCTTGCACACGACGTCCAAGAAAGACCCAGATGTGTTCGAAGGGATTCAAATCGGGGCTCATTACAGGCCAAGGTAGTGTTGTAATAGCGTTGCTCTGAAGGAATGCTGTCACAGCACGGGAATGTGACCCCGCATTGTCGTCCATGAATACAGGGCGAGTAGCCAACGGGTGGTTGTAAAATGAGGCACGACAACAGGATTGAGAATGTCTCGGATGTACTGATGACCAATGAGATTCACACGTACAGTCACCAGATCAAGTTTACAATCATGAGAGAGGCATCCCCAGATCTTTACTGATCCTCCACCAAACGGAAGTGTAGGTCTGATGTTCCTGGGCAGGTAAGCAGTATTTCTATGCCTCCATACTCTAATGTGACCATCTATGACGTGACGCAGGAACCTACACTCGTCTGACTAATGGACTCTCATCCACGTCTTGAGATTTCAATGTTGTCGTGCCATACACCACTCTAAACGTCATCTTTGATGCTGATCGGATAGAGCTGAACGCTTGATGACCCTTCTGGACCTCATACTCAGTGCTTTGAGCCGGTTTCTGACAGACAGTTTTGTTGCACAAACGCATGTTGGGGAGCCAGAGGCGTTTCAAACCCCCACTTGAAGCAAAGGGTTCACGCCTAACGAGGCGTGTTAGAGTCCGATCTTCCCGAGGAGAGGTATTTTGGGGTTGTCTAGGCCTTGGTTAGTCCTTAACATCGTTGGTCTGTTGATGTTTTCGGACAAGTCTGCTGATGACAGAATGACTATAGCCAAGTTGCCTTCCAATAGCTTTGAATGACATGCCTATTGCATGCATGCCAACGATTTGCCACCTTAGTGCCTCTGACAGTCTCCACCTTGCCATGTCAACCTTTATTGATAAAAGAAGTGACAAATGTTCTTGTTTTATACCTAGATATTGCCTGTGGATGATAGAGTTTTTTGTGATTTTCATGGGAAGCATGCTTCACGTGGACGAGGGGATGTGTTTGGGGTACGCTATCAACCAGAAACATCTTTTTCCCTAGATGAATTGTACCTACTGCAAGACATAGCAATTATTAAAACATAATAATCAGAAACAGCAATTTCCCTGTCATGAAACATTTCAGAGGGTGCTCAATTAAGTTCGAGGTGTATGTTAGTCAAACGTTCAAACAAATTGAAAAAACATAGTAAAACACCAGCTTCTTCATTTATTTACTACTCAACGGGAACGTGCCTGAAATTTGTGAAAGGATACGCACACCGATGTTTCAACTTCGCTTACATTTCGAAATTTCAAATTAGTTTTTAAATTCCCACACCCTTAGTGTTAAATGTACTGACTAAATGTACTGTGCGTAGAAAACTAAGGAGCGCTAACTTTCCTGTAAATCTCTTCCAATTACGAAACTACAAATATGCAAAAGTTTGCATAACATAGTGGGGCCTGGCACAACGTAACTTATGCAAATGCAAATTTCACCTAAAATACTCGGGCTTAACCCTTTACCTAAAATAAAAAGCAGATGACACTTGCAAACAAAATTCTTGAATAACTAATTTTTTTCATTCTTTTGTCTCAAAAACATAGGTTATGACCCCTCATGGGAACGAGCTCGACGAGCTCGTTCCAACGAGGGGTCATAACCTATGTTTTGAGACAAAAAATGAAAAATAATGAAAATTAATTGGCATTTTTGTGAATAGCGTTGGCCGGTTTTGGCCATTACGTTGGGTAAAGGGTTAATGATCAGACGCGAGCACCCTATGTGGAACTTGCATAAGCTGCATTATGCGTATCCGTCCGTCGTGGCGTTCTCTGTTAATTATACGCCTCCATTATTAATAACATTTTCTAGATTCATCGCGACTAATTCGGTCTTATTCGTAGCATTTGAAGTTGTGACGTCTGCTTGAAATAAAAACAAAAACAAACCTGAGGTGTGCTTGGGAAACACGTGTGTCAGATCAATACGTAAACAGAAAAATCTAAATGAAAATTGTGTCCAAATATATTCGTATTTTTAAGGAAATTGGCTGCCGTTATCAGAGAGATATTCGTTTCAAAGTCAGAACAAGAGTGTTATAAAATCACTACCCAAACCCCATTTACAGAGTAAGTTTGATTTTGATATTTTCGTCGATTTGAATAAAAACATTTTTTCCTGATTGCTATTCGAGATGTCGGCTGTCACCACAGCTTCCGATTTGGCCTAGGTCAGAATGCGAGGTTTCGATTGGCCGATTACGAAAATGGGCGGACTTTAGTTCTTTTGATGGATCCATGACGTCAGATGGAAAACTAGTCCTTCAACAGAAATCCGTATGGAACACTTGTTCCGCAACTGTTTGTAACTGTGAAACTGGAGGAAAAGTATTGCACTGTAATAAAATAGCTGTCCACACACCTGTCTTGAGTGAGGGTTTATCCGGTTGCGAAAATCTTAACCGGAAAACGTCTGCAACTGTCCCGTACAGGTATATCGATTAATCTTTTCAACAACAGCAGTGCACGCTTTATATGTATTTATATGTATTGAGTCTGTCCATTCTTGTTTCAAACAAACACATGACCTGTGCTATGCATCGCAAGCAGCGGTTGTTTGTTAAGCGTATTGAAGAAAGGTCCCAATGCAGTGATGGATAATGCCAGACGTGGCTTTCTCCATTTAACCAATATCTGGCTTTTTGTCAAATCCCCGCCCAGCATTATACGAACAGTAGTGGCGAATCCGGAGAGGAGGAGTGAACACCCCACTCGCCCACCCTCCACCGGTCCGTTACATAATCAACTACATCTATCTTTATGCAACTGATTTCGCATAATATATTTATTTATTGGTGTTTAAGTCCACATACTTATGCACAATGGCTAATCGTGACCGCGACAGTTTTGCGGGTGGAGGAAGCCGGAGTACCCGGAGAGAACCCCCGTGCATCGACGAGCAACCGTCAGCTCCTCAACATTTTAGCTCTGTTCAAGCTCCAAATGAGAGATGAAGATGAAACAAAAATGCAACTGAAATGACCTCTTAAGTGGATTGCCATTGATCACTGAGATGCAGTTGGAAAAATAAAGATTTTCTCCCGGCCTGGGGTCCCTTTGATGCATTTCCCGGTAACTTTTCTTGGCTCAGTCCATCCCTGAGCTGTGAAGTAAATATGACTGAGGTAAAACAGGAAAGAACTACAATTGATAACAAATACATGAGTAGCTTAGACAGTAATACATTGTGATACAAATAGCATAGCAAATGACACTTCATAAATGAATATGATGATGTGAGACTATAACAGTCTAGTTAAAAGAATCCGAAGCTTAACCCTTTACCTAACATGAAAAGCAGACGACACTTGCAAAAATAATTATTGATTAACTAATTTTTTTCATTTTTTGTCTCAAAAACATAGGTTATGACCCCTCGTTGGAACGAGCTCGACGAGCTCGTTCCAACGAGGGGTCATAACCTATGTTTTTGAGACAAAAAATGAAAATATTTTGAAAATTAATTGGCGATTTTTGAGAATAGCGCTGGCCGGTTTTGGCCGTTACGTTGGGTAAAGGGTTAACTTCACAGCACAATTATACCAGAAGCCTAACAGCAATAAAACTGAACATTTTTCTGGAAGCATAGTCTACATTATTTGTTATGTTAGAACAGAGGCGGCGGAAGCTATATGGAAGTGGAGGTGCACAAATTTTCTGGGCTACCATGATTCGGCCCAGAGGGAGAAATGCAACAATCGTATATCGGTAAACGTCGTACCTAGACTCGCCGTAGTCTCTCGTTTAGATGAATATGCCGCTATCTGGTCACTGTCTTGTGCGTTTCTTCTACTTCAACCATCTTCAAACCCGGAGGCCAGCCTTCGTGTTGGAAGATAGTTGAAGTAGAAGAAAAGGGACCAGAGGGACCGAAAGTGGGATTCTTTGGCTAAATATTGTTTGGATTTGCAAATAATGCTACAGGAATGACACGTTTGCATGCGGCCATTTTAACTCATTGTGTAACTGCGAAACATATCTGAGGAAAAAAGTAAAGTAGAGGGGCACGTGTCCCCTGTGCCCACTGGCTCCGCTGCCACTGATAACCGCTAGGTGTTTCCTAGAAGGGATTCTGTAAAAGATATGTCCCGTCGAACATTCTAGATTAGATTTCGGTTTCGAAGTTTTTTACCTTTTCGAAACCATCTCGATTATTCGTAAAATATTGAATCCCGAGGAGTTTTGGATTTCATACATTTCTATGTCGAAGTTCTGAAGATGATAACGCATCCTGCGGGTTTCTAAGGAATGACATTGAGTGTAGAGAGCACAAATTTTCGGGGCTACCATGGTTCGGCCCAGTGGGAGAAATGTTACAATCGTATATCGGTAAATGTAACACTGCTCTCGTGTAGATGAGCACAGGCCTGTCCATTCTTCTACTTCAATCATCTTTCAACCTGTAGGCCAGACTTTGGGTTGGAAGATACAAAGATACAGCACAGCCGCCGTGAACTTATATATATATCGGTAAATGTCCACGCATTTACCAGGTAATAAAAAATCATCATCAGCAAAATTTTAATTAATGAAGCATTATTAATTAAATGTGTGGTGATTATTCCCATAGTTATTGTTTGCAATCAAATATTATTCCATCCGTGGAAATACTGCCCACCCCGTGGAAAGTGACCAGTCCACGGCGGCCTCCTATAGTTGAAGTCGACGAAACGGACCGAAGAGACCGTATGTGGGACCTAACTGAAATAAATAAAACAGTGGCGTAGATAGCTTAACTTTAATTTCTCCTGATTTTAAGTGGAAAAATGTACTTCGGAAATTTCGACAAAGTTTGGGGAGGTGAGGGAGTCGTCCTCCCCGCTCATATACATATATATTGTATATACATACAAAAGGCTTAGAAATAGAATAAAACGATTTAATCTCGATCACTTTTGCGTTTAGTCTGTACAATCACAAGCAGTATTTTCTATAGTGATCATAAATATTAACAATATTATTAATTATACGTGTATTGTGTGTTTAAATACGAAATCTACAATTATCTGAAAATTAACGTAATCAATCCCAAACAAGCCAAAATAATACTGGACTAAACAAAGGCTACTCACAATCAGGAATTTAGGGAGCACGGTTGCTCAGTGGTTAAGGCAAAGAACTTCAAACCTTGAGTTACATGGTTCGATCCCCGCCAGGCTTAACTGGGTTGTGTCCTTGGGCAAGGCAATTAATCCCGAATGGCCATGTCAGGGAACGGTGGCGCCGTGTACTAAGGCGTATTGCACGTCGATGGTGCACCTATCGTCAACCTTGGCTAATCCTGCTTGTGTGGTGTTAGTATATTGGGGAGTCTGACAGTTGTTCGCCGTCGCTCGGTGTTTTTCGCGGTGTACTCTGGCTTCCTCCACGCGTAAGAGTGTCCCTGTCCCGTAAGAGGTAACCCTAGCTGTCGCAAGTGTCGTTAAACTTCAATAAATTATGAAATTCATTTGAAACCAAAAGGATAATTTACGGAACCATTTCTTCCATTTTCGTTAAACCTTTACCCAGCGTTACTACCAAAACTGGCCAGCGCTATTATCAAAAATTGCCAATTAATTTTCATTATTTTTTTCATTTTTTTTGGCTAAAAAACATAGGTTATGGCCCCTCTTTGGAACGAGCTTTTCGTGTTAGGTAAAGGGTTAATTTGGTTCCATATTGAACCATTTTCCTCTTTTGCAATGACTTTGTTCTATATACAACCAACTTTGAACCAAACGTCGTTTTCCTCGCAAAGCATACAACGATACATTGCATCGTGACAATTAGGGGCACTTCTTCTATTGGCGTAGACTGGACCCTCCCCCCCCCCCCCCCCTCCAAAAGAATCTGAATTGTACGATCCACATGGGACGTCTGCTGATGGAATTTCAGTTAATATACCACGCTCGACGTTTTTGTTGCCCCAAAATATCTCCAAATAGCGTCATTTGGGGGCGTATATTTCTAAATTTCTCTGGCGGAGGACTCCTTTGATGCTGTCTTTTCTTTGATGTTGTAATTTTTGTTGTGTACGGTAAGTCATTATACAGTTTCAGTCTGTTCACCAAACCCATTTCTAGCATGGAGAAATAAAATATTGTTTAATAGCCGACGATTTCCCCCACCCCCCACCCCCCCCCCCCCACCCCCACACACACACTCCATGAACATGCACTGAGACGATAGCTATTCCTTTTTTGTCAACGCGATCATGAAGGAAACCGGATGTATTTTTGCCGCAATACTCACAGAAGAGAGAAAAATTGCTAAGTATGGAAATTCTTGATGAGTAAATGCTCTCTGCTAAAGAAAAAAAATATTGACAGTAAAAAGTGTTCAAGCCACCAGTCATATTCTAACGATGTTGGCGCTTTTGTCGCCTGCAACCAGACTAAAATTGAAGTGCACCTATTTTCTGCTTCTTCCTTGAATTGCTTTTTTCACGAACATCGCTGATACGGAAAACTCCATAGATATTACACCCGTTGAATGCGTGTCATGTTTATCTTGTAATTTCAATAAAAAACAGACTTAAGCGATTGTGGAGAAAGTTCATGGTCTTCGTTTGTTTTATATTTTAGGCCACATAATCCACAGAATAGTATGGGTGGTGGTGCATTTCGTCCCTTGGGTGCAACGGGGCTTTGCAATGCTAAAGCATTGCAAAGCCCTGTTGCACTCAAGGAACAAATTTTATTAACTTGGTTGAAATATCAGACAGAAGCCATTTAAGTTTGCATTTGTTATAAAAGAGAGCATGCGGCAGCCAAAAGGCCCATGCGGAAGGGTTTGAGAAACCATTTTTTTTTTACTTTTTAGGCCTTACATTGAAACAGTGTCAGTTTACAAAATTTAGGAACGCTGCATAGAACTGTGGTCCCTGCGATTGTTCAAAATGCGAATCGATTCTCGAATCGGTGTCCCGATCCGATTCGACTTGATTGGTTATCGGTATCGCAGGCATTCGATCAAATCAACTGCGACGAATAGCAATCGTGTCAAGTGTTTCACACAACAATCCATTTCTGTCTGATTTCCGCATAGTTCGCAGAATTCTTAATGTAATCATGATGTCATTATCATTGGAGTAGGATAGTACGTATGAATCAGGCCCTATTACCCGGAGCTTTGGCGGAGCCGCCATTGTTAAATTCTCCATTGGAACCGGAGCTTTGGTGGAGCCTACTTGCCTTACGCGTCACCCAAGTAGGTATGGTAAGTGGTATTGTAATACCCGAGCCCTGTATCTCGAACCTGCAGTTCGTATAGTCTTGACTAGTGTTAAGTTTTAGGGGCGCGTCCCACGATCCTACTTGGTCTTCAATACCACACCCAGTTATCGCACTTGAGAGGGGTTGTTTGCTACCTCACCCTGGATTCCTCAATACCCCAATTCATCGTTTCGGGACCCACACAATTGGTTCGAAGGGGGATGGGCGAGACCCCTTAGATTACCTTTAGTCCCAATTCATTCTGAGAGGGTAGATATAACTGCCATTACCCCGGCTGGGGACTTTCAAAGTTATGACCATTTAGTTGCTAGCACTTTGGTGGGCGCTAGAAGATCTGAAAATATGTCAACAATTATGGAGTATTCATATAATGTTTTATTTTTTTTTTAGTACATTCTGAATTTATTCGTACAAAAACATAGTGTAATAAACAGCGATAGTTCTGAAAACATTAACTCATTATTACCTAAGGTAACCACCACTTAAATCGTGACTCTCCTGGGTCGAAATCACCCGGGGCATTTATTGCAGTGAGCGCCCCGCAGCTGCAGGTGAACCAAAAACGCTGTGAATAAATTCACAATGTCTTCAGTTC
Source organism: Pictodentalium vernedei (assembly GCA_031216915.1). Classification (NCBI taxonomy): domain Eukaryota; kingdom Metazoa; phylum Mollusca; class Scaphopoda; order Dentaliida; family Dentaliidae; genus Pictodentalium; species Pictodentalium vernedei. The sequence goes on along the minus strand of CM062290.1, from coordinate 370,390,807 downwards.
TCCGGCAGTTGCTGGAAGCCCAGTGAGTATTTTTTTTATAATCATTCTCCGGTGGAAAACTTCACTGTTTTAATCATGTTAACGCCTCTTAAATAATAATAATAATAATAATAATAATAATAATAATAATCATCGGAGGCGTTCGCCTGCTTTCTGTTGGAATCAGAATAAAGGAGAAACTAATAGCTACCTCGATCCGTGCTTCCAATCTGTTGGGTGCACTGAATCAAACAGTTTAGATAACTTTATAGGATTTATCATAGCTATTTCCCGAACTTCACGTACAGCGTGCTTTTACGAACTTTCTCACCTTACCTCGGATTGAATAACATCGTCAGGCCGGGGGGGGGGGGGGGCACCAAAAATTTGCAAGACGTGATGTGGGGGTGGGTGGGTCTCTTGAGTGCGCCAAAAATGTGCATTTCCAACTTGTCGAATTTTTTTATTTTTTTAAAAATATATCAATATATCAGCTAATATATACCATCATTTGTGTTTCAAACCTTAAAGATGATGTTGTACATCACACTCTTAACATAAATACGACATCAGGAGGCTTTATATGTGAGCATATTGGGCTTAATCTGGGAAAATGTCACACGTTAGTAGGGGGTGGGTGTCTTGTTCGAAATGTAGAAAATGTGCAGACAATATTTTGGGAAAATTCTCTCTGATGCACTAAATTCAACCCAAGTTATTTATTTATTAATAGAATTTGTATGGATAGAAGAGGAAAGTAGCAAACACCTGAGAATACTGACAGAACAATTCAAATGAAAATTTGTTCCCGTATATGTACACCTGCTCTGGTCAAGCCTGATAATGAACAGCTTGTCATTTGTAGATTGAGGCCCACGGCAGCCCACAGAAGTTTAAATTGGTGGTACCAGTTAAAGAACATTATGAAACCCCCCTAAAGACAGCTGTTCCTATTAAGTTTATAAGTTTAGAATAAATTTTTTACTTGAAAACACTATACGTTCATTTTGTTTATCTTTTACAGGGCAGTCACGGTGAAAGCTGTTACTCTCTACAAAACACAGCGAGAAGTGAGGAGCACATTGGTCCAATTCGAAGACAAGCAAAATTGCCCAAAATAAAAAAAGGTGAAGTGATACCTTTCTGTCTAAAAATAAGTCCCCTACAAACCTGAGCAAAACTTACAAAAATTCTTTATTAAATGAACAATGTGTTGTGTTTTCTACTGGTATTACGTAATACTTTCAAAAGGTTTAAAGAAAATAACAATTGATCTGTTAATTATACTACACGAATGCGGTAGAGGTCAGAAGTCAACAAGTCCGTCTTTATTGTAGGAGTGTTAAACATATGGGGAAAAAGTATCACCCTACTAGGAGAATAAAGCAAAAATTTATCCAAGGCATTTATTGTTCGAATAAACAGACATTTATGGGATAAAATTATTAACAGAGCACAAACATTATTCAACAATAGAATAGTGGACACGAAATCAGTCAACCATTACCGCGAAACAAAATATAATTTTTCTTGTCGGAATTTAAGGCAACGTGAAATGACATTGTTACACTACCTCCACCCCAACGTCATCGCCCTCGATACGGTTCGACCATCCGTATCAAGTTGGCATTCAAATTTTGTTTATTTCGTTTTCGACACCAAATGTAATTTCATAATCCGAAAAAACAATATATACACATATCTGTTTCCAGTTATGGCACACTTCAGTTGGAAGCTTTACCCCTTCCCGATTTCATGTACTGTCACAATATTAATAACAAAAGATTCCATGTTTTCAACAGTATAATATTCAACAAGTGGATACGACCAACACATGGGATATCACACCTACAGACCTGTCATCACCCCCAATCTGTATATAAATACAATCAACATAGGTATACGGAGTGTGTTAATATCTCCAGTCGTTCCACTCGAAACCTCAAGAAACTGTAGGTCACATAAGGAAAGGGGATATTTAACAATATTTGCATTACTCTGCACAAAGGCACCAAGCCGCCTGACAAAGCTATGGCCCACCAATAATATCTTCATTTCCCTTATAGTCCGTCACAGACTGGGCCTATCCTGGAAAGTAAGTTTAGTGAGGACGCAATGTTTTCGACGTTTCTAGGATAACTTTTTGTGCTGAATTCGAATCCGTTTGATGCCAGTCTGTAAACTTTGGGGAATTTGACTTATTTGCATTTTTTAAAAATGGCCGACAAAATGGCAGGAATGTGTTTCGAAAACTAAGAATGAGAAATTTTGTGAAATTTTATCGCCCTTTCTGAAGGATATCATTGTTCTCGCTCACAAAGAGAAGGCATCTTCAAAAATGAAAGCTAACCTGGCCGATCGTAATAAAATACGGACTGTCAAGGTGATAGCTTGAAATTTCGATTTTTTTGTTTGAAAGTGTATAAATCTTTGATAAATGTTGCAGTGGTAGAGTAACATTCCGTCGCATGTTAGACCAAAGGCGTCCTCTAAAGTGACAACACGTTAGTGATCGTGCGACGGCGGTGAAAGCGTGAAGTGAAAAGGCGACAAAAGTCCAAACGCCATCGACAAGGAAGGGAAACCAGCGACAGCAGAGAATGCGGGCCAGCAAGTGACTCAAAAACTGTGTGGGTGGGGTGTGATTGACGTTTTTCTTATTCATTTCGATTTCATGTAAGTCACAAATAACCATATTTATTTTTATATTTTTGTATTAAAATTGTTGTTTCCAGTGAACCCTTGTTGATTTATGCTTTTCTGGGAAAAGTCATTGACCCCTTCAGGATAAGAACCACCCCAATAAAACGAAACGGGCGAGTTCGTCACGGTGATACTTACGTTCAGGCACGGATTCGACACTCCCCGAGTCTTGGCTAAATACGCGGCGTGGATCGATTTCCCCCAGCATCGACAAAACCCAGTTCCCGACACGGACAGTTTTGAGCACATGCATGTCACCAACAGACACCGATGAGCATTCCGAACAAATTGTGAACATTTTTGATGGCAAACTATGCAGAGATTCTGTGACTGTCGATCGGGCCAATGAAATAGGATTGAAACAATACGAAGACTTTCAATCCACTCTTCCAAATAGTTTTTACCATCCACAGAGTACGAAAGTAATTGCAATGGCTGACAACAAACGTTCAATCAAAGTTGGAGAGACATCACTTGTTGACACGTCTCTCATATATTCAAGAATCATTGCCCTCCAGTCCTCTCGCCAAACTTTGCCAATGAAGGATATACTGAAATGCCAGCTTGCACCTGGCATGGCGCTGTGTTTGTCCAAAGTACCCTCCTGATCAGTCCTTGCTATGGTTTGTCCAAAGTACCCCTCCTGATCAGTGTTTTTATGGTTTGTCCAAAGTACTCTCCTGGTCAGTGTTTGTTATGGTTTGTCCAAAGTACTCTCCTGATCAGTGCTTGTAATGGTTTGCCCAAAGTATCCTCCTGATCAGTGCTTGTTATGGTTTGTCCAAAGAACCCTCCTTATCAGTGCTTGTTATGGTTTGTCCAAAGTACCCCCTGATCAGTGCTTGTTATGGCTTGTCCAAAGTACCCTCCTGATCAGTGCTTGTTATGGTTTGTCCAAAGTAACCTCCTGATCATTGCTTGTTATGGTTTGTCCAAAGTACCCTCCTGATCAGTGCTTGTTATGCTTTGTCCAAAGTATCCTTCTGACCAGTGCGTGTTATGGTTTGTCCAAAGTACCCTCCTGATCAGTGCTTGTTATGGTTTGTCCAAAGTAGCCTCCTGACCAGTGCTTGTCATGATTATCCAATTACAGAAATGACCGAAGCCAGGGTCAATGTCTCGACGTCAGGTATTGAAGTTTGTGACCTGCGGTTGTATTTCGTCCAAGGCAGGGGTGGCGGCTCCGGGGGGGGGGGGGGTTCAGCCCCTCCACTTTTTTTCCGGGCCATGTATTTTTATATGCATTTTTTAACGGCTCTCAAAGTGTGAAATCTTTCAAATACATCTCCTGAAAAATCTCAAAATATCCACTCAGATGCATGGAAATGGGGGTTTTGGGACCCTGGAATTTAAAATTTTCATACCGACGATCATCCATCGCCCGATCCAGCCCCCACTGGGGGGAAAATCGTTCCGCCGACCCTGCAAGACATATTTATCAAAGAGATGCACTTGTCTCTCCGCAAACATCCCATGCACCATTGTATATGTCATTGCAAAGGTGATTGAGTCCCACGACAGCTCAGATGATGACGCTGATGACGAACACTTGAAATGAACTCGGTGCAAGATGGGTGGATTTTCGTGAAAATAGTGGACATGTTAGGCGCCCTGGCTGAGCTCATTGGACTGGACTAAGTTGACGTTTTGCACACAATCTATACCAGGAACGTGTTGCTACATTGTCTGACTTGATCTCCTATTTAAGTCTCCAAACTATTTCACAGCTGGCTATAAAAATTATTTCCTCGACACACTGGTTGATTTTCCAGCCATTTTGGCGGTCATTGTTATACCTACAAAGGTCAAATATCTTGAATTCCTTAGATTTAGTGTAATCTGAAGGTTGATTTCATTTTCGCAGAATGATATACCCTATAGATAACGGTACAGTAGCATAGAAATGGTTCATGGTTCATTCTTAATCTTCTGAAAATTGGGTCGCCATTTTGTCGGCCATTTTGAAAAAATGCAAATAACTCAAATTCCCTAAAGTTTACAGACTGGCATCAAACGGATTCGAATTCAGCACAAAAACTTACCCTAGAAACACCAAAAACATTGCGTCCACACCAAAATGTCCACGTTTGACCCAAAATCCACTAATCTGTGCCGGACTATTGGGAAATGCCTTAAAAACTCAGAACATTAAGCGTAACTTCAGAGTTTTTTTAGTATAATGGCATTTTCTTATTTATTTGGAGATGCTAGTAATTGCAAACAATCAGGTAATGCCCAATAAGCAAAAGAGGGGATCAACACGATGTAAATTTTGAGAATATTATTCACATTTCCCAGTTAAAAAAAGAAAACCACATTTGGATAGAATATTGCACTGTTTGCTTTGTTACCATCCACAGTATCTTATGGTTTGAAACTACATGGGTAAAGATGACCATTGGTCAGCATTCATGTAGTTCAGAAGTCAAAAGTGGTTTTCCGTTAACAGTGTCTGTGTTTTCAGCCATCTGTTTGACAAATATGTTTTGTTTTGCCTTGTTCTGATCGCTACCCCACCCCTGGATCCCGCCACTCTCCCCTCTTCCCCTCTCCCCCTCTTCCCCTCAACTACGTTCCAGTCAGTGGAATTTATAATTTGTGCCTGTTCTAGTGGAGGGGCACACATTTTCTAGACCACCAAGGTTCTGCCCAGTGGGAGAAAAGTTACCATCGTGTATCGGTAAATGTACCATGACACACTATAGTTTCTCGCTTAGATGAGCATTCCGCGGTGTGGTCACTGTCCTGCCCATTTCTTCTACTTCAATCATCTTCCAACCCGAAGCCTAGCCTTCGTATTGGAAGATGGTTAACCCTTTGAGACTTTAATTATACTGACGTGCAAACGTCACTTGGAATTCAGTTTCTTCAACGTTTTTCAAAATGCGACGTCAAACGTCGGAAAGTACAAATAATAACATGATAGTTTTCACATTAGTGATTTTCTGGTTGAGGGATAGATTATTTTTGGTGGTCTGAATTTGTTATTCAAAACTTGTTTTATTACAAATTATTGGAGAGTGCCCACAGGCACTCTCCAATAATTTGTAATAAAACAAATTTATATAAACAAAATATTATTTGTGTTTGACTAAATATGAAATATAAGCAAGGGAAGTGTTGGCTTTTGTTCTAGTATCCTCATTTTTTGAAAGCCCTGATAGTGGCTTCTTGCACTTAACCAGTTCAGAAGTCTTGACAGCAGGATTATATTAGTACTTTAAGCTGCGATAACATTTGGCTCAACGGTTGTCACTGAGCACTATTCGATAGAAAATGGGAATTGAGGTTAAAACTTTAAAAAATCGAAAAATAATAACAAAACAAGTGACAACAAAGTATCATCGCGCTGTCAGATTTCGTACTTCATAAGACGTACAAAAGTATCAACGCGCTGTCTGATTTCGTACTTCATAAGACGTACAAAAGTATCAACGCGCTGTTTGATTTCGTATGTCATAAGACGTACAAAAATATCAACGCGCTGTCTGATTTCGTACTTCATAAGACGTACAAAAGTATCAACGCGCTGTCTGATTTCGTATGTCATAAGACGTACAAAAGTATCAACGCGCTGTCTGATTTCGTACTTCATAAGACGTACAAAAGCATCAACGCGCTGTCTGATTTCGTACTTCATAAGACGTACAAAAGTATCAACGCACTGTCTGATTTCGTACTTCATAAGACGTACAAAAGTATCAACGCGGTGTCTGATTTCGTACTTCATAAGACATACAAAAGTATCAACACGCTGTCTGATTTCGTACGTCATAAGACTTACAAAAGTATCAACGAGCTGTCTGATTTAGTACTTCGTAAGACGTACAAAAGTATCAACGCGCTGTCTGATTTAGTACTTCGTAAGACGTACAAAAGTATCAACGCGCTGTCTGATTTTGTACTTCATAAGACGTACAAAAGTATCAACGCGCTGTTTGATTTCGTATGTCATAAGACGTACAAAAGTATCAACGCGCTGTTTGATTTCGTACGTCATAAGACATACAAAAGTATCAACGCGCTGTCTGATTTCGTACTTCATAAGACGTACAAAAGTATCAACATGCTGTCTGATTTCGTACGTCATAAGACATACAAAAGTATCAACGCGCTGTCTGATTTCGTACTTCATAAGACGTACAAAAGTATCAACATGCTGTCTGATTTCGTACATCATAAGACGTACAAAAGTATCAACGCGCTGTTTGATTTCGTACGTCATAAGACATACAAAAGTATCAACATGCTGTCTGATTTCGTACGTCATAAGACATACAAAAGTATCAACATGCTGTCTGATTTCGTACGTCATAAGACATACAAAAGTATCAACATGCTGTCTGATTTCGTACGTCATAAGACATACAAAAGTATCAACACGCTGTCTGATTTCGTACGTCATAAGACATACAAAAGTATCAACATGCTGTCTGATTTCGTACGTCATAAGACATACAAAAGTATCAACGCGCTGTCTGATTTCGTACTTCATAAGACGTACAAAAGTATCAACACGCTGTCTGATTTCGTACATCATAAGACGTACAAAAGTATCAACACGCTGTTTGATTTCGTACGTCATAAGACGTACAAAGGTATCATCGCGCTGTCTGATTTCGTACTTCGTAAGACGTACAAAAGTATCAACGCGCTGTCTGATTTCGTACGTCATAAGACATACAAAAGTATCAACGCGCTGTCTGATTTCGTACATCATAAGACATACAAAAGTATCAACACGCTGTCTGATTTCGTACATCATAAGACGTACAAAAGTATCAACACGCTGTTTGATTTCGTACGTCATAAGACGTACAAAGGTATCATCGCGCTGTCTGATTTCGTACTTCGTAAGACGTACAAAAGTATCAACGCGCTGTCTGATTTCGTACGTCATAAGACATACAAAAGTATCAACGCGCTGTCTGATTTCGTTCGTCATAAGACGTACAAAATATCAACGCGCTGTCTTATTTCGTACTTCATAAGACGTACAAAAGTATCAAAGGATTAAAGTAGAAGAAACGGACGTCAGCGACTGAAGGGCGGGATTCTTAAGCTAAATGTATTTTTTTATTTGCAAATAATATATGACAGGATGCCCGTCTTTTGACAGATTGCCGTGCGCCCATTTTAACCCGTTGTACCCGCGTAACATGTCTGTGGTAAAATGAAGGGGCAGGAGTCCCCTTTTCCCCTCCTACCTGGTTCGCCGCCTCTGAAAGAGATACCGATTTGAAAATAAATTTGTATTTTCGTTATTTTTAAGTACAGCAGGGTAGGTAGCGTTAGGTTAAATACGACGTGGGTTTATGACGTCGTTGCTTCTCGTTTTAGGAACTCGTGGTTTTCGGTGACGTTGGGCTTAAAATGTGGTTTTAGGCAGATATTCGTTCGGATAATCGAGCGTAAATGGTTCGTTCGGAGAATAGCTGTGACGATATGGCAACGATCGACGTCGATCGTCACTTGGCTGAAAGTTATTGAAGTTATTTTTCCGACCCTCATATTCAGCGTTACCAAGCTGAAAATTTGTCCTTGGTGTACATTCGCAGGATCAATCAGCCGTTGTAACGACACTCTCTGATGTATTTTCTGAAAACGTCACGTCTGATGACATTGATTCCATTTGTCTGAACTCAGTGTGTATGTTTTTTAGTAACGTCGGGTTGAAAGTTTATTCCGAGGGGTAAATTTGTCAGCAGAACCGAGAAAGATTTGCTTTGGGTGTCTCTAATGTTAGATTATACTGAAAACGTCATTTCCGACATCAGTGACGTGTGTTCTGATGAGAAACCTTGCTGGAAATTGTTTGAAAGGTGAAAATGTTCATTGGTCTGCACCAAGTAACAAAGACTCTACCAGACGATACGATGGTTCTAAAGTGACATGGGATATATCAGAGGTAGTGAAGACGGGGGTGGGGGGGGGGGTGGTGGGTGGGTGGGTAATTTTTTTCCACAGATTTGTTTCGCAGATACACAATGAGTTAAAATGAGCGCATGTTATCGTGTCAATTTACAGGCATTCCTGTAACTCCAAATCCAAACAATATTTCGCCAAAGAATCCCACTTTCGGTTGCTTCGGTCCGTTTCCTCTACTTCCACTATCTTCCAATCCGAAGGCTGGCCTTCGGGTTGGAAGATGATTGAAGCAGAAGAAATTGACAGGGCAGTGGTCACTGCGGCATATTCATCTAAACGAGAGACTATAGAGAGTCAATGATACATTTACCAATACACGATTGTAACCTTTCTCACACTGGGTCGAACCATGGTAGCATTGCAAATTTGTGCCTCTCCACTTCCGCCGCTCCTGGGATATATCACTGGGATCCAAAGGGTTAATACAAAACACGTGTAATTATTACGAAATGGTATTTTTCCACAACTTTTGGCATTGATTGACAGTGAAACTGTCGATATGTTGGTGCGGCGGAACCCTCACTGCAAGATGGTCGTTGAATTGCGAGATTTCACCGGAGTGGTCCATTCCGGTGGAAAATCTACAGCTTTGGATTCTAGGTGAGTGTTGCGGAATTAAGTGAAAGTCTATCGATCTGCGATCGTAAGTTCGGACTCAGATTGTTGTGATTACTGAGAGAACTACGAAGCCCCATCGACCGCGAAGTCCCATTAGACAGTGGCGTTTTGTGATTCCTTACCAGACGATATCAGGCAGAGGCTCCAGATTCTGGGTTCATGTTGGTTACCTCACGAACTTGTCGTGTTCAGCACAACGAAGACCAGTTTACCAGATATCTACGATTTTTATTAACAAATAAAACTCAACTACCATCGTTATCTCTGGTCTAAAGTAAAATTTGTAATGTTCAGTCAAAGTCCATACCGTAGAGCAACAGTGGCGCCATCCATCTGACTTCTTGTTGGTAGATAACTGCTCGTCGGGAGCCCAGAGACAGCTTGTCCAAACACCCAGAAATCGGTGCTTATATCCACCAGATTTTCGATGTCAAACCTGATTACATGACTACCAGTCAGCAGAATAGTTAGGGAAAGCCCCCGTGACGTGGCAGTCGCCATTCTTAGACACTTGTACTGCCATGCAGACTGTCGGCAGTCTGCATGCAATCTATGGAGTGGTTGTTCCACAAACACATTCCACCGGGGTTCTGTTAACCTGGGGAATTGTGTGGTAGAATTTACAATTCTGCAACTTCAGCATCATGTGATGGCCGTGTTCTGGGAGTGTGATTTATGGGTTGATGACAGCTATGACAGTTCAAATATTACCAATTCGGAGATTTCCGCCCGTGATATTTAACAAATAAAACTCGACTACCGGCGTTATCTCTGATCAGTTCTTCCACCGAGTGTAGGTCAGTCGAGTGTAGGTCAGAGTATTTCTATACTCTGAATGTTAGTTTATCCATTTCTATGAATATCAGCTTAAAATTGGCAATAATATGAGTCCTATTCAAACTAATAGAAAGCTGTCCTTTTACTTCTATAATGTTCATGGAACAGCTATAGCACTTCTTTCGAGCTTGATTAACCTCTGTGGGCCCACTTCGCAACATGAGGATCTCCAGGTCATCATTGTTCGAGTAGTTGAGCATGAATGAATCATGCCCTATTATCCAGGGCTTTGGTGTAGCCTCCAGTGTTAAATTCCAATAGGAACCGGAGCATTGGTGGAGCCGACATGTCTAACACTCCAGCCAGTTGGGTCTGGCAAGTGGTATACCCATTACATATGTAGTATGGCCCAAGAGGATGTACACGCCAGGGGAATATCCTGTATGGCTACTCTCATGACGATAGCAGAAAATCATGGATGGATTGAACCTTTTAGTGGAATTTCATGCTAGATCTCCAATGTGAGGACATAATACACGTGACCGATGCTGACAAGTGGATATCGTGGTGATGCGCGTATGCGACCATGCGCCGCCACTACTATGGCGGTGTTTTGTTTTAATTCAAATGGGTGTAGGGTGATACGTGTTTTTGTCTTCCATATTGTTTACTGGGTGCCGCCTCCTTGTGTTCCATGGTGACATATGGTTGATGGGGGATCCAAAATCCGCCAATAGGATGGTGATATATTACGATGGCATGTTCGATTTGATAGAACCATATCTAATTACCGGGAACAATCCGACAACAGCCAAAAGTCACTCAATCGGACTTTATTTAGCATGCTGGTATTGGCACAACGTTGTGCTTTAGGGCACCAACAGTTGTGTTTGATTCAATAGGAGTTTATTTAAGTACCGAAAAAGACCTAACAACTGTTTAGGTTTGGGTTCAGCTTCATACGAAAGCCTGTCGGTATGGATAGCATGTAGTGCTACAGGACTGACACATTTCTCAAAGTGTTCTGCATGTACAATTATTTCTCTTATGTATAGTGAGGGCTGGTATCCTTCCTAAGAATAATTTTGGATTTCGGTCCAGCAGTGACTGGAACATGCATTGCTCGAACGACTCCAATTTCCTAAGAAAATAAGCCATTGAGCTATTGTTTGACAGAGTGACACCTCGTGCGACTCTTGGACCCATCTCGAAAAAGTGGGGTGCCTAAATCGGGGTGCTGCTCGTGGGCGGGGGGTGTCTTCGACAATATTTTCTGTCTACCTTCCACAATTTGGGGATTGCGAAGCGTCGAGATTCGATTCGATTTCGAATCGCAGGTTGGTATTCGATTCGAAATCAGCTTTCCGATTCGTTTCCCTTCAAATCCTTTCGATGGAATGTAACTTGGTCTTAGTCATCTTTGTAGATGGAAATTGTACAAAAATAATGTTGAAAATAAAGATTGAGCATTAGGCCTAAAAAGTTAAAAATCTGTTTCTCATGCCCTTTTGGTTGCCGCATGCTCCCTTTTTATAACCAATGCAAACTTTAAAAGATAAAAATAAAATGGTTTATGTCTGATATTTTACCCAAGTTAATAAAATTGATAAATTTGTCCCTTGAGTGCAAGAAGGCTTTGCGATGCTTTAGCATCGCAATGCCTTCTTGCACTCAAGGGACGAAATACACCACCACCCATGCTGTTCTGTAGATTATGAGGCCTAAAACAAAAGAAAACAAGAACATGAACTTTTGATGGCAAAGAAATAATTACATAAATAAAAAATAAAATAAAAAACCGCCCGCCCGCATGCTGTTTTACAAAAAGTGGCCCGAGAAACAGAAAATCTACTTTGTGTGGCCTTATTTCCGGTATATTAAAATGAATAACATCTACACCCGTGCTACCACCTTTGGTACTTCTAGTATCACCAGTCGCTACCACTATTGGAAGCAAATTTAGAGTTTTCAAGTCATCTGGACTTTGGGATGTTGCTAGCTAGGCGGGCAGGGATAACTTTTGACCCCAAACAAATTGCAACAGAAACTAGCGCAGTGGCGTTTGGTTGGACATGCATCAGGGTTGATCGTATCCAAAATTGACCAAAATCGACCCAGACGAAATACTCTAATTAACATAATTTCAAAATGACGGCCATCTTCAGCTGTGGAATGCAATATCTCGAAAACGGCTCATCCTAACACCCATAAATGTATTACTAACACATTGGAAAGTGGTACCCAGGAATCCATAAATGATACTCCCATCGACCTATGACGTCATTACCTAGCTATGATGTCATACATCATGTAGTTCGCCATCGGGGGCGATTTTTGTCTGCGTTAGTTTCTGTTGCGATTTGTTTGAGGTCAAAAGTTATCCCTGCCGCCTAATGGCGGTTACCCTGATATCCGACACTCATGTTATCTTGAACAAATTTATTTAGCTTTACCTTGAAATCGTTGTCAAATCTGTTCCCTTCTTATGAATGATAAGCTTTCTTTAGAAGTTCAACTCTGGCCTGTTCATGATACGGCGAACGGAAAGATACTGGGGTGAACTGTCGAAGGACCTTGTCATCGAGCAGACACTTATGCGAACCATGAACGTTACTGGAGGTCTTGTACATGGTAGAGGTGTTATGAATGAGAAACAATGAAATAAGTGGCTGTTGTCATTACCTGTGTGCGCGACAATGAATCGATGCAAGAACTCACTAATCGGACTTTCGCCACTAGTGAACAACATAAAGAGTTAACTTCTGCAAGAGTAAAACTTGATAACAAAGATTCCTCAATTGTTTTAGATTTTCTACGTGAGAATAACCCATTCGAGACTACACGCAGAGTATCACCAGTGGCATTACCGCTGATCCATCTGTCAATGCTCATAGTGCTAAAGACGTCGATAAGGAGATCTTAAAGATGTACGGTACAAATGCATTCAAGTTTTCTTTCTCTAAAAAAGATATTGCTGTTGTGTTGGGTCAGGCAAAGCAACTTCACATTGATGGAGAAAAAGTCAACATCGATCCTCAGCTGTTGATCCAATGTTGCTGGCCATTGGAAACGCACACACAGATGAGAATGACTTAGAGCAGTTATTGCAATATGAACTATCAACACACCCAACTGCTTTATTTGACAAATTTGGAATGATTAGAAAAGCCACAAAGTCGCAACTAGCTGACGCTATCGGGCAAATGTATCAGACTCAAGGTTCTGAAACATGGGTTGTGGTTGCGCAGCAGTTTTCAGTGTTCAATGGTGGTTATTTATTGGACACAATTCAGTGGAAAAAGGATACCTCGTTTGATAGTATATGTACTAAATACGTAGATCAAGTCAAGCAGAGCCCAGGTCCTGTCATTGTGTTTGACGGGCCCTTCTACGAAAGACAGCATCCATCAGCAACGAACAAAAGGGCTCGTTGGTGCAAAAGTCAGTGGTTTTACCGGAAACAAACTACTGGAGACCAAGAAGGAAAAATTCCTTAGTAATGAAATCAACAAATGTAACTCCACCAATCTGGTGAAGCAACACTTTGTATCGAATAGAATAGGCACAAAACAGGCAACAGGTGATGCAGACTTTTTTATAGCAAAAACTGGAGTACAATTAGCAGCCATCGGTCCGACCTGTGTTGTTGGTGAGGACACAGACTTGCATGTAATGTTATGCCATCACGCAAATCGCCTCAAAATACCACCAGGGCAGTTGTTCTTCAAAACTAAAAGGAAGAACGCAAAGCATAGTTTGTGGGACATTGGTCAAGTCTGCGGGGTTCTAGGTGAAGATACCTGTTCGAATTTGCCATTCATTCACGCAATCGACGGATGTGACACCACGTCTCGACTTTTTGGTATAGGAAAAGCAACATCATTGAAAAAGATGGACAGTAGGATCTTTAGGGAACAAGCGGCAGTCTTCTGTGCCACTGACATACCAAGTACAAGTCAGATAACTGAAGCCGATGAAAAAAGCACTGGCGTGTCTGTACGGAGGAAAACAGGAGAAAATCTGAATGCACTAAGAGTGAGAAAGTTTAAAGAAAAGGTGGGGACAGGTACTACAGCAATCGACGTGAAAACACTGCCACCGACATCTGACGCTGCAGTGTATCATTCCTTGCTAGTATTTCTTCAAGTCCGTACGTGGATGGGTGATGGAGAGGACATGAATCCTACCGAATGGGGATGGGAAGTGCGAAACGGCGCACTTCACCCAAAGAAAATGGATGCACCAGTAGCACCTCAGCATCTTTTGAAAGTAATTCGGTGCAGGTGCAAAGGGGAATGTGCTACCAAAAAGTGTTCCTGTCGCCGTTTTGAACTGCAAGGTACGAATGCTTGTGGACATTGCAATGGGGAGACCTGCTCAAACTCGCCGAGCCCAGTGATTCTCGACAAAAAGGAGATTGAAGAAACAGATTGGTTTGACATTTGAATGTTGGCTATTGATAGAGATTAGACTGTTTCCCCATGAAACAATTCCTGGATCTGTCCCCGACTTTTCATATTTTATGATGTCATAACTGGGATATGATGTATATTATGATGTCATAAGTAATTTAGACGTCAGAGGTAGTGTCATTTTTGGGATTCCCTAGTGCACGAAATGCGCGAGAAAAATCGTCCCTGACGGCGAACTACATGATTTATGATGTCATAGCTGGGTTATGACGTCGCAATGACATCATAGGTCGATGGGAGTATCATTTATGGATTTCTGGGTACCACTTTCCTATGTGTTAGTAATACATTTATGGGTGTTAGGATGAACCGTTTGCGAGATATTGCATTCCACAGCTGTCGATTGTCTCCACATTGAAATTATATTAATTAGGGTATTTCTCCTGGGACGATTTTGGCCTATTTAGAATATGATCAACTCCGATACATGTCCAACCAAATGCCACTATGTTAGTTTCTGTTGCAATTTGTTTGAGGTCACCCCTTTTTTAGATAAGCAGTACCCGCCTTAGCGGCTAGTGCAGTTCTTCGTATTGGTTTTGTTTGCACTCATTTCTGTTTAGGAGTTGTAATCCTGCGGCTGGTGCAGTTCTTCGTATTGGTTATGTTTGCACTCATTTCTGTTTAGGAGTTGTAATCGATGCTTTAGCATTGCAATGCCTTCTTGCACTCAAGGAACTAAATACACCACCACCCATGCTGTTCTGTAGATTATGAGGCCTTGAAACAAGCTCGTTGAACTCGTCGAAGGCATGCGTTGATGATGTAATTGGAATATTTTCTCAGTCGAGACTTTTGCTATCACAGTCGCACGAAATCAGCTTTACAGCAACCCCTCCCCCTTCCCCAATCGGTCATCTTCAAGCCGTCCCTGATTCGATTCGAGGTTCGATTCGATTTCGAATATTATGCCCAATTCGATTCGAGATTCGATTCGAACTGAAATTGTGCGATTTGTGGGTCCCAATGTCTCGGGCACTTAAAATTCTGTAAAAAAAAACCTTCCACTTCAAAAAGATTGTCTGAAAAACCTAGAAAAATAAGATTTTTTCAGCAGCCTTAACTCTCCGTTAATTGGTGTCGAAAATTTAAATTTCAATCAGCACATTCGTTCATAAAGCGACCAGAGATTTAACGAATTTAATGTTGGTTGAAAGAGATCAATCAGCCATGTTGAAAAGGATGACTCGGTTGGATTTATTAACCATTTCAACTCGGTGTGCATACATTTTTGCCTAAAGAGAAAATTTGTAGTGGACGAGCAGACTATATAAAGAGCAAAAAATCTGAAGTGAGGCTTGGGAATAAGTTACAGACAGCTCTCGACAGAGCTCTTGGATTAAATATTACTGAACCTCCCAACAAACCAGGATGATTTCGCTCACTTTGCTGTGGACTCCATTGTCTGAAATGATACTTTCCAGGGCGCCCGTGTGGAAGGGTTTAAGAAATCTTTTGATACAAAATATAAAAACAACATTGTATAAAATTTAAAAAAAAAAAAATAAAAAATTTAATAGTAATAACAATAATAATTTAACCTTTTACCTAACACGAAAAGCAGACGACACTTGCAAACAAAATTCTTGAATAAATAAATATTTTCGTTTTTGCATCAAAAACATAGCTTATGACCCCTCATTGGAACGAGCTCGTTGAGCTCGTTCCAATGAGGAGTCATAAGCTATGTTTTTGAGAAAAAAAAATAAAAAATATAAAATATAATAAAAATTGAATGGAGATTTTTGTGAATAGCGCTGGCCGGTTTTAGCCGTCACGTTGGGTATAAGGTTAAATCACAATATGTTAAACATACGTTGATTTGAAAGTATTACAGACATTTGTAATCAAGAGAAGAAATTAGGATCTAATTTGTTCGGTGGCCCACAACTGCCATGGCAGAATTAGTTTTTAAATATTAATTTCTGCCGTGGAAAAACTCACGACACAACATACTTTTAAATATTACTTCTGCTCTGGAATACTCACGGCAAAACTAACTTTTAAATATTAATTTTGCCGTGGAATACTCATGGCAAAACTTACTTTTAAATATTAATTCTACCGTGAAATACTCACGGCAAAACTTACTTTTAATTATTAATTCTGCCACGGAACACTCACTCAAGGCACAAATGCTTTTAAATATTAATTCTGCTGTGGAACACTCACGGCGGAACCTGACCTGCGGCGGAAGCTGCGACAGACAGAGAATCTCTGATTTTCAAAAAAAAAGACAGATGTTGAAGCGACTCCCCACTATCAAAGCAACGGACGGAACAAACCGTCTTTATGCCTGCGGTCGACAATGAAAAATCGGAATATCAAGAGGCAAGTGCCGTTGACAGTGGAGTTGAATTCAGGGACGTGGCGGCAGGAGAAGGGGGTCTCAACCCGCCACCCCCCCCCCCCCAATTATGGCCCAAATCTCCTACAGTTGGAAATTCGGAGGGCAAATCATGAGTAGTTGGAAATTCCATCTATCTGGATTTTAGAGCTTCTATGGCGACGCTGATGTCACCTTTACTTCCCAAAATTCCAACTCGGTTTCAAATCTGCAAAAATTCTAACTGTTACTATTTACAACTACAGAGTACGCAATATCGAGCTTCATAAGTATGGATGATGTGTTTGATGTCAATCGGTACGAGATTTCCATAGTACGTTTACTTATCGTAATAAAAGAAATCCTCGAAATGCACTTCAAGAAAATCACATCATATAAAATCGTTATCCTGAGTTAATTCCATCATTCACAGTTACAAAATGATGAACATCGAAAACTGATCTTTCCTGCATAAGATCTCATTTAATGGTAAGACAGTGTGAATTGCTCAAAGTTCTTAGCTTGGGCATGTGTTTAGCACATATTCAATTCCCAGAAGAATACCAAATAATAATAACCTGATAATTCTATCATAAATGTGTTTGCATTTTAGTTACTAAAATCAATTTTATTCCCCTTTTAATGGCTTCCTTTTCAAAATGTTTCTCGGTAGTGAATTCCAACTAGGGGGAGGGACTGGGAGGGGGGTTTTCCCTTCCCGGTCCCTCCCCCTAGTTGGAAATTCACTACCCTACACCCCCAATCGGAAACCTCTAGCCACGTCCCTGGTTGAATTACATATCACATGGTACATTTCGTCCCAGTATTGATAGTGGCATCGTCCAACTGATCATGTTATTCAACTCTCTCCAAACAAAAACAACATCCATCAACTTTACATTTTTTCCATTGCTCTGTTAAAGCTACATATTAACCTTTTTTAAAAAAATACACAGAACTGACACTCACAAAATAGTTTTCAAATCAGGAAGCATTTTATTTATCTTACGGCACTTAGCTTACGACCCCCGCCCCGGACATGAGCCCAGCAAGCTCATTCCACGTTATTGTTATTTATTGGTGTTTAAGGTGACATTGTATTACATTGGCTAATCGTGGCAGCAACATGGAAAGAAAGTCAAGTTCAGCCAATCGTTTATACCAATGTTGCCCATTTTAGAGCACTACCACCCCGGACATTGGTGACCAGGTCCTATTTTACCGGTAAAGCAGAGCGCGTTCAACATAGCAAACATAGTTTCGTTTCCCAGGATTCCCGCTGATAGCTCATTCCAATAACAGGATCATAATCCATTTTGCTGAAGGCGAATGTGCATGAAAAAAAAATAATGTTAATTTATGTGTAAAATGCTGTGTGGATTTTCCGATACGATGGGTGCAAGCTCAATTTCGACTTGCAGAGTTTCTTCAACAATTGCTTATAACTTGTTGGATAGTGTGTAAATACATTATCCAGTAAATTGTAATGTTCCAATCGCTCGGAACCTGTTTGTTTATTTCTGTTCAAGGTCATTTGGTACATATGTGACTGAATATGAAAACCGAACATAAAGACGAATTTATCTTAGTATTGAAAATTATGCTGGCCACTTTAGAGCACTCTTACTACAAGCGTTCATTACAAAGCTCTTTTTAACAATGAAACAGAATTTGTCTACGAATGTAAACCAACGCTGATACACTTTCCCGTTCTAGTGGTGTGGGGTGGGTGGGGTAAAAATATGAAGGTCTGTTAGAGAATTACTCAGACAAAGACTGATTTCCCGTCATTTATTTATGGAACTATTACCCCGGTACCATGGGTGGACAAAGGGGACGGGGCGGGAGCGAAAGTGGCTTCCCCAAGTGGCATCTCTTAGGCAATCAGTGGTTGTCTGAGTTATTCTTCGGCAGATTTTAATATTTATATTCAACCAACCCCCCCCCCCCCCCCCCCCCCATCAACATGGGAACTCAGAAAGTTTATCAGTGCTGGTTTACAACCGTAGGCAGGTTCTGTTTCAAGGCTATAGAAGATCCTGTTCATCAAACGCATTTATCGAAAGGCTTATGTGTACTGGGACGACGTGGAGTTTGTTAATCCCTTAGGGTCCTTTTAGAAGTACGATGGTGCACGATCCACGCCCTGCAGACGCGAAGGAGGTTACCAAGACCTGGTCCACCGCCCGCCGGGCGATGCCTTGTAGAATGTTTTTACATGCATCTTCGGACAAGTAAAGTCTATCGCTTGCATTGTATTGGTCGTTGAATTGGTGCACTTCCCTCTTTGACAAGAAAAAGTCTGTCTCCGGCAATTCCAGCTGGAGGGTACACCAGAGGATGCTGTAATGTGGGTCTTCAGATAAGTATAGTTTGCCACTGTGGGGTGATGTGGGCGTGAATGCAGTCCTCGTTAACAAGTGTATTCGTAGACTTAGTGCGCAGGTTGCCTGGTGGTCTGTGGTAAGTGGTTCTCGCAACTCATCCAAATGGTCCTCTACCCTCGTTGACGAATATAGTCTCTCTCCGACCAACTGATGGTTGTTCCGAGGGTGGTATCTTGCCTATCTAAAGGCAAGTACAGTCTGGCACTTGTAGGTTTTTGATTGAGCCCGGCCGAACCCTCATTGACAAGTATAGTCGCCCAAAGTCCACAACCAGCAAACGAGAGGTTTGTGTTTACTTAAGTTCTGGCGCTTCCTAAATCGGTCGATGCTCCGATATAGGATATTCCGTTGGCTTAGTCCAAGTGTGAATTGTGATTTTGGTTCCCCCACGACGGGACAAGCCCATCGCGAAACCCGGTTGGACTGGAGAGAAGCAGGAATCCCTGCAACAACGCTCACCAGGTGGTAGCCTCGGCATTGTAGTCCATAACGGTGACAAAGGTGGGTGGGTGGATTGGTTTTGTATTTCTGGGGTGGGTGGGTGGGTGGGTGGGTGGGTGGGTTTGGGTGGGTGGGTCTTGGGTCTGTGGGTGGGTGGGTCTGTGGGTGGGTGGGGGTGGGTGGGTGGGTGGGTGCTGGGTGGGTGGGTGGGAGCTATAGCTGGGTGGTTTCTGGGGCATCCATATATTCTCCTGTGATGAGGAGATGCCGCGTTTTATGTTTAACCTCCCCCCCCCCCCCCCCCCCCCCCCCCGCAGTGTGTTTGGGGGTCAAGTGTACTTTGGCATGTCTGTTTATTTAAATGCTTGTTCGGGGTAGGGTCATGCAACGACCGGCAAACAACAGGCAATGATGACATCTGTTTTTGAGGAGCGCGATGAACAGAGATTATGAAGCTCTCGCCTTTCCGTATCCTCTCTAAGTGATTACGGGAATAAACCTCAATTGTGTCGTGGATTTGTTCGCGAGTTTGATATGGTATAGTGACTTCGTTGTCAAATTGTTCTGGTGGACGGAAATACACATTTTGTAACGACAGTACATAAAGGTATAATTTATGAGATAGTCGAGACGGGTCAAACTAGGCGTGCACCCAGTAACCATTGCACACATCGGTTGAGAGGTGAGGAGCAGTAAACAGAGTTAGTTTATGCAGCACGTAGCTTTCGCCAAACCGTGTTCACTGTGGCGTGCTTGCATGTGTTTCTTCTGTACTGGATGAGGTATTGTAGGATGCACGCGACTGTCGAGAGAATTGCATTAAGGTAAATTTGAGATGATCGGGCAGGGTGAGGTTACCAGTGACACCTAGACGCAAATGCTCGCATCTGTTGAGGGGTTTATGCACCTCGAAGCCTTTGCCTGACCGTATCCACTCTGGGATGATTGCATGAGTTAGAAATTGTATTGGATTCATTGTTGTCGGTGCGTACGTGAGTATGGTGAGATTTTACATTCTGGCAGGGGTGAGGTTTCTTAGGTTTCGCCGTATTTATTTTTTAATTTGGGATTTTGACCTAGGTTATCCTAGTAAAGGATACCACTTGACCGAAGTGATTAAACGCTGAAATTCCCATAGACATTTGTTCGCAGGAGAAGATTCAGATGTGTGTCACATTGGGTGAACTTATTTCACACAGAAAATTCCCATGGACATTTTTTTCACCAGAGTGTCATAGCACGATGGCACTCGGGCGAAAAAAATGTCTATGGGAATTTTCAGTGTTAAATCAGTTCTCCACAGTACACACGAAAAGATGGCACTCTGGCGAAAAAATTTTCTATGGGAATTTAAGTGTTGACCCTCTACCCAACGTAACGATCAAAACCGGCCAGCGCTATTCTTAAAAATCGCCAATGAATTTTCATTATTTTTTCATTTTTTGTCTCAAAAACATAGGTTATGACCCCTCATTGGAACGAGCTAGTCGAGCTCGTTCCAATGAGGGGTCATAACCTATGTTTTTGAGACAAAAAATGAAAAAAATTAGTTATTCAAGAATTTTTCTTGCAAGTGTCGTCTGCTTTTCATGTTAGGTAAAGGGTTAAATCAGTTCGCCCTGGTGGCATCCCTTACTACTGCTGTGTTTGTTATATTCAGACTCAAATGTACCATGTAACCTTAAATAGTAATAAACAAATAAGGTATAAATAATTTGGATATTACAATTTAGTGGATGGTGTCTTTAAACACCATCCAATGAACTATAAGAAATCATCGAAGGAACTCTATAAGCCGAAACTGAGCTTGCACCAAACGAATCGAAAAATCCACACAGCATTTGCATACACATTTCTGTTTATTTTCGTCTTTCATATTTGCTTCCAAAAATAGGTTATAATCCCATCATTGGAATTAGCTCGTTTCAGAGGAGATCGTAAGCGACAAGATAAATGAAAATGTTTACTCAAGCGAAAAACATTTTGTTAGAGTCAGTTCCTTTTTTTTAGAGAAAGATATTAATAAAGCTTTCACAGAACAGTGGAAATTTTTTTTAATTTGAAATGTTCGGCTTAAGTTGATGGATGTTTTCTTACATGGAGAGGGTCATGTAACATGATCATCGGGACGATGCCACTCTCAATACCCTGAACATCGTTCGTCCCCTGAGTTCCAATGTGTTCTATGTGCCAGTAGGCACATAGAATACATTGGAATGCAGTGGACGCGTTGTCAAATTGTTCTGATGGAAGGAAATACCCATTTTCGAACTTCAGTGCATCAAATGTATCGTGTGATATTCATGCAATTCGACCCCACTTCGAATGTTTGTTCCGTATGTCAGTTTGATAGTGGGGAGTCGATTTATGGTATCACGAAACTAAATGTTTTCCCGTAGCCGACCATTATAACGTTCAGGCAAAAACAAATATGATCGCATCACTTTAATTTTGGCACTCAAATATACTGTCAAACATAGCCCTTCAGGCAACTTTTTCTGACCTCAAAACAGGGGGTCATGCAACAAATAAGAGAGAAAAATTGACAGCAAGGGAAGTACCGGTCACGTGCACATATTTTTCAGGGAATTCCCTACAAAAACACTCCAAATATAAATTGTATATTTTAGGTCCAAAAGTAATCAAATAACCCTCTTTTTTATCTGGAATATTCATCAATAACACAAGATGTCAACAGAATGCTTCAAACGTTTATTGAAAGAATGTATTTTCCCAAGGCTGTTTATTTTTAGAGATTGCATCACTTCCGAGTGCAACATTTCAAGGTGGAAAACTCTATTTCAAATGTTTAGTTCCCTGATACCTTATCATCTGTCTTTTTTATGAAAATCAAAGATTCTCTATCTAGCGCAGCTTCCGAAGCAGGTCAGGTTCCGCCGCGAGTGTTCCACGGCAGAATAAATATTAAAAAGTATTTGTGCCGTGAGTGAGTGTTACGCGACAGAATTAATATTTAAAAGTAAGTTTTGCCGTGAGTATTCCACGGCAGAATTAATATTTAAAAGTATGTTGAGCCGTGAGTTTTTCCACGGCAGAACTAATATTTAAAAGGGACGACCCGCGTTGTGTCCTTGGGCAAGGCACTTTATCCCGGATGCCTATATGGGGGCACGATGACACCGTGTACTAAGGTGTATACTGCACGTCGATAGCACATGTCTTCAACCGCTGTAACCCTGCTTGCGCGGAGCTTGAACAGAGTTAGAATGTTGAGGAGCTGACAGCTGCTCGTCGATGCTCGGTGGTTCTCTCCGGGTACTCCGGCTTCCTCCACCCATAAACCCATGAAACTGTTACAGTCACGATTAGCCAGTGTGCATAAGTATGTAACCTTAAACACCAATAAATAAATAAATAATACTTAAAATTAATTTTGCCATGGCAGTTGTGGGCCACCGTAAATTTGTGAAACTGTTCATAACAAATCTGTAACAGACTGCAGGTAAATCTTATGCGGGTTTGAAAACACGAATAAAGATTTGCTTGACTCAACATGAATAGTTTTCAAATTCAAAGGGTTGAAAGGAACCATATTATTATATAATACCAACAATTTATAGAAAGCGCTTCGCGAAATACGACTTGCTTGTTACATATTTGTTTATTATTGACGTACTCACACACACACACACACACACACATATATGTATATATATATATATATATATATATATATAGAGAGAGAGAGAGAGAGAGAGAGAGAGAGAGAGAGAGAGAGAGAGAAGTTAGCTATCTTTGTGAGTTGTTAATTAAACTTTTAAATTGAAAAGAATTTATTCAGTCATTGGTTACGACACGACAGTACTTGAAATTCAGCATACGTGATAAAAACACATTTTCTTCCAAACCGGAAAGTGCACTAGATTTTTAAATCGTCGTTTCCGTATGAATTAATCTGGGGCTTAGATACTGGGGTTGGGGATGGCGAAGGGGTCTGTCGCATGATAGTTAACCCTTTACTCAACGAAGCGACCGCACCCAAATTAAGCAGTTCAAAAAAAAATTCAAACAAATTCATTAAGACCATATCATGTGATCCCTCATAAGAATAAGCTCCAATTGAATCCCGAATTTAAACATAGTCCAATGTGAGGAATAATCTTTAAAACTCTTTTATCCAGAACCACTTGTCAGAATCTTTTAATATATGGTACACCGAATCCTTATAGGAATCGGGTTCACGTTTGGACAAATCTTAACCATAAGGTTACAATTGAGCTCTATGTGGGAGCCCAAATTTTAGCTTTACGCAATATCGAGAATAATTTTTAAAAATCATCTTCTTCAGATCCACCAGTCAGAATATTTTGTTGTTTAGGATACAACATCTTTACGGGGGGGGGGGGGGGGGGGGAGGGGGTTAGATTAACCCTTTCCCCACCGTAACGATCAAAACCAGCCAGCGCTATCCACAAAAATCGCCAATTAATTTTCATTATATTTTTCATTTTTTGTCTCAAAAACATAGGTAATGAGGGCTCATATCCTATGTTTTTGAGACAAAAATGAAAAAAATTTAGTTATTCAAGAATTTTGTTTGCAATTGTCGTCGACTTTTCATGTTAAGAAAGGGTTAAAGTTTGTTCAAATCAAGTTCCTTGATTAGTATCTGGGCTCCCTGTTGGAGGATGAATTTTAACTTTGTTCAATGTCAGGAATATTCTTTAAAAATCTTCTCGCGAACCCTCAAACAGAATCTTTTGATACATGGTATTCACTATGCTAAGAGGGGTTGAATTCAAGTTTTTTCAAATCAAGTCCCCGTGTTAATATTTCGGCTCCCAGTTAGAGCCCAAATTTGATCTTGTCCAATATGAAGAATAATATTTGAAATTCTTCTTCTCCAGAACGACTAATACACAGAACGACACACGCGTGTGAATGGGTTAATGGATATGGTACGAGTGCCAGTGCGGAAGGATAAAACGAGTGGCCGCAGGCCTCGAGTTTTATCCTTCCGCGATGGCACAAATGCCATATCGCTTAACCCATTCACAAGCGTGTGTCGTTCAATGTTTATTACCTGCCTTCACGTCTCTAGAAGCAGTTATTAGAAGGACAGTCAGCAATTCATTTGACAACTCGTCCCCTGAGTTCTAATGTGTTCTATGCGCCAATATGCACATAGAACACATTGGAACACCAGTGGACGAACTATCAACAATAAGATCACATTTTATCGTCAACCAAATTTGCGAGGGGAACCCGTGTTACTATTTTTAGCTATCGCTAGCGATTCATATCGTAACTGCGGTGCACGATTTGTAGAAAATTCCAGTGGAATTCCTCTTCTATTTAACCCCTTACCTAACATGAAAAGAAGACGACACTTGCAAAAAAATTCTTGAATAACTAATTTTTTTCATTTTTTGTCTCAAAAACATAGGTTATGACCCCTCGTTGGAACGAGCTCGACGAGCTCGTTCCAACGAGGGGTCATAACCTATGTTTTTGAGACAAAAAATGAAAATATTTTGAAAATTAATTGGCGATTTTGGAGAATAGCGCTGGCCGGTTTTGGCCGTTACGTTGGGTAAAGGGTTAAAAATAGTCCGATTTCCGTCCCTCACATGTGTGCGGAATAGATTTTTATTTTCCGCATGGTTTAGTGTTGTGAATGAGGATTTCATAGAACAGGCGTTTAATAAACCAGAATCCTTTAATACATGGTATACAGAATCTTTATATGGGTCGGATTTAAGTTTGTTCAAAACAAACCCCTTTGTTATTAATAGGGCCCTTTAGGAGAACCCGAATTTTAACTTAGTGGAATAGGGAGCATAATCTCTAAAAAATCTTCTTCTTCAGATCCACCAGTCGGAATGTTTTGATATTCAGCATCCTTACGAGGGCCAGATCCAAAGGCTCAAGGCTGTTCAAATCAAGACCCTTGGTTAATATTTAGGCCCCTTACTCGGGCTGGAATTTTAATTTTGTGCATAATGAGGAATATTCTTTAAAAATCTTCACACGAACCCCGCACTCAAAATCTTTTGATATATGGTATACACCATCCTAAGGGGAGACAGATACACGTTTGTGGAAATCATGTCTTTGGGTTAATATTTGGGCTCTTTAATTTAGTCCAATATGAGGAATAATCTTTGAAAACATGCCTCTATCAGATGCAATTGTCAGAATCCTGTTTGGAAAGGTTAGGCATAGGAGGGGGTGCTTCAGTTCAAGTTTGTTTGTTTATGATACGTTCATAAGCTGATATTTGGGCTCCCTATTTTCCTTTACTGGAAATCGTGACATTATTTGTATGGTAGCATCTCAATACCAGAAAAAAATCATCTTACGGAACAACAGAGTTATGAATTATTACATGACTTCAGTCCTCTGTAGTTCTGACTTGCCATAGATGCGAATCCAATCCTTCTTTAAACAGCTTTGTCAGGTAAGCGCCTGTAACAAAGGAAACTTAGCTTTTTGAGCAAGTCAGTTAGAAGCGAGTAGTTCACAGATAATCCGTCATTATTATTATTATATGACTATGTAATTTAACCGCTAAATATCACTTCTGTTTTACGATCTTTTCCTGGTCCACAGAAAATCCACAGTGTGGAATCCGATCCGTATCACTATAGTATGACGGACTATTTACGGGTACCTTCTAATTCGCATAGTTAGTTGTTCCGGTCGCAGAGAGTACTTTACTCCGAGCTGGAATTGGGACGCTCGAACTGCAGTCGATTTTTTTTTATCGTATTCATGATATTTTTTTATGGTATTCATGAGCATCGGGGGATTCCTCGGAAGTGTGCACCTGTTTCCAAAATAAGTATAAACAAAAATAGTTCTTTTTAACTTTAATCCAATTTATCAAAAAAAAGGTTGGGGAAATTGTTAATGCTAGCGTGGGCATGCGATGTTGATCTATAAGTCATATAATAAACCTTTTATCGCTACAGTGAAGTGATCTGGGTCGTCGCATCCCATCTCGTTGAGGAGGTCAGATCGCGACATGATACTACGTCACTGTAGCGATACTATGTATATACCAGTATCTCCCCGTGGGAACCCCGGGAAGTAAGCAGCACTTGTTTACTGTGGTAAACCAGTTCCGCTTTACTAGTAAAATAGGACCCAGTCACCAATGCTTGGGGTGAAAGTCCTCTAAAATGGGCAACATGTTGATCAACGATTGACTAAACTTGACTTCATCTCCATGTTGTGTCACGATTAGCCATGGTGCATAAATATGTGACGTTAACCACCAACAAACAAACATATACCAGTATCACACCTATCCATACTAAGTGTCCACTTTGACTCTCTGTTTGACGACTGTGTTTATGCAGTTATTTGATTTTTTTCTTCTTCCCGGGAAACAATTAGCATATCTCACCTTCTGTACTTTTATATAGATGAAAATGATAGTATTTGTATCATATGTCACAATGCGTACACTGTTACCTAACATGAAAAGCAGACGACACTGGCAAAAAAAATTCTTGAATAACTATTTTTTTTCATTTTTTGTCTCAAAAACATAGGTTATGACCCCTCGTTGGAACGCGCTCGACGAGCTCGTTCCAACGAGAGGTCATAACCTATGTTTTTGAGACAAAAAATTAAAATATTTTGAAAATTAATTGGTGATTTTTGAGAATAGCGCTGGCCGGTTTTGGCCGTTACGTTGGGTAAAGGGTTAATAAACAGAAAACAGATTACAAAACATCTAAAGAGAGTGAAAACGACGTTTTCTTTTTGAACCCTTTGAAACTTTAATTATTCAGACGTTCAAATGTCACTGGGAATTCAGCTTCTTCAACATTTTTTAAAATACGACGCCAGACGTCGGAAAGTACAAATAACAAGATATTATTTATTTATTTATTGGTGTTTAAGGTCACATACTTATGCACAATGGCTAATCGCGACCGTGACAGTTTTACGGGTGGAGGAAGCCGGAGTACCCGGAGAGAACCACCGAGCAACGACGAGCAGCTGTCAGCTCTCCAACATCGTAACTCTGAACTCTGCACCGCAGCACAGACAGGGTTAGATTGGTTGAAGACATGCGCACCATCGACGTGCAGTACGCCTCAGTACACAGCGTCATCGTACCCCCATGTAGGCAATCGGGGTGAAGTGTCTTCCCAAGGACACAACGCGGTTGCCGCAGGTGGGATTCGAACCGAGGACCTCTCGGCTTGCAACCTGCACCTCTACCAACTGAGCCACCGCGCCCCCAACAAGATATTATTCACATTAGTGATTATCCGGTTGAGGGCTACATTATTTTTGGTGGTCAGAATTTTATATTCAAAACATGTTTTATTACAAATTATTGGAGAGTGCCAACAGGCCCTCTCCAATAATTTCTAATAAAGCAAATTTATATAAACAAAATATTATTTGTGTTTGACTGAATATGAAAAATAAGCAAGGAAAGTGTTAGCTTTTGTTCTGGTATCCTCATTTTTTGAAAGCCCTGATAGTGGCTTTTAGCACTCAACCAGTTAAGAAGTATTGACAGCAGGGTTATATTAGTATTTTAAGCTGCGATAACATTTGGCTCAACTGTTGTCGCTGAGCACTATTCGGGAGAAAATAGGAATTGAGGTTAAAACTTTAAAAAATCGAAAAATAATAACAAAACAAATGACCTCAAAGTATCAACGCGCCGTTTTATTTCGTACGTCATAAAGTATCAAAGGGTTAAGTGGGTTTCAGTAGAGAATAATAGTCAATCCTTCAAACGGATTGGGGAACAAAATTGTAAAAATCCAGCTTTTGTGTTTTTCTACTATTTTACAGGAAAATGCAAGAAGTGTGTGAAATGATACGCACATCGATGATACAAATTCGGTAATAGTTCGAAATTTCAATTTTTATATGAAATTCCAATCCCCTTAGTGTTAAATTTACTGGCAACATTAGGAAATTAAGGGGTGGTAATTTTCCGGTAAATCTCTTCCAATGGCGAAACTTGTAGCTATGACTAATATAGGGCTCCGCCAATAATTATTTTCGCAACAAGCAAAAGGTTCGAAACCGAAATTAATCTCGAATCGAATCCACTTTCCAAGTGTTATGACACTACAGTTTTGAACCATTACTGCTGACTTGTGTTACTGCAGCAGGCTTGCTAGCTATGTCTGACACAGTTTCGCTTTCGTCTCTTGACCATTTCTTTAATGAGTTCAATCAGATCACCCCATTGATAAAAACATTTACTTGACCTGGTACATGCTAGCGTACAGTACATACAAGAAAGAGTTTGTTGATCGTACCGAGATGTGCTCAGGGACCGACCTGTGCATGCGCCAGTGCGTATTTGGTTCTGAAACATCAGGACCTGGCTCTTAAATCTCAGAAATAGGCTTCTCAGTTGGCGCGTAACTTCTCAGATCATATTTTGATATTCTTTCGATGGATAATCGAGAGAGACACTCTTACATGTATTATATATATGATTATCATTTATCATTGTTATAGAGTGCTTAAGTTAATACTTCAAGTCTTAATTACCAAGCATTAATCTTCACTGTGGTTTCTGATCAAGTCTTGGCTGCCTAAATAGGCAGCCAAGACTTGATCAGAAACCACAGTGAAGATTAATGTTTGCTATAGTGTACAAAATGAAAATGATGAGAGCTATTACATACTTGCAGTGTGTGTTACAAACAGCAGTGTGACTCCGTAAATTGAAATCTGGCGCATGAATTGAAAAAATAGGCTCCGAGGCTAGAGCGTATTTTAAATAGTCCTGATCGGTCCCTGTGTGCTCGTATGATAGTGCACAATATGTACACATCACATGCTGTAATAATAATAATAATAATAATAATAATATAATAATAATAATAATAATAATAATAATAATAACAAATAATGTTTCAGCGCAAAATCCACTTAAAGGTCTTCTATGGCTTTACAATGAGAGAAAAGTGCAAAATTACATTTCGCCGTGAAATGTTTTCCGATGTGAATGGGTTTTTAATCCGGATATAAATACTTTGTTCAGATTATAAAATACTCGGCAGGGAATTCCAAAGTGCTGGGGCTGCAACCGAAAAGGCCCTCTCTCCAGCGCAGACAAGTGTAGAGGGTGGCTGGGCCAGATTGTTCAAGTCCGCTGAGCGTAGATTACGGCTTGGAGCATAAGATGATATAAGCTCCGCCAGGTATGATGGTGCGATGTTGTTAATACATCTAAAAGTGAGAAATATAATTAGTCTGTGTGAAACACACAGACTATTGTTTTTGTACGGTTTCTTTTTCTTTTTTTCTTCTTTTTCTTCTTCTTCTTCCTTTTCTTCTTCTTATTCTCCTGTCTTCTGTCTTCTGTGCACTTCCTTGTCCTCACGATAACTCGAAAATGAATCATCCTATCTCGCTCATTTTTGGCATACTGGTAGACTGTCAAAAGGTCTCGGCCACCTATGTTTTTCAGGTCGCTAGGACCACTGAGTATGGCCCAGTCGACCACAGGGTTTTCACAGCCTCCAATTTCCCGATACAGTAAATTCTCTCCAAGCAATACGATGCTATGTTATTCACACTGGAGATAATGTAAACATGAGTGAAGTCATCTGTCAAAAAATGAAATGTGATCTTGTCAAGATAATGGGATTTAAGTTCCTGGAACTAAGTTGAGAGAAACCCTTTGCCTTGCAAGGAAATAAATTATAAATTATTCAGTTCAATGCTTTTAAACCTCTCAAGACTTCAATGTGGATTGCACGTATTTTATTTCAGGCAAAATAAAGTTAACCCTTTCCATAAAACTGCACTGAATAATTGTAGAAACCTATCACAAAACTGTCAGGATGCCGGTAACAATGCATGGTCGACTGTAGTGTTAACTGTATCAGCGCTATGACTGTTTAAAACTCATTTGTTAGAGGAGTTCTATAGTCTTTCACTGCGCTCAGCTCGGTCTTGTCGAGATTGCAGAAACCTTTGGTGCCAAAGTGTCATTAAGAGAATGTCTCTGATGTGTGCCGTTCCATCCCTCCGGAGTGCAAAAGCAGGTACTGTCAGCTGAGAAACTTAATGTTTTTCGCTTTATTTTCTGTAACATTTAATTCTATGTGGAATGGGACACCTTTTCAGTGTGCCTTCCAAAGTAAGGGGTTCTTAACCCTTTAGCCAACATAACGCAGAAAACCGGTCAACATTTTCCACAGAAATGTCTATTCATTTTAATTACCTTTTCACTTTTGCTTGAAAAACATAGCTTATGACCCTTTATTGGATTGAGCTCATTTTTTAAAGGATTATTTATTTATTGGTGTTTAATGTCACATATTTCTGCACATTGGCTAATCATGACCACGACAGTTTTTCGAATGGAGGAAGTCGGAGTACCCGGGAAGAACCAACTGAAAACAACGAGCAACTGTCAGATCCCCCACATACTATCTCCGCACAAGCAGGGTTAGCATTGTTTGAAGCCGGGAACACCATCGATGTGCAGTACGCCTTAGTACACAGCGCCACCATGCACCCGCGTGGGCAATGGGGTGAAATGTATTGCCCAAGGACAGAGTGAGGACCTCTCGCCTTGCAGCCTGCACCCCTGCCAACTGAGCCATTGCGCCCCCATTTAAAGGATTAAAATAGAGTATTTAAAGGGAATATTTTAACCCTCTGAAGATCTTAATATGAAGGCATTATTCAGAAAGACTGGGAAATGCATCTTATTACACCTTAATGCATTTCTAAAGTTTATGAATGTATTTCATCACTCAAATTAGTGGGCAGAGCCAAAAATGTCCATTTCTGATTCGTGTATCAAACCCTTTAAATGCTGGTCACATAAATGCCATTTCTGGTTTCTTATAAAAATGTTCTGATTCCTGTTTGAATATCTGTAAATACTGCTAACGAGAAACCATTTCTGATTTTTTTAAAAATATTTTACTCCCGAAAATGAGCCTCCATGAATTCTCTTTCTTTATAGTATATTCCTGATACTTTAACCCTTTTCACACAGACTTGAATTTACTGGTGGCAGTAAATTCCTTTTCTCTAGTTTTATATTGTATTCTCTGCTGGTCAGGAAGCCAATGGAGGTCGCTAAGAAGAATTTGCGGTTACGAGTGACAACCCTGGCTGCGCAATGTTGGACATTCTGAAGCTTATCAAGTAAAGATTTTTTCACCCAAACAGCATTGAGTTACAGTAATCAAAGTGACTCGTTTTAGAAGCATGCACAAGTTTCTCAGCAGTTTTCACGTCAATAACTGGTCGTACCTTGCTGATACTCCGTAGATGAAAAAAATGCCGTGCGACAAACCTGCATGACAGTTTGTCCGCCGCAAGGTTTTCACGCTTGGTTGCGAACAACAGTATTGGGCGCAATTTAATTTCTCTCGATTAAACGAGATGACTTGTTGAAGTTAGACAGTTGGTGAGGTAGTCTTATGTATTAAACCTCAGTCTTTTCAGCGTAGCAGCGTTCAATTTCAGATAATTACTGTTCATCCAATGATTGATGTCACCAACATACTCTTCTAACCGTTTATGTGACACAACTCCCATATCTGACTTGAAATGTATATACAGCTGGGTATCGTCCGCATAAAGGTTGTATTGAAGACAGTGTTTACGGAGGATGTCACCTACAGGGACAGTATATGTCACGTAAAGAATAGGGCCGAGTACAGAACCTTGAGAAACCCCATATGTTAATGTAAGTTTGGATGATGATGAGCCATTTATAAAAATACTCTGGGGACGATCATTGAGATAAGATGCAAATCAATCAAGAGCACTGCCGGTAATGCCTATTCTATGTTCTAGTCTGTGGAGAAGAGTGCTGTGATCGAAGTGGTGAAAACAGCACTCAGATCGAGCAACACAAGACCGAAAATGAAATGTAAATCCATGGATATCAGGATATCATTTTGCACACGACGTAGGGCCGTGTCAGTATTGCAGTTAGGTCTATATGCAGACTGGGAAAATTCACACAGTCCATACGTGGACAGATGCTGATTTAACTGAAGCGCCACCGCGCCCCCAACGACCTTCGAAATGAATGAAAGATTGGACGCAAGTCCATAGTGTTTTCAAAAGTGCCCTTTTCATACCTGATGGAAAAACTCCAGAGACAAAGGAAATAATTTACAACTTTTAACAGTCAAGTGCCAATGTCCGGTAAGCACCTTTGAGCAGCCAGGGTGGGAACAACATTAAGTGCGCAATCGTTAGGAGGGGCATTTAGCACAATGCGCTTGTATTCTTCCGACGTTAAGGACTATCAAGTCTGGTCGCAGATGGTGACTGTGTGGATTTCCTGTCGTCAATCAGTAAACGCTCACGTCCATCGCAGTCTGTGCTTAGACCTGCCCTTATAATCTCGATTTTTCCGGCGCAAAAATTTGAAAACACATCTGCCAAGCAGGACACCGACATGTGTTCTGGTAACACAGAGTATTTCTTGTGGTGTAATAGCTCATCTGTGACAGTGGTTAGTGTGTTTGGTCTATTAATATTGCCATTAATTATGCCTGCAGAGTAGTTTTTCTTGGTTTCAGTAAATGACTTGTTGACGTGATTTCTCTGATGAATGTACATTTCTCTGCGAACACAAAATTTGGAATTCCGCCACTGTTGCTCAAGCTAACGGCATAGAGACTTTGCGTGCAGCGACGTGGAGACAGGGGGGGGGGGGGTAAAAATTTCCTATAGGTCGAAATTCCGAGGGCAAGTCATGAGTTGTTGGAAATTCTATCTATCTGGATTTTAGAGCTTCTTTGGTGATGTTGATGTCTCCTTTACTTCCTAAAATTCCAACTCAGTTTCAAATCGACAAAAATTCCAACTGCTACTATTTACAACTACAGTGTACGCAATATCGAGCTTCTTAAGTATGCATGATGTCAATCGGTACGAGATTTCTAAAGTACGTTTACTTATCGTAATAAAAAAATCGTCGAAATGCACTTCAAGAAAATCGCATCATGTAAAATCGTTATCCTGAGTTAATTCGATCATTCACAGTTACAAAATCATGAAACATCGAAAATTAATCATTCCTGGGGGCGCGGTGGCTCAGTTGGTAGAGGTGCAGGCTGCAAGCCGAGATGTCCTCGGTTCGAATCCCACCTGCGGCAACCGCGTTGTGTCCTTGGGCAAGACACTTCACCCCGATTGCCTACATAGGGGCACGATGACGCTGTGTACTGAGGCGTACTGCACGTCGATGGTGCGCATGTCTTCAACCAATCTAACCCTGTCTGTGCTGCGGTGCAGAGTTCAGAGTTACGATGTTGGAGAGCTGACAGCTGCTCGTCGTTGCTCGGTGGTTCTCTCCGGTTACTCCGGCTTCCTCCACCCGTAAAACTGTCACGGTCACGATTAGCCATTGTGCATAAGTATGTGACCTTAAACACCAATAAATAAATAATCATTCCTGCATAAGATCTGAGTTAATGTTAGGAGAGTGTTAATTGCTTAAAGTTCGCAGCCTGAGCATTTGTTTAGCACACAATCAATTCCCAGAATAATACCAAATAATAATAACCTGAAAATTCATAAATGTGTTGGCATTTCAGTTACTAGAATCAATTTTTTGCCCCCCTTTCATGGCTTCGTTTTCAAACAATTTTCTCGGCAGTGAATTTCCAACTAGGGGAAGGGACCTGGATGGGGAACCCCCTTCCGGTCCCTCCCCCTAGTTGGAAATTCACTACCCTATCCCCCCCCCCTCCCTAATCGGAAACCTCTAGCCACGTCCTTGTTTGCATGTGTTATATCATCCGTGAACCATTGTGTGTTTGGCCGAATTGTTATTGTCCGGGTCTGAACAGGGGCATGGAGATCGACAAGTTTATGCATGGACGATGCAAAGTGATTAAATATTTCATCAAATCTCTCATAGAAGCTTGTTTCATTTGCGTGTAGTGAAATCGCCTTACTCTGTTTCTTCACATCAATATTGCGAAATTTTCTGTAAGAAATTTTCGTCCTGCATGGTTGCGGCCAGCTGAGTTTAAACTCAACAGCAAAATGGCCTGATAATACTGTGTCAGTAACGTTGATTTCGCGAACTAAATCATTTCGGCGTCTCTAGTTATTCTCAGGTCGAGCGTATGACCGGCTTTTTGGGTTGGTTCGGTAACATATTGGGATAAATTCATTGAAAGTAGAAGGTCTTTAAGTTTATAGGCGTCAGTGTTTTTCTCTACATCAACATGAAAGTTTAAATCACCAGCCACTATAAATGTCGATGGTGACGCTAAAAGGGATCCCCAAAGACCACCGAATTCTTCAATGAACAGATTAACAGTTATACTGGATTTGGCATTGGGTGGTGGCCGATACACTACGCAGATGAGTAGTGAATTAGATGCGTGTGACAGAGAGGTTTCTAAGGCCTCCTATGGCTTGAATTCCCGTGCGGGGAGATTCTTAGTGGTTTTACAGTTATCAGCTAATAGTTCGACCCACCTCCCCTGCAGGTTGAGCGAGGGATATATAAGAATTGCCTGCCTCTGCTGTAGTTCGCCAACCGGGTGAGCGTCTGCTGCAGTGAGCCAAGTCTCGGTTATTTCTGCTACAGAGACGGAATTATCGTCGAGGTAGCCAAACACTGTGTTAGTTTTTCACAGCCTTTGGCCTGGGATTGTTTATCTATGTTCACGGCGACTAATTTGTGTGTATTCTGTGATTTGGTCTCACACCTTTTGTAACGTCGTCGACCGCCTCTTATGTTTCTTCGCCGACGTAATGTGCCAAGATATTTAAGAACGGCGATATTTGCATCGGTAAAATGAAATTGTACACTGTTGTAAACACCGTTGATAAATGGTCTGTAGAAAGTTCGTAACAGTTTCGGACTACACGTGAAAAGCTGGTCACTCGTCACACCTGAACTGTTCGTCGACTCGACACTGGTGACAGCATTGTAACTGGTGTCTGCCATATATAGAATATACCCATAGTAGCTTGGTGTGCCTAATGTTCACCACGAGTGGTGAAGTGGTGTGATACACCAAGCTACTTTGGGTATATTTTATTTTTACCATGATCGTTAGATTATTAAGGGTCGCTATTATTTTTTCTCGATTTTACTGAGCAGCAGCCGTACATACGTGCGAATTTGTTTTTGTTTACATGAGTATCGGTGGGCGGCACTTCCGCTGTCAATTTTATCAACGAAACGAAATAGAAAAAGAAACAGGTTCTTTTTCATTTTAATAACATAATAACATACTATTTCGAGTTATAGATGCTTTATTAACATGAGACAATGTATGTTTGTTAATTTTGGGTGTTTTATGGGGTAAACTCATTTAAAAACGTAATAAATAATTGCCACTTTCGTTTCACTCTTCGCGAGGCGACGTGCGATAAATTTAGACAAGTTTGCATTCAGGTCGATGTCACCAAATGTCAACTTGGATGTACTTCTACTGCATGTGTAAAATTTACCTATGGAAATCCCATTGCTGGCGTGTTCACCACGGTTGGTGTGTAAAGCTGAAATTTATGTCATAGGCTTTTCATATATAGTAGAATAGGTAATCATGGTATAAATTCATATAAGCGAACAGTCTGCTGTGATTAGGTGTATTCAAAATGAAATACTATACACAAAAAGTCAACAAAACACCGAATTCTTCCACAGAATGTTGCCAAAATCTAGAAAAGAACACTTCCCTGTGCCCAGTACATGGGCACACATTGGATGTACCGATATGTACTTATGTGGAATACAATTTGCTGTGAACACATGCAGCACAGGGGAACATGTAATGAAAAGGAATTCTTAAACTACAGTCGGAAACTAAAAAGGGATTCCACAGGACGTGGGATGGGATGTTGGTGGAATGTGTCTGTGTGTTAGTACAAAACGCGCAGTTAGTGCGCCTTGATCCCTTGTGGTATTATGGGTGGAAATGAAGTGGTTTTTAGCTAGTTAGGGGGGTCAGTTTAGGGAATGACTATAAACGGATCAAAAGGCATAGGAACTTATTAAAACATAGTTCTACCTTTGAGTTAATGGCATAGTCAGAACATATCCAGCAATTGGTGCAAGAGAAAACCAATGCTTCTGGGTGTATTGGAAACATTGCCGGGTTGTTTGTGGTAATTTTAAGAAGAAACGAAGGATTCGTGGACAATATGACCGGGCAAAGATATTTCTGATGAATGGAACGCATCTTTTGGGGCATATAGCACTACGGGCTACTCTTATAAAGATGATTCTGGGAGAATGAGTTGTTTTTGGTGATTTAGCGTCGTTGTCGGGTTTGTTTGAGTAAGCAGTTTACTTCCGTTGAGTAGAACTCCACTATACAGTCTAATAGTACTTCGTGCTACTCTTCTGGGAGAATCCGAACTAAATAAAGACATTTTCGGTGATTTTCTGTAATTGTCGGGTCTATTTGGATAATTAAAGTTACTGCTCTACAAGTGAACAGGCATTTTAGAGGCTTCTAGGCCCTATAAGATGTCTTACAGGCTTACACCAACCATCTGAAACGTGTTTCCGTCATCCGTTTTGTTTGATGGAGGCCGTCATTATGATTTCTTTGATGGCAGATTCGTTTCGCCGATGCGGAAGTACTGCGGACCGGGCCTCATCTAAACAAAACAGATCCGCAAGTGTATAAGTCTGCTGCGCAGTAAAATCGAAAAAAAAGATAATAGCGAGTCTTAATAATCTGACGATCATGGTATAAATAAAATATACCCCCAAAGTAGCTTGGTCTACCAAATGTTCACCACAATGTAAATAGAATATACCCAAGCTACTATGGGTATATTCTATATTTATTTCATAACCGCACTCGAACAACTGGAAGCTAGTGCCCATAATGTATGCAATGTTTGTCTTACCATCCTCATATGATGCCTTGTCTCTGTTATTCGAGGGCCTCAATTAGGTTTACAAGTTGGCGCTTCATCCGAAGTTCCCAGAAATGCTGGGAATTTGAATGAATGAATCACTGAATGAATGAAATTTATTCAACAATTTACCATTTCACAAACAAAATCAGAAATTGATAATGACAAAATGAACAGTTGCAAATTGTGAAGTGATCATATAAAGGTGCAGTGGATTACATTACACATAATGAATGTGAGTAGGCACATAGTTTGGAGACATCATAGCCGGATTGGCTGTCTTCCTGGCATCTCCACACTACTTACTTACTTACAATAAGTCTTGTTTGGAGCAGACTATTTGCTGTGGGCAGGATGTCACAGTCCCTGTTTGAACTTACAGATAGAATTAGTACCCAAGTTCTCTGTGATGGCCGACTCCATTAATTTGTAATGGACCATGATGGATGAGATACTAGAATTCGGTTAGGACGTTCCTCTGTGATTAGGGCCACCTTTTCAAATCTTTGCACTCATGGCGGGGCACAATAACGAATTATTCCCTTGGTCTCGAATAATATGGTACCGGTGCCTGAGATCAGACTGGACCTCAAGAAATAACCGCCAAGAAAAGGAAAAAAAGGAAAAAAAAACAAGGAAAAAAAAGCGTGACTGCAATGCTCACTGCTCACTGCGTGCACAATCGGGGTGACTAACAATTAAATTTGAATGGGGAGCGGGCTTTGCATTGGAGCAACCAAATTACGCTCACCACTCCACCACTAAACCATATCCAGTCGTCCGCCTTTCTTGTTTGAGGTTATTGCCAAATGTCCTACAAATATGGACTTCCGTACCACGTATCCAATTTGTTAACATAAGGTCGCGTGGGAGCCAAAAGGTTCTATCTTCCAGGAGAGGATACAGCCGTGTGTCTCACACATGACGATATGTTACTCATATTTGTCTACAGTCCTGGCACAATCTGTTATTTCAAGTCGCAATAAGAGAATAGTTTTCCACACATTTTTTGTAATAGTGTCTCTAAACAAGGATCTGGGAGTTAGCTTTCGGACGTTGTTTGCCATTCAATTCCAGATTTCGGGAAAATTATGTTTGGGGAGATTCGTGGAAATTTTTTTTCTAGCCCTTTGCTCTCGTGTCCGTCCGGGTTGTCTAGTGTACGTACTATGGGTGGTAAGAGTGTTAAACATGTTGTCAAAGGGTTGCGGTAGTTTTTTGTGTTGCCAGTCATACATAAGTAATAAAACATACAATTTGTAAATGTCATTAAATTTCAATATTCCATTCTTCCTAAATAAATGGTCTATGTGACAATTAAATCTCCTTTCGATTAATTGCTCGCAAGGCTCGCTTCTGTAGTAGGAGCATTTTATTAGGAGCAGCTGAATGACATAAAATCTGGTTGGCATTTAATCAATGACTATGAACGAGTGCGTAGTATGGTGATTTTAGGGCGTATCTTGGAAGGATGTTTTTAACTTTACTGATGCCGTATATTGCGCAAGACATTTTGGAGCAGACACTTGATAGGTGAGTTTTAAATGTAAGGTTTTCATCGAGATGCACTCCTAGAAATTTTACCGATTTGTCAGATTTGGTATTTCCCACGACTGACAGTTCTTTATTATTCAGAAATAATGTTAATTGACTAGCTTTGTGTGTGTTATGGTATGCAACTAGTAACCACGTAGAGCTGACCATTTGCGAGGTTTCTCTACCATCAGAGATTATGGCACTTCGATTATGACTCATCTGAAGCGATCGTTTCCTATTTGTTCAACGATGTCCCAGACAGGCTGGTGTGCTGGACAGAGAACGTTTACACAACTCAGGAAGCAGCTTGTCGTATACGGCCCTTTGCATCAGACAACCTCAGTTCTTGGAGTGTTATACTAACTGGCCTTTATGACACAGACAGTATTTCTGGTGTACTTGCTTGCAAGTTGTTTATGTGAAACACGTCGTCCCCTGAGTTCCAATGTGTTCTATGTGCCAGTAGGCACATAGAACACATTGGAACTCAGGGGACGACGTGTCACTGGCAGTACAAGCGCTTCCCCAGTACATGCGAATGTATACACTCGTGTGTTCCTGGGTGAACCCATACTATTTACTACAATGGTGAAGGCGTGATTACATTGCTGCCCACTCCGGTTATATTGACGTTAACTATAACCCGCCTATTATGGTCGCTAAACTTTGACGACACATCAAATACCCTAGTAGTATGTCTCGTACCTTTCACCCCTAGGTTGCAGGACCTCGGAAGTGACGTCATGTCATGTGTCCTAGTGGCGCCATGTTGTGTTGTCATGGCAACCCGCGTGAGCGGCCATCTTGTGACGTCATCTCCATAGTGATCCATGGTGTGAGTGCGCAAGGAATCTCAATTACGGAATGCCTTATATGCATACAGGAGACATCTGATTCAACCTTGATCAATGTTGTACTCGAGACTGAGATATGTATAGCTAGGAAGTAATGGATGAGCTATGGGGCAGAATAACAGAAGCCAATAGTACTGGTACAAGGCCGCAATGGAACAAGACTATTGTAGAAGCTAATGATAGGACAGATAGGCCATAGACCTATAATGGCCTTGGAGCTTTGGCAACAAGATGGAAGCGGTTGGTAAGACTACATTAGACCGATTGAGGGCTTTTACATAGCCTAATGCGACAAAAAAGGGATTCTCCAAAAGGTATCCTCGATAGGTACCCCCAATAGGTATCCTCAAATAATACAATACCAGGCCATATGTATCATCAAATACCCGTATGTGCCTATGTGATAGGGCATATTGTGTCACATTGTGCCTTTTCACATAAGCACATATGACAAAAAGGGATTCTCCAGTAGGTATCCTCGATAGGTATCCTCAAATAATACAATACCAGGCCATAGGTATCCTCGATAGGTATCCTCAAATAATACAATACCAGGCCATAGGTACCTTCAAATACCCGTATGTGCCTATGTGATAGGGCATATTGTGTCACAGTGTGCCTTTTCACATAAACACATATCGGCACATAAAGCATGTGCCTATGTGATAGGGCATATTGTGTCACATTGTGCCTTTTCACAAAAGCACATATGACAAAAAGGGATTCTCCAGTAGGTATCCTCGATAGGTATTCTCAAATAATACAATACCAGGCCAAAGGTATCCTCAAATACCCGTATGTGCCTATGTGATAGGGCATATTGTGTCACATTGTGCCTTTTCACATACGCACATATCGGCACATAAAGCATGTGCCTATGTGATACGGCATATTGTGTCACATTGTGCCTTTTCACATAAGCACGTATGACAAAAAGGGATTCTCCAATAGGTATCCCTAAATACCCGTATGTGCCTATCTGCTAGGGCACATTGTGTCACATTGTGCCTTTTCACATAAGCACATATCGGCACATAAAGCATGTGCCTTTGTGCTAGGGCACATTGTGTCACATTGTGCTTTTTCACATAAGCACATATGACAAAAGGGGGTGCCGAAGGTCATATATTTTTCAAAAAGGGGGTGCTAAAATAGGGGTGTCCGGGGATATTGCCATTGGATATAGGCTTTTATTATACACACGTGAGATTACTCTGCATACAGATTATGGGAAATCAAGCAATCTGATTGGATGGTTATAATCTATCTATATAAATGATCTAGATAAAGAATACTACAAGAGTACTTGGAATAGGGTCAGAACTAACAAGAATAGACCAAAAATAGCTAAATATAGTTATAATAAGCAAAGCTGTTCCAACTAATAGGCTCCTCTACGCTACTGGAGTATACTCTAGAACAAAGGAACATGACTAGGTAGACGTAAACTATTATATAGATAAATAGAAGCAGAGGATTCTGAAAAAATTCGAAATAGTAAAATTGTCGGGTTGTTTGTGGTAATTATCCAGGGCAGTCGTTCCAGAAAATACTCTGATACAAAGGAACATACCCTCCGAACATACCCCGTCCTATTGCAGAAAAATTGGGTAACATGGCAATCACGTGCTACCATAGAAACCAAGATGGCGGTCTCCAGTATATAAAATGGACGACGGAAATACGTATCACCCTAACAACACGCGCTCCGAATGCGCACTCACACAACGTATCACTATGTAGATGACGTCACAAGATGGCCGCTCACGCGGGTTACCATGACAACACAACATGGCGCCACTAGGTCACGTGACATGACGTCACTTCCGAGGTCCTGCACCGATGTCCTGCAACCTAGGGGTGAAAGGTACGAGCTATACTACTTACCCTGCATGTGATTCTTCGAACAAGGGCAGAAATGGGCATGTTATGCTACTGTCACCACACAATAGCGACGATGTTCGTTGTCATTTTTAATAAAAAAGATTATCAGTATACATGTAGAAGGGAAACGTATCACGCAGTAAGTTTGGTTCATTATCATTGCGCCGTTTACGCGTTTGTGCGTTTCAGTATCTAAAAAAAACATGATTTAATTGCAACTGAAAGCATCGCACCCCAATAAGATAACGCCCTCTAAGTGTTATTAATTGTTCTTAATTCGATTTTTCTGGTGTCTTATAGCTTCTTACATTAGTCCGCCTGGGCTGATATACACTCGAAATCGGCTGTTACTGATCAGAATTCGGTTAATACAAATTGCCTG
Source organism: Pictodentalium vernedei (assembly GCA_031216915.1). Taxonomy (NCBI): domain Eukaryota; kingdom Metazoa; phylum Mollusca; class Scaphopoda; order Dentaliida; family Dentaliidae; genus Pictodentalium; species Pictodentalium vernedei. The sequence continues at coordinate 370,348,685 of CM062290.1, read as the reverse complement.
GACAATTATTGAGCGACATTTTTCTTTTGTAAGGCGTCGGCACCAAAGCACGCACGCTTTATTTGCCAACGAAATAGTTTACGCTTCGCTCTGTGTTTGTTACGAAAGATTGTTAGGACCATTACATAAATAAAAAAATAGATTGTCACAAGTTGAGATCTCAATATAATAACATGCGATTTCTATTTAAGAAAACGATATCTCGGCTTAATAACTCGGGGACTTGACTTAAAAAATCTCGACTTAAGTAACTGTAAATTTTGACTTAGATCTCCAGATCTCTCCTTAATATCCCGAGATCACGACTCAATATAAGTCGAGATCTCGACTTATCATCTCGGGATCTCGCTTTAATAACTCGACTTAACTCTTTACCCAACGAATCGGCCGCATCCGCCCTTGTAATATGCAAATTCTGCAGTTGAAAAAATATTATTTTTCAAAATATTTCAACAAAACCATATCATGTGACCCCTCGTTGGAACAAGCTCGGGTCACATGATATGGTTTTGTTGAAATTTTTTGAAAAAATTCAAAAATTGGTGTTTAAAATAATAAATTTTGATATCGTCTGTGAATAAGCATGTCTTGATGATGCAGTTCGAAAATCTTTTACCCAACGCAGACGATATCAAATTTATTATTTTAAATATTAGTTTATCGAATTTTTCCAAAATTTCTACAAAAGAATATCATTTGATCCCTCATTGGAACGAGCTCAACTAGATCGTTCCAATGAGGGGTCACATGATATGGTTTTGATAAATATTTTTGGAAATTATTCTTTCATTTGCTGAATTTGTATATTACGCGGGCGGATGCGGCCGATTTGTTGAGTAAAGGGATAATATTATTCATTCGGGGCTTCAGTTAAAACTCAAGACATCTTGAAAATTAAATTTATTGTGGGTAAATAAATAATGACGATAAACCGATATTTTTGTAATTACACCGGAATTTAATCGATACTGGTTTAAATACCGGTATGTATCGGTTTATAGATATACCGAAGAGATCTCAAGAAATTAAGTCGAGATCTCAACTTATTAGGTCGATATATCGACTTTAGTCACTCGAAATCTTGATTTAATAACTCGAGATGTCTTTTTACATGACACTTCGTCGAAAGACACTTCGACGAATGATCATTTGGTCGAATGAACTTTTGGTCGAATGGACACTTCGTCGAATGGACACTTCGTCGAATGGACACCTGGCTGAATGAACATTTTCTCGAATACAATTTTCGCCGAACTTTCGACGAAAGTTGTTCAGAAAATTTTGTTCGGGTTAATTTAATTTTTTGCTAAACATTGTCCAATGACTGGGGAATATGCATGGGAAATATATATACTTAACACTAATAATAACTTTACTGACAACGCCATTTGTGTTGTATTCTGGGGCTCTAAAAATAAAAACAACTTTATAAAGAATTTTTTTTGTTTTGTACTTTTTCAAAACTAGCATATGCAACATATAACGAAGAACAAAAAAAGCACAAAGAAACAAATGTAATAGTTTGATTTGTTTTGGGTTTTGGTTTTTTTGTTTGGTTTTTTTTTTTTGGGGGGGGGGTGGGGGTGGGTAACACAAATATGCAGGTTGAGTGCTGCAGAAACAGTTCGTTGTATGATTAAACCAAACTGTCACGTTTATGGAAACAAGAATAGAATGAGCCAAACTCCCAGGCAACTCTATGTCATGACAAATAAATACAATGACGCTTACAAAAAGTTGAATTTTTTTTTTAAAAAGTCGAAATTTTAATTTCGACGAAATGGTCTAATTTTTTAAATGAAAATTCGACCAAATGTACATTCGACACCGTGTCCTTTCCACCAAGTGTCCATTCGAGCAAGTGTCCATTCCACAAGGTGTTCATTGGACCACGTGTCGCTTCGACCAAATGTGTTTCGACGAAGTGTCGTGCTCCTCACGACTTAACAGATCTCGAGATCTCGCTTTAACCCTTTACCCAACGCAGACGATATCAAAATTTATTATTTTAAATAACATTTTTTAAGTTTTTTCAAAAATTCAACAAAACCATATCATGTGACCCCTCTTTGGAACGAGCTCGTCGAGCTCGTTCCAAAGAGGGGTCACATGATATGGTTTTGTTGAAATTTTTCGAAAACTATTATTTTTTCATTTGCTGAATTTGTATATTACGCGGGCAGATGCGGGCGATTCGTTGGGTAAAGGGTTAATAACTCGACTTATTAACTCGAGATCTCGAGAAATTAAGTCGAGACCTAGACTTATTAAATCGAGATTTTTGTTTTCATTTTTTTGTGTGTGTCTAAAATTCATTATTATTTTTTTCATGTTGAAAAAACACTGTACGGTTATAAAGAGAATTGTTTCGAAGTGTGTAGAAATTGCCCTTTTGTTTTCAATTTTAGGTAGACCGTCTCGCTTTGGCGGAATGGTGCGCAAGAAAGTTATACATGTAGGAGTTAGTTTAGTCTTATTTACGACTCTATCTCTTCATATCTACATCAGCTATTTTCATAATGTTGACATTCGAAGGGTGCCACAACCAAACATAGGTAAGAAAATTGTTTATTAATAAAAACCGTCCCTGGGTGGAATTCCTACCGTGCACATCGCATGCTGATACTTTTTGCGGGTATTTTTGGAAGAAAGTGCAACCGACTTATATTGATTGTGAAACTGAAAACTTCACTGTCGGCCTTCTCTACATGATGGGCATTAATTTACTTACCACTCGCATGGATACAGTACAGCCGCTGTGGTCTGGTCGTAATCCACGCGTGGGCAGTGATACGATTATCTTAACCCCGTGCACTCTGATGTCGAGAATACTCGACACCTCCTCCACTCTAAGCCCCACCACACCTCCCTGTCATCCATGGTTATCCCCCCTGTGTTGTCTGAAATTCAGCAATTTAGATTTTGGTTGACAGAGCTCAATTGGAGCTCTGTCAACCAAAATCTATACTGCTGAATTTCTGACAACACAGGGGGGATAACCATGGATGACAAATCAGGCGTTTCGTCATCAGAGTGCAGGGGGTTCATAAATGAAGCACCAGGTACAACCCAGTGCTTCATTTATTGAATTTTTGATGAATATTCCTGTAATTAGTAGTGTTTGGAATCTAGTATTTTACGTCCGTGGAAATATTGCCCACCCATTGAAAGTAACCTGCCCACGGCGGCCGTACTGTAATCGAAGTCATATCATAACAGAAAACATGGATTCGGTTTAATTCAGTAACTCCGATTCGGTAACTTTTGAATGGTCGTGATGTTTTCAAAATCCTCGCCTCTCTGTTGAACATAAACTCCGAGCCGCAAACGTCATGCCGTGTTACCTTCAATTCAACACCATGGCTTATAATGTTAATGGCTTGCAGATGTCAAGATTTGGAGCCATTTTCCCATGAACATCACAGGTACTCGGCACAAGCTGTAAAATCGAAAGAAAAATGATATTTGATAGCATTTTTGAATCGATGCTGACGTGCCCCATTAATGGTACATAAATATTAACAAGGTACACAACTCGCTTTTCGAAAACGATAGCACTCATTTTCGTTATGCTCCCCCTCCCCCCCCCCCCCCCCTCTCAAATGTGATTCACATAACGTATCCAGCAGTACCCAGAATAAGCTTTACAGTTGTGTATTACACGACCGTTGGGTGTTCTTGGGTTGTTCATGATAACTGGGAGAATTTGCAGAAAGGCAAAAAACATTTTGTCGGACAAGATAGTGCACAGTGGAAAGTGGGTTTCAGACTGCAGTTATTATTTTATCATGAATGCCACGTGTATGGACCTCTTGTAATAAGACAAATATGGGACGAAATTTATGCCTTGGACCGAAAAATCAGTCTTACGAGTTCAAAGGGTTAAACTGAAAGACTTACGGCTCGGTTCCACAAGGGTAACCGCGTTGTGTGCTTGGGTAAGGTACGTAATCCCGATTGCCCACGTTTGTGCACGATGTGGCTATGTACTGCATGTCGATGATGCACTTGTCTTCATCCAATGCTAACCATGCTTGTGGTGGTCCGATAGTTGCTCGCTGTTGCTCGGTGGTTCCCTCTGTGTTCTCCGGCTTCCTCCAACCATAAAATTGTCCGACATGATGTGATCCTGGTTGTCGAAAGTGTCGTTAAACTCCAGTCAATAAATTAATAAAATAAATATGTCGTGCGAGTCGCGAAGAAACTGTACATGTATCGCCTGTTTCAAAGCCAAGCGTGTATCATGCACGCGCAAACACGTGATATTCCGTGTTTACAACTTTACGTATTGCTGAATATACTGCAAAGATAACGACACCATGACTACAGTGGGGATTCTACCAACTATGCTGAAATCAAACGGAGATAAAACCATTATGCGACAATAATTGTCACACCATGTCGGTATTAGTGCATCATGCGTGATAAGGAAGTGCCCTTCACTCCGACAAACTGAGTAGAGGGCGTGCTGTTATCACCCTCTTAGTTATAAATAATTTCGAGCTAGGTGATATGATATTGTGAAATCTTTCCGGTCATTTCCCCAATTTCCCCGATCTGTCAGATAGAAAGAAGCTTTAAACAAGTGGCACGACCGGAGGCCATCGAGGCTCATTCGATTTTCCGGCACGAACAGGGGCCGATTCGAAAATCTGTTCGAAACTCGAATAATTGCATGGTTCTGGGGACTGTCACAGCGAACAACAAGAGTTCCTGGTTTCAGAAACTCAGATACTACGATGAACGCGACAGTATTATTAGGAACTCTACCAGCGGCTTGGCGACTCTCTGGTGGTATTTTTTTGCAGCACCGTTCTCTCCATTCAATTTTCTTTTTATTTCCGGACATCTCTGCAATATCTGTGGGAGCTTATGAGTAGGGAGAAATGGGGGATACTGGACCACTTTTTTCTCTTGTACACGTACATATACGCGTACACGTACATGTACCCATAGGGTTCAGTGTTAAAATGTGTACAATGTACAAAACATGTTTTTTGTACATCTGGTCCAGAATCCCCACAAGTAGCTTATCGTGGTCTAGACGTTTCAATCAGCCGTTGGCGAACGAGTTCGAATTCGGCAGAATTCGCGCGGAAGGAAAATTTACTAAAAATCTACGAAAATCGAAGAAATCGACCTAAAAATCCTCTCAACGTTCACCATCGCGGGTTAGATGGTTCAATCTATCGTTGGCGAGGTCGGCAAAAACGCTTTGGGGTTTCTGGACCAGCATCAAAATGCGTTTGGGGATTCTGGACCACCTACGTTCGCGATCGCGTTCTAGACGGCGGTGGGTGTGATCCATTCGGTAAAATTGATTGGGGATTCTGGACCAGGAAAATCGATCCTAAAATTTTTCCCAACGTTCGCCAACGGTCGCTCGAACCGTCTAGGGCGCGATGACCAACTTGTGGGGATTCCAGGACAGCAAAATTATAAAATTAAGAAATGTCGAAAAAATTAGAACGGAGGGGAAATTTTCTCTTCAGGTTTGCGATCGCGGTCCAGACGGCGGTGCGGTCGATTGCGGATGAAAAAACGGCGAAGAGTGGATGGGGAAGAGAGGAAGAATAAAAAAAATCGTCGCGAGTTTTTGAAGTAAATTGTAACAGAATCACAAGATTCACAAGAGGAAACAAAAAGTGATTGATATATATATAGGAGAAAAAAAAAAAAGTTATTTAAAAAATAAATATCGAATCAAATAGATAATAAAATACGTAAATTGTGAAAGATTCCTAGATTATGAGGACATCATTTCTTATAAACATGCTGATGAGAGCCTACACATTATGCATGAACAAACAACTAGATTGTCTCTTGTTAGAATGATGTGCATGGTCTAGACGGCAGTGCGGTCGATCGCGGATGAAAAAAATGGCGAAGAGTGGAGGGGAAGAGACAAAAAAAATTGTTACGAGTTTTGAGGTAAATTGTAAACAGAATCACGAGATTCACAAGAGGAAATAAAAAGTGATTGACATAATATATATAGGAGAAAAAAATATATATAAACAAATAGTTATTTAAAGAATAAATATTGAATCAAATAGATAATACAATACGTAAATCATGAACGCTTCCCAGATTATTAGGGCAAAGTTTCTTTTAAACATGCTGATGAGAGCCTACGCATTCTGTGTGAACAAACAACTAGGTCGCCTCTTGTTAGAACGATGCGTCGGGTGCCGGGATCATCTAGACTTCGATCACGAGTCTCATTCGTGTCTGACGATGGAAAGGGAAGATATGGTCGTCAAGTATTTCAAACCGGCATTCAAATGCGTTAAAATCGACAACGTGATCAAGTTTTGGAAGAGATTAGTCTTCTGTAGTGGGTGAGACAAGCCCACCAGTTCAGAAGAAATGAAATTGGCACGTGGAAGTCTAACTTTAGAAGACAAGGGATGCGAGTAGGTTAAATTGCCGATTCAAGGACAGAATTTAAAAAAACTACACGTACACATACATGTATGTGTACCGCCATAGGGATTCAGTGTTAAATCACGTACAGAGTGTAAAAAATGTCGTTTTTACATGGTGTTCCAGTACCGGCAAACGCTTTTCACCCTCTCGGATTGCACTTTTGACCATTCAAACATCCATTGGCGAACGAGTACATTCGACACATCGCTCAGAAGGGGAAAAATGTATGAAATTCAAAGAAAACGTATTAAAAATATTTTTTTCTCAACGTTCCCATCACGGATCAGACCTTTGATCTATCGTTGGTGAACGGCGGCAAAAAACGCTTTGCCGATTCTAGGACAGCATCAAAAATGCAGTTTGCCGGTTCTGGGACACTGGCGTTCGCCAACGCCTGTTTGAACGGTCAAGGGTGCGATCCGATCGGTGAAACCGATTTGCCGATTCTAGGACAGGAAAATCGATCTCAAAACATTTTCTCGATGTTCGCCAACAGCGAGAAGTGGGTGTAAAGCGCAGTTACTCGTCGAGGATTTTTTTAATTTTTTTATAAACCGATTTCGGCTCCCGGTACATAAAAAAATGCTGGTTGTGGGACACCGACATTCATGATCGCGTTCTGGACTGTCGAGGGTGCGACTTACCGATTCACCTCGCGAATTTTGTGAAGTGAATCATAATAGAATCGGTTTAGTCGAGAGGAAATAAAAAAGTAATTGATATATATATATATAGGAAAGAAAAAAAATATATATAAATAAATAGTTATTTAAAAAAAATAAATATCGAATCGAAATAGATAATAAAATACACGTAAATCATGAATGATTCCCAGATTATGAGAGCAAGGTTTCTTTTAAAAATGCTGATGAGAGCCTACGCATTCTGTGTGAATGATCAACTAGGTTGCCTCTTATTAGAATGATGCGTCGGTGTGTCAGGATCATCTAGACTTCGATCACGAGGATCATTCTTGTCTGACGATGGAAAGGGAAGAAATGGTCCTCAAGTATTTCGAACCGGCGTTCGAATGAGTTCAAATCGACGATGTGATAAAGTTTTGGAGGAGATTAGGCTTCTGTAAGGGCCGAGACAAGCCCACCAATTCGGAAGAAATGAAATTAGCATGTAGAAGTCTGACTTTGGAAGACAAGGGATGCGTCTTGAAATTATTGCTGGAGGAAGCATATGTCTAAGTTTTCTCGTCGATATAAATAAGGAGAATTGAAAATGAAAAAATAAATACACACATAAATTTTTATCTAATATCAGAAAGAAAAAAAAACATGAAAAATGAGAATCAGAAATAAATTGTATCTGACGTTAGATGACGACGAGGATGAGAAGCCGAATGGCGTTTTGCCAATGGCGCTGTCGCCAGAAGAAAAAGAAAGAGGAGAGAGGTATCGCATCAATCAAATCAGCAGAATCCAATTGTATCTGACTCGAGAGAGAGATTCTCGTCATTCTCTCAAGAAGAAGTATTCGCATCTCATGAAATTCGTCAACACGGTCGACACGACACTCATCACAATTTCCATGGGTTTACACGCAGCTGGCATTGGATTGTTGTTGACCGCAGTCAGCGTTCCAATTGTGTTGACCATAGAAGGAGTGGCTCTCGCCGCCGGATTGTTTAGCACAGTCGGAAACTTTTTGAGTAGGAAATTATATCTGAAGGCTAGGAAACATGAAAAGATTCGCATCTTGGCCGACTCCAAGATCGACATGATATCCAAAATGATCTCGATGGCATTGAAAGATGGTAGGATATCAGGCGGAGAATACTTTTGAGTGAGAAAACGAAATACGATGCTATGAAAGAAGCCGTGAGAATCAAGACTCATCAGATCATCAAGGAAGAGATGAAAGATATTCTCGTGGAAAGGGGAAGGAAAGAGGACAAGGAGGAATTCGGTAAGTTGATAGAACTCAAGAGCAGCGATTGAAAAAAAAATATATATATATAATAAGAACAGAATTTTTAAACAAGAAAATAATAAATTTATATATAAAATAAAAAATAAATACGAAATTAATTTAAATAACTCTCAAAAATGTATTGCGTAAAGTGTAAGAGAGTTGCTGAGACGGGTAATTCTTGAGAAGTACGAACTAAAAATGATAGACAGATGCTTCGCAGATTTTGCAATGTGTGTGGTTCGATCAAGACTTGATTCGTCAGAAAAAAATGAGCAGAGGCAAAGGCGTTGTGAATAAAATGATCAATAATCTACCTTTCGAAATGCATCTGCCGAGTCACAGTTCACGGGACCCAGAACGAAATTGAACAAGAGACTCAACGCCGATCTGACTCCTAAATCCTGGAGAAAACCCGTGAATAGGGTGGATGCAGCCGCGTATGATCACGATCTGTGCTACGCCAAACATCCTGACACTAAGACTCGCAGCGACGTCTGTGATAAAAACATGTAGGCGAAATTGAGAGGTATATCGAATCTGACCAGGAGAGAGAAGATAGAATGTTCGCTGGTCGGCAATCTGCTCGGTGCAAAACGTCGATTCGGATGGGGTGTTAAAAAGAAAAGGTGCTTCGGAAAAGAAGAGGAAACGATTATTGCCGAGCGAATTGGCCAAGGAGTTACACAAACCCATCGTGCGTAAATTTCGAAAGAGAAGGGTGTTTGTGATGGGTTTGGATGACATTTGGTCTGCCGATTTGGTCGACATGAGATCGTTTTCGAGGTGGGACGAGGGTGTTAAATATCTATTGATGGTTATCGACGTGTTTTCCAAATATGGTTGGATCAGAGCTTTGAAGAATAAATCGGGTCCTTGCATCGCTGAGGCTCTGAAGAGCGTGTTCGACTCGTCTTCTCGAAAACTGAATAAATTGTGGGTGGATAAGGGGAAGGAATTCTACAACAAGGACGTTCGTCGATTGGTCGAACTCTTCTTGATTGAAAATGAAGAGAAAGCCAGCATCGTGAAACGTTGGAATCAGACGATGAAGGAAAAAATGCACAGATACTTCACGGCGAATTCGTCCAAGAAATACATATATGCTCTGAATGGTCTGGTTGAAGATTACAACAACATGCGACACAGATAGATCAAGATGACTCCCATGGAAGCTAGCGATCATCAAAATGAAAAACGGGTCTATGAGAATCTATATCCCGAGAGATCTAAGATCAGGAAGACGTCTAGACCGCCGAAATTTGCGGTCGGCGATCGAGTGAGAATCTACGCTTATAAGAAGCACTTCGAAAAGGGTTACACTCCTCGATGGACCTCGGAAATCTTTGTGATAATCAGAATATTTCACACTGATCCGGTGACTTAGGAAATCGAAGCTTTTGATGGCGAAGAAATCATCGGAAAGCTTTACGAACAATAATTGCAGAAGACGAAGTTTTAATAAAGAAAACAATTTTTTTTATTTACCCTCTTTAACATTTTCTTGTTTATATATATATATATATAAAGGAGAGAAAAAATAATAATAATAAAAAATAATTAAAACTATTTTTAGATAAAAAAGCAAGCTAATTAATAAACAAAAAACAAAAAAACCTTCAAAAATGGCAAATATACTAGATATCGCACAAAGCATAGTGAAAGATGAAAATATTCAAGAATACGAGGTTCACGAACATGAACTGATAACCGGAACAAGTTTGAACAATGCGGGAGAGATAAGAATCAATGTCGAAACCCAAGTTCTATTCGTCCATCCTAGCGAGAGTTACATAGTGGTGCAGGGACGTCTCACCAAGGAAGATGGGACCGAATACGCCGACGACGACATGGTTACTCTAGCGAATAATGGCATCATGCATCAATTCAGTAATATAAAATACTTGCTATCCGGACAAGAGATAGAATCTGTGTTTCATCCCGGTCAAGCCACCACGATGTTCGGACTCTTGACGTATCCGGATGATTTTTCGAGTTCCAGAGGACTTAATCAGTTGTGGGTGAAAGACACCATCGGCCCTGCTAGTGCCGGCGCTGCCGCGATATTCGACTACGTCGTCAAGACGTCCAGACCCAAAGGAACGTTTTCGTTCAGGATACCTTTGAAACACATCTTCGGATTCGTGGACGATTATAACAAGATCATGTACGGATTCAAACACAATCTGACGTTGATTCGAAAGGGAAATGATGACGCGACAGTGAGACTCCCCGCAACCGATGCATGTAAGTTAACTCTACACAAGATATTGTGGTTCGTTCCACACGTGCAGCCTTCGATCATGGAAAAAACGCGTCCCTACAAGATCATAGAATCCAAGAGTAAATTACCCGTGGGATTTAGAATGAGACAGTGCAATTCAGTGCATTCCACTCTCCACGAATCACTTTGATTGTAGATTGACCATGAAAACCACTTCCGAGAGACTGTGTTTCATCATGGTCACGTTTCAGACGGATAGGGACGGGTCTCAGGAAAAGAATGCGTCGCTATTCGATCACTTCAATTTGAGAAACATGCAAGTGTTTCTGAACGCCATGAGATATCCAGCAATCGATTACAACACGTCGTTTGACAAGAACGTTTTCTGCAGACTGTACGGCGATGCCGTGGATTTTAGAAAGAAGTATCACGGTCTAGACAAATTGATGAGCAACCCTAATGTATCTCCTGGTGAATACAAGTCGATGTATCCCATGTTCGTATTCGATGTCAGTAAACAGAGCGAACAACTCAAGAGTAGCATCTTAGACATTCAGATCAAGATGCAATTCGATAGGAGTGTGAGAAAAACTGAAGCCTTCGCCCTGGTCCTGTCGGATAGAGAATTACAATTCGAATCAGATGGAAATAAGATGTCGATCATTCGATAAGAGAGGTGTGTGTGAAAAAAATATTTTTAAAATAAAAAGTAATGAGTAATTATTAAAAAACAAAAAAAAACAAAAAGAAAAAATAAAAAGTAATGAGATCTAGAGAGATTGAATATCTTTCTAAATCTCATTACTTTTTTTTTGTTTTTAATAATCACTCATTATTTTTTTTAATTAATTATTTCCATGCATTCACTGTTTGTTCAGAGGATCTAATTCGATCAGTATGCTCACCACGAAAAAGGCGGCTTCGAGATTATTGGTTTTCATAACAAAATTAATCCTGTCTCTGGCGTTCACTTTGAGAAGCGTGCCAAACGTGCTAACATTCGAGTGTTGATTCTCGGTCTTTTTGATGCTGTATCTCTTATCGCTTTCTACTCCATTCACCGTGAGATTGACGACCACTCTGTTATTCAAATCCATGGAGGCCAGACTCATTCAAATGATTTCTTCTCCCAACAGCATGGGATGTCCCACCTGACCATGTTGCAATCCGCTACCTCCGTTTCCGAAAGAACACTCGGCTTTTGACTCCTCTAACGTGCCAGTCTCCTTGGCCCACACAGTGATCAATTGTCTGGCGTATTTGACTTTCTGCACCACCGAAATCAGGGTGCAGGCGTCCGTCATGTGCATGGGATCCGGTAGATTCGTGAGCGCGTGTCTGCCCATGTCTAGTTTACCTTTCATGATGTCGCCCTCTCTCCAGATCGAGTTGTTGTCCACATACTTCCTGCTGACCATGCTGGAATCGAATTCAGGATCGTGATTGAGACCGAATAAATTCTGACCATTCATGTTGATGCCACCCTCCATGATTCCGCCAGATTGTTTGTTCAGATAGAGATTCTCCAATTGCACTTCTATGTATTCCTGAGATCGTATCATGGCAGAATCCACATAGCCCTTGTTGACCATGGTGGAGTCCGCATCCAGGTCGTTGACCTTCGACAGATTCAATATCTTGTTGAATCCCGCATTCAGATCCGACTTCATTTCTCGCCTGTCAGACTTTCTCTGTTCCAGATCTACGTAGTGTTTGGTCGCCATGTCCTTGGGATTCGTGGGAGTGGCCACGTACATTATCTTGTTAGAATTGGTGTTCAATTCCAATTGCATCGTTTTCTGAATGTATCTATTTCTCACATGTTTGCTGAATCGCGCATGAGAGTCATACGCGTATTTCTTGGTCCCGGCATCAGTGGAATCTATGGGATTTGCGACGTTCACCACACGTTTGGATTTTAGATCAAGATCGTCAGTCATGGCTTTATCCACGTAATTATCTAGCATGATTCGTTTGAAATCCACGTTCCCCCTGTCGACGTAATTTTAGTTGCCGCATCTGCGACATCTATCAGCTTGGGAAGATTGTAGAGCTTCTTATCGTTCATGTTCAAAGGTTCCTCTCGAGGTTCGTATCTCCGAACGTATTGTTCGTCCAAGTTGGCAACGTCGTAACCATCGCCGACTTCGAGCGTCTTTCTCTTCTTTTTGGGTCAATTTTCGTCGTCACTTCTACCAAATTTATCGACTGGCATGTTGTTTTGAGGTTTTTTTGTTTTAAAAAATATATTTCAAATGCAGTTTATTAAAAATGAATTATTTCACTTATTTTTTATTTTTTGTTTTTATTCGATTAAATTTTTTTAAATAATTTTTTACATTTATATATACTATAAAAAAAATCTCTCTCTAATGTAAATCATTGAGAATGTCTTGAAACCGATCTCCTTCTGACCATCTCTTGAGAACATAGAGACACAGGTGACTGCAAAACACTTGATCTGACGATTGCACTCATTCCGTGTTGTAACGAACCATTGATTCATCAAAATAGTTCTTTATTTCTTTCAGCGGTGAGATTCGGTAGCTGTCGAAATAATAATTCTTCTTCCCGTTCTTGAACAACGCCACCCAGTGAGTGCCTTCACCCGATAAATCGTCCAAATTTAAAATTCCGCATTCCAATTGTCGAGGTCTTCTCTTCAGCAAGGCATTTCTGGAAAACACGCCTAGAAAATCTTTGATTTTCAAATCCTTCGCCTTATTCGACAGATCGATGTTGGATAGGGGTTTGTTAGGTAAGATGACACCTTCAACGGATATCTCTATTTTTTTATTCATAAATGTGTATATTTTTTTTATTTATTTATTTTATTATAATTCACTAAAATGACGTTACTTTTTTATATTTTTTTCTTTTTCTTTTTTAAACTAACTCTCTCGATGTCTCTATCAACTTCAATAATCTTGAATCCGTCTAATTCTTCTTGATTTTATAGAATCCTATCGTCCTTAATCATATCTGGAATCCTATCTGGAATCCTATCGTTCATAATCATATCCAAAGTCCAATGTCCGAGTGCCAAAGTGCTTATTTTATCGTCTAACACGAATCTCTTATCGTCATTGGCCATCAGTGAAATCTTGTTGACTATTTCGGTATACAAGTCGTGATTGTTGCTTCGAATCGATTTCATAGTCTTATACACTGGACCACTTCCGAACAGACAATCTTTATACTCTCAAAAAGAGATGTTTTTTCTTCACCATGCATGCTTTAACCCCTTTGCACTTCTTGATCTCTTCACCTTCTAGACGATAAGCATACAGTTTGGGTCTCAAACCCATGAATTCAACGATTTGTTTACCGCCGCTCTCATTCTTAAATTTACCCAACACCTTTTTGTTGTCGTTCAATTGAATGTTGGATGGGTGATCGACGGGATAATTGCTCGTGTCAAACCACACGGCCACGTCTGGAGATATATCTCGGTAGACGTCTTTCATCTCTATCTCGTAAACTAAACTGTCCATGTCGGTGAACAGTAGTTTGGCTTTCTCACCAGATTTCCACTTGATGCAATCATAGTGAAACTCGTACATCAATTGCTTGCTGATATCTCAGACGATTGGTCTGAGATAATAGGGTTTGTCGAAATTCAGGTGCGTCTTTTGCATGTGAATGGCCCCTAGATTTTCGTCGAGTATGGTTCCGTGTCTGTAATTGGGTTTCGCCACTAATTTTTTAGCTTTTTTCTCATACGTGACGAGTCGAATGTCGGTTCTCTTCCTGATGTTTTCCATCGATTTACCGTACACACAGTTGTTCATGAGTTTGAAGAAATCTTTTTCGAAATCGTTCTCGGCTCGAATTCTAAGATTTGTGTTGAGATCGATGTATTTTTTCATTCAAGGCTCTTCATCGAATTGAATGATGCAATGTATGTTGACTAATTTCATCCCGTAATCGACATATTGTTTCAAATTCTCGCTGTAGACTATGTACTTATGTTTGTTAAATAAATTGGGAATGAGTGTTTCCTCGTCTCCTTTGATCGGTTCCGTTCGTTCAGGAGCCAGCGGATAATCGTTGTGTAGATCGTGTAATTCTTCCGGATAGTTCAAATCGACTTCTAAAATGCAAGGATAGTCTCTCCATTTTTGCATCTCTTCCGGTTCTGTCACCCATTTGAAATTTCCAATCGGTAAAGGATGACTCATGGCCCAACCATATAGATTATTAGCATCCCAATACTGTATGTATTTATTCGATCGTTCCGAATCGAAACCTTCTTTCATGTAGGGATTGTTAGCTTCAGAATATCTGTGAGAGATCATCGAGATGCCACCTCTCGCAGCCTTTTCAAACATGAGCAACATGTCCACATTGGATAATAATTCCAATTGGATTTCGGTGGTCTTACACAGAGCGTCCGACGCCAGACCAGGTGCGGTGAAATGCCAAGCTGGATCCAGATCGTAATTTCGATGACAGACGTCTCGAAAATTTTTGAACACGTCTGCCAGGAGCAGAACATCGGTCTTCAGATCGAGATCATCATAATCTTCATGGTTTTCATATCGAATGATTTCCACATGTTTTTTGGCATGTTTGTAATTCTCATCGGAAATGTCATCGGAAATCGTACAATTTTGAATAAAAATCTTCTTTCGAAGGTAGCGCGGTGTCATCGAATCTTTTTAGATCATTCATGTAATCATAAGGATAGACTCCTTTCCTCAACATGACGTCTACTCATTCTCCAAAGTGTTCGCTCGTGATTTTAAATTTATCCTTGCTCATGTTATCGACTAATTTTTCCAGAGCGGTCGACATGAATTTAAAACTGTCGATGAAACATATGGCTCTATGAATGGATTTCGTTTTTTCTTTCAACATCTCTCCATTGATTACTCTTTTCTTCTCCACGAGCTTCCATTTCGTGAAGGACATGTATCTTTCTTCGTTGTTCGCGATGCAGTTTAATTCTTCGTTGGTGGTGCCGAGATATCATGAATAGATGACTGTCGTAACTCAAAAGATTCTGAAATATCACCAGATAAAAAATGACATCTCGATATTTTAAATTACACTTGCTGTGAGCCGGACCGTGTTACAGGCCCGTGTAATGATCGTGGTCTCTGACCTTCTTATTTTCCTCCCAATTCTCGTCGAACGATTGTCTGCATATGTGACATTCGGTGGCTCTATTATTTTCGTTCTGCTGCTCTAGCGTGATGATCATTTTCGCCGGAGTTTTGAATTTGTCGTATAAAATTTGAATTTTCGATTCTAACTCTTCCACGAACCTTTGAGCTACGCCATCGTCTTCGCACCATTTCATGTAAGTGAAGGGACCCATGTCATGTTGCGAGTCGAAAGCACATTTCACATAAATGCAATAGCCCGAAGGCGTGTGTTTTTGATATCTTTCAACGTAACTTCAAAGAGCGTCGGGTTGGCAGAAAATCATGTTCACTGTGAAGCATTCAAAATCGGCGTGCACGATGAATGGTACTTTTAACTTTCTATTCACGATGGTTTTGCATTTAGGCATTTCGATGGCGACACCTTGATTTTCGTTGCAATATTCCTGGTGTTTTGCTAACGATTTTTTGCTGTAAAACGTGTTCATGCAGTTGCAACATAAACATGTCTTATGTTCAAGTTTATTATTTTGTCTCGACAGTAATCGGCTCGGATGTTTAACCCAACAATAATGACGATTGTCACCATTTGAAATCAATAATAAAATAATCGTCTTTTCTCTTTCGAGATACGAAGTCTGTCTGAGAGGATAGATCGTTCGTTTTTCATCGTCATATCCCAAGACGTTCACCGCTACAGTGGGATTTTGAACCTCGAAACGTTCAATGTGTTTCAACTGCGTTGGAAAAGTCACTCCGGTCCAATCGAGATTTCTAGAAGTCTCCTCGTAACGAGAAACTCTCTCAGGATGGATTTTGATGGGGTATAAAGCAGAGGTAACTGCCCATTTAAAACACTGATCATCTTTATTTCTCACGTTGACCACGGAGTGTTTTATAACTAAGAAATACGGTAATTCCACGTAGGAAGATGCTTTCAATGAATCGTTTTTAGTTATATGAATTTCGAGTTTCAACACCTCATCGAACGATCAATTATTACCTTCATGTTGATAATTCGCGAGAGACGTCAACATCTTGTCATTCATCAATTCAAAAAATCTGATAAATCTGAACCTCGAAATACGGGTTTGACATTAGATCTGAAATATGCATTTTTCACGATGCTCTTGCCAGAATTCCTGTTGATTTTATTCATCATGCAATGGAGTATCATCTTAATTTTTCGTCCCACGTTCATGTGTTCACGAAACAAATCCAATAGTTTTTTCTTCACCCGTTCCATGAACAATTTCGGATCGACTTTCTTGAACGAGGGAACCACGTCAAAAGTTTTAAAAATGCCTTTAATCGCACTCTCCCATTCTATGGGATTCGATTGGAATGCTTCCATGATGACTCATGGTACATATTCTTCTCCTTTCCCTTCGTCGATTGCTCATCGAATTTCATTCAATATATCTCGTTTGTCTAGATTCTGAACTGCATCACTCGTTTTTGTTTTAGTTTTTTTTTTTTTTAAACTTGAAGTTCTTCGATGGCTTTTCGTTTAGTCGTCTTTTTATTCTTCACAACGGAAACTTTTTTTTTTTTTGGCGTCGGCATTTTGACTCCTTTTACTATCTTTTTCTTTTCATTTTTTGCAGCCGAAGCATTGTTTGACGTCATTGCTATCAACATTTCATTTGCCTTTTCATCGAGCAAACTACGGAACTCCTCATGCATGATCTTTCTAATTTCATCACGCTCCACGTTTCATTTTCTATCATCAGGTGTTACTGTCATCGGCTTATTTTTTTCACAATTTGAGTCTGTTTAAGTTTGTCCACTTTCGATCTTTCGATTTTTTTCTTTCCATCGTTTTGCAAACAATACTTCTGTATGACTTCAATTTTTTTTGATTTGGTTCCATGATTTCTGAAATGTGGAATGTTTAATTCTCTACACATCTCGTTTAACTGAGGTACGGTTTTCTCATTTAAATTTTCCATTTTTTTATTTGTTTGCTTCATTTGTTAGAATTTTTTTTTTTTTTTGAATTTTGTAATTAAATAATAATTTGTTAAAAAGTTTTAAAATAGTCTTTATATAAAATGTAAAAAAAAAAAAATTCATATTAAAGAAAATTAAAATTAAAAACTTTTTTGTACATATATAAAGAGAAAAAGAACAAAACTTTTTTTTAATAAATTATTATTTAAACATAAAATTCAAAAAACAAAAAAAAAATTTTCACATTAAAGAAAATTAAAAATTAAAAACTTTTTTATATATATATAGAGAGTAAAAAAACAAACTTTTTTAACAAATTATTATTTGAACACAAAATTCAAAAATATATATTATTTGCAATAATTCATAAAACAAAAAAAACAAATAATCGATCATGACAACAACACCTAAAAGATGCGAATTGAAATTGAAATGAGTCGAAACGTGTAAGAAATTCGGTTGTAAAATCTTTAGATTACAATGATATGACACCATCGAATTGAACGAGGTCGAGATGAAGGGCTTAGAGCACAAATACGACAAATATAGCATGCCTTTGAAATTGGACAAAGCCACACTCGATTTGTTTTACGAGTACCAAAGCGATCTACAGAACATCGTCATCGCCAAAGACAGAGAATTCGACAAGGACAATTTGTCGTTGCCTACGGAAGTTACATATATCCAAAACTCTCTCGAACACTTGAACAAATCGGGTGGAGAGAGCGCATTCACCGATGTAAAAAAACTTGCAAAAGTAAAGATAAACATTCAACACATTTTCGAAAAAGGAGAAGACATGACTGTCAACATGCTAATAATGGACTTGAAAATATAAAACAATAGAGAGACTGATTTTTAGCGAAGAAGAAGGAAAAAAAAAGTAATGAGATCTAGAGAGGTTGAACATCTCTAGATCTCATTACTTTTTTTTTTCTTTTTTGTTTTCCTTCTTCTTCTTCTTCACTATCGCCCATATATATTATAATAACGTTTCCTTTTTTCTCAAATTTCGACGTCGATTCTTTTCTATTTTTTGTGATATATTACGTTTTTTATAAGAACACATTTGTTTATCTGTATCATTTATATGAACGAATGTGGTGCATCTCTTGGTAACACCCACATCATTACCATGCTCTTCAGAAGGTAGTGGTGGCAGTGGAAAACGTCTCATTCTTTTAAATTTCATTCATCTATCCCAATCTTTTTTAAACTCTTTTTTCAGTTCTTTCCTAAGATATCCATCATTAGCGTCTAATTGTTTTTCCACATCTTTTTCCAACACTATCCCGCAATATTCATCATTAGCATCTAATCATTTTTCCACATCTTTTTCGCACTCAATGCCGTGATATTCATCATTATCGTCTAATTGTTTTTCCACCTTTTTATCCATTTTATATTATTTTTTTATACTTTCTATGATTTATATTTTTATATTTTATATAATTATATATTTTTTCTACATTATAATAACATACTCAAAATTGGTATATTCATAAACGGCGAATTCTCACCAAACAGCAAACCCTTACCGAATCGCTCAACGTTCTGTCCACTCTTCAGATGGAGACCGTTTCCACTGAAAGAGTTGCCACCTCTAACGGGTTCTAGATACAATCCTTCACTGTTGTTGTCTATGTGGATGCTACACATGGCTCCTCCCTTCTTCAAAAACAGGCAGCTGCCCAACATTAATTTCTCAACTGCCAAACTCGCGAGTCCCGAGAGAGCTCCCACGCCGAGAGTCTTTCCGAGAAAGGGCAATGATTTTGTGGCAAAGGGCAATGCTTTTGTGGCGATTCCTGCCAATAGCGGTAGGAAACCGCCTTTCATTTTCAAATTGTATTTCAATTGAGCGGGACTCATTCTCACCTTCAACCCTCTTCCATCATCGATCACTTTCTCCATCCTTTTGCTTTGAGTTCTGGTCCAGGCGATTCGATCATCACCGCCACTCATCAAATCTTCGTGAGTAAATTTGAATCTCACCGGCTCGCCTCGAGTTAACGCTCTTTCAAGTTTCTTCCTCTGTTCTTTGGATATGTTCACGTTTTTAACCACGTATTCAGTCATATTTCTTTTTTTAAAATATATTTTGTCCAATTGTTTTTTTTGTTTTAATGATAATTATATATATTAAATATTTTTTGTAAATTAATATTGCGTTTATTTTATTTTCTTATTTATATATATATACACAATATTTTTTTTTTTTTGCTTTTTATATTTCTCTTATGTGAAATCGTGTCGTCACCCTCACTCCATGAAGATTCATTTTGATCTGTCAACGTGGTTTTGAGACTATACAACATGTCTAAAATCACTGGTAGATAAACTAAATTTCAAGGTCGTTCCACGATTCTATAACCCGACAACACATTTGGAAAGAAGGAATGGATCGTCAGTTGAGTGCTACCATTCACGTAGTTTCCAGCAATCATGTCCACATTCACCAGAATGCTATTAACTGCGAGAATGTCGACCGTATTTTCAGATGCCGCGTGGCCTCGATACATCTTTCGAACGAATCCCAGCATCTTGCCTATAGAATCGTTCTTGTTGAAATCCACTCGAAAATTATCTTCCAAATCCAACATCGTCTGTAAGGTATTAGGTTTGGGAGCGAGGCTGATCTTGTTGCTTCCCTTTCCATCCGTCTTCATTTGCGTCTGAATGTAATTGTTCAAATCGTCTATGTCATAACTTCCTTTGGGAATTCGAATCTCCAACCAATCCACTCCGTCGGAATACCTGAACGAGTTATTCTTTTCGGTGACGTTGGGAAAGGAATAATAAGTCTCCAGATTCACCAACGCCATCTTGTATCTTTTCTCTCTATTCAATTCGATGGAAGGTTCGAATTTCGTCGGAATCGAGTCGAATCACCACTCACCATGATTTGAATGGATTGTTTTGCAGCCGTATTCTCGGCGATCCGTTCTAACAATTCTCCTTGTTCGAACATTATATTTTTAATTTTTATTTTATTTTTTCAAAACTAAATTATTGATGATTTATTATTTTCTAATTTTTGTTTTCACTCTCTATCTTATTATCATCAGAAACATAAAACTTGTCGAATCAGCTCCGATATTTTCCGCAATTAAATTCGCTAGTCAAATCGATCACGATGAAATTGTAAAGTCCTCCATCCCAAACCCTCTTGCAGAATCTCCTGAATTCCGCCACGCTCATGTCGTTTGCGGCGTGATCACCGTAGATGTGATTGAGATTCTTGAGATCCTGGCGAAAAAGACACAGTAAATTAGCGTTCTCCCTTATCGTCTGTCTGGGCAATCGAAAATAATTCTGCGACAGGTAGAAACAATTCACGTTGCTGTGGCGACCCCTAACGTAATACGATTCACATCGGTTCTGTCTCTCCAAAAGTAGATCGTTGAAAATCATGATATTCTTATCCTCTGATTTCAATTCTCTAGGATCCGGAACGTCACTAACGTTCTCATAAAATCGACACTCGATGTTCGAAGATGCATTTCTCTTCATCACTTCCATCGCTACACCATCCAAAATGGTCGAAAGAGAAGCTTCACTTTTGTCGAATTCCTCCCTACTGTCAAAGATTCTGGCTATGACGTCCTTGGGCAATCTGCGATCCATGCACTCTCGAAGCAATCTGTATTTGGGTTGAAACAAACTCTTGCCAAACACGAATAATCTATCGCAATCCAACCAGTCATATTGCGACAACAGATTCATCAACAGATTGGTCTTTCCACAATTCGATTTTCCCACTATCAAGCCTCTTATGCTTTTGGAAAAGAACTCGTTATTTGACATATCTTTAATGTTCATCTTTTTTTATTTTTTGTTATTTTTAGATTTTCAAACACAATTTTTATGTTTTGTCAAACTCAGTTTTTATAAATATTATTATTTATTTATATTACACCATTGCAAGTTCTCTTCAATCCAGATCCATTCGTCATTTTAGCTAAATCTTGTATGGGTACCACAGCATCCTTAAAATCTTATCAACTTTTCGGCGTTTGCTCTAACGTAGCTTGCTTCACCAGCGGACTGATCACCATGTCCTTCAACACGTTGGCTGCCCTCTTGCCAGCCACAGAAGCGATCCTACCACTAGCTTTGCAAGCAGCTTTCTTACCAGCATCCAAAGCCGTCTTCTTACCGACCTAAAACACGGTCGATGCGAGTTTTCTACCTGCATTGCTCGAGAACGCTTGCATTATAGAATCGACGATGCCAGAACTGCCTTGAACGTAAGTTCTGACGTATCCCCTGTTCTTTATCACCAACATATTTTTATTTTATAATATATATATTGTTTTTTTTCACTTGTAAATCGTTTGTTGTTTAAATACTTTTTATTATTTTCTAGTGTAAAATTTACTGTTTTTATTTTATCTATTTTTGTTTGTTTGTTCTCTCTACTTATTATATATACATCAATCCTTCAATTCGTTCATCAGCCTTTTATAATCGCGTTTATTCAAAACCTTCTGCCTTAACAATTCGTCGCCTATGCTCACTATCTCATTATCTAATCCAGTATTACCAGCGCGTCGACTTGCCATCAACAATCTCAATCTCTGCGACAGAACGTCAGAATTGCTCGGAAGAAAAGTGGTTCTCACTCCTTTCCCACTCACTGATTCGGCGAATTTCTTATTCATATCCCATATGGGTTTTACCACCTTCGTCCACTTGTAACCTCTATTGGCTTTGGCTCTCGTTTCTCTGGCATCATTATTTCTCTTCATGGCGTGGGTCTGAACCAGAATGTCACCGTAATTGTCGAAATCCCGATCCGTGTAATCTCCAGGCTTGTTGAAAAGGAGCAATTTGCACAGTCCAGGAGTTAATTCATACCTATTCAAACCGACGATTAAATTATCACCATCCTCTTGCACTTCGGTGTCGCCTATGAAAGTTCTACCGCCAGAATCCTTATAAATTCCATACAACAGATCTCTCTTACCACCATCCTCGGAAAACGCGATGCTATCAGTGGTGATAGTTGAAGTGGCATCATCGCTTTCGCTCACGTTGGTTTCGATTCTCATGGGAACGTAATCCGGCGATGATCTTTGAAAGGTAAACCCCCTTGTAAAACTGCCGGGCAACGAACCCGTTCTCAAAGAACTTTCTTTTATGGGCTTCAATTCGTCAACGATCTCCTTCTTACTTTGTTCCTGAACCTCTGTCACGGGTTTAAATAATTTTGTGGTTTCATGCCTTAATTCCATCTCTTGCAATAGCCTGCTTCTGTCAGAGGATTGAATGCTTTTCTTGAGTCGTTCGTATTCGTTGAGAAGTTGATGTCTCCACTTGGAATCTGTGATGTGTAAAAACATTTTTTCGTTTTCTAAAATTATTAATATTTCCTTTAGAGTATGGTAACATGAGTTATTTTATTATTCTCAATAATTAAATGTATAATTATTTTTATGTTTTATATTTTAAGTAAATAAAATCTTCTGTCTTTAATATATAATAACTAAAACCAGTTGAGGGAAAAACATTTTACAAAATGAAACCTCGATAAATGCGTTTTGCCCTTGCAAGTTTTAAAAATCACATCACCGATTATTCACACCGTGACGAACAGAACGACTTTGAAAAGTGTGAAAGTTTAGCGCATAAGAATGGAAACATTTTATCGTAATCCTCAAACAGCATTTTAGATGAAGTGAAAAATTCTATTTTTAAACCACTTTACGAACGAAAAATGAAAAACCGGTTTCAAAAAAATGATCAAGTAAGTCTTTCTGATTTAACGAGTTTGAGAAGAATTGTATCCGTCAAAAGGGTTCATTCATATCTCTGAAACATTATCATGAGTCAATTAAAACTCAATTTACCTCTTAAAAACCTAACTGAGTGGAACGCGATTTTTCCGTCTCATTCATTGAACGAGAAACCTTTCATTTACACCAGAACAAAAAAAAAGAAACAATTTGCGAAGATTTCATAGTGTTGATTAAACAAAAATCTTACCACTTAACTATCTGAGTGGAACGCAATTTTATAATCGATTTATTAAATGAAAAACCTTTCATTTACATCGGAACAAAAAATGAAACGATTTGAGAAGATTTCATAGTGTCATTTAAACACAATTTTTACCTCTTAAAACCCATCTAAGTGGAACGCTTTATAGTCGGTTTTATTTGAATGAAAAACTATTTATTTACACTGAGTGCAATATTGAAAACTCCACAAAACTGATCTATTATGATTTACCTTAAAACTCGCTATGACAAAACATGGACGGACGATTTCCATCGGTTCTAATTTTCCAAACTCGAGTTTTTCAGTTTCATTCATTGAATGAAAAACCTTTCATTTACACCAGAACAAAAATGAAACGATTTTGCGAAGATTTCATAGTGTCAATTAAACACAATTTTTACCTCTTAAAACCCATCTAAGTGGAACGCTTTATAGTCGATTTTATTTGAATGAAAAACTATTTATTTACACTGAGTGCAATATTGAAAACTCCACAAAACTGATCTATTATGATTTACCTTAAAACTCGCTA
The DNA here is from genome assembly GCA_031216915.1 of Pictodentalium vernedei. NCBI lineage: Eukaryota > Metazoa > Mollusca > Scaphopoda > Dentaliida > Dentaliidae > Pictodentalium > Pictodentalium vernedei. The sequence goes on along the minus strand of CM062290.1, from coordinate 370,324,516 downwards.
TGACAAAACATGGACGGACGATTTCCATCGCTTCTAATTTTCCAAACTCGTGGTTTTCTGTTTTGGTTTGAAAAAAAATCCTTGACGTTCGCTTTACACCCACTTCGCACCGTTGGCAAACATAGAGAAAACGTTTTGAGATTTTCCCGATCTAGAATCGGCAAATTGTTTTTGCCAATCAGATTGCACCCTCCACCGTCTGGAACGCGATCGCAAAATTCGGTGTGCCAGAACTGGCAAACCGCATTTTTTCGATGTACCGGAAGCCGAAATCAGTTTAAAAAAAAAAAATCCTCGACGAGTAACTGTGCTTTACACCCACTTCTCGCCATTGGCGAACGTCGAGAAAACGTTTTGAGATCAATTTTCCTGTCCTAGAATCGGTAAATTGGTTTCACTGATTGGATCACACCCTTGACCATTCAAACAGCAGTTGGCGAACGTTGGTGTCCCGGAAAACCGCATTTTTGATGCTGGCCTAGAATCGGCAAAGCGTTTTTTGCTGGTGTTCGCCAATGATAGATCGAAGGTCTGATCCATGGTGGGAACGTTGAGAAAAATTTTTTAATTTACGTTTCTCAGAATTTCATACATTTTTTCCCTTCTGAGCGATGTGTTGAATGTACTCATTTTCCAACGGATGTTTGAATGGTCAAAAGTGCAATCTGAGAGGGTGAAAAGCATTTGCCGGTTCTGGGACACCATGTAAAGACAACATTTTTTACACTCTGTACACGATTTAACACTGAATCCCTATGGCGGCACACGTACATGTATGTGTACGTGTACAGTTTTTTAAAATTCTGTCCTTGAATCGGCAATTTACACCTACTGTTGCGTCTTGAAATTATTGCTGAAGGGAGCATACGACTAAGTTTTCTTGTTGATATAAATAAGGGGAGAATAGAAATAAAAATAAATACACGTGTAAATTTTATCTAATATTAGAAAGAAAAAACACACACACAAAAAAAATGAGAACCAGAAATAAATTGTATCTGTCGTTAGATGACGACGAGATTGGTCTTTCCACAATTCGATTTTCCCACTATCAAGCCTCTTATGCTCTTGGGAAAGAACTCGTTATTCAACCTCTTGGTCGCCGCGTCGTTCCAAGACATATCTTTGATGTTCAACTTTTTTTTTATTTTTAATTTTTTTTAGATTTTCAAATTTAATTTTTTATGTTTTTTCAAACTCGGTTTATAAATATTTATTATTTATTTATGTTACACCGTCGCGGGTTCTCTTCAATCCAGATCCACTCGTCATTTTGGCTAAATCTTGTATGGGCACCACAGCATCGTTCAAATCTTTCCAACTTATCGGCGATCGCTCTAACATAGCTCGCTTCGCCAGTGGACTGATCAACTTATCGATCAACACATCTGCCGCCATCTTGCCAGCCACCGTAGCGATCCTACCACTAGCTTCAGAAGCGGCTTTCTTACCAGCATACAAAGCCATCTTCTTACCGACCTCAAACGCGGTCGATGCGAGTTTTCTGCCTGCATCACTCGTGAATGCTCGCATTATAGAATCAACGATACCAGAACCACCTTGAATGTAAGTTCTGACGTATCCTCTGTTCTTTACCACCAACATATTTTTATTTTATAATATATTTTGTTTTTTCGCTTGTAAACCGTTTTTTTTTTTTTGTTTAAATACTTTTATTATTTTTAGTGTAGATTTACTTTTTTATTTATCTAATTTTTTTTGTTTTTTTTCCCTCTACTTATTATATATATCAATCCTTCAATTCGTTCATCAACCTTTTATAATCTCGTCTATCCAAGACCTTCTGCCTCAACAGTTCGTCGCATATACTCACTATCTGATTATCCACTCCAGTATTACCAGCGCTGCGACTAGCCATCAACAATTTCAATCTCTCGAACAGAGCATCGGAATCGCGTGGAAGAAAAGTAGTTGTCACTCCTTTTCCCGTCACCGATTCGACGAATTTCTTATTCATATCCCATATGGGTTTCACTACCTTCGTCCACTTGTATCCTCTGTTAGCCTTGGGTCTCGCCTCTCTGGCGTCGTTATTCCTCTTCACGGCGCGGGTCTGAACCAGAATGTCGTCGTAATTGTCAAAATCCTGATCCGTGTAATCTCCAGGCTTGTCGAAAAGGAGCAATTTGCACAGTCAGGGAGTTAATTCATACCTATTCGAACCGATGATTAAATCCTCATCATCCATTTCCACTTCAGTGTCGCCCACGAATTTCCCACCGCTCGAATCCATGCGAATTCCATACAACAGATCTCTCTTACCACCATCGACGGACGACGCGACGCTACTAGTGGTAATAGTCGGAGCTGTATCATCGCTCTCACATCGGTTTCAATTCTCATGGCAACGTAATCCGGTGAAGATCTTTGAAGGGAAAACTGCCTTGTAAAACTATCAGGCAACAAACCCGTTCTCAAAGAACTCTCTTTTATGGGTCTCAGTTCCTCGACGATCTCCTTCTTGCTTCGTTCCTGAATCTCCGTCATGGGTTTGAATAGTTTAGTGGTCTCTCGTCTCAATTCCATCTCTCCCATTCGTCTGCTTCTGTCGGCGGATCGAATGCTATTCTTGACTCGTTCATATTCGTTTAGGAGTTCGTTCCTTCACTTGGAATCTTTGATGTGTAAAAACATTTTTGTTCTCTCGATTATTAATATTTCTTTTTCGGAGTGTGGTAACGTCGATTATTTTATTATTCTCAAAATTAAATGTGGTTATTTTTACGTTTTTAAATAAATAAAATTTTATGTCTTTAATATATATAACTAAAACCAGTTGGAAAGAAAAAGAAAAAACATTACAAATGAAACCTCGATAATGCATCGCTTCAAACGCGTTAAATCACATCAACGGTTATTTCTGACAATGAGAAACTTAGAGTTAGTCTCAAGTAAACATCGATAAAATACAGTGCTTTCAAACGTGTTAAATCACATCAGTAGTTTATTTTCCCCACACTGAGAACAAACTTGAAGTCAATCTCAAAATAAAAAAACATCTATAATGCGTCGCTCCAAACGTGTTAAATCACATCAGCGATTATTTTTCTCCATGGCGAGAAACTCAAAAAGTTAATCTCAAATAAACATCAATAATGTAGCACTTTCAAAAACGCGTTAAATCACATCAGTTAATCTTTTGAACTGTTCGGCTTTTCATCCTTAGAACAGTTTTTCAGTTAAAACGATTTAAGTGGAAATGACTTATTGAATGAAAAACCGTAATACATCCAAGCGTGACAAATGGAGTTCTTCCGACGTTTGCAGTAAGTTTACAGTAAGATCACTTTGAAATGCTACCTGCTCATCAGCCTGATAAAAACAGACTGATGATTGTAGCACGCATGAGGCTCTATTTATACTCTCCCCACGCCCACGCACTTTACAATACATTTGCAATACGTTTTGCAATACGTTTGCAATACGTTTGCAAACGTATTGCAAACGTTCTTAGTGCGTTCAAATCGTTGTCACTACGTTGCTACAATCATCAGTCTGTTTTTCAGCGCAATGCAAGCTCCAGTCTTATCACAGCACAGTGACTAAGTAGAAATGAAAGAAAACTCGACAAACTTTTTCGCAAACGGGACAAATGTTCTCTCGCGTCTCGGTTCGAGAAACATTAACAAAATGCCTTTTGACGAGACACACTTCTTTACCATTGTCGCCTATCAAATCAAAACTCAATATACACCTTTAAAAACGCTTTTAAGTGGAACGCATTTTCACCATTTGATTTATTGAATGAAAAACCGTTCATTTACACGCGCATCGTTAAACAACTAAGTGGAGATGAAAACTCGACGAAACTGTTCTATTACAATTTACCTCAAATCTAATTTTTCGACATTTCTTAATTTTTTTAATTTTGCTGTCCTGGAATCCCCACAAGTTGGTCATCGCGTCCTAGACGGTTCGATCGACCGTTGGCGAACGCTGGGAAACATTTTAGGATCTATTTTCCTGGTCCAGAATCCCCAATCGGTTTTATTGATCGGATCGCACCCATCGCCGTCTAGAACGCGATCGTGATCGTAGGTGGTCCAGAATCCCCAAACGCATTTTGATGCTGGTCCAGAATCCACAAAGCGTTTTTGCCGACCTCGCCAACGATAGATTGAACCGTCTAACCCGCGATGGTGAACGTTGAGAGGATTTTTAGGTCGATTTCTTCGATTTTTGTAGATTTTTAGTAAATTTTCCTTCCGCGCGAATTCTGCCGAATTCGCACTCGTTCGCCAACGGCTGATTTAAACGTCTAGACCACGATATCCTACTTGTGAGGATTCTGGACCAGATGAACAAAAAACATGTTTTGTACATTGTACACATTTTAACACTGAACCCTATGGGTACATGTACGTGTACATGTACGTGTACAAGTGAAAAAAGTGGTCCAGTATCCCCCATTTCTCCCTACTCGTATGATCGAAATGGTAATGGGTGGGTATAACCTTTTGATAATGGACCAGAGGTTGAAAATTCTTTACGGTTAAAAAAAAAACTTTCTGAAGGGCATCAATGTTTAACTCTTTACCTAACACGAAAAACAGTCGACACTTGCAAAAGAATTCTTGAATAACTAATTGTTTCCATTTTTTGACTCAGAAACATAGGTTATGACCCCTCATTGGAACGAGCTGTTCTACGAGCTCTTTTCTAAGAGGGGTCATAACCTATGTTTTTGAGATAAAAAATGATAAAAATAATGAAAATTAATTGGCGATTTTTGTGAATAGCCGTCACGTTGGGTAAAGGGTTAATAATCAGCCATAGGGAGAATTCCATTATAACCTGTGGAATAGATTTTTGACTTGTGGTTTGGTAGAACATACTGCTGTGAGTTTGAAAGAGAACAAAACAGTTTTCCGGGTTGTGGAAAAATTGTTGAACACGGTGCCGAAGGAACTTAATTTATTTATTTTTTATGTTACAAACAATTTCTGCATAAATAGAACAGGGTTTGAACACATCATCTGATACTATGCTATGTATGTTTTTTTTTAAAAGATGGCATTTCCGGAATGAGTATTTTTTAAACCTATTCGCGCGAATAATGGGACAGTTTAATTTCGAGTTATCTCCCTTATACCATAGAACGACCCCAATTTATAAACTGTTTTTCCTGTAGTAAATACCATTATCTTGTGACACAATTGCCAATTTTCGGCGAATAGCACAAAATGTTGCCACCAAGCATGCCGGTTTAGTTTTATCGAATAGAAATACCTACATCTGTAGAGTTTGAAGTCGATCGGCTCCGTAGAAGCTGAGAAAGGGCACGTCACTCATGACAAACAGCAGTCACGGACGTAACAACCGTTATGTATTCCCAGCTCCTTATTCGAGATTCGTTATCAACCGATTTTATCACCTGCCCACAAAATTCACGACAAACAGAATAACTCAAGGTATAGTATAGGCTATGTAGTATACATACAACGATGTATATAGTATACATACGTAAATTGGATTGAAATTCGACATATTCATCTTTTTATGTGATTCTGTTGGACACCGAGGCGATCGGACGTATTTCTTCTGTGCCCCACATCTCAGTCATGCGTAACATGTAAGTTGTCTGGTTGTGTGGCTATAGGTTCTGAAAACCGACCATGTGATTGTGATTGTTTACTAATTGATTGTTTACAAAACTTATCTACAGTTAAAACTAGAAGTCCTGTTATGAAATGCGCACAAATAGCACGTTGATATGCGCGTTAATGTACGCGTTATGGCCCAAGTACAGCTTTCAAATTCTGTACATATGGCCTCTGCACAGGCAATGTTTCAGCCAATGGACCTCCGGGTAATCCGGAGGTCCATTGGCAGAAACATTGCATGTATTTGCTATGAGTAACCAGGAGAACCGGCCGTGCTTTGGATGCCATTTGATATGGCAATTCCAACGCGCAATTAAGCCTAGATAAGCGCACTATTCGTGACAGGACTTCTAGTTTTAACTGTAGTTATGAAGATCATCCATAATTTAGTAAGTTTACTGAACATTAAATGAGGGGATTAACAAGTGATTATATGTCCCGATTACCATGTAGCAGAGTATAGAACCATTTATTACGGGTAGTATGGCTTCTGTAGTGAACAAAGATTCTACAGTAAAAGAAATTATTACGGACATTATGGCTTCCACAGTGAACGACGATTCGACAGCAAATGATTCTATTACGGACATTATGGCTTCTTTAGTGAACGAAAATCCTGTAACAAAAGAGGCTGATGACAACTGTGTGGACCAGGGCTGGGAGGAGTTAACATTTTCCTTAACCCTTTACCCAACGTAACGGCCAAAACCGGCCAGCGCTTCTCTCAAAAATCGCCAATTAATTTTCATTATATTTTCATTTTTTGTCTCAAAAACATAGGTTATGACCCATCGTTTGAACGAGCTCGTCGAGCTCGTTCCATCGAGGGGTCATAACCTATGTTTTTGAGACAAAAAATGAAAAAAATTAGTTATTCAAGAATTTTTTTTTGCAAGTGTCGTCTGCTTTTCATGTTAGGTAAAGGGTTAACACGATAACGTGTTAAATAATTCTGCGTTAACGAGTTAAATGATAAATGACGTTAAATGTTAAAATGAACAAAATTTTAATAACTTCTGCCATTTTTATTACGTGCAGTTCGTCTTTTGAGTTCCAATGTGTTCTATATGCCTGCTGGCAGCCTGCTGGCACATAGAACACATTGGAACTCATGAGACGAGTAGTTAATATTGTTCTCGCAGGTTATCGTAAATTCTAACATTCAGCGATGTTTTCATTTAAAAATACAATCGCTGCGGCCGTATCCATGGAAAGAGACATCCGCCGTTGCTCGAATACCAGTCCTTACATGGAAAATAGGCGTTCAGATGAAGCTGATATTGCTCTATCGCCAAATATCGGGGGGCCAACTTCGCCAACGTTGGTAGGAGGGCTTCATGGTCTCTCCACCAAATCATTGGGTCGTCTATAATTGACGGACATCTAAATTATTCGTGTCCTTCAATTTCGTCAAATGGCGTAAAATTCGAGGTCATGGGCACGCGCTATCCGGCTGGGGTAAACACAAGATAACGACGCAATGCTACATATTATACAATAATAATCTGCATACTTAAACGTTATTAACTTGGTTAAATTTTTGTAACGTTGTTAAAATAATTTAACACGTTAACGTTTGAAACGTTAACTTCTCCCAGCCCTGGTGTGGACTATATTCGCGATTACGAGCTGAATGTGGAAAAAACAATTCGTAAAAGAACCAGTGGACTAATAGATGACATTCACGATATACAAATAAAACCCCAAGGAAGATGTGCTGTTATTACTCTGGACACGGAGAAATTTGAAGACTATAGAACAGGGTTCACTAAATATTATTGGGACGAGATTAAAAATGTTGAAACGAGGGCAACGGTGTGGGAATGTATTTCCGACAAGCGTGGCGTAATAGTGGAAGACAAACTCACAATTCCAAAAAATAGAGAGAACAAGGTGAAAGTGCATTTTTGTAGAACAAATAATAAAATTATGATACAGGGAGCTAAACCCAACATTCGCTGGTGGATAACCACAGACCTTCCCAGCATCTACGAATTAGGGCTGAATTCCCAATTCAAAGGAAATATCAGTGAAATGGCGGACAAATTATTTTCTGAGCGAGGGGAGAAAAATGTGAAGTCGGACAATGAAATGTCTTCGCCCGCGGAAAAGCAGACATCCCAAGTGAAGCATTCAGTTGTGAAGTTTAGAACGCCCAAGTGTACCAGAAAACGTGTTCTTATCCCATTGGGTTCCAAAACACCTGTTAATCTTCAGCCTTTCCCCGTCAACTGTGGCACTAAAGAGATAAATTCTACTGTGCAGCCTCGTGTAGTGAGCTATTCAGTGTTGAAACGATCGATTGATCAAATTCAAATCATGGTTGAGGAAGTTAAACTTTCTCAGAAAGACCAGGAGATAAAAATTCAAGAATATATCAATGACTTGAAGGTTCATTTTCATAACATTCTGACGGTAAATTCGGAGAAGTTGTGTGACAAAATCAGGATATTAACCAAAGAGGGTGAGTGTTTGAAAACGGAAAATAACAAACTCAGAAACGAACTGAAGTCTCTTAGGTCAAAGATCAACAACAATACAGGCAGGCGTCGATATTCCCAATTAAACGGTGACTCTGTGAATCATGAAACATCACCCAAACAGGTTTCAGTATCGTACCCAAAAGCGGTACAACAACGTACTCCATCACCTAGTCTTACGGTATCTCCTCTTATAAATGGCAGTAATGACACCACCCAGGGAAGCAATATTACTATCCCAGATAAAGCTGTACAAAATAGGTTTGATATCCTAGGGGAGAATTGTACTTCGCCACCCATTCAGGTCGGAAAAGGGGAAGCCGCCACCCATTCAGGTCGGAAAAGGGGAAGCGAAATGCAGTGCCGCTCCCAGGCGAAAAACGCAGCGAAATGAGCTTTCATTCAACAGGGACTCATATCAAAACCAGCAGAATAATCCCACACAGCTGATCATCGGTGATTCGGTAATCAGAGGAATTGACCCGCAACTAATGTCATTCAGGGGTGAAAATGTTAAAAAGTTTGTGCAACCAGGTCAGCGAATTGACGGACTGATTCAGTGGTTACAGACTGTAGATATTGTGCATCATGTGAATCGGGTTACTATTCACATTGGAATTAACTCATGCAGGAACAATATTCTTGTGGACGAGTCTTCCATTGAGCAGTTAGTTTCAATCTTAAGAGAGAAATACCCTTATGCAAAACTAGTTTTCTCATCTATATTACCAGCACCAATGTATCCAGATGTTGATGCACTGATAAAATAGAGTAACATTCGGTACGCAGCTGTTTGTAAGAGGGTGAATTGCACTTTTGTGATAAAAGACACTGGCTTCGTATCAAATCGGGGCGTCTACCGAAAACATTTGTTTAGGGATGCGTGGCATGTAAATCATATTGGCATCAACGTGCTCTCTAAACGGATCAAGTACGCATTACGTAAACTTTGCCAGTTATCCAGTATGAATGTTCGGGTTATGAAGATCCAGTGATAAAGTTTCCCCCGCACCATGAACGCCAATATTGGAACAGAGAATTTAATCTCACAGAAGGTGTTACTAAAAACAACTTTTCCAAACACAGTGGTCCAACAAGTAAGGAATACCAGAATGTGAACTCAGCTGATATCAACAATGCGCCCCTTCAGAACTGCCCAAATACAAGTCACGAAAAGGATACAACTCATACTGTCAGTGGTCATAAACTACTATCAAGTAATCAGAAATTTGAATTTTTACGCCAGCAAATTTCGAGCATACTAGAATATATGAACAGACCAGTCTAAACATGAATCAACAACCGAATCAATATTACCTATTTATACGTGATTCAATTTTACATGTACGTTTTTTTTTTTTTTTAGTAATGTTGGGTCTTATAAACATAAGATTATAAGATTTCCGTATGTTCTGTACTGGCCTCATATACCATTGATTAACTAGCATTCCCTTTATAGGGTCTAACCGTTGCCGAGTGGTGTACGTGGTTTAGTACAGTTTCGCTAAGAGGTTGGTGCCGAAGGAAACTCTCTCTCTCTCTCTCTCTCTCTCTCTCTCTCTCTCTCTCTCTCTCTCTCTCTCTCGGCGTGGGTTCGTGCACTCGTCATGCACTCGGGAAATTTGAAAAAGAGAACGTCCCGCCGATTTCCATTTTTATATGAGATTCCCGTGTTTGAAAGCTGGGACCATGCATAGTCCATTAATATTATATATTATATGTGTGCGTGTGGGGGGGGGGGGGAGTTGCGTGTGTGTGGGGGTGTCTGTGTGTGTTGGCGGTTAGGTGTGTGTGTTTGTGTGTGTAGAAAGAAAGAAGAAGAGAGAGAGAGAGGGTGTGTGTGAGGGTATGTGTGTGTGTAGCCATTCACTAATTGGTATGATACTTCCAGGTCATTCTTATATGGATACGATTTCAAATTATCAAGCAGCATCAAAAAGTACTTACACCGTTTGGAATGCTCAGGGCTTTATAAACAAAATTTCGAATGCTGATATTGTTCAATTATTAACAAAATATGATTTTATCACGATAACAGAGACGTGGCATCGGACTAAGCATGAAATCATACTACCGGGTTATACTTGCCTTGATATGAGCCGTGGCGTCTCCCAACGTAAAAAGGGAGGAGTTGCGTGCTACTATCTTGAAAAATATAAACCGTTCTTTTAGCAATCATTCTGTGTCGATGAATTGTCGCTATGGGTACAATTCGATGGAAAAATGTTCAATATGCAGACCCGGGTTGTTTTTGTTTCTGTGTATATACCCGCTAAGAATTCTTACTGGAATACGATCAAACTCGAAAATTCTATATTCACAAATATTGAACAAAAACTGGGGGAGTATGGGTGTGACGATCTAATACTACTAGGGGGTGATTTCAACGCCCGAACAGGAGAAATTCCTGATTGCATTGTGGATGATACCACACTGCACGTCCCACTTCCCGATTCCCGCACTGTTGACTCTTGCTCTAACCGTTTTAGCTCACACAAAATGACTAATAGTTATGGAAGAGAGCTGCTGACCCTATGTCAAGCAGCAAAACTGAGAATAGTCAATCGGGGAGGAGTAAGGGAGATGCAATGGGTACCTTTACCAGCTACCAATATAATGGAGCTAGTGTCGTAGATTATATAATAGTATCAGATAAATATTTGTCCGATGTAGATTATTTTTGTGTTAAAGAGCCAACTGAGTACTCTGACCACTGTCAACTGGCGCTACACTTAAAAAATCAGTGCCATAATCTTCCGACCAAAAACACTCCAAAATACAGTTACACCCAATCGAAGTATACCCTAAAATGGACCAAAGATAGCCCAATGAGAGCTTTAGAGGCGTTTTTGCGACAAGACATTCAGTTTAAAAATCGGCAGTTTATAATGAAAAATTACACTAATGACGATTCTGGTAGACTGGTACCAAAGAAGCAATAACTGATTTGACTGTTATATTGGCCGACATAAACAACCTGGCATCCCTGAAAATTTTGAGTGCCCCTAAAAAAACCTAAAAGGAAATGGTTTGATGATGAATGCAAACTTCTAAAATACGCCATGCAAAATTCACTTAAGACTCTTCAGCAAAACCCCCAGGAAAGATCTCTGTTGCAAAAGTTTTTTCATTGTAAGAAAATGTACAAAAGAGCAACGAAGAAAAAGTCCAAAATGCACTTCAAGAACGTATGGGAAAACCTCGAAATATTATCATCTTCAGATCCCAAAACCTATTGGCAGACAATTAAGTCCCTTCGAACAAACAATGTTGAGATCAATCATCTGGACCCCGACAGGTCTGTTGATTTCTTTAAAACGCTTTTGTGTCGACCACAAACCCACGAAAATACATCTGATGTTATAAACACAGAAGTGGATATACAACACCCATTGAATAATGACAAAATCTCGGCTACCGAAATAATACACTCTCTGAGAAGTCTCAAAAACATTAAATCGACCGGGTGTGATAACATGTCAAACGAACTCTTAAAAATAATAGTCCCGCATATGATTGATCATGTAACTAAATTATTTAATCAGGTATCTGAAACACATCGTTATCCCTCTTCATGGAGTAAATCTGTTCTCACCACATTATATAAGAAGGGTGATCGAAACGATCCCAATAATTATAGAGCTGTTGCCGTAAGCGGTGCTCTAGGTAAGCTATTCAACAGAGTTATCAACGAGAGGATTAATACCTATCTTGAAGATAATTCCTTGATTAGTGATAATCAATTTGGGTTCAGAAAACACCGTAGTGCTATTGACAGCGCCTTTATTCTTAAAACAGCTATAAACAAAAAAAAAATTAAACAACCGTTATGTGCTGTTTTTGTTGATTTTAGAAAAGCATTTGATACAGTTGATAGAAACATTCTTTTTGCTAAACTACACCGCCTCGGGATACAGGATAATGTATTTAAAATTTTAAAATCCCTATATAGCTCAAGTTACTATCAAATAAAAACTTCGCAAGGATGATGCCCACCCTTAATGTCAATTGTTGGTGTCAGACAAGGTTGTGTGATCTCACAGACGCTCTTCAAAATCTTTATCGACGACATTGGTTTAATCTTTGATAAAAAATGTGATCCCGTCCGTTTACACACCACGAATCTAAGTCACTTGCTATTTGCCGACGATTTAGCGATCATCTCAAACTCGTCTCGGGTACTACAGAGAGCATTGGATAATTTGGATGCCTGCTGCACTAAAAACACACTTAGCGTACATGTTGACAAAACTAAAGTTATGATTTTTCAAACGCGAAAGAATAAGGAGCCCATGGTTTTCATATTGGGAACAATGAGCTTATGCACGCCCATCAATACACATATCTGGGACTTTCGTTTACATCCAACGGTAAACTTTACAGAATGCGCAAGAAGATCTCAAACTGAAAGGTTTAAAAGCCCTCTTCAGCCTGAACAACAACTTTAAAAGAAAGTGCCTTCCACCTGTTTCGGTTTACCTAAAACTATTTAACATCCTGATAAAACCCATCCTCTTATACGGCAGTGAATTATGGGCCACGGAAATCAACGATGCTGATATTGATAAATCGCCATGTGAAACCGTTCATATTCAGTTCTGTAAGTTAGTACTGGGTATGAACAATAAATCATCGAACCATGCAGTGAGAGCTGAACTTGGACAGTACCCACTGCACATAGATGCCAAAATCCAGTTGGCTAAGTTTGTATCAAAATTATATGACCTCCAAATCCCTTCCTTACTATCAGAGGCTAGAAGTGAATCCGAGAATTACAGAATGCCGGACTCAATATTGGTTAAATATCAGCAGCTTATAGCCAATTATAATCCTGAAAATAAATCTGAACAGAAAATCCCGTTTCAGCCTGTGAAATACATAACAATAGGGGAAAATCTGGAAGAGACCCATTTAAATAATTTTTATAATGCTGTATTTGACGACAACATGAAAAATGGAAAAAATAAACTGAGAATTTATCGAGAGTTTAAGAACAAATATCACCTGGAGCCTTATTTGATTTATACAACACCCCCCGAGGCGAGAAACATATTTACTCGTTTGCGTATAAGTAACCACAAACTTATGATAGAAAAGGGGAGGCATATGCAACCACCCATCCCCGTAAGTGAACGCTTATGCGCGGTGTGTGGCTCAGGTGCAGTGGAAACAGAGTGGCACTTCGTTATGGAGTGCGGTGAATATGCAGAGAACGTGCATTTAACAAATTTGAACGTGAATACCAAGAGTTTGTTGAGATGGACACATCCGAGAGATTCATATTCCTGATGAGAAAAAATGTGCTACAGCTGTGCGGTATCATCTGTAATATGATCCAGCAATTCTTAAAACAACGAGAACAAGTTTTGTCAATCTGACACCAAGAAGTGACATTAACAATATTACATTACAACCACTATAAGCCTTAATATTTACGTTTGTCATTCGGAATTAGTATTGTTTTATGTTTCTATTTATGTTGATTTTGTGTATACAAAGCAATCAGCCTTTGTTCTGGTGTATTTGCTTAATAAATCTTATCCTATCTTATCTTATCTTATCGTATCTATAGATTCATTTAAGACAAGACGAATTATTCATTTCGGAAAGTTACAAATTAAACATTTCATTTCAGATTTAAAAATTTCTTCCCTTGAGTATGAAAAAACGAGATGGCGAAACCATTCTATAAAGTTTGATTTTGGAAATTCCCTTCAATCACGATTACAGACATTACTGGATTTATCGCCGCATAACATATTTGTGCGAGAAGCTGTAGAAGAAATTCTCCAGGATTATAGGGATTATAAAAGTAATGTACAATTATTTTATATATTTTATGTTAACCCTTTACCCAACGTAACAGCCAAAACCGGCCAGCGCTATTCTCAAAAATCGTCAAATAATTTTCATCATTTTTTTCATTTTTTGTCTCCAAAACATATGTTATGACCCCTCGTTGGAACGAGCTCGTCGAGCTCGTTCCAATGAGGGATCATAACCTATGTTTTTGAGACAAAAAAATGAAAAATATTAGTTATTCACGAATTTTTTGGCAAGTGCAGTTTAAGAATATCTCTCAATATCACACCTACAAACAAACAAACATAAAACGTCCAGTTTGGCGCTTTGTTTAGTGAATATATGTTTACAATAATTTATAAAAATTTATTCATTCCAGGAAATAAATTAGCAAATATCACATCCCGGACGTGTATGTTAATTGAAAGGACAGTGTCTGCGTTATCTATTACGATGCGCACACTGTTGATGTAATGAAGCGAAAAAGGGTAGAGAATATTAAAAGATGGGGTGAAAAGGCCGTTTTCTTATTTTTAAACGGGTTTCAGCAGAGAATAATTGTCAAACGTTGAAACTGATTGGGTTCAAAATTGTAAAAAGCCTAGAGCTGTCACGATTTTTTTAAATTTAGGAATCGATTAATCGTAGCAAATAATCGATAATAATCGAACCTAGATGACCCCTCCCCTCACCCTCTATACGAAGTCGTTAAAAATGAAGTTCAAGTCAGTTGACCTTCCTCAAGCATGCAACGAAGACGGATCCTCTTTTAGGTACATTCAAAGCTTTGGTGTTCTGAACTTTTGAACCGTCAGTGTAATAATCAAGACCGGTCGTCAGATGCGAACTTCGCAAGTTCCCAACTGCCGACCGGTCTTGATTATTACACTGACGGTTCAAAAGTTCAGAACATCAAAGCTTTGAATGTCTCTAAAAGACAAATGCTGCTAACGGCTTCTTGGGGTTTAACGTCGACGTTCTTGACCTTTTACCTTTAGAAACAATAGTTTTTTTCATAATTTTATTTTAATTATTAAACGTCCAAAAACGGAGTAAAATTTACCGATTCTTCGACAACGAAGAATACTAATCGATTTCGGCGTGACCGATCGGCAATCGATTGATCGATTAATCATGGTAGACCTAACAAAGCCAGCTTGTATATTTTTTCTATTGTACAGAAATTACCGAAGTTTGTGATGCGCACTTCGATGATGCAAACTCAATAACATTTCGAAATTTCAATTTTAATATGATATTCACATTCCCTTCGTATTAAATTTTCTGGCAGCTTATGGAATTAAGGGGAACAAACTTTCCCGTAAATCACATCCAATGACTAAAATTATCAGCCATGATATTTTCAAGACAGTATGAATTATGTTATTTCGGGAAGTTATAAATTAAAAATTGTATTTCAGATTTAAAACACACCTCCCTTGAGTATAAAAGAACTAAACGGCAACAATATTCCACGAAGTTCGAATTTGGGAGTTACCTTCATTCACAGTTGAAGAGATTGCTGGATTTATCGCCTCATAATATCACTGTGCGAAAAGCTATAAGAAAATTGTTAAGGGATTCCAGAGCTCATAAAAGGTAACTTAGGCTAAAAAGGTGTTTTGATTCTCAGGCAATCCCTCATTGAATTTGACCCCTCTCATTGGACATTTTTATTCCCTTTCAGTGTTTTCCAATATTAGTACAAACTCAGGGAGAACCGAAAGTTTTTACATTTTTTGATTGATGCATATTTAATTTATTTAGTTGCGGCTCCAATATGGTTGCCTTGTTACAATTTATATTGGAGAGTGCCTAAAGGCATTATCCAATAGATTATAACGAGCCAAATTCTCATAGATTAAATACTTTTACCTCGAAGATAATATGAAAAGCATCGCAATAATATGATATCTTTGAATTGCAGTACCTACAGTGTGTTTTTAGAAGAATGTTTTATTTTGTGTAAATTTGTGTAAATATGCACTTTCTATATTTCTGTTCGTAAAAAGATAGCTAAAATCCGTTCCATGTTAACTTACTGTTTGCAAAAGAAAAATTAAAATTAAAAATAAAACCCTCTCCCTTCCTCCCCTCCTACCTCCCTCCCTCCCTCCCTCCCTCACTGATTTGAAAACAAATGTCTGAGGATCAATTCATTTTGTGTGACCTTATGATTATTTTTTATTATATGCTGGCCTGTGAATTATCGCAAATTATCCAAAAGATATTTCTCTATATCTATCGACTCGACAGATATTGAGAACTATTCTTCAGTAGCTTCCTAAATGACGTCACACTACGCCGCATTACGTCGCCTTGAAGGAACGATAAGCTGATCTTTGTTATTGTTTTGAAACGTACGCATTTCTCGTCGAATTGGGTTGAATATTGTGCAATAAAATGTCTCGTAGCATATATTAAAAAAGAAAATCTACTCTATTTTAGTCAGTATTTGGAATTATCTCACGAGTGTGGACCTGGAAGTTTTATTTTTCACGAGCGCTTGCGCGAGTGAAAAATAATATTTTCAGGTTCACACGATGAATTTTTTCAGTAGTTTCCTAAATGACGTTACGCTTCGGCGCATGACGTCTCCTTGAGGGAACGATCAGCAGCTTTTTCTTGTTGTCTTGAAACTGTTTGCAGTCCAATTGGGCTGAATACTGCGCAGTAAAATGTCACGTAGCATATAATAAAAAGAAAATCTACGCTATTTTAGTAGATATCGAGAATTATCTCATTCGTGTGGACCGGCAAGTATTATTTTTCACGAGCGCTTTAAAACTTTCAAGTCCACACTCATGAGATAATTCCCGATATTCACTAAAACAGCGTAGATATCCTCTATATATTCAACATCTATATTCTTGGGTGTGTGAAGAGAAAATTAGATTACCTTATTCGAGACAGTCATTTCTATGATATATTGCCCAACCGCATTCCCACTGGGACCCCGGGAAGTGAAGTGGTGCTTGTTTACTGTGGTAAACAAGCTCTGTTATACTGGTAGAATAAGACCCACTAACTAGTGCTTGGGGTGGAAGTCCTCTAAAATGGATAATATGGAAAATAAACGATTGGCTGGACTTGACTTTAAAAAATCCATTTTGCTGTCACGACTAGCCATTGTGGAGAAATATATGACATAACACACCAATAAATAAATGAATATACATCCCTACACATGTAAAATAGATCAGCCAATTTCCTTGTAGACAGTGCAGTGCGATCTGATGCATTTTTTAGGAGTTGGGGGTGAATACATTAGTAAATGTTCTTACTACGCTACGGTGACGTCGTCAGTGGTGGATCTATCATACCACAATTGCTGTTTGAATTCAACAATACCCAATACCATTTGGTCTAGGGATAAAAAAAAATATATTATCTAAACTGAAGTTGCATTTTTTCCGGCAGTATATTAATATTATGACTGCCATGGGATATGATCTGTTTGGTCTGGGTAAAATTGTTGCCAAATCTGAACTGAAAACATTCTCGTGAAAAGGCCAATTTGTGTTTCACCATTATATAACTCAATTGTGTGTGCATTCAACGTTACCTGATACAATACAGAAATTGGGAAATGTGCTGAACACCCCGTGCGTGTAATCCGGCATCTATGTAAGAACGCCATGTGAGAATGTATTTGATTAGTCGTTGGGCATCTGACTGACGTTAGGCTGTGAATGAAATGTTTCAACACAAGACAGCGTCAGTCAAGAAAATAAGCAGACCAATGATGGTGATATTTTTCTTCAAAAATGAGATTCATTCACTTAATTCAAGTTTAATCGTGGTAATACAGAACACAACTTCAGAGCCAGTGAAAAAATCTTGCGTCGTTGATAGCGTTCAACCTATAATCGGAGTCGGCCACCACAATCGGCAAAATCAACAGCAACGGCTCCCGGAACATCGGTTCAACCGATTGTTGCCAAGCATTTTGTGATGATTCATTAACCACATTTTATTATCTTCTGCAATTGTTCAATTCTTAATGTAAAATGATGTCAGTGATACCATTTCACTGATTGGAGACTAGATTATTTTTGGTGGTCTGAATTTGTACAACAAAATTTATTATTACAAATTATTGGAGAGTGCCTTAGGGCTCTCTCCAATAATTTGCAATAAACTAATTCATATGAACAAAATATAATTTGCGATTGGCTGAATATGAAACATGAGCAAGTAAAATGCTCTTTTTAGTTCTGGTACCCTCATTTTTGTGAAAGCCCTGATAGTGGCTTCCAGCTCTCAACCAGTTAATAAAGTTAAGAAACAACCACAATGTGTATTCTTAATTTCTCTAGACGCACCCTTACGGGACACGCAATTTAAACAACGTGTAAAGCTTACAACTGAGTGTACTTGCGGCAATCGCCAGTTCATACCGGAAAAAAAGTGAAGGTTGCATTCTGTTGACTCGGACGCAGTAAAATGACCAGTCGCGCGCACTTGGGTGGTGCACGTGGCTCTGAGAGCCACGTATACCGCCCAAGTGTTTGCGTCTGGTCATTTTACTGCGACCTGAGTCAACGACGTTCAGCACTGCGAAATATGTTCAGTTTAATGTAGTTCTTTCAAGCCTCGACTCGTCCGGTAGTGCACAGTATTGCAGTCGGAATCGGCATTGGAATCGGCCGAGTGCGAGCTCAAATAACCGGTAAGCGGCCATTTTTGTTGATCGGTTGAACACTAGTCCTTGATTCCAGTTCTCCGCACAGCACCTTAGTTGTGCTGACTTAGAGGCTGATTATATTAACAAGGTTGTGTTCAAAGTTTCATAATTCGTCTCTGACTGGAGTTACTGGTCTGAGATAGATTGTCCCTTTTTTGGAGGCTTTGGAAGTTATGTCATAGTTACGTGATCGGTGACGCCATGCTGGATTGCCATGGTAGGCCGTGTGGGCGGCCATGTCCTAAAGCCATTACCATTGCGATATTGTGTGTCACTGTACATGCACAGCGCGTGTCATTAAGGTGATACGTGTTTCCATTGTCCATTTTAGCCCGACTGTTTACAGTGGGGACTATAGTCATGACTTTTGTCCGTCTGTCCGTCCGTCCGTCTGTCCGTCTGTTAACATTTAGAGTTTTGGTTAAAGTTTGTGGTTACAGTTTTTTACTGAAGGTTCAAGTGTTTTTTTTCCGCTGTTTAGTCATGACTTTCTCCTGTCTGTCTGTTAACATTTGGAGTTTTGGTTAAAGTTTGTGGTTAAAGTTTTTTAGTCAACCTTAAAGTTTGTTTTTTTTATTGATATTACTATTGATTGTATCATTCTCATTTTGTTTTTATTTTTTTATGTTTCATGTTATTTTGGGAAATATTTAACCCTTTTTGTATGGCAGTTTCACTTACAACGTCCAGGTTAAAGTTTTTGGTTAAAGTTTTTTTTGGGGGGGGGTGGGGGGGGGGGGTAAAATTACACCTTTAATTCTTCAAACAGTTTAGTAGAATGTCACTGTTTCTTATTTGGGACAATGTCTACTATCTACTGAACATTTCTACCGTGATTTCCATTAATATCTGCATGATTTTAACCCCTTTTAAACATGTTTTCAGACTTACTGTCTTTGTATTTGAAATTAGACTTTGCCACATACTTTCTTACTCTAATTCTTGCAGGGTCAATACAACTTAATGATTCCATTTACATCAATGATTTCTTTAATCGGCTTTAGGAAATATTTAACCCATTTTTGCCAATCAATTTTACTTCGTATTCCCAGCTTACAGTTTCGGATTAAAGTTCTGCCTTTCATTCTCCAAACACTCTGTTACAACGTAATTTCTTTTTTTCATTTCGGGCAAGGTCTACTGAAGCTGTACACGGTGGTTTCAAATAATATTACTTTAAGCCTTTTCACAACGGCGTTTCGAACTTAGTTTCTCTAAATTTCAAATTAGGTTTCTACCACATACTATATTACTTTTTATCCCCTCCCACAAGGGAGGGATATAGCACAGAGCTCGCTCTGTCCGTCTATCTGTCAGTCCGTCCGTCAGTCCGTCCATCCGTCAGTCCATCCGACTGTCCGACCTTTCTTTTATGCCATAACTTAAACAAAATTTATGGGATTTCAATTCTTTTCAGTACATGTCTCTAGGTCAAGTTTGATAACCACAATTATCCAATGAAAATTGTTGGAGTTATTTCCCTATTTTAAGCAATATTTTTTCTTTGGTAAAAAATGCATTTTTAGCCTGACTGTTTATAGTCAGGGCTATAGTCATGACTTTTGTCCGTCCATCCGTCGGTCCATCCATCTGTCTGAAAACATTTGGTTTCCGACCTATAACTCCAGTTTGGATTATTTGATTTCAACCAAAATGTGTATTTTCCAGCTAGTAATACAGGCCAGGTTTGAATATAGGTTCAACAAATCCCCCCCCCCCCCCCCCACACACACACACACGCACACACACTCGTGTCACTTAGACAATTATTCCCAAAATGCATTTTGAAGGATTGCTAGTTATTACATGCAAAACAGAAAATTGACCCCTATAGCCCAACATTGCTTTATGTACTGCATCTTTAATCCTTTACCTAACACAAGTTGAAGCCAACAGTACAAATTATTTTTCTGAAACATCAGATTCTTTCATTTTTTTTTTTTTATTTCTAACCATGACTTATTAGTCCTTATTAGGCTCATCAAGCTTGTTCCATTAATAGGTCCTGAGGTATGTTTTGGAGTGGAGAAATGAAAAAATAAAATTTGAATAGCAAGTTTTGTATATCACGAGTGCAGATATGGCAGATTAGTTAGGTAAAGGGTTAACAAAAATGGCTCCGACTATTTTGTGTCTAAGCATTGCCATTGCTGGGACAGTCGGGCTGCATGCGTGACATCACTCTAGTTCATACAGTTCATACTGGGGTCGCCAACTTGGTTTTTGTGGGGGCATGTGATTACCATGTGACTGAAAGTCCTAGAGAAGGGCGGCGGTGTGTTCTGAGGTAACGTTCGATTCGATAAGAGTGTATCTAATTACCGAGGACTGGCAATTATTTACCTGGTTTGGATTCTTCCTGAATCCTCGGTTTCCACAAATCTAGATCGCCGCCTTTGGTTCGATTCGAGAGGTGAAAATCTAATTTCTGAAAAAGACCGGACAACTACCAGAAATCGTATGTAGCTCGAAATCTATGTAGCTCGAAATCTCGAAAGAGACCTGCCGGACTGAGCAGCCCGTAGTGCTATAGGACCTTACAAGTATTTGTTCAATTCAATGAGCGATAATCTGATTATCCAACACAACTCCGGCAACTACCAAAAAGTACAGAAACAACCCACAAACGTCCTTGAAACTCCCGGAAGCACACCGGGCCCTACTTCTGCCTACCTTCATACCATTACCAGCCACCTCTGATACAAAAGTACCCCGTAGTGCTATAGGGGTCTTCTAAATTAAAAATGTGTATTTGATTTAATGGGAGTATGTTTGCAGACTCGAATTCTTTCAGATTTCTCGTCTACCTATTACGGGCCATATTCCAGCCATTATCGTTCAAAATGTCTATCTAGACTTAGCTCCTCGGAAGGTAGGGAAAAAAAACCCATAGAAAAAAGCACATAGAAAAAAAAACCCTAGGAAAAAAGCCCCTGAGAAAAAAAAACCCAATAGAAAAAAAAACCCGTAGGAAAAAAAGCCCCTGAGAAAAAACCCAACTGGTGTTAAAGTCAGCAAAACATTTATGAATATTAATAAACTAAATTCAAAGAAACATAGAAATTTGCATATCATTGGAACCAGTTTAATGATATGGTTCCAATGATACCCATATTTCTATGGTTTTCATGAGAAAGTGCCTAGATATTCGAGATTGTGTAGGCTTTCATAGTGCTAATTTCCTAGCTGGTTTTGGCTGCTAATGTTAAAAAGCCAAGAATAAGAAACAAAATTTGCAGATAATGGTAAGGGGGGAATAATGTGTATCTTGGCTGCTTCAACAGCTGCATTATCGCTGTGAGGTGTCACAACTGTTGGTGCGTCCATCTGAAAATACAGAATTTAAAAATTGTTAATACCGGCAAGGCAGACAGTCATAAAGACACACATTAGTACACACTACCCCTCCCTCTTGCTCTCACTGTCCGGTTCCTACATTTCCCCCCACCTTCCCATCTGTTCCCTTCCCTATCAGACAGACAGCCTTTCTCCTCTCTGTCCCTTTCCTTATCGACAGACAGTCAGACACACAGACAGACATTACTTTGACAAGTTATTATTTGTAAACTTGTTGTTAATCTTAAAGCTCTCCGGTTACTACATTCCCACTTGAAGACAGACAGACACCCTTCTTCCCTCTCTCCCTTTCCCCATCAGACACCCCCCCCCCCCCCCCCCCCCATGATAATAATAATATCTGGTAATGCTTTAGTTGTGTTTATCTTGCAACAGCATATGGAATAAGCACCATAAGCCACTTACAAGACAATGAAATTGAATGAAAATGCTACTTCAAGAAGATTGTTTTGATTGCAAAACAAATACAAGCTCATCATTAATGCCCCAAACTTTTTTTTATTAATATCCAACAATCAATAAATAAAATATGAAAAATGAATGAATTGGGTTGTGCGTTTTTTTTTTCTCTTGGGTTTTTTTTTCTCAGACATCATCATTTTTTCAATTGGTTTTTTTTTCTATGGGTTTTTTTTTCTCAGGGGCTTTTTTCCTAGGGGGGGGTTTCTATGGGTTTTTTTCGTATACCGCTCCTCGTCACTATCTCTGGTCCTGTCCCGACCCACAATCTCGGCCAGTCAGATAATTTTTTCCGGATACGGATCCGGATTCATGACTTTTTTCCGAATTCGGATTTGAAGGCCAAATCCGGATCCGGAAAAAAGTCAAAAATAGTTTTCACTTTTTTCCATTGTTCGGCACATTTCACGGGTTTTCTTTGAGTTACAGATAAATGATGCAAGTCGCGATTAAATAAAATGGGTTTATTTTTATTTTAGATTTGATATTAAAATAGTTTAACAAAAAAACATGCAAATGTCATAAACACAAGTTTTTTCTGCAACAAGTTTAAACAAAATGATGTCAAACATGAGGCATTCGGACTAGCTCAATTAATTTCAAGACTAAATTCCCCGTACCCGAAAATGGCGCTTTGTCCTAAAATTTACTATAGGAATTCACTCAGATGGGGAGGGGGGAGGGTGGGGCGGCCGCCTCAATCAATCCGTTCACAAATTGTAAACTTATGACTTTGACAGTTTCGTCATCTGTGAAGATTTGGTGTCTTTTCTGGTCCGAAAATCAATCGTTATCGAAATATCAATCGTTATAACATATATGCCTGGGCGCCGATGAATGCCCCAGATGCAAGAATTGTGCGCCTTCTTCTACTGTACCTCCCCCCCCCCCCCCCCCACGAAAATCTAAATTGTATCCCCACCTGCACTCACCCCACCCCCATCCTCCAAAAAGATAAAACATTATCAAAATTGTAATTACCTGATGTTTCTCTTTCATCATATGGAAATACATAAACTTCTCCCCCTTTTGGTAGGACTGGTGGAAGCTTTGAAATTTTGCTGTCGTCAATGCCACGGATAATATCTTCTAAATCTAGTATTGTAAGAGTTTTCTCCTGCAGCATATAAGGTTGTGCTACCTCCATGACTGTTGGCTGAGAATGAGCAAACAACATATCCCCGGATGAAATGGTTTCGCGCTACAAAGGCGCGCAGGGACGGTTTGGGGCAAGCCCCTTTCGACCCTCTTTAACTGTAGATGATTTGGGTTGTCTGAGCGTGGCAAAGGAGGAAAGTGGAAAGGGTACTCAGCGCCGTCTATGTTTCCTCCTGTTCTTTTTTGGAGGAGGAGGCTGTGATGGTGATACCTCCTTTGGTGGTGTTGAAGGAGGGGTGCTGGAGGGCTGACTAGGTTGGTATGGTCTAGCCCTTGCAGCTGTCGGTGATGGAGAGCTCTCTGGAGTAGTGCGCAGATAGTGGTTACTGACACTCTGTAATGCTCCTCTAATCGTGCTTTCCAAGAGTCCGCGGTTATCCAAGGTATTCAGCGTTTGTTGGAGAATTGCTAGATGTTCATCATCCCTGACCTTTTCCCCAAGGATGCTTTCCACGGACTCCGCGGTGTGAGCTTCCCGGTTGATGTCCTGGTCGGAAAAGGCTGGAAGAGCAAGAGCGGGTGTAGCTACATGTGTGCTGTCCGGCTCAACTTCATGCACCATAAACAAACCTCCCTCCTCCATCTCCTGTTCTGAGGAAGGGTGTGATGGGCTGGAGATTGGAGTGTTGCCTGGCGAACTAGCGTCCTCCGGATCCTCCACAGGAGTAGGGGGGACCGGCGTGGACATGGAACGGTAAGGGTAGCAGGCATTGAGCTTTCAACGCCATGGTTAGCCTCCCTCTCTTCCTTTTCCATCCTTTTCTTCTCCATGAACACCGTCAGTCGGCGGGCATCGCGTCGTCTGGCGGAAAGTCCCTTCTTTTTTCTCCTTTTCTTCTTTCCTTCGGCTGCTTCCGTCTTCTTGGCATCATCCTGCAAGTCCGTGTCACTTGGAGGGTGACCAGTGCGGGGGGAAATCCCCTCGCGAAAGGTACTACACCTCTCCAAGGACGGCGGTTCGGTTCCCTTCTCAAAATCCACTGCCAGGTGAATTTTACCCTTGAGCACATGGATGCTCCAGGTGGTAGCAAGGGTTGTCTTCACTCTGACCAGAGTCTCTTGTATTACAATTGGGAGCTCCATTGTATAGTTGTTGACACCTCGGAATCCAAGGTGTGAATCCATGATCAACCCCGAGATTCGACAGTATAAACAACATATCGAAAGGAATGGTTTCGCGCGCCGAAGGGACGGTATGGGGGACAAGCCCCTTTCGACCCTCATTGACTGTAGGTGATTCACTCTCACATGTCTAGGCGTGTTGAAGGGGGAACTGCTTCAGGTACTCGGCCGGTGTCACCAGTTGCGTCGTGATGGTCTCTTGGCGGTTGTCGGTTGAACCCTCGGGTGAGGACCAATGTGAGAGGTTGGGTCCTCTCACAAAGGTACTACCTCTCCCCGAGGGTGCAGTCGATCTGGATCTTCGGGCAAGTATAGTCTGCCGCTTCGAGGATGATTATGAGTGATAGCCATCACTGGCAAGTATAATCTGCCTCAGGCTCTCTGTGTGGTTGGACTCTTTGAAGGAAAACAACATATCTGCCATTCTTTCTTACTTAAATATTTTATTATGGGCTTGGTCGGCTCTTTAAAGTTTTTTTTTTTTGCAATATGTTGGGTTTTTGGCTGATGCGCCAGTATTGACAACAAACAACTATACTCTATTATCATATTGTTTTTATTAGAATATCGTCTCAAGAAGTGTGCATATCTTGCAAGCAGACATGTTGTTACTGTCATCGTCTTATTCGGTGTTTTGTAGTCGTAAAAGCGGTACAATTCACACTTCTATATTGGTGACACAAAGTGTAAAGTGTAATCTTATGTCCCGTTATAACGGTAGTTATAGAACATAAATGCAATTAGGACGCCTTCATAACGGTACATTTGCTTCTGTGGGAACTGTCTAAAAGCCTGAAATGTAACGATGTAACGATAGCCAGGGCCAGCCCATATTTGTTGTAAGTAAATCAGGGATGCCAAATGTGCCACTCTTGGGTAGTGGAGACTCTGGAACATTTTCTCTTGGAATGCCCACAGTAAATACCTCATAGAATAAAATTTACAGGAAGTATAATGAAGAAATGGGGTGAGGAAACAAAGGGTAGATGGCTGAGGGGGACATGAGGGAGAGGGTAGGGATGCTTATTGAAGAAATTGAAGACGGGGAAGTGATTATTAAACAGTTTATATTGGAATGCTGGGAGGAGAGGAGGGGTGAGGTGCAGGGGAAATGATGGCCTTCTCTCATGAGAACCGCGACAAATCAGCGGCTGGCCAAAGATTTATTATTATTATAATCAGTACAGTTAGAAGCAAAATATTCGAGAATCAGAAATTATAGACATTTATCAATCTTTATTGTAATTTTCATCAGCCTGTGCGCCTGTTAGTAGCGACGCCAGACAGTTTTTTCGTGGGGTGGGGGGGGGGGGGTGCCTGTTGGCATTGTTTTTTTTCTGCAATTGGATACACAGATAGTATTCTGATCGAACAACTCAAGATTTTCCATTTACTCAGCGGCTCTGAGGTTAATTCCACGACCGTTGTCGTGTTACCTGTTTTGTTCTCTTAATTAATGTAACTATATTAATGTAACTACTTTGTAACCGCAATGAATGGTTGGTTGATAGAGTTCATTTTAAGATTAGTGTGCTCAATGCTCTGCATGACTTCATATTTGAAATGATTAATTAATAAGTTATTGGTTGAATACTGATTTCTTTTTTTGAGTATTGTGCATTCATGCAATTGACACAATGCCTAATGAAGGCAGTGATTGGACCCACATACAAACTACAACAGCACCGCAAGAAGTTGTCACTTTGTGCTGTCTTAAAACCTCAAATTATGTATATAGATATTTAGCTGCAGTCATTTAAAATGCGTGGAAATATTCTCAGAGTGCCCTAAAACCTACAGGTACAGTCACCCGGAGTCAACATTTTGAAAACTTGTTTCCGTCCTGTGGGTGGACGGCACCCCTTTAAGTATCATCCCTACTTGGAAGTTTCATAGATCTACACACCCCTCCCCTCCACATTGAAAACCTCATAGTTAGGGACTGCCAAAGACGGACTCCTGGAAAGATTCGACGACTCGGCTCGAATAAAAGGATTTTATAACCGCCAGGGTCGGCGGAAGCTCGATAAAATTGGAGGGGCACAAATTGTCTTTGCTATCTTGCTTCGACCCAGTGCGAGAAAGGTTACAATCGTATATCGGTAAATGTACCATGACTCGCTGTAGTCTCTCATTTAGATGAATATGTCACTGTGTGGTCACTGTCCGGCCTGTTTCTTCTACTTCAGCCATCTTCCATCCAGAAGGCCAGCCTTCCGGATGGAAGATAGTTGAAGTAGAAGAAACGGACCAGAGTGACCGAAAGTGGGGTTCTTTATCTAAATATTGTTTGGATTTGTAAATAATGTTACAGGAATGCCTGTATATTGACACATTTGCATGCGCCTATTTTAACTCATTGTGTAACTGCAAAACATATCTGTGGAAAGAAGTGGAGGGCCACGTGTCATCTGTACCCACTGGCTCTGCCGCCACTGATAACCGCTTGGCGTTTCCTAGAAGGGATTCTGTAAAACGTCCTGTCGAACATTGTAGACTGGATTTCGGTTTCGAAGCTTTTTACTGATTCGAAATCATCTCGATTATTCGTAAAATATTCAGTCCCGAAGAGTTTTGGATTTCATACATTTCTATGTCCAAGTTCTGAATATGATAACGCATCCTGCAGGTTTTTAAGGAATGACATTGAGTGCAGAGGAGACAAAATTTCGGGGCTACCATGGTTCGGCCCAGTGGGAGAAAGGTAACAATCGTATATCGGTAAATGTACCATGACTCGTTGTAGTCTCTCGTGTAGATGAATATGTCGCTGAGTGGTCACTGTCCTGTCCGTTTCTTCTACTTCAACCATCTTCCAACCCGAAGGCCAGCCTTCCGCTTGGAAGATAGTTGAAGTAGAAGAAACGGACCAGAGCGACCGACAGTGTGATTCTTTATCTCAATAGTGTTTGGATTTGCAAATAATTCTACAGTTATGCCTGGAAACTGACACGTTTGCATGCGCCCATTTTAACTCATTGTGTAACTGCGAAACAAATCTGTGGAAAAAAGTAAAGTACACTCTCAAAAAAACTGCAAATTTTGGTTCTTCACAGAACCCATTGGTTCTAAAGAGACCCTGGTGGTTCTTCAAAGAATCCGTTGGTTCTGAGGATTCCTGGGAACCAATTGTTTTTCCCTTGATTTATGGCGCATGCGTGATACGGGTATTTTACGTCGTCTGTTTTGATGTTGAAGTGAAGCGTTAAAATGTGTGCGTTGGATGTTGCAGTTGAGACTGGTCATTGCATCGGGTTGTGAGTGGCTGGACTCGTGCAGTTTGTGAGGTTTGACAGAGATACATGTATTTAACGGTAAGTTATTGTAATACTAATTACACTGTTGGAAAGTTGTTATTGAAACTGAAACTTTGAAGGTCGATTTGCAGAACACAGGTTTCAGCGCAGCTGGAATTATTCGGTCACACAGTCAATCACCAGTAATTAAATTATGAATAGCAATTATTGATCCAGGTGGTCAAATATTAATAAAAAAGTAATTTCTTATTTGACAATATGTTTTGAAGGTGTTATTTTGAACTTATTTTGCTTCGTAGGCGAGTGATAGATGCCGTGCCCAACACTGTAAGTGTAGCAGTGCTGCATCATTGCAGAACGTTCATTGGTGACCTACATTCTGCAAACAATAATCTATAGTCTATACTATGAAATTGAAAGCAATAGAATGTGTTTGTTTGTCTGTCTGCCTGTATGTCCTCTCATCACGCAAAAAACCGCTGCATGGATTCGGATGAAATTCGGCATGAGTGATCCTTGGGTCACTGGGACGGACATAGGGGGGTTTAAATTTACCGGGGATAAATATCAGGATATATATTAAAATTATTTTTTTACCGCTGCATGGATTTGGATGAAATTCGGCATGCGTGATCCTTGGGTCACTGGGACGGACATGTGGGGTGGGGGTGGGGGGGGGGGGGGGGAGTAAATTTACCCGAGATAAATATCAGGATATATATTTAAAAAAATATTTTTCACTTCCTGTCCAAAGGACGGGTACCGTACCCCATCTAGCTGACGATTATAAATAGAACAAGAATATGCTAAGATAACAACAAATGGTCGGCTGTTCAGCCCCACAAATTACAGCCAAACATCGTTGTTTTTGAATGCTCGTATTTTTATGAAAGGTGAAGTTCTCAACTAAGTCTTATCTGCGATGTGCCGAATTACAGAAACGACCTGAAACGATGAAATGTTTTGGGGATTTGCCCCCTCCCCCCCCCCCCCCCCCCCCCCCAGTGTCTATCTATATTTTGATTTTTGAATTGATTTTTGAATTCCTTTTAACCCTTTACGATTTACCCAACGCGAATAGCTGATGACACTTGCAAAGAAAATTCTTGAATAACCAAAAATTTTCTCAAAAACATAGCGTATGACCCCTCATTGGAACGAGCTCAGCTCGTTCCAATGAGGGGTCATAAGCTTTGTTTTTGAGACCAAAAATTAAAACAGGCCTGCCAGAATTGCAGGAGCGATCTCTCAGGTTAAGCGTTACGCAGAGGTTGCACAACTTTGATATAGCGAGACCTATTTTTCACTCTCGCAACAATTTTGGAAAAATTCCTTGGTTAAGCTCTGCAATCAAACGAAATACTATCACATCAAACGCATTCAAGGCACCAGTGGTCTCGGTAGGATTTTGGTCGTTACGTTGGGTAAGTAAAGGGTTAAGTCATTGTGCATTTGGGAAAGGTGGACAAAACAATTTTAACCCACACGGCTATTTGTTCTGGGTACCAGTGGCGGAGCCAGGAACCAACTTAGCGAGGGGAGGATCCCAATGTCTGGGTGGGGGGGGGGATCCAAGTTTTCCAGAGGGGTGAGATGGAATCCTGCAGGAATATCCAGACGTCCTGGGGCTGGGACGGGCGGGGGGGGGGGGGTACGGGAATGGGGCATCCTCCCATTGTTAAGAGATCAGCCCACTACCCCCACCCCGAATTTGTGTTCAAATTCTGAGGCTCTAACAAATATTCTCGAGCAGCCTGAGGGAAGGTGAGGAGGTTGGAAATTATTAGTGGTGTTGCATTGTGGGGAGAGGGAGGGGCAGTCAGTGGTAATCCGCTCTTGATGTTTTGTATTTATTTGTCTTTTTAGGAACCAGAAAACGATTTAATTCAACAGCCATTCCAACAAAATTTCTTTTCAAAAGGCCATTGTCTCCTTCAGCTGTTTGCAGATAGCGAGTCTCAAAGAAGTTGAAATTTGAATATGACAGGCAGACGACTACTTGTTTATTAGCATATGCGGATGTCAATGTTGGGAAATGAGGTGGAAGTGGTTGTGCCAAAAGGAATTGATTCATACATGTGGCCACATGGACAATTCAGTTTCGGCATCAGTACAGTGTGAACTACTTACTTACTGACAGAAATAGTGCATGTTCCATTGATCGCTGTGAGAATGATGGCAGGGCCATCTCTTACTTCACAGGATTCAATAACTGTGAACATTTCTGTTCCTTTGCTGAACGCAGTTACCGTTGTTCTTTGTTCCCACCAAATGATCAACTTTTTTTTAGTTCTCAGGAAATTACGCTCAGGCGTGGAAGACACATTTCTCAGTATATAGTTCCATATAAGCAAATCAACAGTATGTAAACGTATAGTGATCTGGATAAATTTACCGTATTTTCAGATCAAAAAGCTGGATATCATATTTGGCCAAGCAAAGAAAATGTGGAGGTGAACATGACAAGGGACTTTTAATAAACAAAAATTTGGAGATACTCCGGTAGTTTTGAATGCAACAGAAATTTCCATACATAAACATGAGAAAGTTAATGCACAACCCCACCACATTTTCGACATGCAAGCGCTGCAGTACATTTAAGACTATGACTGGTGTCACACCGTGTGGATTGGTGTCATATGTTTGTGACAGTTGTGGTACATGTAGTTCCACAAGTGATCGGTAAATAATTGAACGCTTCGAGTTATACAGAAATAGTGAGCAATATTTTTCAAAAGTTTTATCAAATCATGATTCATGACAGACAGGCATAATGGTTCAAGATTTATTTTGTAACAAGGATGTATATATTAACGCTCCTACCATGCTGAAAGGTGTACCTCAGATTGAACCTGAAATTTTTGTCCATGATCGTCGAGTGGCGTCAAAGCGTCTTCATGATGAACGAATAATAGGCCTAGCAAAAATTTATAAAATTTGAAAAACAGAACTTTCATTGTCTTATTAAAAGCAACATTAGGTTCAAGAATAAAATTTGTTTATTTTATGCTTAGCAATTTTCGGGAGTGTATTGCGAATAAGTTAAGCTAAGGCCACAAAAAGTGGTTTGTTTCTCAGATACTCCCTCATTGAATTTGAACCCCCTCATTGGGCATTTTTATGCCTTTCACTGTCTTCTAATATTAGTACAAACTCAGGAGACTCAAAACAGTTTACGTTTTTTGATTGATGAATATTTATTTATTTGTGTCTGCAATATGTTTGCCTCTATGGGGTTTTGCCTCATTGCAATTTATGGGAAGGTGGCTACAGCAATCTCTCATAAATTGTAAAGAGGCAATTCCCCATAGAATTTTCCTTGTTACAATTTATGGGAAAGTGCCTATAGCACTCTCTCATAAATTGTAACAAGGAAAATCCCCATACTAGTAGATTAAATAACTTTTCTTTAAAGATAATACGAAGCGCATCAAAAGAAATTAAATCTTTGAACTGTAGTACCTTCAGTTTGTTTTTAGAGGACAGTTTTATTTTTAAAATTATGATAATAAACTGATTTAAGAACACAAAATAGTGCTCTTGCATGTCAAACCTGGCACTCGGGATGCCTCAGGCTGGAATTACATACTGATATCCTTGGTTATCAGAAATAAAAAATAAAAATAAAGTCCCCCCTCCCTCATTGAATCTATAAAAAAAAATGTCTGAGAAACCAATCATTTATTTTTTTTGCCTAACAGGTATAGCCCACCTGGAAATGGCCCTAACTTTGCCAGGCACATTACATGTACATACACCCACAAAATACATGTATGAATCGAGTGACATTATCGTTGACTTCACAATAGAATTTTTGTTAAAATAAATACCAACAACTAACGCGCGATCTCGCTTTGGCGAGATCGTGCGTTAGTTGTTGGTATATTTTTTGTGAAAATTCTATGAAGACAAAGCATGAGTGGCATTGTGAAACAGAGAACCCAGAAAAGCATCACAATACATTTTCCTTTACCTGTAGGTTACCACCATGTTGTGTTGCATAACCTGCTAACGGGTTACGCTGTAAGCTCTTTATTGCCAGACCCGCTTTGTTACTTGTGTGCACATCAAAAAATAGATTGTCCAGGCAAATGTCATTAGATTAAGTACAGATGTAGTAATCCACCTTCGATGTACTATAGTACATGGCAGGCCCAAAGCCAGACTTTTTCTATGTGGGTGGGAAGTTTTGAAATTTTCCGACAACATTTCTAAGAATACGGAAAATGACTATAAAACCTACATTTTGCACATAAATTCCAGTAAAAAGTGGCCAAGTTTCCGACAAAGGTAACCATGTGGCGTGAGGGTGGTTTGCCGCTCCCCACCCTATTTGCGTCGGGCCTGGTACACGGAGAGTGTATTTATATCACGAGTGGAGTTGAGATTCCAACAAGCACTTTTAATATCGATCAAAGCATAAAAAATGCAAGCAAAGCTTCAGCCAATGGACCTATGGGTCGCCTTTCATTCCTTTTTCTTTTCCAAATCACAGCTTATGATTCCTTATTGGAATGGGGTAGTTCCAATGAGGTGTCATAAGCATAGGTTTGGAAGAAAAAATGAAAAACTTACGGTTGTGGAGGGGTGGGGGGGGGGGGGGTTGATAAGTGGCAGTGTCACACGCATCTAACATATTGGGTAACGAGGGTCGCAGAATAGCTCATCGACATGGGCATCAGGGGCGTCAGAAGAAAATATTATTCGGAGGTGGGGGGCTTAAAAGAGATCATCGATTAGCAATGGTTGCAACGCGCAAGACGTTGCCCGGGAGAGCACGAGAGGGGGTACCCCCCTCTCATTGGTGCGGTCCAGGGAGCCTCCACAGGGACAATTCTCATGAAACTGGAGCTTAAACGGGTTCCCTGGTGGTGTTTCTGACCCCTCAACATTGTTTTCTACTTACGAAATTAGTAATTGTGACCAAAATTATTTTTAAAGCTGACTAGCTGAGCAAATAGAATAACACTAATTGTCTTTAGATTTAATTGCATATTCTCGTATTCATTTTGCAACCATTCCTACAGGAGAATGATATGTGTAGATGACTAGAAGTAACTTGCAAGGGGTCATACATGTAACTCTGGTAAATCAGTATACCGTAAAAAAAAAGATTAGGGATTGACAACAAATGAGTGCAATGTCATCACCGGCACACTGCATGATCCGGTGAGGTGGTGACAACATTGCACTCATTTTTGTAGTCTGTATAGATAGGCATCGACAAAATATATTTGTAGGGATTTTGCAAATCT
Source organism: Pictodentalium vernedei (assembly GCA_031216915.1). NCBI lineage: Eukaryota > Metazoa > Mollusca > Scaphopoda > Dentaliida > Dentaliidae > Pictodentalium > Pictodentalium vernedei. The sequence goes on along the minus strand of CM062290.1, from coordinate 370,291,315 downwards.
TTGAAAATATTGGGGGGGGGGAGTAAATAAAGGGACATAACTCTGGTAAATCAGTATACGGTACCGTAAAAAATAGATTTGGGGTTGGCAAAAAATGAGTGAAATGTTGTCACCGCCTCTCCGGCACACTGCATGATGCTGTGTGCCAGTGAGGTGGTGACGACATTGCACACATTTTTGTAGTCTGTTGATAGTCATTGGCCGATATATTTAAGGGGCAATTTTTCTAATCTTTGAAACATCTTTGGGGAGGGGGGGTAAATAGCTCCCCCGCCCCTTACCAACCCCGGTTTCTGCGCCACCGATGTACATGTGTTGTTTGTGAACAGAATGGCAAATGTTATATTAATGAAATCATTTAATGTCCTTGTGTTTAATATTTTTCTTGAAAATGTAATCAAACCAAGACATGGCTGACTCTGTCTCTATTTGTTGATTCGATTAAATTTTAAAGAAAAATGTTAACCCTTTACCTAACGCTATTGGAAGACGACACTCGTAAAAAAAGTTCTCACTAAAAATTTTCATTTTTTACTTCCAAAACATAGGTTATGACCCATCATTGGAACGAGCACGATGCGCCCATTCCAATGAGGGATCATAACCTATTCTTTGAAAGCAAAAATGAAAGTATTAAAAAAATTAAATGGCGATTTTCGTGTAGAGCGCTGGCGGGTTTTGGCCGTTACATTAGGTTAAAAGGGTTAAAGTACGGACAGTTAATCCTTTGCACAATGAAACAACTAACATTAACAAGAGAATGAAAATACATTGGCTTTTTCCAAAAATTACAGAAAATTAATATTTTGTGTCAATTTATCACGACTTAAATACCATTATGCGGTGGATGGACTACGAAATTGATGAATCTGCCTGGTTCCATAGAGAACCAAATTTGGTTCTGGGGATTTGTCTCCTATGGGGAACCAAACAAGAACCAAATTTAAGAACCTGCCTGGTTCCACAGAGAACCAAATTTGGTTCTGGGGATTTGTCTCCTATGGGGAACCAATCAAGAACCAACCAAGAACCAAATTTAAGAACCTGCGTGGTTCCAAAGAGAACCAAATTTGGTTCTGGGGATTTGTCTCCTATGGGGAACCAAACAAGAACCAACCAAGAACCAAACTGAAGAACCAAGCTGGTTCCATAAAGAACCATCTGAAGAACCAAGTTGAAGAACCAACCTGGTTCTATAAAGAACCAACTGAAGAACCGAACTGGTTCGATGGAGAACCAAACTGAAGAACCAAACTGAAGAACCGAACTGGTTCTATGAGGAACCTAACTGGAACCAAATTTGGTTCTTGTTTGGTTCTTGTTTGGTTCCGCATAGGAGACATTGCTGGGAACCAATTTTGGTTCTCCGGGGAACCAAATGTTTTAACAGTGTAGAGGGGCAAGTGTCCCCTGTGTCCACTGGCTCCACTGCCACTGACAACCGCTAGGCGTTTCCTAGAAGGGATTCTGTAAAATGTCCCGTTAAACATTGATGATTGGATTTCGGTTTCGATGTTCTGAAGATGATAACTCATCCTGCCGGTTTCTAAGGAATGACATTGATAGTGTCCAACCAACTTAACTGGATAACACAAATTTAGTCGGAAAATTTCTAAAATGCCATTTGAAGCGATAGCGGACATCGCCTTACGTGTAGTTTGAACAATACAGTATGTGGAAAGTGGGTTGTAACTGATTCACCCATGGAGTGGAGTTGTCACCCAAACTATCGCTTTCAAATTCTGTACATGTGGATCAAAAAACACAAGAAATGTTTCAACCAATGGACCTCCGAGTTTAACCCGGAGATTCATTGGCTGGAACTTTGCTTGTGCTTGTTATGCTTTGCAACAAATTTGTAATTATTGCTGGGGTGGAATCTCCACTCTACGGGTGATTTAGTGATAATACGCTATCCACTTACTGTATATACGACTTTTTCTTCGACCGTGGTCAATTTTTGTTTGAACTTATTCCTGTTGTTAAGATAACCGTGGGATGAGTTGTCACCATTGTAATCTAAGAATGAAAAAACAACAAAACTCTTTATGGTAGTGACCTTTTACACGTGCATAATCTTTGAATGACAGAATATTTTGATATATATATATTTTTAGGGCGATTTTAACCGACATTTTGAATCTAAAAGCAGTTGATGGGAGTGATGAGTGGATATTGAAAGAAAGCCGAGACCTCGGGAAACTTATACAGAGAAGTCTGCATTTTGTACAAGTTAATATAATTATCTTGTGACGAATAGTTTATCCACCAGAGAGGCAGTTTTTAATGATTATTAATGATTAAAGATGGTGACACCACAGATGTTTTCCGAAATTAAATAGTGGGGGAACGACTTGCGTCGTCCATAGCTCTTGACGGGTACTCAACGCGCAGCGATGGCCGACGCATGAGGCGTCGTTGAGGGAGATCCTGAGAAGAAGTTATACCCTGTCATAATAGGGCGTCCGGTGATCCACCTCCGAAAAAATGTTTTAAACTCTGTACCCATAATTCTTGAAAAAGTTGGCATAGTTGCCTGGGCGGGTTGAACGAGTGCACATAACCAAAATGGGTTTAGTGCTTGCTTAGTAGGATATTAGTGAAGATCAATTCATTCCACGTTAGAGATTAGCAATATACCGAAAAACCGAACCGGTACCGATATCATGGGGATACCGAAAACCGAACAAATCATTGAATACCGTCTGAATTTTCAATGTTTCCTTTTTTTCGCTATTTATAAGTCCTGATGAGGCTTGATAACAAATGAAAAGTTCATTTTTATGAAATACAGTTAAAACTGGAAGTCCTGTCATGAAATGCGCACAAATAGCACGTCGATATGCGCGCCAATCTAGGTGTTATGACCATAGTATGGCTATCAAATTCTGTACATATGCCCTGTGCACAAGCAATGTTTCAGCCAACCCGGAGGTCCATTGGCAGAAACATTGCATGTGTTTGTTTTGAGTAACCAGGAGAAACTGCCGTGCATTGGATGCCATTCGATATGGCAATTGCGCGCAATTCCTACGCGCAATTAAGCCTAGATAAGCGCACAGTTCGTGACAGGACTTCTAGATTTAACTGTAGGTGACGGATTCTCTTTTCAGTTCTGTTAACCCTCAGCTGGGCAACTGTCCTGAATTCCCACTAAATTACAACCTGTACAGTTAAAACTAGAAGTCCTGTCATGAAATGCGCACAAGTAGCACGTTGATCTGCGCGTTAATGTACGCGTTATGGCCATAGTAAAGCTATCAAATTCTGTACATATGACCTGTGCACAAGCAATGTTTCAGCCAATGGACCTCCGGGTAACCCGGAGGTCCATTGGCAAAAACATTGCATTGTTTACTATGAGTAACTAGGAGAACCTGCCGTGCTTTGGATGCCATTCGATATGGCAATTGCGCGCAATTCCAACGAGCAATTAAGCCTAGATAAGCGCACTTTTCGTGACAGGACTTCTAGTTTTAACTGTACATGTTCATTTGCTTAGCAGTTATTTCTAGTCAAGTCTTGGCTGACTGTTAAGACAGCCCAGACATGACTAGAAATTACTGTCCAGGTGTTTTAATTGTCAGCAGGACCTCTTAAAGATGTCATGGTCAGTGTGCAAGGTCTGAGATCACAAAAACCTAAAAGAGGACTTTAAACATTAAGGTGTGTTAAGAGCAAGTCATAAAAATATTGTATATATGATTTGTGTCGTAAAAGAATGGCACTATTGGACGTTGTGGTAGAATGATTCTTCAACTTATTCTGTTTTTTCTGGTGTGAATTCCGCTTTGGTACTATCAACAAATCTCAGATACCGAATACCAAACCGATACCGAGCTATACCCCCTCCCACAAAATACCGAAACCGATACCGAACTCACAATTCCAATACCGCCCACCTCTATTCCAGGTTTTAGATTTATTGGGGAAGCGCATCCTCACTCAAACAAAGATAGGGGAACGGCGTACTTCCAGGAAAGCGTCACTAAGTTGATTCGAATGTCTGGGCAGAATGCGAGTGCGAACTTCATCATCTCAAGAGATTCATATTTGTTTATCAGTTCATTACATATATCCTAGGGGTGCACGATGGCTCAGTAGTGAGAATATTGAACTTCAAACCAAAAGGTCGAAGGTTCGATCGTGACCAACGGACACAGCATTGTGTCCTTGGTCATGAACATTAATCCAGATTGCACACGTGGGAGCACGGTGACGCTGTCTACTAATGGGTAGTGCACGTCGATGGTACACTTGCCTTCAATCGCTGCTAATCCTGTTTGTGCAGAGCTAGTACGCTGGGAAGTCTGATAGTTGCTTGCCGCTGCTCTGCGGTTCTTTCAGGGGACTCCGAATTCTTCCACCCGTAAAACAGTCCGACCTGATGTGACCCTGCTGTTGAAAGTGTCGTTAAACCCCAATAAAATAAACAAACATATATCCAAATAATTCATCACTTGTTAATTATAAATACTATTATAGTTTTTGGCAGGGTACAGGGTCGCAAGTACTCTGTCAGAGGTTTATGTACGCGCAGCCGCATACCGAAGTCATAATTAAAATACCTGAAAAAGTTTGGTTCCTTTATAGTATGACAAATTCTATACACACTGTATACCGACTTTGTCGTACTGTAAAGGTACCAAACTATAAAAGTGGTTTACAGTATATACCAACTTTGTCATACAGTGACGGTACCAAACTGAAAAGGTACTTTAAAATGTATACTGACTTTGTAATATTGTAAAAGTACCAAACTGTAAAGGTACTTTAAGATATATACCAACTTGTCACACTGTAAAGGTGCCAAACTGTAAAGGTACTTCGAAGTGTCTACCGACTTCGTCATACTGTAAAAATACCAAACAGTAAAGGTACTTTGAAGTGTATACCGACTTCGTCATACTGTAAAAATACCAAACAGTGAAGGTACTTTGAAGTGTATACCGACTTCGTCATACTGTAAAAATACCAAACTGTAAAGGTACTTTAAAGTGTATAGCGACTTTGTCATACTGTAAAGATACCAAACTGTAAAGGTACGTTAAAGTGTATACCGACTTTGTCATACTGTAATGGAACCAAACTGTAAAGGTACTTTAAAGTGTATACTGACTTTGTCATACTGTAATGGAACCAAACTGTAAAGATACGTTAAAGTGTATACCGACTTTGTCATACTGTAATGGAACCAAACTGTAAAGGTACTTTAAAGTGTATACCAACTTTGTCATACTGTAATGGAACCAAACTGTAAAGGTACGTTAAAGTGTATACCGACTTTGTCATACTGTAATGGAACCAAACTGTAAAGGTACGTTAAAGCGTATACCGACTTTGTCATACTGTAATGGAACCAAACTGTAAAGGTACGTTAAAGTGTGTACCGACTTTGTCATACTGTAATGGAACCAAACTGTAAAGGTACGTTAAAGTGTATACCGACTTTGTCATACTGTAACGGAACCAAACTGTAAAGGTGCGTTAAAGTGTATACCGACTTTGTCATACTGTAATGGAACCAAACTGTAAAGGTGCGTTAAAGTGTATACCGACTTTGTCATACTGTAATGGAACCAAACTGTAAAGGTGCGTTAAAGTGTATACCGACTTTGTCATACTGTAATGGAACCAAACTGTAAAGGTACTTTAAAGTGTATACTGACTTTGTCATACTGTAATGGAACCAAACTGTAAAGGTACGTTAAAGTGTATACCAACTTTGTCATACTGTAATGGAACCAAACTGTAAAGGTACGTTAAAGTGTATACCGACTTTGTCATACTGAAATGGAACCAAACTGTACAGGTACGTTAAAGTGTTTACCAACTTTGTCATACTGTAATGGAACCAAACTGTAAAGGTACGTTAAAGTGTACACCGACTTCGTCATACTGTAAAAATACCAAATTGTAAAGGTACTTTAAAGTGTACAGCGACTTTGTCATACTGTAAAGATACCAAACTGTAAAGGTACGTTAAAGTGTATACCGATTTCATCATACTGTGAAGAGCATTTCAAATTCTTCCTACCGACCAGTCATTTTGTTAAAGATTTATTTCACATTTTTTCTCTTTGTATTCAGCAAATGACACATCTATCAATGGCGGCTAATTTTTTTTCTCAATTTTTTGGGAACCCTTGAAATCCGCATAAGTTTTAAAGGATAACGGAGCATTGTTTTTAGCTCACCGAAGGGAGCTCAACTTATCACCTGCCGTCCGTCGTCGACCGTTGTCCGTCGTCGTGAACATTTTTCAAACGACTTCTCCTCTGAAACCACTTGTCTGATTTTCACGAAACTTCATGTGGATGTTCATTACTATATGTCAATTCAGGTTTGTTCAAATGAAATGGCCACGTCCCTTGGGGGCTCTGTATGGGGCATAACTCTGATAGCACCATATGAATTATAGAAAAATTATTAAAAAATCTTCTTCTCCAGAACCAGTGGGTAGAATCTTTTGATACTTGGTATGCAGCATCTTGGTATAGATCTGATTCAAGTTTGTTCAAATCGAGTCCCTCAACCAATATTGGGGCTCACTATGGGGGCGTGAATTTTTACTTAGTGCAATTTAAGAAAAATTCTTTAAAAATCCTCTTCTCCAGAACCAATGGGCAGAATCTTTTGATATTCGGTATGCAACAGTGTGGGGTGAAAATCTGAGTCACGTGTGTTCAAATCGGCCCCCTGGATTCACATTTGGGATCAGTATAGAAGCCCGAATTCGAACTTAGTGCATTTCAGGCAAATTTAAATCTTCTTCTCCAGATCCAGCAGGCAGAATCTTTTGATATTTGGTATGCAGCATTGTGGGGTGGATCTGATTCAAATTTGTTCAAATCGGCCCACTGGGTTCATATTAGGGCCCAGTATAGGAGCCCAAATTTGAACTTAATGCATTTCAGGCAAATTTCTTTAAAAATCTTCTTCTCAAGATCCAGCAGCCAGAATCCTTCGATATAGGGTATGCAGCATGCTTAGGGGGGTGAGATTCAAGTTTGTTCAAGCCAAGTCCCTGGGTTCATATTTGGGCTCACTGTGGTAGCCCGAATTATAACTTAGTTCAAAATGAGGAATTTTCTTTAAAAATCTTCTTCTTCAGATCCAGCAGTCGGAATGTTTTGATATTTGGTATGCAGCATCCTTGGGGGGGGGGGGGGGGGGGATTCAAGTTTGTTCAAGCCATGTCCCTAGGTTCATATTTGTCCCTAGGTCCATATTTGGGCTCCCTGTGGGAGCTTGAATTGTAACTTAGTTCGAAATGAGGAAAAATCTTTTAAAAATCTTCTTCTTCAGATCCAGCAGTCAGAATGTTTTGATATGTGGTGTGTAGCATCCTTGGGGGGGGGGGGGGGGATTCACGTTTGTTAAAGCCAAGTCACCTGGGTCCATATTTGGGCTCCATGTGGGAGCCCGAATTACAACTTAGTCAATATGAGGGGGAATTTTTCTTTAAAAATCTTCTTCTTCAGATTCAGCGGTCGGAATGTTTTAATATTTGGCCTGCAGCATCCTTAGGGGGCGAGATTCAAGTTTGTTCAAGCCAAGTCCCTGGGTTCATAATTGGGCCCACTGTGAGAGCCCGAATGGTAACTTAGTTCAAAATGAGGAATTTTCTTTAAAAAATCTTCTTCTTCAGATCCAGCTGATGAATGCTTTTGACATTTGGTATGCAGCATCCTTAGGGGGGTAAGATTCAAGTTTGTTTAAGCCATGTCCCTAGTTCCATAAAATTTGTCTCTCATGACTTCATTCCATTGTAGTGTTGATGAACCATGTCTAACTGAATGTGACCCCAAATACTTCTTTGAATCACTTTGGCCGGTGAGCGATTAAAGGCCCTTGAGGCCTCTTGTTTTTATAATTCTCCATTCATTCCCTTTAGTAACACACAAAACTATCCAGTATTTGCAGAACTTGTTTGCGGGGACCTACTTCGAGCACGGAGCCCTAGCATTTTGGTGTATATATACAAGCCTTGCAAAATGTAGAGAGTCAAGGATTTGGCGAATTTTCTTACTTGAAAATCAAACCATGGTGGTCAACCCGGTTGATCCGAGGCCTCTATCCTCCCTATTAATCTCCAGCTCCTGCCCCACGCCCCTCAACCGCATCTGACATGGACACAGATATAAAGGATCGCCCAATGTCTCCGATAAAATGAAAATGTGTATGAATAAACGACACATAAACGACAATATTAAAATAAAAGGGGATGACTAAGGTGTAAGCCCTGGACAAAGCATAACAATGATAGAGTGCAATGGCGGAAAAAATAATTAAAAAGAAAATTAGAGTTTATCGTCTGGGTAGAACCCTGCAAGTGTCAAAGTTCAGCACGAATTGAATTTGAATCTAGTAAGATGATTTGGAACAGAATCGAATCTCGAATCGAATCACACAGCACTTTAGATTGAAAATATTGTATCATTTTGCACTGTAGACATTGCCGGTCTCCACTCAAGTGTTGTAGCCAAGGACGACTCATTTACTTTGGGCATGTCAGTTAAAATGTTGGAATACTCGAGTACGGAATCGAAGAGGTTTCGGGAGCGGAATCTCCTTGAACCCTTCTGCTATCATCGAGTCATCTGTACAGGGGACCTGGCAGAAGAAGAATAGTTCAAGAGGAGAAACTTTGTATGGCATTGTGAACATCTCTACTATTCGAAAATTTTCGATTCAGCTTGACTCGAATTGAATCATCGGGATATTTCGCGAATGTAAACTAATTTTGAAGTTTCGCAAGGTCGTACGTCTGGAGTAATGAAACAAACATCACCACTCTGCTGTTAGTAGGCTTTAAAACATTCTCTGGGAACCTATAAAAGTCGTATTTCCCGAAGACTCGAGGAAGCGACAAACTAAATGTGCTGGCGGAAACGATGAAGACCTCAACACCAAATAAGCAATACTGTTCCAACTGATAGTCACTACTGGAGTATAGTCCAGAACAGGGACCAATAGGGTTGGATAGACATTAAAACAATAACATAGATAGAAGCAGAGCAGAGGATTCTAACAGAATAACAGATAGAAATCGAGGAGTTACTGGGAAATCCGAGCCAAATAAACAGATAAAAGCAGAGGGTTCTGAAAAAATCCGAGCTGGATAAATAGGAAGTAACCGAGGATTCTGGGTAAACAGACTGACTTTCATACAAAGGAATGCTCCTGTTATTGGAAAAAGAAGGGTTCTATGAGAATCCGTACCAAGTAAAGTGATATGGATTGTTTTTGTGATTTGGGCAAATTGTCGGGTTGTTTTAAGTAACTATGTTTAGTCCATTTAAGTCGAACACACCCTCTGAACATACCCTAGTCATACTAGGAGTTTCGGGTCACCTAGCACACCCTCTGAACATACCCTAGTCATACTAGGAGTTTCGGGTCACATAGCAACCACGTGCTACGATAGAAACCAAGATGGCTGCCTGAGGTATACAAAATGGATGACGAAAACACGAATCACCGTAACAACATGCGCTGCACATTTGCACTAACACGAACCCATCACTATGGTAATAACGTCACAACATGACCTCTCGCTCGGGATACCACGGCAACCCAACATGGCTGCCAATGGATCACGTGACCTGACGTCACTTCCGGGATCACCGACCGGGGTCATCCAAATAAGTACTGCACGGGTTCGTGACATACTATCTACGTTTACTCGCTTCAATGAGGGGTTGTAAGCTCTTATTTTGAGACCAAAAAAATAATAAAATAATGATTATTGAATTGGCAGTTTTCGTGAATAACGCTGGCCGGTTTTGGCTGTTACATTGGGTAATGGGTTAAAAACCTCTGTTTGTCCACGTCGGATGATAAAATATTGTTCTCATATTGTAATGTTGGAATCTCTGATCTGTTGTCACTGAGAATTTTGTTGAATGTTTTCTACCACGAGCCCAAAAAGGATGATGTGTTATTTTGTATATTTTGAATTTGTTCGAAGTAATTTTTGCCTAAATTATCTAACAACGGAAATTGTACGATTCTCATCTGGACAATATTTTGTCCAGGTCTGTTGTGAGTGTACTGATTTTGTATGATGATGCGAGCGTTTTCGTCGACAAATTAGGCTTCTAATTTCACTATGTATCTACGGGGGCTCATTTCTCCTTCATATTAGCACTTGGTGAGTAATACATACATGTACAATACTGTGCATGCCTCCACTGCCGAATTATGGCAGTGGGTCGAATTTGGCAAATAGGTCGGGTGCTTGCTGGAAAGTATATACTCATCCCCACACCTGGAAATTCCATAGACACACCCTTCTTGCGGCTTTCTTCCAACAGATAAAACGTACAATGCATTTTCATTGAGCCTCAGTGGGAACCTGAAGTGTTCCCGTCAAGAGGAAACAAAGTTTGTAACTAAATTTCAGCACGAACTAGCAACAGGTGGAAAGAGCCATTAATGAAAGTCTTCATGCCCCGTCATTCGCATAAAGGTAAACGGAGAGAGCGAACCGGAACTCCAATGCCAACTAATTTCAGCCAGAAGTTTTGTAAAATTATATTTAGAAACTACTTTCACATTTCAATATAAATTTGATAATAACCAGAGAGACACATATGCCATCAAAAGAGGATAATGTTTCTACCAGTGTGTGTTAGAGAGAAGCTGGCGAGCAGGAAGCCCGAAAATAGTGACGTTGAATGAGAAAACTGCCTGGATTCAAATGTTCACACGAACTGCCAATGGATGGTCGGAACTTTCCATGAGAGTATCCAATTGTCCCATGTTTCATTTGTGCATCTCTGATCCATACTTTATGAGGGTATCCCATTCACTTCCGTATGTAGCGTGTGTTGAGGATCTCATTTACTAAGTATTATGAGACTGTGTTTCTTTGTCTTATATTTTATAAGAGTATATAATTCCCCCATGTCTCATGAAAGTAGCAAGCTGTCTCACGAGAGTAACTCGTTGACCTATGTTTGATGACAGTAACACATTGTCCCATATTTTATGAGAGTCGCCCGTTTACCTCGAAATGTTGCACAGAGACGGGTGATCTCCTGCCATTGTTACATTTTTTTGTCTCCCGCTTTTTAAAAAAACGGGAGATATTAAATTCGGGGTGTCCTTCCGTCCTTCCATCCTTCCGTGTTTTTCGTTTCCAGACTCTAACTTTCCTTACAGTGACCGGATTTCGATGAAATTTGGGTAGTAGATCGCTTTCATCAATTGTGGGTCCAAGTTCGAATATGGGCATTTTCCGCGCATATTTAATTAGGTTGCTGAAATTTGATTGGCTGACGGTTTCCAGACTCTAACTTTCCTTAAAATCAACCGATTTCGATAAAATTTCATTTATGGATTACTTCTATCAATACCTAGATCAAGTTGGAATGTGGGAAATTTTGTGCCGAAAATCTGTCCATCTGCCTGTCCGTCTGCCCCGTGCGTCAACGCACCTCGGACTGAAAGCCGTATTTATGAACCGATCTTCACGAAACTTCTTGGGTATCTTTCTTATCATTGTGAGACCAGAATATGTGTTTTGGGGTTTGGTCCAAAATTCAGGATGGCTACCAGCGGCCATTTTGTTTCGAAATTGGGTGTAATCAGTTTTAAGTACAGAACTTCTATATGAAAGTTCGGATTTGAATAAAGTTTTGTATGAATGTTTAGTAACATGCAATACATCACATATAATACGGGCTTTGTTCTCGTGCAAAAATTGTGCAAATTAGGGAAACTTTGATTTATTCAGTGCTAATACTAATACACGATTTCGATGAAATTTGGGTAGTAGATCACTTCCATCATTTGTGGGTCCAAGTTCGAATATGGGCATTTTCCGCGCATATCTAAATAGGTTGCTGAAATTTGATTGGCTGACGGTTTCCAGACTCTTAACTTTCCTTAAAATCAACCGATTTCGATGAAATTTCATATATGGATTACTTTTATCAATACCTAGGTCAAATTCGAATGTGGGAAATTTTGTACCGAAAATCTGTCCGTCTGCCTGTCCGTCTGCCCCGTGCGTCAACGCACCTCGGACTAAAAGTCGTATTTATGAACCGATCTTCACGAAACTTCTTGGGTATCTTTCTTATCATTGTGAGACCAGAATATGTGTTTTGGGATTTGGTCCAAGATTCAAGATGGTCGCCAGTGGACATTTTGTTCCGAAATTGGATGTAGTCAGTTCTTTGTACAGAACTTCTATATGAAAGTTCGGATTTGAATAAATTTTTGTATGAATGTTTAGTAACATGCAATACATCACATATAATACGGGCTTAGTTCTCTTGCAAAAATTATGCAAATTAGGGAAACTTTGATTTATTCAGTGCTACTACTAATACACAGTAAGTGCACACCTTCCGCGTTTTTCGTTTCCAGACTCTAACTTTCCTTACAGTCAGTCGATTTCGATGAAATTTGGGTAGTAGATCATTTTCATCAATTGTGGGTCCAAGTTCGAACATGGGCATTTTCCGTGCATATTTAATTAGGTTGCTTAAATTTGATTGGCTGATGGTTTCCAGACTCTAACTTTCCTTAGAGTCAACCGATTTCAATGAAATTTCATATATATCAGTTCAATGTAATATGTCTTATCATATAGTCTTAATTTTTAGTGGTTCTCTCATTTATACTGCACATCACTTTACTTGCTTTGACAGTGACCTCCGTGAAAATAAATCTGATAACCACTGTCTGAAACACTATCTGTTCTGTCTCTTCTAAATAACTTCCACATGCAACTCAACTATATTCCACTGGATGCATTAATTCCCCTTGAAACTGCTGCCCAGCGGGAGACATGAATTCGCTGAATTTGCTTGTTAAAATTTAGTATCTATTATCGTCTGCGAGTTACGGTCCTTGAAATTTGCAGTAGTCCCCCTTCGGGAAAATATTTTTTTTACATAACATCTAACTGCTGTGCGCAAAAGGTGTGTCCCTGTATCCTGGGTCAAACAAAATCTGAGGAGTTTTTATTTTCTAGCGATCGCAGGCAAACATTATTAATTAAGTTATATTTCTTTTCATTTTCAGAATCCGAAGAATTGCACAAGTGTCAAAACAAAAATTGGTGTGCAATCTCGTCAGGTTCTGGGGGTACGGATGTTAGTAGTATGTCATGCACGTTTGGGGCCTCAGTTGGGGGACCTCGGTGGGGGACCTCGGAAGTGACGTCATGTCACGTGACGTACTGGCGCCATGTTGTGTTGTCATGGTAACCCGCGTGAGCGGCCATCTTGTGACGTCATCTCCATAGTGATACGTGGTGTGCGTGCGCATGCGCAGCGCGTATTGTTAAGGTGATACGTGCTTACGTCGTCCATTTTGTATACTGGAGGCCGCCATCTTGGTTTCTATGGTAGCACGTGATTGCTATGTTACCCAATTTTTCTGCAATAAGACCGGGTATTTCGGAGGTGTGTTCGATTGAATCGGAGTATTTTCTAGAACGACTTCCCTGGATAATTACCTCAAACAACCCGACAATCCCTCCAGATCACCAAAATCTATCTCAACTTTTTACTATTTCGAATTCTTTCAGAATTCTCTGCTTCTATCTATATATGCAATAGTTTTCCTCTATCTGGTCATGTTCCTTTATTCTGGAGTATACTCCAGTAGCGTAGTAGAGCCTATTAGTTGGAACAGTTTACCTTATTATTACTATAATTAGCTATTCTGGTCTATTCTTGTTAGTTCTGACCCTATTCCGAGTACTCTTGTAGTTTCCTTTATCTAGATCCTTTATATAGATTACAACTAACCAATCAGATTGCTTGATTTCCCATAATCTGTATGCAGAGTTATCTCCCTTGTGTATATCAAAAACATTCCCAAAGCCAATAAGCCAGGAGACTAATTGCTCCATGAGCAATGCTCGAATGACTCGAATCCCATCGAGCAAATGAGCCTTAGAGCAATTGCTCGTTCGAGTGACTCCACATACGACTCTTCGACTCATTTCAGTATTTGAGGATACCTACGGCCCGGCATTGTATTATTTGAGGATACCTATCGAGGATACCTATCGAGGATACTTATCTGAGGATACTATTACCTGTATCACAAGGCATACCTATCCCAAATATCCCTTATCAGCTATCGAGCAGTTACTGAAACGTCATTGCTCGAATGACTCGAAGCCCATCGAGCAAATGAGCCTTAGAGCAATTGCTCGAACGAGTGACTCCACATACTGCTCGAACGACTCGAATTCCATCGAGCAAATGAGCCATTGAGCAATTGCTCGTTCGAGTGACTCCACATACGACTCTTCGACTCATTTCAGTATTTGAGGATACCTATGACATGGCTACGTATCAGCTGAGGATACCTTTCGAGGATACTTTTTATAGGATACTTATCTGAAGATATCTGGTCAACCCATTTCGCAGGGTATTCCCCTTCCCTGCTAGTAAAAAAAAACAAGAATTTCTGTTAAATTTTAAAACTTTATTGACGTTTCCGTACATTGTCTGTAAAAAAGGTTCAATATTTCTTTGTTCTGTTATCTTCATTGTGTTCGATCTTCGATCACTTCAGTTCGATCTTCTCTTCATTCTTTTTAGTCTGTTCCGTTCATTTCGATCTCGTTCAGCTTCATTCTCTCCATTGTCATCATTGGTTCTGTATCTTGATCGCTGTTGGCTGCGAAGCTTTATTGTTGAGTTCTCTATTTCTTTGTAAAATCTGGTTGGAGCGAAGAATCTTCTCGGTCTCGTTCATGGTTCTAGATTCTGTAATCTCCCTCAGTTCTCTATGCAGGTCCATCGAGACACGTTCGTTGAGTTCACTGCGCACCAAACACTGTCGATCTTGTAAACTTTCCAATAAACTGGGTTCGACTAAAACGTATTTTTTGTCTTCACTTGTTGGATTGTGCTTTGGTTCTGGTTTATTGCCCATTCCGTTCATTACTGTACGAGGCCTTTCTGTTGATGGTTTATTTGGTTCTGGTTTATTGCCCGTTCCAGTCATTACTGTTCGAGGCATTTCACTTGGTGGCATTGGTACCCACAGGTTTCTGGTTGGTTTATGGGTATTCACCTGGTACGGTTTAGACAGTTCCATTGGTTCAACTTGGTTTATTTCTTTGCGTTCTTCTCTTTTGCTGAGATGCCGCAGTTCTTGTAGTGAGTGGACCTTCTTGTGACTTTTTAGGTTGTCTTTTCTGTTAAATGTTCTTGGACATCTCACACACTGGTAGATTCTAGTCCTGTGGACAGCCTTCCTATGCCAATAAAGATTGCATTTCTTTGTGAACATGTTCTGGCACTCTTCACAGGTGTGATGTTGATCCTTCGCTGGAATGACAACATTTTGGAGGTTTCCTCCCTTTTATACCCTGCGAAATGGGTTGACCAGATATCTTCAGATAAGTATCCTATAAAAAGTATCCTCGAAAGGTATCCTCCAGCTGATACGTAGCCATGTCATAGGTATCCTCAAATAATGAAATGAGTCGAAGAGTCGTATGTGGAGTCACTCGAACGAGCAATTGCTCTATGGCTCACTTGCTCGATGGAATTCGAGTCGTTTGAGCAGTATGTGGAGTCACTCGATCGAGCAATTGCTCTAAGGCTCATTTGCTCGATGGGCTTCGAGTCATTCGAGCAATGACTTTTCAGTAACTGCTCGATAGCTTAAAAGGGATATTTGGGATAGGTATGCCTTGTGATACAGGTAATAGTATCCTCAGATAAGTATCCTCGATAGGTATCCTCGATAGGTATCCTCAAATAATACAATGCCGGGCCGTAGGTATCCTCAAATACTGAAATGAGTCGAAGAGTCGTATGTGGAATCACTCGAACGAGCAATTGCTCTAAGGCTCATTTGCTTGATGGGATTCGAGTCATTCGAGCAATTGCTCATGGAGCAATTAGTCTCCTGGCTTATTGGCTTTGGGAATGTTTTTGATATACACAAGGGAGATAACTCTGCATACAGATTATGGGAAATCAAGCAATCTGATTGGTTAGTTATAATCTATATAAAGGATCTAGATAAAGGAAACTACAAGAGTACTCGGAATAGGGTCAGAACTAACAAGAATAGACCAGAATAGCTAATTATAGTAATAATAAGGTAAACTGTTCCAACTAATAGGCTCTTCTACGCTACTGGAGTATACTCCAGAAAAAAGGAACATGACCAAATAGAGGAAAACTATTGCATATATAGATAGAAGCAGAGAATTCTGAAAGAATTTGAAATAGTAAAAAGTTGGGATAGATTTTGGTGATTTGGAGGGATTGTCGGGTTGTTTGTGGTAATTATCCAGGGAAGTTGTTCCAGAAAATACTCCGATTCAATCGAACACACCCTCCGAACATACCCGGTCTTGTTGCAGAAAAATTGGGTAACATAGGAATCACGTGCTACCATAGAAACCAAGATGGCGGCCTCCAGTATACAAAATGGACGACGGAAGCACGTATCACCTTAACAACACGCGCTGCGCATGCGCACTCACACCACGTATCACTATGGAGATGACGTCACAAGATGACCGCTCACGCGGGTTACCATGACAACACAACATGGCGCCACTACGTCACGTGACATGACGTCACTTCCGAGGTCCCCCACCGAGGTCCCCCAACTGAGGCCCCAAACGTGCATGACATACTACTGATGTTTTAGTTAATTTTTTTTCAGAATCCGAAGAATTGCACAAGTGCACAAAAATTGGTGTGCAATTTCGTCCGGTACTGCGGATTCGGTTGTCTGCTTCACCATCTAGTCTTCTGTCTTATGGTGGCATACAGGACTCAACGTACACTCATTCTTAGTCACCAGAATACGGATTACACAAACTATAGATGGGAAAACTACTTTCAACCTCTAAGTGAAACGTGTTCATCAGCCGCAGGTGAGAAATCTTTAGCACAGATAGGTACGGAAATGTTAACTTGACTTTAACACGTGATGCCTCGAGTTATTTTCTGCGACACCTACTACCTTTTATCTTCCCCTGGGTGCAACAAGGGCACCATCCACAATGCCAAGGCAGCGCCGATGATGCCTTGTTGCACTTCACCGACGATATACGTGCTCACAGCTGCATATGACATAACGATGTATCTGTACAGTAAGCAAAGTATGATGTAAAATACAACCGAGACTGGTACACCAGCTTATATGGTGAGATCTCAAAGAATAAATATGGAGAAAACTTTTTCAAAGTAATATTAAGGTGACATTGTTGTGGCTATATGGGGACTTAGGATTAACGCCAAACGATTGAAACTCTCGGGCCCTCTCATGGTGGTGGTGCGGAGAGGGAGGGTCGCCTCTTCCCCTATGACCATGTCCATCGGAACTATTGGTTGTGCGAATGCCATCACTTTCTCAGAAAGCCGCTAATTTGAAAAGGTTCACCATTTGGTGAAAGCACAATTTTCGTTATGCAAAAATATCATGTTTCAAACTTGTTTTGTACGAAAGTGATCTGTATAAGTACAGTATGGCCGCCGTGGACTGGACACTTTCCACAGAGTGGGCAGTATTTTCACGGACGCAATAATATTAGATTGCAAACACTAATTATAGGAATATTCATAAAAAATTTAATCATCATTAATTAAAATTTTACTGCTGATGATTTTTATTACCTGGTAAACGCATGCGTGAACATCACTGCCCACACATGGATTACGACCAGTTCATGGCGACTGTACTGTATATGACATTCGCAAAGTCATGAATACGAAAAGAGTTCGTATATTATTATTATTATTTTATAGAATTTATTTCGATGAACGAAAGTACTTCACAAAAATAATAATAGTACATTAACTCTCTCCCCGCTGTGTCGGAAAATTCTGAGATCCTGGCTGCGGGCCTGGTAGCTCTATATTATTCAGTAGTTATTTTATAACGTGCAGATTGTATCATAAACGCATAAAAATACACGGATGTCTTAAAACAAGTTCTTTATCAGAATTCCCGTTTCAAGTAATATTCTAGACTTCCACTCAAACTTGAGAAGAACGACAAACTGAGAAAATAACTGAAAAACCAGGTCTTAAAGTTCATCCGAGAATCAGAATCGATTCTCGGAATTGCTGCTCGCAAGGAAAACAATAAGAATCATCTTCAAATGGCTCATTTGATTCTTGCCTAAAGTGTTCTTAACCCTGGGACCCTGGTGGTATGTTCCATGTTTGTTCAGTGGCAACAATTGGAAGAGCCCATATTCATGATATGGAGATAGACCGATTAACCCTTTACCCAACGTAACGGCCAAAACCGGCCAGCGCTATTCTCAAAAATCGCCAATTAATTTTCATTATTTTTTCATTTTTTGTCTCAAAAACATAGGTTATGACCCCTCATTGGAACGAGCTCGTCGAGCTCGTTCCAACGAGGGGTCATAACCTATGTTTTTGAGACAAAAAATGAACAAAATTAATTATTCAAGAATTTTTTTTGCAAGTGTCGTCTGCTTTTCATGCTAGGTAAAGGGAGGCATGTTGAAAATATTACTTGGTTTGCCCCACACATTCACTTGGCAGCCATCGTGCTAAATGAAATTGTGACCTATCACGTTCCTGTACCTTTAAAGTGGTCTCTCGGTTCAAAAGGATAAAGAACTAGAGAATTATATTTATTGCGCACCCTTTAAACTTTAAACCCTTGTATTTAACGGACTCGCTGCTATGACATAAAAGTTTCTTTCTTCAACAGGTGATGTACAAACCGGAACTTTTTACCAGCAGGGTTTATACGAGTCATTACTCTTGCTTCGAAAAGTTTCTAAATTTCGCTATACAATTATTGGTCGTCTGTTGCGTAGTGTGAAAATGAAAACGTCCAAAGCAAAATAAAGTCGGCTCACAAAAAATTAGTTAACGAAAAATGAGATAATATTAAAAAAAACAATCATTTCCAACCACAACATTAACCAAGTCCCGTGCGCGTCTCGTTTGCGGATCACGTTATATCTGTATTGATCAACTTTATTTCGGTAAATCGTCGGACATCATGACATGTTTCGGACTTCTTTTAAAAAGTTTCACCCAGTTGTTTTGCAAATCTGCCCAAATATGTTCTTATATTTTTATACGCCCGTTTTGAAAAAAAGGTCGTATTATGGTATACTGCTGTCCGTCCGTCTGTCCGTCCGTCCACACATCGTACAATAACTCGAAAATGCTTCGCGCAATTTTTGTGATTTTTTGATGGATAGTATATGTTGATGGAAGGAAGCTCCCTTTCGATTTGTGTTGCTGTCAGGTTTGTCATTCCGGAGTTATGGACGCCATTCGTCAAAATATAAGCAATTTTCCACATGTCGGACAATAACTTGAAAATACTTCGAGCAATTTTCATGATTTTTTGGTGGCAAGTATATGTTGATGGAAGGAATCTTTCTTTGTATTTGTGTCGCCGTCCGATATGTCATTCTAGAGTTATGGGACTTTATTCATTAAAATATAAGCAATTTTCCACATGTCAAACAAGAACTTGAAAATGCTTAGAGTAATTCTCATGATCTTTTGGTTGTAAGTAAAAGGAATCTCCCTTTCGATTTGTGTTGCTGTTCGATATGTCATTCCAGAGTTATCGGACTTTATTTGTCAAAATATAAGCAATTTTTCACATGTCGGACAATAACTTGAAAATGCTTGGAGCAATTTTCATGATCTTTTGGTTGCAAGTATATGTTGATGGACGGACTCTCCCTTTCTATTTGTGTCGTTGTCCGATATGTCATTCAGAGTTATGGGACTTTATTCATCAAAATATAAGCAATTTTCCTCATGTCGAACAATAACTTGAAAATGCTTAGTACACATGTATACTCATATTGTGTGCTTCCCTCTTGTAATTAATAATGGGCGTATCATGCGCTCATTGTGCAACTGTTTATTACGAACTGTAATAGCCACCAAATGGTAGGGCGTGAATGGACACCAGTCGAAGAGAAAAAGCGATATGAATTTCAACAAACACACCTGGTTCCCAAAAGGTTGTTTTTTATCCAGCTTCAAACAAAACAAACGGACTCTTCACCTTTGGGTTTAAACATCGGAATTAAAATTTGTTTATTTAAATGAATTTTAATGCATGTGACGTGTAATAAACACAGAACGCGATATGTGTTTAAATCGGTGAGTGTTTTACATAACTCGTTGGAATGGCGTAATCATATTTCGCGAGAGCCTGCGGCTCTCTCGAAATATGACTACGCCATTCCAACTCGTAAAGTAAAACACTCACCGATTCAAACACACATCGCGTTCTGACTATTTATTTTTTTGTAAGGTGACCCTTTGACGTTTGACCTTGTGGTCGCCCATAAAAAAGAAGCAACTACCAAGATGCTGTAACTTCCGAAATGCATCAATTGTGATTGAAAAAAACTTGTAGCTGACCTCTGGACTGCGCACTGGACAAACACTGACAGGGAGATACAGTTATAATTTTAACTTTCAGCAATATAGAGTTATAAACTAGACTAAGCCATAATACAAAATTAAATAAATTACCCGAGTTGGCTGTCAGAAAAAATAACAAAAAAAAATTGTCATTAATACTATCAAATAATAGGTATAGTTATAAGAAAGTACACAGTTATTTGATTCGGAATTCTTCAAATGTTATTGGAAGAGATAAATTCTTGAAATGTTAATTCCCTCTCTGAGTCATATGAGAAGAAAGCCAAAATGAAACTTAATCTTTGACCAAACATGAAAAGCAGACGACACTCGCAAACAGATTTATTGAATAACTAATTTTGTTTTATTTTTTGCGTCAAAAAATAGGTTTTGACCCCTCATTGGAACGAGCTCAGCGAGGGGTCATAAGCTATATTTCTAGACAAAAAATGAAAGAAATAATGAAAATTTATTTATTTATTTATTTATTTATTTATTTATTTATTTATTTATTAGTGTTTAAGGTCACATATTTCTGAACAATGGCTAATCATGACAACGACAGTTTTATGGATGGAGGATTCCGGAGTACCAGGAGAGAACCTCCAACCAACGGCGAGCAACTGTCAGCTCCCCAACATACTAACTCCACACAAATAGGGTTAGTATATTAGAGCTGTTTCTGGATTTAAATGTTGAAATAAATACCTCTTGGAGAATTCTCGTTTTTTTTCAAATCTATGACAAAAATGAACATCGATATATTTTGGAATAAACTACGAACAATCGAGCCTCCGACTGGAACGTAGAATGGTGACTTTCGCGGAGACTCCCAACACAAAGTGAATTAACAATCCTGGATGAAATGGTTTCGCGCGCCGAAGTCGCGCAGGGACCGTTTGGAGCAAGCCACTTTCGACCCTCTTTAACTGCAGATGATTTGAGTTGTCTGGGCGTGGCAAAGGAAGAAAGTGGAAAAGGTACTCAGCGCCGTCTGTGTTTCCTCCTGTTCTTTTTTTTTTGGAGGAGGAGGCTGTGATGGTGATACCTCCTTTGGTGGTGTTGAAGGAGGGGTGCTGGAGGGCTGACTAGGTTGGTATGGTCTAGCAATTGCAGCTGTCGGTGATGGAGAGCTCTCTGGAGTAGTGCGCAGATAGTGCTTACTGACACTCTGTAATGCTCCTCTAATGGTGCTTTCCAAGAGTCCGCGGTTATCCAAGGTATTCAGCGTTTGTTGGAGAATTGCTAGATGTTCGTCATCCCTGACCTTTTCCCCAAGGATGCTTTCCACTGACTCCGCGGTGCGAGCTTCCTGGATGGTGTCCTGGTCGGAAAAGGCTGGAAGAGCAAGAGCGGGTGTAGCTACATGTGCTCTGTCCGGCTCAACTTCCTGCACCATAAACAAACCTCCCTCCTCCATCTCCGAGGAAGAGTGCGATGGGCTGGAGATTGGAGTGTTGCCTGGTGAACAGCGTCCACCGGACCCTCCACAGGAGTGGGGAACCGGCGGTGGACGTGGAACGGTCAGGGGTAGCAGGCATTGAGCTTTCAACGCCATGGTTAGCCTCCCTCTCTTCCTCTTCCGTCCTTTTCTTTTCCATGAACACCGTCAGTCGGCGGGCATCGCGTCGTCTGGCGGAAGGTCCCTTCTTTCTTCCGTATTCTTGGCATCATCCTGCGAGTCCTTGTCACTTGGAGGGTGACCAGTACGGTGGTGGGGGGGATCCCCTCGCGAAAGGTGCTACACCTCTCCAAGGACGGCAGTTCGGTTTCCTTCTCAAAATACACTGTCAGGTGAATTTTACCCTTGAGCACCTGGATGCTCCAGGTGGTAGCAAGGGTAGCCTTCACTCTGACCAGTGTCTCTTGTATAACAATAGGGAGCTCCGTTGTCTAGTTGTAGACACCTCGGAATCCAAGGTGTGAATGTGATAATGACTGAGGTGAATGATTTGAATTAACAATGTAAAAGCAGCAATGTATATACAAAAATGAGACAATAGAACATTTGACGTGGCATGCAAGACCAGTTTAAATATCTTCGCAAACAATACAAGTAATAACCAGGGAATTAAACGGAGCTGTGAAAAGCCGAGTAGCGAGTTTGATTGTGTTCGAGTCTGCCAGATAGTTTCGAGATTAGCTTTAATCTTTACAGTTTATAGTACTTTTCAGTGGAATATAATGCATGTTGGGACAAATGACTAATTCGGTCCATTCAGTGACATCCTTTAAGTTTGCAGTGAATAATTGTAATTAATCTAACATTTTTGTGCGTAAATGCTGAAATAATAGTTTATTATATACTCGCCTAAACAAGAAAGTGTACATTGCAGAAATTGATCAAACTCCCAAAAAAATAATTTCGTAGGTGTAAAGAGTGTTAACCTGTTCATGAATAAGTTATATTGAACACAAAAACAACTTTCCCCGTTAAAAGTGCATTAACGTTAAATGACGTGCTGCACGTTTATGAAGGGGCATGTTTTGCACGTGGAGAGTCTGAAAATTCATGCTGCAGTGTGAATCCTTGGGTATTTAAACACTAAAGTAAGGCCTTCCTATCGTTCACATTCAAACTTACGCTGCTGTTAAAACGACTCAACATTAGCATGCCAAGATTGACAATGAATCAACGTCTCCTTGCCCTGGATATGATTAGAGCTGGCAGAACACACAGAGAGGTTGCCCAGCATTTGAACTGCCACCGTAACACTGTAGACAGGCTAGTCCATCGACATGCACAACATGATGACGTTCGAGACCGACCCCGCTCCGGGAGACCCCGAGTTACCACCCCTGCACAAGATCGGTATATCCGTGTCGTCCATCTCTGGAACCGACAACAAACGGCAACGACGACAGCCAGGAACATCCCTAACCTGAAACGGATACATCCTCAAACAGTAATCAACCGGCTGAGAGAATACGGCTTATGTCCTCGAAGACCTGCAATTCGTCCGATTTTGACGTTACGTCATCGTCGTGCTCGACTGCAGTGGTGTAGACAACATCTCAGGCATCCCTTACACTGGTGGCGACGTGTTTTATTCACAGATGAATGTCGTTTCCATCTTTCATCATCAGATGGCCGCCAGAGAGTGTACAGACGTCGAAACGAACGCTACGCAGATCCATGTGTCGTGGAGCGAAACCGTTATGGGGAGGGTCTCTCATGGTGTGGGGTGGCATCACTGCCCGTAACAGAACTGAGCTGGTTATTATTGATGGCAATCTCAATGCAGCCAGATATCGTGATGAAGTGCTTACACCTGTTTTTGTCCCATTTCTGCAACGTCACGGCCCCGGCCTCATTCTACAGCAGGACAACGCCCGACCCCACGCAGCTCGTGTTGTTCAACAGTATCTGCAGCAACAACAAGTGGATGTTCTTCCCTGG
This sequence comes from Pictodentalium vernedei, assembly GCA_031216915.1. Lineage (NCBI taxonomy): Eukaryota > Metazoa > Mollusca > Scaphopoda > Dentaliida > Dentaliidae > Pictodentalium > Pictodentalium vernedei. Next base: position 370,267,522 of record CM062290.1, on the reverse strand, counting down.
CCCGCAAATTTGCCCGATATCTCACCCATTGAGCACGTATGGGACGAAATAAAACGTCAGCTACGCCGGCTTCCCCATGCACCGTCAACGCTTGTGGAACTCCAAGGACAGCTTATCAGAATATGGAACAACATCCCACAATACTTCCATGCTAACTTGTTCGCTTCCATGAGGCGTAGATGCACAGCAGTAGTCGATGCAGACGGAGGTCATACCAGATATTGAGTGTGTGACTTTTGTGTTTGACCCTTAGTGTCTTTGACTCTCCATGGCACCAAGAGTATTCGTCGTAGCGTAATGAAATTTCTCGTGTTGATCACAAATTGATTCATCTGTGATTGAATAAAATTTCCATGAATGAAAATGATATATATCTTTTTTTAGTGTTCACACTTTCTTTTTGGGAGAGTATATTTACGAAAGGAAAGATTGGCTGATATTGGAACTAAATGTTACCTGTCATTTTAACGCTGCCACATTAGCTTTGGATGAAGACAGGTGCACCATCAGCGTGCAGTACGCCTTAGTACACAACGCCACATGCCCCACGTGGGCAGTGGGAATGAAGTGTCTTGGCGAAGGACACAACGCGGTTGTCGCAGGTGGGATTCGAACCGAGAACCTCTCGGCTTGCAGCTTGCTCCTCTACCAACTGAGACAATGCGCCCCCAATTTGTGTGCATAGCGTTGGCCGGTTTTGGTCGTTACCTTGGGTAAAGGGTTAACCTAGATATTCTGTAGTTACAGAGTTATAATGGCATGCCAAAAACCAAGTTGTCATTCAAAATTATTGATCCTGGTCATGAGTTCCATTTTCCATGAAAATATGTTGAAGAAAGGTTTTGTCCTATTCGAGTATATTAGTGTATAATTGTTCTCTCATAACTAGAAGAAAAATCAAAATATTTCTTGTCCATCATCCTTTTCTTAAGAAACAGCTCCAAACAATGAAATGTCTAAGCCTTCCATAATAGTATCGTCAGGATGAGGTTCATGTTAGTCCGGTGGCATTGAGACTCGTTATACAGTGGAGCCCACTTAATTGGATATCTCTTAATTGTATATCCCTGTTAATTGAATATAATTTTCAAACACAAAACCATTTACCATACCTTCAGTACAAATTTGATCTGTTAATTGCATATGGGTTGTAGAGTAAACTCCTGTTACTTGTATATAAATTTTTGTAATATGTCGAAAAAATTTCTGTGACACGCACCAAATTCCCCTTATTTATCAACCTTTTTGGCCGCACCACATCCAATATAGGCATTTATTCTATTATGTCTTGTTTGACAGAGCTCCATTAGCTCTGTCAAACAAGATATAATAGAATAAATGCTCAGTTTACATCCAGAACACAGGAAACTGACCAAATCCCTGTTAATTGTATACTCCTGTTAATTGAATAATTTTCACTGGCAAAATGGATATTCAATTAAGAGTATTCTACCGTATGAGGACAATTGGTAAAAAGTACATATCCCAATTTAGCCTTTCAGAAGAAAAGCATCTAACTATTGAATATTTCTCACATTTGTCATTTGTTTCCGACTGATAATAATAATAATAATAATAATAATAATGCAATTTAGAACCATGAATTCACAAACGTTCTCCCAGGCTTTACAGAAAATGTAGCCGTTAACAGGATATGATATTTGGTTTAGCTTCTTGAACAGCTGCGATCTCTGGTCAGTTTTCAATTGTTTGTAGCTTTGTGGTGCTTGTGGTCATTGGGCAGCTGGCTTCCCGTGAATGGTCCAGCGACTGAGAACGCCCGATCACCTTCTGTAACTAGGTCGTCCGGAAATTGGAGGATGGAGACCGCAGAGGCCTTCTGGGAATATAACTCACAATCGAGTTACTAAGATAGATTGGAGCCAAACAGTTCAATGATTTGTATAAACCGCTAGCATTTTGAATAGAATTCTGAGTTCAATAGGAAGCCAGTGAAGTTAAGTGAAGCTGTGATATTGCATGACGTTTTCGTTCTAAAAATAATGCTTGCTGTACAGTCTTCAACAAGTTGGAGCCTGTTAACTATTTACCTAACATGAAAAGCAGAGAAATAACGATTTTTGTCTCAAAAATAACTATTTTTTGTCGACGAGCTCGTTCCAATGAGGGGGCTCAACATATTTTTGGAGACAAATATGAAAAAAAAAAAAATAATGAAAATTAATTGGAAATTTTGAGAATAGCGCTAGCCGGTTTTTGCCGTTACATTGGGTAAAGGGTTAAGGGGTGTGTTTTTGCAACCATAAAGCAGGAAGTTGCAAAAATCCAACCAGCGTGTAACAAAGTCATGTACCAGTTGCTTCAGATCAAGTGTGCTGTCTTTGAACCTCAGACACGGACTTATCGGCAAATTTACAAAGACAGTGGCTATGGTCGGCTCAAAATGTTTGTCCTACCAGTATAAAAATATTGTAATATTTCTATACTAGGGAGTGACCTCAGTGTCACCGAACTAGTAAACCATAGAATATACTAGGTTTGACTTGGTCGAATGAGTCAACACTCTGTCTGAAAGCATAGTTTATACTAGAGGAGAAGTTGCATTTCCAATGTTTTTAAACATTGCCCGCTATGTGGATGAGCATATTTCCATGGAATCCGTTCTGCCACCAAGTCTACTGGTTTTGGGTATTCTTATTTATCAAATACTCCCCTTTTCAGTGTTGTTGAAAGTGGCCTGGTCGGGACAACAAGTGAATGTTGATTGATCTCAAAGCACGTATAGGAGAATCAATATTATAACCTCCAAATGCCCCCACCCACCCACCCATGTTACTGTCCCTGCTGCTACCTTGGAAAATAGTAACAAATGTGAAAGAGAATCTAAACATCATTATCAGTATCGGAATAGTGACTGTCCTGATATCATCTCGATCAAATTATTTGCTTCTTATTTAACCCTTTACCTAACATGAAAAGCAGACGACACTTGTAAAAAATATTCTTGAACAACTAATTTTTTTCATTTTTTGTCTCAAAAACATAGGTTATGACCCCTCATTGGAACGAGCTCGACGAGCTCGTTCCAATGAGGGGTCATAACCTATGTTTTTGAGACAAAAAATGAAAAAATAATGAAAATTAATTGGCGATTTTTGAGAATAGCGCTGGCCGGTTTTGGCCGTTACGTTGGGTAAAGGGTTATAAGACTCTCGGACTTTTGCTCGGTATCCCGCTCCGATCTGTATTTTGAGAAAAGTGGCAACTGGAGAGACAATTTCCGTAACAGGAGTGACAATGAATTGTAGGGGAGCTAACTTTCTTATTTTGCTAACAAATTCAAATTCCCAAAACACAAGAAGAACCCTCAACCGTTGATATCTTCAAATCGTTTTGAAGGTTTAATGTTCACGTAACTATTAATTAATTATTTCGCTAGTAATAGGGACCTCTTATTTTATTTTTGGGAAAACATTGATACAATTCCAGTTATCTGTCCCTCTAAATCTGTAGCTACAAGAACTACTTGCAGTTTCTTAACTATTTTTCAGGAAACCATTGGGTATAAATAATGCATTGTGTCCTGGAGAATGCATTTCGGGGGTCAGAGAGAGTGAGAGCGTTTCTTCCTACAGTTACATTGTGATAGGAAGTGCTTTCTTGTATCAAACCTACAACAGTAGAAATACAATTAGCTACCGAGTCGCATATATCTATAGATTTATAGACAGGGACGTGGCGACGGAGGGGTAAGGCTGGTGTCGCCCCCCCCCGCCCCCCATTCCGACCTATATTTTCAAAGGTTAGAAATATTATTTCTCAAACCGCGAATAGTTGGAAAAGTCATGCCCTATGGTAGTAGATGGAGTGGCATTATATACGCATGTGATTGTGACCATTTCTGAGAGACAATGATTATTTAATTAGATTTCCTAGGTTTATATACTGAAGTCAATATTTTGCACTTTGAGTGCAACAAGATGGCATCTTGGGGTTGGGGGGCACTTCCCCAAATCATGACCCTCTAACCACGCCCCTGTTAAATTACGTTTCAAGACCTTTTCATTGAGTTTCGTAAAATCAACACAAGAGGAATTTCACACAGTCCTCGTTTATCTATTTTTATATCATATTTGAATGATAATTTGTGATCTGACAAGCCAGGGTCTGTTGTCCCAGTATTTAGTACTAAAACTGAATCGCAACTATTAATTGAATCAAATGGAGACTGATTTGTCAGGGACATAACTACAGGGTGTTTGTTCGGGGGTTTGCCCCCTTTAATTTCCAACTGTACAGCCCCTGGCTGCCGAATTGAGAAAACCATTTGCACCCCCCTCCCCTTGAGTGAGGCTTTTTAACCCTTTACCAAACGTAACGGCCAAAACCGGCCAGCGCTATTCTCAAAAATCGCCAATTAATTTTCATTATTTTTTTCATTTTTTGTCTCAAAAACATAGGTTATGACCCCTCATTGGAACGAGCTCGTCGAGCTCGTTCCAATGAGGGGTCATAACCTATGTTTTTGAGACAAAAAATGAAAAAAATAAGTTATTCAAGAATTTTTTTTGCAAGTGTCGTCTGCTTTTCGTGTTAGGTAAAGGGTTAAACTGCTACCTGTGTATTTTCAACTCTTGAACAAATCCGAATGCACTCTCTGCCCTTCGAGATATATGATCTTTGCAGTCTAGAGTTTCTAATCGACTCTCGAGCGCAACATGGCGCCATCTGTTATACCTTAGCTGGAGGCTTGTTGCAAGCAAGGACAAAATATTAACTCTTGTTAGAAAACCCCATGAAATATGGTTCACAATTCCCTAAATATCTGTTAGAAATGGTCACGCCCACAGATGAAATACCACGGAATCCACTACCACAGAGCATTGAATTTCCAGCTGTTGGTGGATTTGACGCTGAAAATTTCCAACTGTTGGAAATTCTGGTCGGGGTAGTCGGGGAGACACCACCTATTGACACGTTCCCATGATTAGTCATAATAATATGAGCAGGGTCAGTTATGGTATTTCTCATGTTTAATCCAGTTATTATTCCTGCAAAGGTCCCAAAGAATGGAGAAGACTACAATTATTATCACCTAAATTTGATCCAAAAGTTTGGCTTTAATATCACGGATCACTCGTCGTTGGTCATATAAACAGGTCTTATATTTCGACGAGAAACCGAGAATCCATTCACGCAAAGATTCACGCAACAAAGCCAGCGATGATCCCTGTAGATTCTCGCTGCACCCCTGCTAGGATTCGCGTGAAAAGAATTGAGTCAGTTTAACGTTTTATCTAACAGAGCAGTTGCAAATTAACTACAAGGCTAACATGACCTGAAATATCCAGGGACTTTGTCAATAAAACAAATACGGCTGTTTATATTTTAAAAATTAAAAAGTTGTGTTGGGTAAAGGGTTAACATATGTTATCAGTATACAACAGGGGTTCAACCATGGTGGCTTAATGGGATCCTGGGGCAATCGTAGCAGGTATGGATTCTCGCAACCATTTTCGCCAGAATTCAAATGGATTCTCCCAAATGTGGATGAAGTATTAGCCCTGATATAGAAAAATCGCTCAACCAGCCGCAATCATTGTCGGGATGGTGGACTGGGCGAGTCAATTGTTGCTTTGCTCTTAATAAACAGTGCTCACGAAAAAAATAATTTTCGAAGATTTTCAGTTATCCGACGCCACGCATTCACCGATCGCTTTTTGAAGAATATATTTTTTTGTCTGCGAAAAATGAAAATGAATATGATGTACAATGTGGCAATACAAATTGAATATTTACAACATACTGAGTTGTTATTGACCAAAAAGCATGCTCTGAGACTGAAAACTACGAGTTTTTGTACGAGGTTTTCGTTTGATCTTTGAGGATGTGAAGGCTGTTAGTTACACTGTGACTACCGTCATAGCGTAACAGCTTTCACGTCAACAAAAATTATCGATCGGAAGAGCGTTGATTAACTTGGGGTGGGGAATGACTGAGTTGGGATGGATCTTGCTCAAGCCTGTAAATAAGCAATCTGTCATATGCAGAATGAGGTCCCAAGAGGGTGAATATTTTGCTGCTATCCCATACAGTGGGCCAATTTATCCTGTGGCTACCTCTTTTGTTCAAACCTGAGACCTTAATTCAATTTGAGGTCCACAGAGGGTAAATTTAGTGATGCTACCCTGCTGTGCAGGCTAGCATTCCTAAATTCACCCTCTGGTGACCTCATTTTGCAGATGACAGTCTGCTTATTTTCTGGCTTCATCTTGTTGTCATTTCAGCAATCCAGAGACTACAGTCACAGCGTAACAGCTTTCACGCCAGCAAACGTCATCGATAGGAAGAGCGTTGATTAACTTGGGGTGGGGTGGGGGGGGGGAATGACTCAGTTGGGACGGATCTGGCTGTCGTTTCAGCATTCCAGAGCCATACCTACTTAAAACCGCAAAGATATCGTCGTCATAACAGAGCTTGTTTGTTTGTCGAAAATATAGATTTTAACCCTTTACCTAACGTGAAAAGCAGACGACATTTGCAAAAACAATTTTTGAATTACTCATTTTTTTTTTTTTGTCTCCAAAAATAGGTTATGGCCCCTCGTTGGAACGAGCTCGACGAGCTCGTTCCAACGAAGGGGGGGGGGCATAACCTAAGTTTTGGAGACAAAAAATGAAAAATTAATGAAAATTAATTGGCAATTTTTGATAATTGCGCTGGAGGTTTTGGCCGTTACGTTGGGTAAAGGGTTAAGAAAATAAAGAACGATTCCAAAACAATAAGACGAGTGGGGCCCGTGGGTTGTCGCTGTCAAAATTTTAGCCAAAGTGAGTTTATAAAGGGCAGGTTTTGCCACTCGTCTACAAAGCCCGTGTCGGCCACTTTATTTCTTATCAACCTACTCACAATTGTTTACGACAGGCTTGCACTACAGTGGAAGTCCCTAACTCGGATAATATACTCTCTATTTTTGTCTTTCCCAAGCAATTTGGGAAAGAAAAGTGGTGCAAAAGCACCGAGAAAAAAATAAGCCAAAACTGGGTCGAGATCAACCGGCGCAGACCCAGTACGGGACGCTCTCTCCCGAGTACAACTCCACGACTTCCGTTGCCACTGCGCATATACGTCGCTAAAGACTCATTCTTTTTCTCGTCCGCCATGTGACGAGATATTCTGCACTCTTATCAGTGTTCATCCAACTCGTAGATGGTTGTTTCCTGCTTCATAGTGGATCCGAGTATCCTTTTGTATTCTCAGGAACAGTTTTTTTCATTATATTCTCTTGCAATTAATTATCCATAATGTATTTTATATGTTTTTTCTCGAGTCGCGCGCGAATTTCTTGTGCCATGCGGTTCGGACTTCAATTATTTTCACAATTATTGTAAATGTTAAGATTGCTCATTTTTTTAATTGTCTTAGAGTTAGGTGTCAGCGGGGTACCGCTTCTGCAGTTTTTCTTCTCTCCTTTGAGAGTGGTCATCCTGTTGTGTGGTTCCCGGTCGACCGTCTGGGATCTTAATTTCTGTCACCTTTCTCTCTTCTTTGGGGGTGTTCTGTTCTCTTCTGATTTCACCTTCTTTGCCCCTCCAGCCTATGGTCTATTCAGCCTGTAGTAAACAATTGTGAGTAGGTTGATAAGAAATTTTAAATTTTATAGTAAATTTCCTTTCTTATTATACCTACCACAATTGTTTACATGGAGGCCCTCCGTTCTTCTTATACGGGTAAGAATCCTTCCTCCCCGCTGATCACATAACTCTAACGTTGGCGGATTCAAAAAGAATGAGTCTATATGCGCACTGGCAACGGAAGTCGTGGAGTTGTACTTGGGAGATAGCGTCCCGTACTGGGTCTGCGCCGGTTGATCTCGACCCAGTTTTGACTTATTTTTTCTCGGTGCTTTTGCACCACTTTTCTTTCCCAAATTGCTTGGTAAAGACAAAAATAGAGAGTATATTATCCGAGTTAGGGACTTCCACTGTAGTGCAAGCCTGTAGTAAACAATTGTGGTAGGTATAATAAGAAAGGAAATTTACTATAAAATTTAAATTTCTCAAGCTCTAAATATTATAGTTGAAAATCAAAACGGATGTTGAGTGATTAGTTGATTTTATAGTAGGGTAATAGGGTCTGGATTAAACTGGAGTGGCTATGGGTGTTGGGGTTTTCACCCCTCCCCCACCCCCCCCCCCCCCCAATTATTTTCCAGTCGGAACATTTTCTTTCGAATTAGGGTCTTTGGTGCCACTTCATTTGGGTTGATATTAACCCAACCAGGTTTATAGTATTTTGGTTCGCTTGATCAGAAATTTTTAAACTGTTTTTCGGCCAGAAAATTAGATGACAATATGCCAGTAAATTCTTTGACACTTACGTCTCGCTTAACCCTTTGAACCCTAGTGATATCTTTCATATCAGTTCAATGGCAGCAACGGGAAGAGTCCATATTCTTTATTTGGGGGAGACCCATTAATATTTGCAACGTGCAGCCTTGGGGTTGCACGTTGAAAATAAAATATTGATTGGTCTACACCACACCTTCACTCAAAAGTCAACCTACTTAATGAAATTATGAAATATCATGTTACTGGGCCGGAAAAGCGGCCTCTGGGGTTAAAGGGTTAAATTTAATTAATTGATAGAACAGATGTTATCATAAAAATGTTTCAGATTAATAAGTTATAACTTATGTTGTTTGTCTGAGACTCCATTTTCAAGTTTTCATTCTTGTAGGTGGTGATGAACCCGCATCCAACCGAGTACTGGAACTTCCGACTATTGACCAGTTTGAGCCTGATTATCCACCTCAATTAATGTCCACAATTCCCAAAAATTTAGCACACCGCTTGTTTCCGTTTCATGGTAATCCTCTAGCCTGGTGGATTGGTCAGATAATTAAGTACTTAACTAGACCAAAACCCTCCCTCCGAAAGATTATTGATGAGAAGGAAAAAACTCTAAACTTTACAAAACCAATAGTTGGGTGAGTATATATTTAATATTTGTAAATATAGTTTTAACAGTTGCCATTTCTTTCTAAATCTTTATAAGTACAGTTGAAACTAGAGGTCCTGTTACAAATTAGTCAGAAAATAGTCGTTAGTTAAAGCGCTCTTTACTGCAGAAGAATGTGGTAGTCTGAAATACACAAGACCGTTTTTGCTGTACAATGCAAAATGTTGCGCTATTAACGAGGTGGGTACAGAAGTCACGAATTAAACCGATCAAACAGAAAGAGAATATTGAGACTGCTGTATGTGAAAGTGGTCTGTTGCAACCTAAAATGCAATAAGACGCAAAATGTAATAAGGTTACGCATGTGTTAAGTTTATTGCATTCGCAGTTAAGTTTGCCCCGCTAATGTAATACAACCACAAACGCAATAAATTTATTACATAAGTGGTTGCGTTGGATGGCAAACCTAACCACTAATGCAATAAATTTATTGCATAAGTGGTAATCAATTTATTACATAAGTGGTTGCGTTGGATGGAAAACCTAACCACTAATGCAATAAATTTATTTATTATACATATCATTTATGTAATCTAACATAAATTTAATCTAACCAGATCTGACAAAAAAAGGAGTCTTCTTACCATGAATAGTAGACATGATACAGTGGCAACTGACTACTTTCATGGATTCTCATTATGTAATTATGAATTTTAGTCATATACATGTATGAGCAAAATGTAGGGTTGTTATTGACCATCCAAGCCTTGGGCTTAGTGGGTAGCCTTCAAACCAATTCCCTTCAATTTGTGATATACGGTCAGAAAGGCTGGACCATCAAATAGTCAGAACATCTTATCTTATTGATAGAGAGTTTATCAACAAGGAAACCGATTCCCTGTTAACAAACTGTTTATACAATAGTGTTAACAGATAGTCAATAGGGAATCAGTTGATTTAATATGAATTTGAACCATTTACCTCTGCACCATACTGCATAGCACATGTTGAGGAAGATACTAGATGTCTGAAGAGAAACCTGGCGTATGAGATCTGAAAACATTGTAAACACATATAAGACACCTGGTTGGGTTATCTTATAATAGAAATCAAATTAACTTCTTTTAAAATAAACTAGACCAATCTGCTGTAACAAAGAATAAAATTAAATCATAGAATAAAGTGTGTTGGGATTTTCTGAGTCAGAAAGGATATGCATGTGTATTATATTTCAGTGAGATCAAGCTGAATATTGTAATGACCACTTGGAAAGTTACTGTCCTGTCACTGGTCCTGTACCATATAATCTGAGCAAATAGGTTTCAAGCCTCAGCTGAATGAACAGTCTCTAATATATTGTAGGATAACACTGACATTCATTGCGTAAAAGATAATACATAAATCACAGGGGCATCACTCGACACATCAGAGCCCCAAAGTTTCCATAATGCATCCTGACCAAATTTGTAGAGATATGGTAGACCTTTTCAACTCAACGTGGTCAACACTTCTTTTACACTTTATCATCTGATTTGCTAAGATGAATCAACCAAAGCTTACCGACTGCTCCCTCACGTGAGGCACTACTCAATTCGTCCAAGGTGAAACAGTACAGTTTATGAGGGGTGGATGTCCGATACCAAAGAATCACCCCTCATCATATTGACAGGTTCAATACAGCTGTGAGCTAACTGCCTCTACGAATTGTGCACTTGATAATGCTTAATAAATTCATATGAGACTGATGAAACTAAACGTGAGTGTATAAATGAGTAGAAACAGAAAGAAGTTGAAGAAATAGTAGCAAATGCTGTGGTGAAACCAGGTAAAACATCAAAATGTTCAACATATTTAACACCTGTTCCTGCTACACCTGTCTTAATACTGTTCAGGTAGAATGTCAGTGTATGCTATATACTCTCCTGATTTGATACCTTTGTATACACTGACTGTCGGTATCGTGTCTGTGAGAAGGTTAGAATAAATTCATAAACTTGCCAAGAAATGGGACCAAATTCCGACCAATCTTCATTAGCTGGTTGTGGGTTGGTTGAATAAATGTCGGGAATAGTTACTGGAACAATACAAAACATGTTTCATCAACATACACATTGAAATTGCCAATCAAAGCAGTTTATGTGCGATTTACTCTATTTTGGGGGGTGGGCAACAAGTTTCAAAATGGCCATTTTTTTTTTCCTTCAAAAATGGGGTGGGGAAATGCACAAGGGTCGGAAAAAAACTTTTTGCGCCTAGTGTCCGAGTTGTTTTCTGACCCCCCCCCCCCCCCCCCCCCCCCCCCCCACACACACACACACCTCCGAATCAAGCGTAAACAATGGCCGGTCATAATAATCCACAAACGATTATACCTCCGTATTGGTTTGGTATTCGGAATCTGACTTTTTATTTACTGATAGTGCCAAAGAGGAATTCACATCAGGAAATACAGACTAAATTGTCCTTGTATCACTCTACAACAACGCTATAAATGCAACTGCCAATTAGCTCAACAGTGGCATACTTTTGTGAACATAAATCACATCTACTATAATTTTGTGTTTGTTCAAAAAGTTTAACCCTTTACCTAAAATGAAAAGCAAAACAAATTCTTGAATAACTTTTTTTTTCATTTTTTTTTCTCAAAAACATAGGTTATGGCCCCGCATTGGGACGAATGAAAATTAATTGGCGATTTTTAACTCACCTGGCCTAAAAGGCCATGTGAGCTTTTCTCATCACTTGGAGTCCGTCGTCCGTAAACTGTTCACATTTTCATCTTCTTCTCTGTAACCGCTGAGCCGGTGTGAACCAAACTTGGCAGGAATGGTCTATGGGAGGTCCTCTACAAACGATCCTCATTTTTCCCCGTCGGATGAAAAACATGGCTTCCAGAGGCATTCTTTGATTCTGGTTGGTGAATTTTCAAAAATCTTCTCCTCTGAAACTGCCAGGCCAAATGTTTTGAAACTTCACAAAGATGATGACTGGGACCCCCCTCTACCAACGACTCCCCCCCCCCCCCCCTCCAATCCTGGCCAAAATTTCCTATAGTTGGCAATTCGGAGGACAAGTCATGAGTAGTTGCGTTTTTTTTGGTATCCCCATAATATCTGTATCGGTTCGGTTTTTTGGTATCCCCATAATATCTGTATCGGTTGGTTTTTTGTACTCCCATGATATCTGTATCGGTTCGGTTTTTGGTATCCCCATGATATCTGCATCGGTTCGTTTTTTTAGGTATTCACATGATATCTGTATCGGTTCGCTTTTTAGGTATTCACATGATATCTGTATCGGTTCGGATTTTGGTGTCCCCGTGATATCTGTATCGGTTCGTTTTTTTAGGTATTCACATGATATCTGTATCGGTTCGGTTTTTTTGGTATTCACGTGATATCTGTATCGGTTCGGATTTTTTGGTATCCCCATGATATCTGTACCGGTTCGGTTTTTTTTGGTATCCCCGTGATATCTGTATCGGTTCGGTTTTTGGCTCACCAACGTTAGTTGTTTGAGCCTATGGCATAGCCCTCATGTCGGCATCGGCATCAGCGTCGGCGTTGGCGTCGGCGTCCGCTCTCAAATATTTTGAACTTTTCTGTACAGGTTTTGATTTTTTTGCTTTTTAAAATTTTGTTTAGTTTCTGCATATTGCTATAGTGGTTCACTATAACATTTAACTCTTTTCCAGGTTATTTTGTCTTAATTTTAACCATTTGAAACAATTTTTTTGATGTTTGCGTGCAGGTTTTTGATGTTTGGGTTTTTTTTTCCTTTCTTCCAAGTGGAGATTTACCTTGCAGCATATGGCCATGCTTTCTATTGTATGTAAACGTGCATCTTAGGGTTAAGTTTGTATTATTTAACCCTTTTCCCGCTGAATTACTTCAATTTTGGACTTTTATGTACAGGTTTTGGACTTAGGCTTACAGCTTTTTACTTTTATGTACAGGTTGTGATAAAAAAAAAATTTAAATTGAGGTTGACCTCACTGCATATTGGAGTGATGGTTACTATAACATTGATATCTTTCCAGTGCATTTTTTTTTTTAAATTTTAACCCTTTCAATCGATTTTTCTTAGACATATTTTGACGTTTGCGTGCAGGTTTTGATGCTTTTTCTTTTCCTTTCTTCCAAGTGGAGATTTACCTTGTAGCATATGTCCATGCTTTCTATTGTATGTAAACATGCATCTTAGGGCTATGTTTGTATTATTTAACCCTTTTTCTGCTGAATTACTTCAATTTTGGACTTTTATGTACAGCTTTTGGACTTAGGCTTACAGCTTCTTACTTTTATGTACAGGTTGTGATTAAAAAAACAATTTCAAGTGAGGTTGACCTCACTGCATATTGCGGTGGTGGTTATTATAACATTGATATCTTTCCAGTGCATTTTTAAATTTTTTTTAACCCTTTGAATAGATTTTTAGACTTATTTTGACGTTTGCGTGCAGGTTTTCATGGGTTTTTTTCCCTTTCTTCCAAGTGTAGATTTACCTTGTAACATATGTCCATGCTTTCTGTTGTATGTAAACATGCATCTTAGGCCTACGTTGTGTTCTTTAACCCTTTTCCTGCTTAATTACTTCAATTTTGGACATCTTTTGTTTACAGGTTTGGATTTTTGTGCTTTTTAAAAAAAAAATTTCTTCTTTGCATATTGCTATGGGGTTCACGATAACATTTAACTCTTTTCCAGGGTATTTCGTCTTAATTTTAACCCTTTGAATCAAATTTTGGACTTACTTGACTTTCATGTGCAGGTTTTGAGGTTTTTCTTTCTCTTCTTCCAAGTGGATATTTTTCAGGTTGGGTTTCACCTTACTGGCATATTGCCGTGGTGGTTACTGTGACATTATCAGGGTATTTTTCTCAATTTTATCCCATTGAAACAAATGTGATACTTTTTTTTTATTTTACTTTTATGTGCAGGTTTTGAAGTTTGTCTTTCTTTTCTTCAAAGTGGAGACTTACCTTGTAGCATATTGCCATGGTTCCTATTTCATGTTAGCATGCTTTTTAGGGGTTATTATTATATTATTTAACCCTTTAGCTGCTTATTTTCTTTAATTTTGGATTTTTGTGTGCAGGTTTTAACCCTTTTTTTTACTCCAGCCACCCTTTACATTGGCCACCTGTTGGTGAGCCACGGGGCACTGATACCCCCTCTAGTTTGGTATCCCCATGATATCTGTATCGGTTCGGGTCCTTTGGTATCCCCATGATATCCGTGTCGGTTCGGCTTTTTTGGTATCCCCATGATATCTGTATCGGTTCGGTTTTTTTTTTTTGGTATCCCCAAGATATCTGTATCGGTTTGGTTTTTGGTATCCCGTGATATCTGTATCGGTTCGGTTTTTTGGTATCCCCATGATTTCTGTATCGGTTCGGATTTTTTGGTATCCCCATGATATCTGTATCGGTTCGTTTTTTTTTTTTTGGTATCCCCATGATATCTGTATCGGTTCGGGGTTTTTTGGTATCCCCATGAAATCTGTGTCGGTTCGGTTTTTTGGTATCCCCATGATATCTGTATCGGTTCTGGTTTTTGGTATCCCCATGATATCTGTATCGGTTCGGTTTTTGGTATCCCATGATATCTGTATCGGTTCGGTGTTTTTGTATCCCCGTGATATCTGTATCGGTTCGGGGTTTTTTAGGTATCCCCGTGATATCTGTATCGGTTCGTTTTTTTCTGGTATCCCCATGGTATCTGTATCGGTTCGGTTTTTTTGGTATCCCCATGAAGTCTGTATTGGTTCGGTTTTTTGGTATCCCCGTTATATCTGTATCGGTTCTGTTTTTTGGTACACCTATGATATCTATCGGTTCGGTGGGTTTTTTTTAGTATCCCCATGATATCTGTATCGGTTCGGTTTTTTTGGTATCCCCGTGATATCTGTATCGGTTCGGGGTTTTTTGGTATCCCCATAACATCTGTATCGGTTCGGGTTTTTTTTTTGTTGGTATCCCCATGATATCTGTATCGGTTCGGGGTTTTTTGGTATCCACATGATATCTGTATCGGTTCGATTTTTTTTGGTATCCCCTATGATATCTGTAGTGGTTCGGTTTTTCGGTATATGTCCATATATATTTCAACTTACAAGGGGCAAAAAGCAGTCCTGTTTTTACTCACTGGAATGACGTTGATCATCTCCCACAACGAGCAAAATGGAAACATTGTCTAATTTTCATGAAATTTGGGATGTCGATTCGATATTGAAAGTGTCCACCGGAAACGTTTGATTTTTAGCTCATCTGAGCGAAAGCCAAGGATGTGGGGGAGTTGCTTTAATGACCACTTTCCTGCCGTCTTCGGTCCGTTTGTCGTCAGTGGTGAATTTTACACTATTGGCTCCTCAAAAACTACTGAACAGAATTGAACCAAATTTGGCGTGCGTGGTCAATATCTTATGTCAATTCGATTTTGTTAAATAAAGTCGCCACGCCTATAACTAGGGCAACACAAATGGCATCACAGCGGGTATTACTAAGTCAGCAGCCAGAATTGTTTTTTTCAAAAATTATTAACCCTTTACCTAACATGAAAAGCAGACGACACTTGCAAAAATAATTCTTGAATAACGAATTTTTTTTCATTTTTTGTCTCAAAAACATAGGTTATGACCCCTCGTTGGAACGAGCTTAATGAAAATTAATTGACGATTTTTGTGAATAGCGCTGGCCGGTTTTGGCCGTTACGTTGGGTAAAGGGTTAAAAGTTGTTTTTCTGAACTACCAATCAGAATCGTTTAATATTTCTTAATGCAACATCCTTAGGAAATTCGTATTCAATTTCATATCAAGTCATTGGGTTGATCTTTGTGCTCCCAGTAGAAACCTAAATTTTAATTTGCAATATTAGTAAAATTCTTTAAAATATACCCGTCAGAATCTTTTGACATTGTTCATGGCACTTTACAGATTGCCAAGATTATCCTCTGATAAATAAGTATGCAGAAAGTGTTAAGCAAATTTCAATTGGAGACAAGCTCCGCACTAATCAAATCCTGTCCTCTAGAACTGATAGATAAATATATACGATTTGTTGAAGGGCGGGGGAGGGGGCGGGGCGCGTGTACTGGTGACTACAGTAGTCTGACATGAATTTTCTTGTTGGAATGGCAGGTTGCTCAAGTTCCGGCTTAGTCCACTCATTCATTATCCTCAACAATCTGGGGACTGAACATAATTGCTCTCCTCTTCTTTTATTTATTTTTGCCAATACATTCTAAATATGTCGAATTTTAGACTTAATCTTTTTCATTTCAAATATTAGGACTTCGTGGATCATCGATGCTCCAGTCTTCAAACTAAATAATTCTCAGCCCCTTCATTTCCCAGCCCGAGTTCTCGATACACCTTTGTCTCGATTTTAAAAGAAAAACCCTATTGCAAAATTCTAAACTTTGAACTTTAACCTTCAAATCCTCAGATTAATTTTATGCTAATAACTACCGTATATACAAGTACTCAGCAGCAGGTGACTTAACCCTTTACCCAACGCAGACGATATCAAAATTTATTATTTTAAATATCACTTTTTTAAAAATTTTCAAAAAACTTCAACCAAACCATATCATTTGACCCCTCGTTGGAACGAGCTCAACATTATATGGTTTTGTTGATTTTTTTTTAAAAATAATATTTTTTCAAATGCTGAATTTGCATATTACGCGGGCGGATGCGACCGATTCGTTGGGTAAAGGGTTAATAGCGTTTATACATTCCTTTCGGCGGCCTATACAGGCACCCAACAATGATGTAAAGACACCATCATGATAAATATATTCTACCAGTTGAGTGCTCTATGAATTTATTATGAATTTATTATTATTTATTGGTGTTTAAGGTCACATACTTATGCACAATGGCTAATCGTGACCGTAACAGTTTTACGGGTGGAGGTAGCCGGAGTACCCGGAGAGAACCACCGAGCATCGATGAGCAACCGTCATCCCCTCAACATTCTAGCTGTTCAAGCTCCGCTCAAACAGCGGCTACAGCAGTTGAAGACAGGTGCACCATCGACATGCAGTACGCCTTAATTCACGGCGTCATCGTGCCCCCATGTAACCGGGATAAAGTGTCTTGCCCAAGGACACAACGCGGGTCGCCCCGGACGGGGTTCGAACTCGTGACCTCTAGCATAGAATTTCAACAGTCTACCATTGAGCCACTGCGCTCCCAGTTCTTAAGAAGAATACACTTGAGACAAAGTTTTTCAGAGAAATATAAAAGGGGTTGTGTGTGGCCATATGCAGGAACGTGGCTAGAGGTTTCCGATTGGTGGGTATAGGGTCGTGAATTTCCAAGTGGGGGGGGGGGACTGAGAGGGGGAAACCCCCTTCCGGCCCCTCCCCCAGTTGGAAATTCACTACCGAGAAAAAGTTTGAAAATGAAGCCATGAAAGGGGGATAAAATTGATTCTAGTAACTGAAATGCCTACACATTTACGATAGAATTGTCAGGTTGTTGTTATACCCCCCGCAAAGTTTGGGGGGTATATAGGAATCACCCTGTCCGTCCCTCCGTCCCTCCGTCCGTCCGTCCGTCTGTCCGGGCCAACTTTGGGGGTTTAGGGGATATTATTATTAGGGGCTACCTCCAAATTAAGGTAGTGTTAGGGTTAGGAGTGGGGTGGGGTTAGGGTTAGGGGTAGCCCCAGAGTAGGGCTTAAGGTTAGGGGTTTGGTCCCGGGGGGGTAGAGTTGGGGTCAGGGGTGGGGGTTTTAGTTTTAGTAGCCCCTAAACCGAAAATAGCTCCTAATCCTATTGGTTTGGCTAGGGTGGGGTTGGGTCGGGGTGGGGTGGGGGTTAGGGTTAGGGGTAGCCCCAGAGTAGGGCTTAAGGTTGGGGTTAGGTCCCGGGGGTGGGTGGGGGTTAGGGTCTGGGGTGGGCTTTTAGGGTTTAGGATCAGGGTGGGGTAGGGTTAGGGTAGGGGGTGTTTTTTAGGTGGAGGGGTGGGGTTAGGGTTAAATATAAGTTCTAGGGTGGAGGGGGTGGGTTTCTGGGTAAAATAAGGTTTTGGACATAAACCCGAAATGTTGGAGCGTCCGTCCGTTCGTCCGTCCGTCCGTCCGTCCGTCCGTCCGTCTGTCCGTCTGTCCATCCTTATACGCACAACTCCTCCTAAACCGTTTGAAGAATTTTCATGAAACTTTACACAATGGAAGAACTCCATATGAAGATGTGCATGAAGCAATATAATTCCGTTCTGACATTTCCAAGGGGAGATAATCTAACTTATACGGGGGGTATCACTTTGTGAGCTTGATCACAGTACCTCTAGTTATTATTTGGTATTATTCTGGGAATTGAATATGTGCTATACCAAACAAATGCTCAAGCTGAGAACTTTGAGCAGTTCACACTCTCCTAACATTAAATCAGATCTTATGCAGCAATGATCAATTTTCGATGTTTCATCATTTTGTAACTGTGAATGATGGAATTAACTCAGGATAACGATTTTACATGATGCGATATTCTTGAAGTGCATTTCGAGGATTTTTATTTATTACGATAGAAATCTCGTACCGATTGACATCATGCATACTTATGAAGCTCGATATTGCATACACTGTAGTTGTAAATAGTAACAGTTGGAACTTTTGCCGATTTGATTTTGCCGATTTGAAACCGAGTTGGGATTTTGGGAAGTAAAGGAGACATCAGCATCACCAAAGAAACTCTAAAATCCAGATAGATGAAATTTCCATCTGCTCATGACTTGCCCTCCGATTTTCCAACTATAGGAAATTTTGGCCAGGATTCCCCCTCCCCTATCGTCACGTACCTGGCCATATGGTGACTCAAGGGCTTAAAACAGAACGGCACCCTCCATCAACTGCAATAAAAGTGATGTATCTATTCCAATAAATTTAATCCCCATAAAAAATGCAAAAATTATAATTCTCGAACATTTTCAAAAATGCTGAGGTCGCTCTGAGGTTTAAAATGTTGCTATATGTTATTTGTTGAATTGCGTTTTTCAAATTTGGATATCACACCATCTTTATATGTTTTTTTTTTTTGGGGGGGGGGGGTGGGGAGATGTGAGTGAACTTGTAGGCGAGCGCGTTGGCTCAGTAGCTCAGTGGCATTAAACTTCTAACCGAAAGGTCCACAGTTCGATCCCTGCCAGTGGTAACTGCGTTGTGTCCTTGGGCAAGGCACTTAATCCCGATTGCCCATCGTGGTGGCATGGCACAATGGCGCTGTTTTCTAAAACGCACTTTTTCTGTTGCAGTTATAGTTAACGGCTTTTCAAATCAACTACCCCCAATTCACAGGCCCGAAAATGGATTCCCCAATGACCAATTGCTATGCAATTTTGCGCAAGGAAAATATGTTAGTATAGCGTCTATCGGAAAGTGAGTTGTTCTTGGACTAACTACTACCGGTTGGTATTTGCGTATTGTAAACATTTCGACTCGGATTGATAGCACATAGTCAAACTTCGCCTAGTGGCGAACACCACGGAATACCTTGGGACACCCGACATCAACTCAGCCCAGTCGGGAATGGGTTGGTAGAGTGAGGTCCCGAAGTGTTCTCCCCTAGGAAAAATGTGCATGGAAATCAATTTGACATCACAATCAAAATCGGCTCGTACACTGCACATCACACAAATCAACGACATGACAGTTGAAAACTTTGTCGTTGTACATATATTATGGTTGACATTCACAGCTCGGCGAGCTCGCCCCCAGACTAGCATAGTGCTGGGACAGGGCCACTGAACTTGAAACTGTTAAATTTGTCGGAAGTTGGCCCTGACGGGAATCCATCCACAGTCTCTAGCACACTGGCAACCGTCTAGCCATAACCCGTGTTTTAAAAATAGTTTCCATCAAATATAGTCATGATTGCTGTGAATCAACCATGGCCAGATTTGATGGAAAATATAAGAGAATTTAACTCAAGAAATCACCGGACAAAAAAGTTGATACAATTTGCAAGGGAAAATTTGGTTAAACGTGTTCAAATTATACTTATTTTAGTAGCAAGAGATTTTCTGTCCTGGGCAGGAATATTCACCAGCAGCATGCAAGCAGTTAACTCTGCCAGCATGTCGGTTCAGATTTATAACCCGACCCCAGACCGATATTCGAGAATTGAGAATTCCTGAAGTTTTTGGAATTGATATCAATGGTGATTCGTAATTATCTACATCCCAGTACTTATTTATTTATTTATTTATTTATTTATTTATTTATTTATTTATTTATTTATTTATGACGACGAGTAGCTACCAGCTCCCCAACATCGTAACTCCGCACTGCAGTACTTACAGGGTTAGATTGGTTGAAGAAATGCGCACGATCGACGTGCAGTTCGCCTTAGTACACGGCGTCATCGTGCCCTCATGGGTAGAATCGGGGTTAAGTGCCTTGCCCAATGACACAACGCGGGAGTCCGATTCGAACCCATCCAAGGGGTAACCGTGCTCGACGTTGCTTAACTTCGATGATCTGAC
Organism: Pictodentalium vernedei; assembly: GCA_031216915.1. Taxonomy (NCBI): domain Eukaryota; kingdom Metazoa; phylum Mollusca; class Scaphopoda; order Dentaliida; family Dentaliidae; genus Pictodentalium; species Pictodentalium vernedei. The sequence continues at coordinate 370,247,109 of CM062290.1, read as the reverse complement.
GATAACGCCCCCCCCCCCCCCCCCCCCAGTAGCACCTGTATGTATTGTCGTATCATGAAGACACGGGCAAGTGTTGTTAACAGACATCCAATCATCCCTGACCGACCTCGTCATGAAAGTCGGCTTTCGATAAAGTTATCTCCGCTGAAATTATTAGACGGGCGATGTTCCAAATAAGAAGCATGTAATTGTTGGAAAAACCCACAGGGCATCAGAAGAAAATAAAGCCATGTTTCCCTTTGTTTTTTTTAAAAAAACGAAAACAACAGACAGCTCTCAGAGCTGTCTGTTGTTTTCGTTTATTAAAAGGTACAAAGGAAACTTGTTTTTATAGCAAGCTAATTAGAAGCAACTAAGTAACTGTCCACTTTGGCTCTTTCTTTTGCGAATGAGTTCTTGCAGTAAATTGCATGTTTTTATTCTCCCCAGGAAAAAATATAAGAAAATCTCACCGCCTAGACTTTTTATAATACTGGAAAGGATGGTATTATATACCGCTATTCGCAGTTCAGCATTCTGTTGATAAAATAAATAGAAGAGAAAGTTAGAGAACACCAAAGGATGATGAAAACACCGTTTTTCCTATTTTAAATGGGCTTCAACTCAGAATAATAGTCAAATGTACAAACTGACTGGACAAATTGTAAAAAAAAAACAGCTGCTGTATTTTTATACCACCATTGTGAAATGATGTGCACATCAATGATGCAAATTTGCTAATATATCGAAATTCCAAGTTTCAAACGAAATTCCCATACCATAAGTGTTAATTGTGGAAATTAAAGGGAGCTCACATTGCTGTAAATCTCATTCAATGACAAAAATTGCCACCCATGCATTCTAAACACATCCCAGTCTATTACTATTTCCCGACGAACTATCATGGCGGAACAAAAGCGGACTGGCCATATTGTCCACCTGAAAATTTCCGGTGCCACCTCCTCATTAGGGGCCATACAATTGATGCAGCCCGACACCTGTTGATGCTTGAAATTTCGTGAAGATGACCAAAACGTGAAATGGTTCTGAATGTACAGACTGCCACTATATCGAACGGTGAATACCGTGGTGAGGGGCGCACTCTATTTTGAAATGTAGAGCCGTCTGTGTTTTTTGGAATTGCCAAACGCGAAACCTGAAACGCAAAAAAATAACTATGAAATTACCTTTTGGGCCAGCTCCATATATGCATTTCAACTGTTACGTTTGACAGTTCAGAGAGGCCCAGGAGGCCCCACATTTCACTATCGAGATAGAAAGCAGCATCATAAGCCCATTCTGGCGGAACAAATCCCCGGTGTCACTTTGAACAAGTTTACGATTATCTCATTGCAAAATGCTCGCATTATTTTTGTTTTCTATTTTCGCTAGGTATTTTTTTTTATTTCTGTTGTCCGTTCCCTTGTCGAAAATTGTTGCTTTATTAATATTTGTATAACAATACGGGTCAGCATGTTTTTTTGCTTAACTTGACAAAGTCAACATAAGCTATTGCCATCACGCGTGCGCAAGTCTGTGTGTCTGTTCACATTTAGCAAAGGCAACACCTCATTTTCTTGTCAGATCATCACTAAATGTCATGTGCAGATTCGAGGTCATGTCTAGATACGAAAGTCCCATTTTGGTCGCGATGGGTCAACAGTCACGACTGGGCGGGTTCGAAACCCGAAAACCTTTAGCACAGTCTACATGTCGTATTTATGAAGGGATTTCATTGTAACTTGTTAGGATGACCAGATGAGAAAGTTCTATTTTAGTCGGGTTCAGTCAAGCGAGACGGCCACAGGAGCGCATCACCAACATTCCTTTTGCACAGTCTGCAGGTTGTATTAATGAAGGGATGTCATTGTAAATTGGTAGGGTGACTGTATGATGTCTGGATGAGAACACCCATGAAGGCCGCAACGGCACGTGTACTAAATGTAGCACAGTCTACATACAGTTCATATTTATGAAAGGATTTCATAGTAACCTTGTATGATGACTCGGTATGATATCTAAATGACACTGTTCCATTTTGGTCGTGATCGGTCAACCGTGACAGCCTCCGGCATGTGACCTACATTGAACATTATTTTTTTCATCAAACACTTCACACAATGAAGTTAAGCTGCAGTGTCATTGGCACTTTCAATTGTATATATAAATTTTGTTTCCGCATTTTTTGTCACAACTTGGTTGCACGCAATCTCTTATATAACACCTCTCTGCGGCATGATCATCCACTACCAAGACTAGCCAAACGGCAACTATTTTTGACGAACATGTGACGAAGATTATACAAAATGGCATCGAAATGTCCCCTCCGTGGATTGCATTGATCGCCAAGATGCAAAGAAATATCGCTCATTCAGTTGAATAAACAAAATTTTCTCATGGTCCGAGGCATTGGTGCATTTCCGACTATTTTTTTTTTTTGCTTAGCCCGTCCCTGAAACTAGGGTTGTCAAAAATAACATGGTTGACAATTTTTGTCACTGGAAGCGATTTACAGGAAAGTTAGCTCCCCTTAATGTCCGAGAGCTGTCGGTAAATTTAATAATAAGGATATGTAAATATCTTTTAACTCTTTACCTAACATGAAAAGCAGACGACACTTGCAAACAAAATTCTTGAGTAACTAATTTTTTTCATTTTTTGTCTCAAAAACATAGGTTATGATCCCTCATTGGGACGAGCTCAACGAGCTCGTTCCAAAGAGGGGTCATAACCTACGTTTTTGAGACAAAAAATGAAAAAAAATAATAAAAATTAATCAGCGGTTTTTGTCAATAACACTGGACGGTTTTGGCCGTTACCTTGGGTAAAGGGTTAAAATTGAATTTCGAGATGTTAGCTAATTTGTATCATCGATATGCGCATCATTTCACAGACTTGACGCATTTTTCCAAAGAGAAGTAGAAAAAAAAACAAAGAGACGGGCTCTCAGGCGTGGACTGTTTCATTTGTATTCGATTCAGATGACGAGAGAAAAATTGCAGGACATTTCGTTCCTCCTGTTCGTTCTTGAACGAACATAGATTTTAGATTTTACAAGTTCGGTTACTTTTGTGCCGTCACAGTTTACTATTTGTTTGATCCGTTGAGAGGGAGAGATGAAACAGATAAACAGTCCAAAATGTCATGCGAGGATGGTGTCACTTGCCGTTTATGATCGATTATCTCAAGCGAATAATCGATTATGAAACTCAATAATCGCGACACCACGGAACATTCTGAATATTGCTTCCTCGGGCATTACCATTTCCCAATTTTGCTAAGGTATGTTGTTACGTCATGAAAACGTTTTTCGTGTAAGTATATATCTGAGAGGTGCAAGAGCATTTCTTAAATTCCAATTCCCTTTTATTTTCGAAGGCTATATTAAAATCGGGTTCTACCGGGAGTTAGGACTTTCTAAAATACTTTTTCAGAGTTTGTATAACAGTATTTATATTTTACCTTTTGCTTTCTGCTTTTACTTCGCTTTCTTTTCTTGTATTACACACCTATTCATTCAGAATTTGGCTTACCAGAACTTTTATCCAAGGTAACTTTTTTATGAAAAAAAAAGAACCATCAATAAAAATATCCACAAAAAATAAATACAGCGCTCAACGTTTCACTGAATCCAGATGGACTCTGCAATATCAAGCTTCTTTTTATCTTGAGCTGGGATTCTTTGTAACAAGTACCATTTAAATTGATGCTCAGGTTGGTTGAAATGGGGTACTACATGGAGGGCTTTTTTCAGTTTTGTTATATTTGATGTTGTGTCTGTGTCCTGATAAACGTTTACTGAAAGGTTGGATTGTCTGTCCAACATATTGCAGATTACATTTAGCAAAGGTGAGGTTGAAGATCACCTAATTGGACCGGCACGTAAGAGACTGTCTCATTTGGGTATGACTTCAAATCATTACTAGTGATGGATGTAGATGTTGTCATGGAGACACAAGCTTTACATTTTGGTCTATTGCAAGGGCGACAACCTGAGTTGACATATTCCTTCTCGTCCACAGCCCTTAATTTGTTCATTTTGAGTATGTTGCCGATAGTGGGGTTTCTTCTTTCTGCAGTGATAATTTTATTGCCTTTGAGAATTTTGGACATCCTGCGGCTGGTATTGAGAATAGAGTCGTCTCTAGCCAAATGTTTTAAGTTGGGTTGGCGGGGGTCATAGGTAGTGACCCAAGGAATAAGATCACTTTTATATTATAATTAGTTTTATCTTTATAGCAAAAGAGTTCCTCCCTTGGTCGGTTACTTGCTTTAGCAAACATTTCTTTTATCGCTTTCGCTTTATAGCTACATGTGCGTAGATAATGGAAGAACTTTTGTAGGTTGTTACTGACCCAGTCTGGCTTACTGCAGATTCGACGAATACTAAGTGCTCCGCTGTAAACAATGGACCGAAAAATATGTCTAGGATGTCAACTTGATGGGGGGAGGTATCGGTGTGATGCCGTTTCTTTACAGCACAGATCTGTCTGAATAAAATTTATTTCTTTAATCACCATGACATCCAGAAATGGCACTTTCTCTGTACTATATTCACAGGCGAATTTAATTCTTGGATGTTGATCATTCAAGACAGTAAGAAATTCTTGCATTTGTTCAACAGTGGTTGTCAATATGGCACTAATATGATCTATAAATCTGAATGTTAGATCTGGTTTGTTAGGAAAAGGGTGCCAGTATTTACGCACCCAGAATGACATGTAGATGTTAGCATAAGTAAATGCAAAGGGGGTGCCCATAGCAGTTCCAGACACTTGGCGATAGAACTTGCCGTTAAATGTAAATTCATTGTTACACAGAACAAATTCCGCCAGTCTGAGAATAGGTGTAGCATCGGCGGACCTACTTATTTCACTTAGAGCATGATTGAAGGCTTCAATTCCTTCTTCTATAATAATGTTTGGGTATAGGCTGATAACGACCAAAGCTAATGAATGGTTGATGTTGGTTGGATTCTGATTAAATTCTGCAAGTTTTTGAAGAAATTGAGTTGTATCTCTAACCAGTTCCTTACAATATAGTTCTGCTACAGGTTTTAACTTCCAGTCTAGCCAAAGGGATGCTCGTTTAGTCGGGGCTGTGACTTGACTACAGATAAGTCTACTTGGTGGTATTTTACCTTGTTTGACATTGTGAATTTTGCCAAGAATATAGAATTCTGCAGGTTTCCTTACTGGCCAGTGGAGAATAGCTTCCTTCTCGATACCAGGTATATCCAGATTCTTAAGTTCCTCTTCCAATCGATTATGAATTTCCAAGGAATTGTCATATGGTACCTCTTCATACACTATAGGATTCTCTAGGTGTTTCATACATTCTGCAATGTAATCGTCCCTATTCCATATCACAATCCCACCACCTTTATCCGCTTTCCCAATCACAATGTTAGTATCACATTTAAGCTTGCCTTTCCTCTTTCGAGAGATTGTCCCTGACTGGCAATGGTTCGTGACTTTTGATCTGAAAATACTGACGTTGGCAATATAAGTCAAGTGCCTGATCTCTTTCCAACGGCGGTGTCCACACTTTATTGATGTGCAATGATTTAGGGAGATTCTGCACATTGGGACTGTCTAAAAAGAACTCTTTAAGTCTCTGGCGTCTCTGGAAAGCTCTCATATCTTGTAACTCCCGAACATGATCATAACTATGTGAATTAGGACAGAAAAGTAAGCCTTTACTTAAAACTCTTTTTTCCGAATCCGTAAAGATGTGACAACTGACATTAAAGATATAGTTGGTATCTAAAACATTCTCAGACGCCTTATGATATCTCTGTTTATAATTGTCCTTTTTGTTATTGTGTCGTCTGAATCGTCTGTGTTTAGTAATGTTTTTCACCTTTGGAATGTTCGAGAAAAGTTTATCTAATTTCCGTTTATGTTTGTGTTGTAAACTTCTTCGAAGATTATCATTATGGTATTCCAGGCTACACCTGATCTTTTGGGTAAATTTATCTGTGTTGAAAAAAGATCCTGGACTGACTCTTGATACTGTTTCTTTAGGATGGGTATTTGAGAGCAGATGTGTTTTATCACTGCATTATTAAGTTCAACAGATGTCCTATGTTGCACCGCATTCCATTTCTTTCGTCGTCTGTGTGTATTTTTTCTTGCCGAAAGCTTGGTGATTTTTTTTCCCTGTACCGTTTGAGCTTTATTCAGACGAATTTCTTTCGCTTTAGGCTTTTGCATCTCCTAGATCCAGCACACTTGAAACAGATTTAGAGACTCGTATATACACGCACTTCATAAAAAACCTTTTTATAATTTTGTCAAATTGCCGTCATGCTCAGGAGATTACTCCCTTCTAAGGGGCTTTCATTTTTGACTAATTCATATTCCGTCACGTTAAGAGGCGTACCAATATATACCGCGTCACGGGAACGTAAAATTTAGCGTCACGCTCATCCTAATTGTTAAATGAGAATTAAAAAATGGTTGAGATGGGCGTATGTCTTACAGGTCGATTTATTGCCTGGCAAGTGGCTGTCTAGCTCCTAATCACGAACTCAGTTATAAAATCACCGTTTCATTTCTTCCTTGGTTGGCAACAAGTAAAGATATGTTCCGCGTTTCACGTTGTTCTCTGTATTCAATTGTAAATTATGCACTAAGATACCGTATTATATCTTCCTTGGGTGGCAACAAGTAAAGAAATATTCGACGTTATTACGCGCTTAATTTGTTCTCAACTTTAGAATTACGAGCCTTCTATCATTTATTTCAACCTCGCCCTGGTAACAGAGGCAGAGACGAGTTCACACACCCAACCACTCCTTGACTCGAATCATTCAAACGCATCGTTCTCTATATTAAAGTGTATTGCGTGCAAAATCACCGTATCATATCTCATCTGGGCGGCAGAAAGTAAAGATATGTTCCCTATTTCACGTTGTTCCCCGTAACCAAATCTTTTACGCGCAAAATAACCGTATCATATCTTCCATGGGTGGCGTTGTTCTTCATATTCAAGTGTAAATGATGCAAAAAAAATAACGTATAATATCTTCCTTGGGTGGCAACAGGTAAAGATATATTCCTCGTTATTACGCAACAAGCAAAGATTAATTACACATTGTTGCTAAAACCTCGACCTGGTAACAGAGGAAGGTGCAAGTTCGCATACAGTATTCACACATTCAACCACTCATTGACCCAAATTATTCAGTCATTCAAAAGCACGCTTCCATGTCCCCGCCCCAATACCCATCCACGTCATTCAGACATCAATACCGCTAATGAAAAATATAATCTTTTTGTACCTTCCTTGCATAGTAATAAAGCACCCCAAGCACCCCCCCCCCCCCCCCACACACACACAGCGTTGACCTGTGTACGGCCCGTTATAATGTCTGCGCAGACGATTGTCGGCAAGGGTGTCCACGCATCACCCCCCCCCCCCCTCCACACACACACACACACACACACACACACACACTTGCATGACGTACGCACCCACATACACACAGTGATCATGATCTCACAACATATATACACGCTATGTTCAACATTAACGCGTCTTTATGTGTAATTTCTCTTCACACTAACTTATACCCCCCCCCCCCCCCCCCCCCTCAACAAGTTTATAAATGAGAATATTTGGAATCATTCTTGTCTATTCAGCCCATTGGGTTCTAGTTTTTGATGGTTGTTAATCAAAAAAGCTTTACGACCCTTCCTGTAAGCTGTATTTTGTTGATTAATTTGTTCAATCCCAATAATTTTAAAATTGTTTACACAATGGTTTTCGGTCGGAATATGATGCGGTATCGGTTCACTCAGAACCTCAAGTTTTATTCTACTCAGATGGTTTTGAATTCTCTCATACAATTTTGTCCCCGTCTCTCCCACGTACACAACTTCATTACACGTGTTGCAGAGAATCCCTTTACCACATTCCTGGCAATGCAGGTGATTTTCTTTCCTTTGTAGTTGGCCATTCCGTTCATGTCTGTGAGTTGTTTTGTTTGGAGCACAAATCCACAGATTGCACATTTTCTCGCGCATCTACCAGATCTCGTCCATTGATTGCTGAACATTTTATTAAGCTTGCTGTGGACTATAATGTCTCTCAGATTTTGCAGACTTTTGTGCGAAATCAGGGGAGGTTTGTCAAATGCCAACGTCAAGCCTTTTGAGCGGTGTAAAATGGGCAGTCGCTCCCGTGTTATTTTCCCGATGTCGGGGAGGCACCGCGAGAAAGTGACCACAAGCCAGACTCTTTCGTCGATTGATTTGTTTGATCGTTTTTCAAGTAACTGTTTCCGCTCGATTTGGTCGACCTTTTTTAGCTGTTCGCTTACAAATTTGTCGTCGTAACTTCTGGCGTTTTACCTTTTACTAGGCCAGCCGCTGGCTGCTTAGGTATCACGTACGCTAATACTTTTTTGTCTATCAGTTTGGGTTTTTTTTTATTTTAGTTTTTGAGTTGGCTTTTAATCTTGTTTGCTATTTTCTCTGTCAGACCTACAGGTACTCTTTGTATGTTGTTTGGTCCTCCAACTCCATCAAGATCTCATTTTCATATTTACTTGCATCCAAAAAGGGCATTCCGGACTCTTTATCGGCTGGTCGCACGACTATTGTATTATCATTGAACAACTTTTTCAGAGCCTTCTCTTCAATTTTTGTTATGTTGTTCCGCATGCGTTTTTTAATGCCCTTCAAAATATCTTCCCATATTATCTCTAAATAAAGGTCAAGGTGCTTATCTCTACCTTCTTTAGGGATCCGCCTGTTGCGCTTATCTCTACCTTCTTTAGGGGTACACCTGTTGAGCTCTCGGAATTTATCATTTATATATTATTGTGTTTATTGTCTAGGAAATACTCACATAGTCCCATTCTTCACTCCCATTCTTTTATCGCAACGATAAGGTTCTCTACATCCAACGTTCTTTCTGTTGGAACAAACTTGAGACCACTTTTAAGTAATGTTCTATGGTGTTTTGTTAGTTTTTTACCGGATAAATTAAACACGTTATATTGCTGACAATGTTAAACGCGGAACATATCTTTACTTGTTGCCACCCGAGGAAGATATAAAACGGTGATGTTATAACTGGGTTCGTGATTAGGAGCTAGGCTATAAATCGCCCTGTAAGGCGTACGCCCATTTCAAACATTTTTTTTTCAATTCTCATATAACAATTAGGATAAGCGTGACGCTAAATGCTACGTTCGCACGATGTGTTATACCTTAGTATGGCTTTTAACATAACGGAATATAAACTAGTCGGATGTATTTATATATATATTCGTCTAAATAAAGCTCAAACAGCAGGAAAAAAACAATTTTCACCTAGCTTTCGATCTGATGAAGACCTTCTTCGGGGTACAGACACAACACGAAGAAATACACACAGACGACGAAAGAAATTAAATGTGGCGATAAAAGTTCTCGTAAGCCACGTTCTGACTAAACGGGTGTGTAATACAACCCGAAAAGAAACCGTGTTAAAAGTAGAAAGCAAAAGTTTTCTAGTAAGCCCTAACTCCCGGTAAAACCTGATATTAATGTACCCTTCAAAAATTAAAAGGACCTGGAATTTTGAAATGTCAAGATACTTCCATGTATTACATGAAAGTATGATAACGGGATGATTTTTAAAAACAATTTGCAGTATATCGCCTTGAAATGCACCAAGTACAGTTAAAACTACAAGTCCTGCCTTAAAATGCGCACAAATAGCACGTCGATCTGCGCGTTAATCTACGCGTTATGACCACAGTAAGGCTATCAAATTCTGTACATATGGTCTGTGAAAAAGCAATGTTTCAGCCAATGGCAGAAACATTGCCTGTGTTTGCTATGCGTACCCAGGAGAATCTGTCGTGCTTTGGATGCCATTCGATATAGCAATTGCGCGCAATTCCTACGCGCAATTAAGCCTAGATAAGCGCACAGTTAGTGACAGGACTTCTTGTTTTAACTGTTGCCCGCTAGGAGGAAATGGTAGAGTTAGGTGTTTTACTAGCTGGTGAGGAACGACGTGGGTATGTGATAGGACTGTCCCCGTATGGGATAGTGCCACTAAAGGCTTGATATTCACTGTTACTGGTGCAGGGAAGCGACTAATTAAAACTTGCATCTGCAAGACTATTGCCAGTGGGTTCCGACGCTGCCTATATATATATATGTTATGCGATTTGCTTGCTTATGACTGGTCGAGGTGAATTTTTCATAATGGCGGAGACATCGACCACATAAGGGTATATTATAATAAAAGAGTAGAATGCCTTGTTCCCAGACAGGTATAGGAACACGTGACTGAAACCACGTATCACTGGTAATAACGTCACAACATGGCCGGTCATGCTGGCTACCGTGACAACCCAACATGACATAACTTTGTCACGTGACATTACGGCACTTCACTCAAAAACATTCTCTCACTCAACCTATACCTGTCCGGACACATGGCATACCACTTATAAGCAAACGCTCTGACGTAATTTATAACAATTGAAAGGAACTAACTTCGCTTCATCGGGGTATGAATGCGGGATGTGCGCGTTAACACGCACATCCCACATTCATACTCCCATAAAAGGAAGGATCATTTATTTCAATTCCTTTATAATACTAAAGCTTGCATAAGATTATTATGATTTATGTGATATTATGTCTTTTTCATCTTCAGCATTCATATCAGAAGAACAGATAAATTAGTCCGAGAGGCATCTTACTACAGTCTTGATAAGTATATGACATTCGTAGATGAATATTATGAAACTTTAGAACATAGTCAAAATATTACTAGTAGAAGAGTCTATTTAGCAACCGATGATCATACAGTGCTTCCAGAAGCGAGAAAAAAGTAAGATGATATTAAGATAGAGGGTTTGCAATATTTATAGAACACAATTGAAAAGCTGTATACATGCCTGGCATTCTGAAAAATGCAGGGGGGGGGGGGCAAAAAATCGCTCTCCTCAATCAGCTTAGGAGAGCAATTAGGTTTACACAGCATTTTAAGTATCCAATTGAACGAACTCATTGAAACTGAAACCAACAGACTACATCAGTGATTTTATTAACTTTACTAAGGTAAAGCGAAAATCTCTTAGACATCTAGATGTCTCACTCAACAACCGAACACACACTTGACAAGACCTGTGTGTGTACCCAGACCTGTTGTCCAAGAAAGTCATACGCCTAGCACTACCACCTTCAACCCCCAAGGGGGTTGAAGGTGGTAGTGCTAGGCGTATGACTTTCTTGGACAACAGGTCTGCTTGAATCTACAGTCACATCCTGGTGCAAGTGCTTCAAGTGACAGGATAGTAGTAATGGTAGTATATTATAGTGTCAATATTCCTTGAATAATTACCCCTCAAACTGTGATGTCAGTTGCTGAACTTGAAACTGACAGAAAAAAAATTATTGCTGTGACCCATTTTGCTTCAAATGATTGCAGCTGTGTTTGGGTATGGTTGCAGCCATTACCTTTTACCACTAAACCAATTTCAAAATGAAATTACGTGATGTTATGTGACTTCGAAGTTAAATTACATTTTTGCTTTACAACAAAAATTTAATGTGAGCATAATACATGTAATCTCAATCATCCCAGACCAAAATATTTAGGAGGGCAATTTTTCGCTCTTCTTAATTCTTTCAGGAGGGCAGTAAGGAAAGCTAAAAAATCGCTCTCCTGAAATTGCCAAGCCTGCTGTATACATTACTGTTCTACGTTGAAATCAATCACGGTACAACCGAGGTTCTTGGGAGAGTGTAGCCCCTGCACTTTTTCAGAAGGTATCTGTTTGTTTGACAAGTGCAGGGGTGGCATTCCTTAATTCATATTGGTCCATTACGATTGGACTACATTTTCGCGTCATTTCTATTGTGCCATAAATTGTGGAGCGGGGTGCCGATTCGCGCTCTTCTCTCCTGGACTGTGTTAGAGACACTCACGAACACAGTGGAGAAGATAGGTGTTCTCAACCTCTCTGCATTTCTCGTCCGTGACGTCCTGCCCCACGTAGGCGAACACTACGTATGTAACACAATAAAACTGTAATCGAACTTTCATTGTACATTGCCTCCCCACGACAGTAACATGTGGAAGCAAAGCAAAATGCCCCGAACATCCAACCACGGGCCTTCATATATTTTAACTGGTATTTGCAGCTGATACTCACACGACTTCACTTGAATCGTCAAACAGTGAGCGAAATCGTCCATTTGAATTGACGTGCCAGAATTTTTTTTAAAACGACACTGTACTTCCGTTGCTATATTAGAAGCAACGAGAGTACTTGGTCATTTTCAGCCCCCCCCCCCCCCCCCCCTCACTTCTCACTTTTTTTACCAATTATAGGTACCCGAAAGGCACTTTTCGACATAACAAACACAACCCCTATGGTCACTACACATCACCTTTACATATATGACCACATTGATTTTCAAGATTTTACTGAATAAAAATAGAAAGCTCCAAATGGAGCGTAATATTTCAAACGATGGTTTCAAAATTATGATTAGCCATTAAATATGATAGCTGGTACGTGAATATGTTGGGAAGACCAATCAATATTTTCAGCGTGCTGCCATGAGGCTGCTCTTTGAAAATATTAATTGGTCTACCCACAAATAATGAATATGGCCTCTTCTAATTGCTGCCATTGAATTGATATGGAAAATACCACCAGGGTTCTAAAGGTTTAAGTAAAAACAAAACAAAATAAATATGCTGTGGTTAGCGTCTTAACCCTTTACCTACGTGGAAAGCAGACGACACTTGCAAAAATAATTCTTGAATAACTAATTTTTTTTCATTTTTTGTCTCAAAAACATAGGTTATGACCCCTCGTTGGAACGAGCTCGACGAGCTCGTTCCAACGAGGGGTCATAACCTATGTTTTTGAGATAAATAATGAAAAAAATAATGAAAATTAATTGGCGATTTTTGAGAATAGCGCTGGCCGGTTTTGAACGTTACGTTGGGTAACAGCTTAAATAGAGTTACTTTCCATCCTGTACCCTTGCGGTACCCAGAAAGGTGTGACTCCCACTTTTTTTGGAGCTTCCGCCGCCTCATTTTCAACAATTCACTTACACGTTACATCGTGAGAACGATATGAAAAAATCACACTAAAAGCCAACCACACTCAGCCTATTCCGCCTAACCGACGCACTCCAAAAAGGAACGAACAGCAGACTCATCTTCTTTACTATCAAACCATTCCGAAATCCATGACTTGGAGACTTTTCTAATTACTGTTTTGGGAAGTTTTTCACTTATAAATACTTCGTTTTATTATATGCTAGCTATAGCTGAAACGGTTAAGGGGTTTTCTTGATCGATTAATCACGTGAATTAACCTTGGTTAACGGATTAATCCGATTAATCATTTGTCCAAATAGATATCTGAGTAATTGCCATGCCATTGATGATTTACAGCATGAATCCTTTACCCAACGTAACAAACAAAACCGACTAGGCCTATATATAAAAATCTCCATTCAAATTTATTATGTTTTCAATTCTTGTCTCAAAAACATAGCTTATGCCCCTTATTGGAACGAGCTCGTTGAGCATAAGCTATGTTTTTGAGACAAAAATTGAAAATTTTTAGTAATTTATGAATTTATTTTTCAAGTATCGTCTGCTACCTGCAATGTGTAAAGGGTTAAGAATGAACATTTCCAGCCACTGATACAGTATGATAATCATGCAAGTAAACAAGTATGTCAGTAAATTGCTTGCATGCTTCACTCTGTCTCATATAACTGATGTTAGTGAGTGTGACAATGTTTGCCTGTTTTGGAGCAAGTTTGTTCCTTTGTTAACACATATAATACAAAAGTTCAAAAGTAACGTCTAATCGACCAATTACTTTTTGGATCGATCAAGATGTTGATCATTGATTAATCGATTAAACCGTTTCAGTTCCAATGCTAGCCAACGAACGATCGCAAATTATCTAAAAGATATTTCTCGATATCCATCGACTTGATGGATAACGAGGAATATCCCTCAATGGCTTCCTTAATGACGTCACGTTTCGGGGCATCACGTCGCCTTGAAGGAATGATCAGCTGATCTTTGTTATTGTTTTGAAACGTTCGTGTTTGCAGTCGAATTGGGCTGAACATTGCGCAGTAAAATGGAACATTGAATATAATAAAAGAAAATCTACGCTATTTTAGTGAATATTAGGGATTATCTCATCCGTGTACGCCTGAAAATATTATTTTTCACTTGCGCAAGCGCTCTTGTAATATAAAACTTCAATGCCTACACTCATGAAATAATTCACTTAACCCGTTACCTAACGTAACGGCCAAAACCGGTCAGCGCTATTCTCAAAAATCGCCAATTAATTTTCATTATTTTTTTCATTTTTTTGTCTCAAAAACATAGGTTATGAAACCTCGTTGGAACGAGCTCGTTCCAACGAGGGGTCATAACCTATGTTTTTGAGACGAAAAATGAAAAAAATAGTTATTCAAGAATTATTTTTGCAAGTGCCGTCTGCTTTTCAGGTTAAGTAAAGGGATAAATAGCGTTGATATCCTCTATATATATTGACAGAGAGTTCTGATGGATGCTTTCAATACATTTGTAACCTTTTCATTTGCAGGCGTTATAAAACAAAATATACTACACAAAAAAAAACAGTTTTGAACCACCCTAAAACGATATTATTGTAAATAACAAAAATTCAAGTAGTAAGGAAAATCAATATTCCGCTTGAAGACTAACTCAGTTATTGACAAATTAATGAGCGTGTCGGACAAATTCTTTGAAGAATGCCCATTGTATCACCTGTCACATTCACGAGTTGTCGGTATACAAAAAATCACATTTGACTTGTGAACACGCTGAACATCTCCGTCTCATTTTGTAAATGAAAGGATGCCCCCAACATCCAAGGTATTGAGAGCGCGCAACATTCAGGGTATAAGCGCACGCGAAACATCGGGGGTATATGGTTTAAATGAAAGCTTTGCGCTTTCACCCGCCTCAGTATAAAAATCGAACCAAAAATTCTGAAAATAGTCACAAATATTATCAGATTTCCGACAATTCGATCATATTTTGCCGTTATAAATCAAATAGTCGAGTAATTAAATGAAACAACTTGAGAAAAATAAAATAAGAGCAATTGTCCCTGTATCAGTATGCATCGCGTCTTCTGATTGGTCAGCGTGACCGAGACAAATAGCCATGCTATCGGCTATCTTCAAACATACGGGTGATAAGAGCGCGCGCCGTTGTTCCCCGTTTGTCACTCGAGAAACATCCAGGTGATAAGAATAACCTTTGACCCCGACAGGGTCACATCGATTGCAGAAACTCCTATTAGAACTGTTAATTAAATTGTAACGGGGTAAATCCCGGCCATAAAGTTTTTTTTCAATGAGGGGTCACAATTTCACTGAGGGTTTTGGAGCCAAACTGAGGTAAAAGTAGGAAATCCACGGCGGGCAAATATACGGGCACAGTCAGTGTAACTACTGTACTGTAAGACTTGGTGTCAACAACAAATTAACATTACCAGGGCATTAAATCTCGGCGCACTTCATAATTTAGTTTGCGGTTTCCGATGGTCAGCGTAGAAATGTATGCTATTAATTCCACCTACCTTTTACAAAATTCAACGACTGCGGCTCAATTCAAAATATTCCAAGTTTAAACCCAAGTGGAGTCTGAATTTGTGAGACATCGTTCCCGAAATTCAAAATGTCACCTTCCATGTTCCATGTCCAGCGTTGTTTTAAGTGAATATTTAAGCTATTCTCCCAAAGACATGAATAAAACACACAACACAACACATCTAACATGCTGAAGCTTGTTCCATGGAAATACAGTACACTCTGGAAGGCTGAATTCACACGATTTTAAAACTGTTTCAACGAATTCAAATTCACCAAAGTGAAAAACTTCGCCATGTGTGAGCTGGTTTATAAACAACGATTCAGAAATAGACTCGGTCTATTTATAGTTTTGCTGTGACGTTTGTTACATTGTTTGGTTCAAAACCAGAGTCCTAGTGTGGGGTTTAAACCTCGTCGCCCGAGTCTTAATGTGGGATCATATTTTACATCTCAGCATTATTTCTGTGTTATGAGGCGGGACAAAATCGTTATCTCGGGCAACATCCAGGGTACATGGAGATTTAATACCTGGATGTCTCCTTTTTAACCAAATGGCTTGCGCCTCATGGTTGAAAACCGACATCCAGGTATTAAATCTCCATGTACCCTGGTTGTTGCCCGAGATAACTTATAATATCGTCCCCTGAGTTCCAATGTGTTCCATGTGCCATTAGGCACATGGAACACATTGGAACAAAGGGGACGATATGTCAACAAAATACTGTTTACTCGTTTCCTCAACGACCCTAGGGATGTAACTCTATCTGTTGTCTTCTGCGATTATAAAAACAAAATAATTATCACGAATTTGGTCCCAATTATTGTGGAGCTGAGAAATGTGTCCACAAATTTATTTCCACTGTGTTTTTATTGTGTTTCAAACGGGACAAAGACGTTATCTCCGCCAACATGTATGGTATATGGAGATTTAACACCCGGATGTCTCATTTAAACACCTCGCCTGCGGCTCGGTGTTTAAAAACCGACATCCAGGTATTAAATCTCCATATACCATACATGTTGGCTGAGATAACTTATAATAGCTTTGTAACAAACGAGTTTTATATCTTCTCGTACTGATATATTAGTGCAACAAGGTGCCATCTGCAATGCAGAAGCATTGCATATTGCGCCTTATTACACTTAAAGTCTGCTTTTTTTGTATGTCTTATGCCTTCACTCGTAATGGACAGGCATATCCTTTCTGGAACGACGTGGCCTGTGAATGCAGCGTGTTTTAGAAGTAATCTTCAAGTTATTTCACTGGTTAAGTTGGAAAGTCAAGTCTAAAAATCAGTGTTGTGTCCCAATCTTCCGATAATTTGACCCATTAGAATGCACCTTGGATCGCCCGGACAGGTCCAGCTCCTCTAACCACCGATGCAGTAGTAGGTGGTCCGCCCACTTCAGACTGCGGCTAACCATGGACTGGTACCGCACGTGTATTTTGCGGTCCATCCGCAGCACTATTGGTGTATTTATTGCCTTGGTTGTCTCCCAGAGAAAAGAGGAATTTTAGGATAAAGCGGTGTTCCAAAAAACTTTATATACAGCCCCCACCCCTCCCTATACACCACCGCATATAATTGTTCAAGCGGATCTGAGAGGGAAATGACTACTTTCCCAAATAAATTCACTACCTTATGTGAATAATAAGTAAGAAATTGAATCATTGTTAAAATTAGAATGGAGATGTTGTATTAACCCTTTGAACTCTAGTGGTATCATCCATGCCAGTTCAAAGGCAGCAATTAGAAGAGTCCGCATTCATTATTTGGGGTAGACGAGCGTTCCAATGACCAGTCACACGGTATGGATTTGTTGATTTTTTTTTTTAAGTTAAGAGTTCAGTCATTCTCCTGAAGTCGATTCCCACTCCAAAGTTAGTGAAGGAGGACCTCGTAAAATATAAACAGCAGTTTTCAAAGAAATTCGATCCTGTAAACAATAACGATGCAATACTTTGAGTGAAGCACATATACATCCCTTCTAGTTGCAGGATATCTTATTTATTCACCTGTGTTTGGAGGTATATTAACTCGTAATGTATACATAGAAAACTGAAACGTGAGATGTCCAGATGCAGAATGGAAGAACCCATTCAGTGAGCTCGTTCCAGTACGGTGTCATAAGCTATGTTTTGGAGTCAAAAAAATGAAAAAGTAATAAACTTGTAATTGGGACTTTTGCAAATGGCGCTGGCTGGTTTAGGTCGTTACGTTGGGTAAAAGGTTAAGAAGCGATTGTACGAGAAAAAAAAATAGCCGCAAAAATGAAAAGAAAAAAAAAATCTTTTCAACGGCATGTATCTGGTACCAAACCAGGCCTGGCATTCTTTAGGAGTGCAGGAGTGCTGCACTCCAACGCAATCTGAGGAGTGCAACTGCTTTGCACTCCTTGGTTTTCTGGACTGCCAGGCCTGCCAAACCATTTATATTTTCCCTAAATGAAAAGTTTTATGTTTGCTGTTTTTCAGATATAAAAGCTACGAGTTTATCAACAACAACGAGTTCACAAAAACAGCAAGTGTGGAACGTCGATACATAGACCAGGATTCACTTATCGGTATAATAGTGGATATGCATTTGTTGTCGCGATGTAATTTCTTGGTGTGTACATTTTCATCAAATGTGAGTAAAACTTCATTTGTAGTAGTTCATATTTTGTGTCCATATTTCAGTGAGTGAGAATTTGAGAGATTGTGACCGTGAACTGAAGTGAGGACACTCTATGCAGAATGCCAATGTGGACGAGTCCATACGCATTTCTCGTATGGTCCAAAGCGATATCCTTGGTGATATCCTTGGTGATGGTATATTCCATGTCATTTCAATGACAGCAATCGGGAGAGTCCTTTTTTGGGGGGGGGGGGGGGGCGGGGCTGGTAGACCAATTAATATTTTAAATGTATACAGCCTTCGGGTCGCAAGTTGAAAATATTGATCGGTCTACGCCACACATTCACTTAGCAGCTATCATACTTAATGCAGTTATGACGCACCACGGTCCTGGGCCTGAAAAAGGCCTCTCGAGTTCAAAGGGTAAATGATAGATTGCCGGGAGTAATCACCACAGGCAACTTATTTTATGCAAATGAAAAATCGAGAGCGACAACACAATAGTCCACAAAGGTAGCACCAATGGCAGGGACCGATCAGGACTATTTAAAATACGCTCTAGCCTCGGAGCCTATTTTTTCAATTCATGTGCCAGATTTCAATTTACGGAGTCACACTGCTGTTTGTAACACACACTGCAAGTATGTAATAGCTCTCATCATTTTCATTTAGTACACTATAGCAAACATTAATCTTCACTGTGGTTTCTGATCAAGTCTTGGCTGCCTATTTAGGCAGCCAAGACTTGATCAGAAACCACAGTGAAGATTAATGCTTGGTAATTAAGACTTGAAGTATTAACTTAAGCACTCTTCAACAATGATAAATGATAATCATATATATAATACATGTAAGAGTGTCTCTCTCGATTATCCATCGAAAGAACATCAAAATATGATCTGAGAAGTTACGCGCCAACTGAGAAGCCTATTTCTGAGATTTAAGAGGCAGGTCCTGATGTTTCAGAACTAAATACGCACTGGCGCATGCCCAGGTCGGTCCCTGGGTGGTATAGCCAGGGCTGTGAGAGGGGCTAGGGGATCATTGTCCTTTCTAAAAAATAACCGCTGGACCCCTAAAAATCATGATTTGTACCGCCTGCATGGGGTGTCGACTAATGTAATTACACTTCTAGTGAAAACTGATATTCTTTCGCGCTCTAAAAAGTCTCCAAATAGTGACATTTGGGATATACAGTACGTGGAGAGTGGATTGTAACTAAATCACCCATAGAGTGAAATTATCACCCAAACTATAACTTTCAAATTTTGTACATATGGACAAAGAACACAAGGAATGTTTCAGCCAATGGACCTCCGAGTTTAACCCGGAGGTCCATTGGCTGGAACTTTGCTTGTGATGTTTATGCTTTGCAACAAATTTGCAATTATTGCTCGAGTGGAATGTCCACTCTGCGGGTGATTTAGTGATAATACACTCTCCACGTACTGCACAGTACGTGGAGAGTGGATTGTAACTAAACCACCCACGGAGTGGAATTATCACCCAAACTATAACTTTCAAATTTTGTACATATGGACAAAAAACACAAGCAATGTTTCAGCCAATGGACCTCCGGGTTTAACCCGGAGGTCCATTGGCTGAAAATTTGTTTGTGCTTGTTCTGCTTTGCAACAAATTTTCAAATATTGCTTGGGTGGAATCTCCACTCTGCGGGTGATTTAGTGATGATACACTCTCTAAGTACTGTATATTTCAAAGCTGGGTTTCCACGGCAGACATCTTGGAAAAAATACCCGACAGCCACAACGCCAGAGCGACACCATAGCCACACTTTTTTCCAATTCAAAACTTCAGATTTCGTGATATGCCTGTATATATGGTTCACCCAGATGTACCTGCATTGTTCCCGCCCGTGAAGGATTTCCTTTTCACGACCTATCATTTTGTGAACACGGTACATAGAAATATTTCGAAAGTGGCCTTTTTCGAAATCAGTTTGTTCTTTTTTATTAATGTATGAGAGACTTTTAGACGGAAACTCGTCTCAATCCAGACATGACGCTTTGTGTCACCTGTAATGACAACCTCATCATGAAATATTTTTTGTTGAAAGATAGTCAGCATGAAGGACACAGCCAGAGCAGGGAGGTTTTTTCGGTTTTCCGGTTCGGTTCCGCTGTTTACTGTAAACCGGAAATCCGAACCGCAAGACCCAGCAAACACCGATATAACGGCTAACGGATAAACTACATTACTGGGAGGAAGCGGACTTGTATCACACATTGCCAATCGGTTCTCGGATTCTATGAGCAATCAGAGGATTCTCTGTTGATGTTCATAAGTTTCTTTGGTGAAATCGTGTTTTTTCACCCAGCAGATACGGTCGCAGAGCAGATTTCTAGTCGCGTGAGTAGGATGGAGGCGGTATTTATCAATCTCTTTGCATTTATCGGGCAATAGGGTTATCGACTGGGGCTCAGTTTATCTGGGAGAGACGTAACTTATGTCTGAAGCAGGAAAATAGGCTGCACAAACCTAGAGGGGTCTGTTAGAATTTCTTTCTTGTGGACAATCAGGTCGATTTTTAACCAATTTGTAGGCATAATTTTAGGAATCTGAAGTGATAGATTGGAAGCGAAATATATTGGGAATGAAAACAATTTAGGTTGGGCACCGTGAATCGTTTTAAAATATGCACAATTTAGACGCCAGTGAGAATGGCACACAACAAAAAGTGCTTCAGCAGATTCTCTGTGTCCTGCATGGAGGGTTCTCAGTGGTTCTGTGCTAAACATTTCGTTGATTTGGGCATACAGTACGTGCCAGGCGTTTTACCACAAAATACCAGTCGCTTCTGTAGCGACCATAGAAATCGGAAAAAGGACATTCTATATCCGATTTTTATGACAGCGACAACGGGTGGAAAGGATTAAAATCCGCGGCTGACGGATCAAACTAATAATCTTTCACTGCAAACGCAAGTGTTGAGGATTAGCGCTTTTCTGGAAAATGGTCATGTTTTCACGAATGGAAAATGCTTTCGAACGAGTGATGCACCGCGACGATGGGTGATTGGAATTAAATTTAATTCGTGCCAACAAATATGTCACTCAACGAAAGAAATGATTGTTTCGGTTGCAGCATTTAGAGGCCGGTAGATGACAGGTTTCACTTTTATTTTATTTCGTTTTAACAAAATAATATTTCGAAATAACGAAATAATATTTCGAAATAATGAAATATTATTTCTTTTTAACGAAATATTATTTCGTTTTAACGAAATATTATTTCGTTCTAACGAAATAATATTTTGAAATAACGAAATATAATTTCGTTTTATCGAAATAATTATTTCGTTTTAACGAAATAATATTTCGAAATAACAAAATATTATTTTGTTTTAACGAAATAATTATTTCGTTTTAACGAAATAATATTTTGTTTTAACGAAATAAGTATCTGTGGAGGCAAACAGGGCCAGATTACACCGCCTCGCTACTTTTCGATTGCAAATTCTGCTTACTTAGCTAAGTAACACGGTTACGTATTTTAGCAAAATATGAATTTGACTTATTAAAATTAATGACTTCACTTTATTGTGGAATAAATTTAGTGGCATTCATTTGAAGCACTCTCCAGTCAATTAACGTTACGATCTCTCTGTTTTTCGCGATATGTGTATTATTATTTTTTTTTTTTTTTAGTTGTTCCGTATATCATAGCGTGGTTTATCGGTACAGAAAGAAAATGAAGCGGCGGAAAATCCAAGGGTATCCCCCCCCCCCCCCCTTACATAGCTTCTCACCCCAACCCTTCAAAAAACATTCTGATTGCAGGCCCGATACCGATAGACGATAAATGACCCACAAAAATAGTAATGGAAAGCAGAGTTTGACATTATAATATGCATAGGCATACAGGCTATGGTGCCTCGGAAGGGGAGTGGGGTGGGGGGCTGTGTAGTCGGGGAAAATCAATTTTTTCATGCAGTTTTCATACTTTTTTTTGGGGCGGGGGCAAGCTTCATTGACATAGCTGTAGTGTCAAACATTCAATCTATTGTCTTTACTTTGGGGATACCGCCCTATAAGACCAAACTTAAAACCAAAGTCCGAAATATAATTCTTTGGCGCGGTACATCTGACAGGACGTGCCACACAAAACAAAATTATATTACGGAATTTGGGTGCGCCTAAAAAAATTACTGTCGGAAAATAAATGTTGAATTTGTATGAATCGAAAGCAGACAGCTTCAGAGTTTGAAATGTCAAACAATATAGTGTTGTAGTTATTTACTAAAATCAGCAACTGGACAAGTCACAACTAATGCACACGGAGATTCTAGATTTGTTCTCAGAGGCTCTGACTAAAAACAATTTTTCTAGGGAGCCCCCCCCCCCTCCATTTTATCATAGGCGTGCGGGCATTTTTTAGAAAGGCTGAAGATTTTGACTGAAAAGAGATACTGCAGGCATCATTGAGGCACGTGGAACCGAGGTGCGTGAGTGAGGGCTGGAGGCCCTCTCTCGCAGGTCCGAAGTCAGCCGTATTTAAAAATCCAACACAGGGGAGGGGGTGGATGGAATGACTCTTGTGTGTGTCGAAGGCATACTCGAGGTGTCCAACACCAATGTGCGAGAGTGTATGGTAGGTGCTGTCCCCCTGCTGTTGGTGGAGATGGGGGGGGGGGGGGGGTGGTCCCTAGAGAAATTGTTTTTAGTCAGAGGTTCTGAGAACAATTCCAGAGCCTCCGGGTGCATCAGTTGTGACTTGTCCAGTTGCTGATTTTAGTCAATAACTTTAACAATATATGGTTTGACATTTCAAACTCTGAAGCTGTCTGCTTTCGATTCATACAAATTCAACAATTATTTTCCGACAGTACAGTTTTTAGGCGCCCCCCCCCCCCCCCCTCCCCCACTCCCCGCACTCCCAACAGCGTGGGGCATGTTCTCTCAGGAACCTTTTTTCTTAAAAAACTGTTAGGCCTGTGTATCCAAACTCATCAGACGCGTTATCATCCTGATAAGACTGCAGTTCAAACTAGCACCTAAAGTCCGTAATATAATTTTGTTTGTGTGTGTGGCACGTCCTGTGAGACGTACCGCGCCAAAAATATATTTCGGACTTTGGTTCCAAGTTTGGTCTTATAGGGCGGTATCCCTTATTTAAAGACAACAGATTGAACGTTTGTCACTACAGGCATGTCAGTGAAGCTTGCCCCCCAAAATTATGAAAACTGTATGAAAAAAATTGATTTTCCCCGACTTCGCAGCCCCGCCACCCCCCTCCACCCCGAGTAACCATGGCATGTACGCCCATGTATCGTATAATCTCGTTTTCTGTTTTCCATTATTACTTTTGCCGGCCATTTATAGTTTATCTGTATCGGGCCTGGAATTAGAAGTTTTTTAGGAGGAAGGAGGAGAAGCTATGTAAGAGGGGGGGGGGGGTACCCTTGGACTTTCCGCCTCTTCATTTCTTTCTGTACCGATAAACCACGCCATGATGTACGGAACAACACCAAAAAAACTCTGGTAATACACATATCGCGAAAAACGGTGAGATCGTAACGTTAATTGATTGGAGAGTGCTTCAAGTGAATATCACTAAATTTATTCCACAATAAAGTGAGGTCATTAATTTTAATAAGTCAAATTCATATTTTTATAGAATACGCATGGGCGTACGAGTCAGGGGCGGCAGCCCCCACCCCCCCCCCCCCCCCCTGGATTCGGGCAAACTAGCTTTAAAAATCCGGGCAAGGATCGAGAGAGAGAGGGTTGGGGTGCGACCACTCAGGATTTGGGGCAAATCAAAAGGTTTGCCCCCTATATCACAAAAGCCCCGTACGCCCATGAGAATACTTTACGGTGTTACTTAGCTGAGTAAGCAGAATTTGCAATCGAAAAGTAGCCAGGCGGTGTAATCTGGTCCTGCTTGCCGCTACAGATACTTATTTCGTTAAAACGAAATAATATTTCGTTAAAACGAAATAATTATTTCGATAAAACGAAATAATATTTCGTTAAAACGAAATAATTATTTCGTTAAAACCAAATAATATTTCGTTATTTCAAAATATTATTTGGTTAAAACCAAATATTATTTCAATATTTCGAAATATCATTTCGGTGAAACGAAATAAAATAAGAGTGAAACCTGTCACCTACCGGGCTCCATATTAGCAAGCATGTTATTATCGTACATGTAACAACATACATGTGTGCACGCGTTTAGTTTATCCTTCGTGTGAGAAAATCATTTACTCGTTGTTCTATTTTGACTGGGACTGTTCGGCATACGTCTAACAAAAAATAAGAAAACGAATCTTATTTTTTTCTTAAAATTCAATGCACGTTTAACATTTTGGGAACACGTGGTGTACAGGGTCTGCCAACTGTTTTCGAAGACACAGGGTTAGCTCACGTTAGACAAGGCATCACCCTACTCCCCAACCCCTCAAACCCCGCCTCCCCTATCACATTTTCAATGGAGTTTTCAGGAGTAAACTTGGACTTCGAAAAAGAACTGACGACTGTTTTTTTTTCTCCATTCAGTGATGTGTGCCTGCTATTTCATTGCCTCAGAACGAGCAATTCCCTGTCTTTTCGCACTGTGTTACGCGGGTTATCATTTACCATTGAATAAAGCTTTGAGCCTGGTCAGTGACTCACTACCCTACCAGTTATTACTTGGAGAATCAATGAATAAAGGCTTAAATTTAATAGCCAAGGTTTTGTATGGATGTCTGTTTGTGGTATTTGTTCGAAGGACAGAAAACACAGCGGAATGAGTTTTAGGATATTTCATTGCCATAATATTGTTAAATGCGAAACCTTGGGCCAAACTTTACTTGGAAGTCGAAACACAGCCTACAAAATCAACAATGATCGACCAAAACAAGGATGTTGCTCATCGTCATTTTCAGTTGCAAGGCATTTTGTCCCTATTCAGTTCGACCCAGACAATAGACGTGCCAGCGTGAAGAACATTCATATCACTGACCCGTGCCGATAACTGCAATTGACATGTTGGAGACTTGAAGTTAATAATTCGCGAAAAGAAGATTATTACTAACCTACCAAGGAGGGGGTTCTCCACTCAACAAGTATTCACAAGTTTGAGGGATTAGCAAGATACATGGATATTGGGCGGAATAGGAAACACCCACCCAATGTAAATTCCACCCAGAAAATAACTCGTGTTGGGGATAACTGCGCAAATAACACTGACAAAATTCCCAAGAGGCAGTAAGGGTTGGGGATGGCACTGAAAGTCTAAGTTTTGTAGGGCAAGGATCGAAGGGCGCTGGGTTAGGGAACCGAAGCGCCACGGAGATGGGATCGAGGCTGCTAGTCACAAGAGGGTTTGGGAATTTCACGATGGGCGTATTCTGCTAATCCCTTAAACTTGTAAATAATTTTGGAATGGAAACCCCCCTCCTCGGTGGTTCAGTAATAATTATCGTTTCCCGTAATGTGATATGAACTCCAAGTCTCCAACATATCAACTGCAGTCACACGCATCGGTACGGGTCAGTGATGTGAATGTTCTTCACGCTGACACGACTCTTGTCTGGGTCGAACTGAATAGGGACGAAATGTCGTGCAATTGAAAATGACGTGATGAGCAGCATCCTTGTTACGATCGGGCTGTGTTGCTTTTGTAGGCTGTGTTTTGACTTCAAGTAAAGTTATAAATTGTCGTATTTTACAATATTATGGCAATTAAATAATCCTAACACTCATTCCGCTGAGTCTTCTGTGGTTTGAACAAATGCCATAAACTGAGACCCATACAATGAAGGAGTCCAAAACCTATGCTATTAAATTTAAGCCTTTATTGGTTGATTCTTCAAGTGATAGCTGGTAGGTTGGCGAGTCACTGAGCGGGCTCAATATTTTTTTCAGTGGGAAATTACTCCCCGTGTCACACAGTGCGAAAAGTCAGGGAATTGCTTGTTGTGAGGCGATGAAATAGAAGGCACACTTCAACAAAGGAAAAAAAAACAGTCGTCAGTTCTTTTTAGAACTCTTGAACTCCATTGAAAATGTGATAGGTGTTCGGGGAGTCGGGGGGGGGGGGCGAAATAGGACGATGCCTTGGCCTAACGTGAGTTAACCCTGTGTCTTCGAAGATAAGTGATAGACCCTATACGTCCCCGTCTTCTCAAAACACCAAACATGCATTTGCCGAACAGTCGCAGTCAAAATAAAGTAACGAGAGAATGATTTTCTCACTCGATTGATAAACTAAACGCGTCCACACATGTATGTTTTGTTACATGTACGGTAATAACATGTTTGCTACAAGCGAAACAATCATTTCTTTCTTTAAGTGACATATTTATTGTCAGGAATTAAATTTAATCCCAATTACCCGACGTCGCGGCGGATCACTTGTACGCAAGTATTTTCCATTCATTAAAACTTGATAATTTTCCCCAAAAGCACTTATCCTCAGCACTTGCGTTTGCAGTGAAAGATTATTAGTTTGATCGGTCCCCCGCGGATTTTAATCCTTTCCACCCGTTGTCGGTGCCATATGAATTGGATATAAAAAGCAATTTTGGGATTTCTGTGATCGCTGCCGCAGCGATGGGCATTTTATGGTAAAAAGCCTGGCACGTACTGTATACCTAAAACAACGAAATGTTTTGCACAGATCCACTGAGAACCATCAATTCAGGCTACAGAAAATCTGCTGAACCACTGCCGTCTAAATTCTATATATTTTAAAACGATTCACGGTGCCCAATTAAACTTGTTTTCATTCCCAATATATTTCGCTTCCAATCTATCACCTCGAGACCTAAAATTATGCCTACCAACTGGTTAAAAATCCACCTGATTGTCCATAAGACAGAAATTCTATCAGCTCCCTCTAGGTTTGTGCAGTCTATTTTCCTGCTTAAAACATAAGTTCCGTCTCCCCCAGATGAACTGAGCTTCAGACGATAAACCTGCTACTTGATAAATGAAAGGAGGTTGATAAATAGACCCTCCATCTTACTCGGGTGACTAGAAATCTGCTCTGCGGCCGTACCTGTTGGGTGAAAAGACGCGATTTCAACATAGAAACTTACAAACATTTGGGCAGTGTGAATATGCTCTATGAATTCTCGTCATTATCCGACAAAAGGGCGAATACGTCGCGTTTTCATTGTCACATCTTCTCTTGTTTTGACTCGTCCTTCGGACGAGTCAAAAAAGAGAAAATGTGAGAACGAGAACACATCATAGATTAAATGAACTTCATTAATTTATTATTATTTATTTATGTTGTTTTACCTCACAATCGGGGCGTTTTTGCACTGCTACGCACTATAGTTTAATGTATCTGGGCCCTTGTTCCGAATCCGAATCAAGGGCCCCTGATACAAGTGCGTGATTCTGCTGTTGCCAAAACAACGGTATTAATATCATTTTTCGATCATTTTGCGTTTTTCCCTTCAGAGAAAACAATATTAGGTGAGGCGAAGCCGAACCCAATATTGTTTTCTCTGAGCCGTATATGACACTGTATCTGCCAACTAAACGCCCTGTAACGTTTTTATTATGCACAGCATGCTAATATGTCACTGGGGAAGTTAACTCAACGAATAGTTAAATTATGCGCACTTTTCGGCATCTTGGGCTGGTTTGTAGCCTATTATTGGGATTTTCCTGAACGCTCGAGTCGAGGCTTCTCTATTGAAGTTAAAGGATTGGCTTTCGCTATGAAATGTGGAAAACTCCACCTTAATAAACGATGAACGGCATATTTTAAAATATAATAAACCGTTACACCAAGAGGGATATTTAATTCACCAGTAATTATTGCAAAAGTTACAACCAAATTCACGTTGACGAAACACACAGTTGCTCCACTTCGCAAGACAGTATTCAGTAAAGTGAATCCCAGTGAAGTAATTTTCTCAAAGTGTAACGTCATCACTGTTCTCAATATGGAGATCAATGAACGCTATTCTATTTTTCAATTTGCGTCTTCCCATCGATAAGGCAAATGAAAAAGTTCCTCTTAAAATAGTTTTATAACACATTTTGTGGTCAATATTGTGAGATAAATTTATCATCACCACAGTGTGTGTCTCCGAAAATTCTGATCAAGTCTCGTTGTAGGCACAGAATCGCATTTCGACTCGCCCTAACGGGCTCGTCGAAATACTGTTCTGTGCCTACAACTCGACTTGATCTGAATTCCCGGAGACACACACTGTGGTGATAATCTGTATTTATCCGACTTAGTAGTCTTAGAAACTGATCTCCTTAGCCTCCAATGGGAAGTTGTTCTGAACTCAATGAAGATACTTAAAGACAAGGGTTTTCGTTGTGATTGATGTCGTACAAACTTTCTCGTTTTTAACCCAAGTTTCAGAGCCTGAAGTATTGTTTTCTATATGTTCTTATCAATTAGAACACCTGAACCAAAACAGAGGGTTTTTTCTCTGAAATTGGAGTGAAACTGAATCTATAATATAAACACTTAAAAACCTGAACCGAAACCGAGTTTTATTCCTGAAAATGAAGTGAAACCGAATTTAAAATATAACAACCTGTGGGCATGTGTGAGACAGACAGTCATCTATTTTTGGTACACTGAGTTGGAGTGCCTTGATGAATCCGTTGTTAAAATTACTTTTGTCTATTGCAAAAAGGGTGGGGCGAGTGCATTTCGTCAATGTCAGTTATTCAAAAAGTGGTATTCTTAGAGTAAATATGTAGCCATCTTGCGAATTTGTAAAACTCGGGTAATTCACTGCGTCACGAAAAACAAACACAAACAGCATGTGCCACTCAATGTTCTTGCAGTTCTTTTTTCGCAGGTGAGAGTTCTACAAATTTGTGGGGAGGAAAGGTCCGAGATCGTGACCAAGTGGTAATTCGGCCGAAATTTTCATTTCGATTTTGTAACCAAGCACTGTAAGTTGTATTCCACTTGTGGTTTTATGAAAAGCTTCGTTGGACGTGGAATTATGTTTCCGCGCTAACCATGAGTGGAGCTATCACCTACATGTGGGCAGTAAACAAAAACCGATGACAAAAAATAAAACACAAGCGAAGTATTCATCACTGAAACTCAGAGTTGAACCCGAAGATCCATTGACTGAAACTAACATGAAAAGCAGACGACACTTGCAAAAAAAATTCTTGAATAACTAATTTTTTTCATTTTTTGTCTCAAAAACATAGGTTATGACCCCTCGTTGGAACGAGCTCGTCGAGCTCGTTCCAACGAGGGGTCATAACCTATGTTTTTGAGACAAAAAATGAAAATATAATGAAAATTTATTGGCGATTTTTGAGAATAGCGCTGGCCGGTTTTGGCCGTTACGTTGGGTAAAAATTCAAACTATTATTAGAGAGAAAACTCTATGTCTTCTGTGTATTCTTTATAATCCATTCTCCACATGTTGTGAATGTACCACGGTAAGACGAACCACAATTCCCCAGGCTCCCAGTCAAATTATGTAAGGAATTTAATGGTGTTGTTATGGTTTGAAACCAGCCAAGTCGTTAAATAGTCCATTACCCATGTTTAGATTAATCCGTACATGTATGTAATATTTCAGTTGGGTGGAAAAGCAAACCTGCGGTCCGCTTTTTCGGCCTACTGAAATATTCCTGATGACTGATGTTAATAATACCATAGCTTAACATTCATTATCGTTGAATCAACACAAAATGTTTCTCAATCAAGACGTGATTTGACCAAATTTTCGATGACATTATCGTTATGAATACTCACCACTGCTGCAGTTTAATGATTACGCAGTGTAGTTCTCCTAATTGTGTTAATATCTTGATGCTTTTCAGGTGAATTAAATACTTATTGATTGATACCTGGAGCTTGAAAGAGTATCTAAATATTTTTGTAAATGAAGACACACCACATTGTATTAACGGTCTTCTGCGCGCAAGTTTCCAAGAACAGTGGGTTAAAAAACAACCTATAACGGCGTCGTATTGCGAACAGAATTAGTCTGATAGCCTGGAAACTTGGATGAACTAATCACAACATCGGTTAGTTACTAAACAGCCATTGGATAAAGTGCTGATGACGCATTTTTGCTTTACTTGTAACATTTCTTTCAGGTTTGTCGAGCAGTTTATGCGATGATGCAGACTTTACACGGTGATGCTTCAGGATACGTGCGTTCTTTGGACTTAGTTTTCTTTTTTACTAAGAAACACCAGGCTGCTACAGTTCTTCATCGTCATCTGCCCAAATCAAAACAAGAACTGCAAATCGAACACGGAGATTCTCTTTATATCGACTCCAATATGTGGAATGGTTATTCCAAAGGACTCAATAAACGTACAGGAAAAACCGGATTATTTCCAACCTATAAAACGAGAGACGTTTTTGCAATCGCAAAATATCCAAAGTATACTAACGTCAGCTGATAGGACCAGGGACGCCGGAAGCACGGGGGCTGAAAGGACAGCTGCCCTCTCTGCCTTCGGACCACGAGGGGGGAGGGGGTCGAGAGGGAGCAGGCAATGCCCTTCCCAGGTTCGTCACTCATTCTTTCAATGATTTATTCTCGAAGAAAAGCTAAAATACACCCGAAGCCGTTTGTGGAGCATTAAAAATTCAATGGAGGAGTTGAGGGAGTTTGGGAGGCGGTGCCCCATCCCGATGGGAGATGGCATCTTCTCTTAAACTCCCCTAACTCGGACCTTTGGCCTTCGAGAAATGCATGATTCGAAATGTCATGGCGGGGCTGCTAGTGCGAGCAAATGCCCTTTTTGCGGAGTCTGACACACCCTGTCCTGAAGTACTTTCAGCGCCCCTGCATATTACTTTGCAATGTGATGTTGAACTAGAGTTATCGCCTGTGTTCAATCTGAGAATAATATTCCGCTGGACTCCAAAAATGCTCAAACAAACGCAACGGATTTTCCACTTACAAAAGGGAAAACAATTTTGTTACAACAAAATTCCCAACATCCACTACCGTCAGTTGACAGGAAGTGATGTGGTGTTGTAGGACTGGAGTGCCGCTTTCGTTTGGTTTAACTCATTGATTTATTACAATAACATTAGTGGTTTGAGGTTTCTACGCCGAAAACAATATTGTCGAATTCATGAAAAATACGCAACGGACGAAGAAGCAAAGATGATGACAATTGACTTCCGCGTTCAACCAGGTCGGCGGGTGTAAAAGTTTTGTTTGACCACCAAAGGTATACTGTAATGTGTATGGTTTCCTAACCGATCCTAGTTTTCATGCCCGACCCCAATCTTTTTGCAAAGATTTAGTAAAAATGTTATCTCCATTTGAAATGATATCGGAACATACGTACGGGCTAGACTTAAAATATGTATGCACTATGAAAATAGGCCATACATTTCACTTAACTCTTTACCAAACGTAACGGCCAAAAACCGCTTGCGCCATTCACAAACATCACCATACAATTTTCATTATTTTTTTCATTTTTTGTCTTAAAAATATAGCTTATGACCCCTCCTTGGAACGAGCTCGTTGAAGCTATGCTATGTTTTCGACTCAAAAAATTAAAAACCTAGTTATTCAAGAATTTTATTTCAAAGTGTCGTTTGCCTTTCATGTTAGGAAAAGGGTTAACCCTTTACCCAACGAATCGGCCGCATCCGCCCGCGTAATGTGTAAATTCAGCAGTTGAAAAAACATTATTTTTCAAACAATTTCAACAAAACCATATCATGTGACCCCTCGTTGGAACGAGCTCGTCGAGCTCGTTCCAACGAGGGGTCACATGACATGGTTTTGTTGAAATTTTTTGAGAAATTTGAAAAAATGATATTTAAAATATTAAATTTTGATATCGTCTGCGTTGGGTAAAGGGTTAATCCAAATAGCATTGAATAACTAAACATTTTCATTTTTGCCCCCAAAACATAGCTTATGACCCCTCATTGGAACGAGCTGAGCGAGCTCATTCCATTGAGGGACCGTAAGCTATGTTTTTGAGCCAAACTTGAGAAATTAATCAACTTTTGGGGTTATTTTAGTAAATGGCGGTGGTCGATTTTTGCCATTATGTCGTGTAAAGGGTTAAGTGATTATGCGAAAATAAAATACAAACAAAAAATTAAAAAGCAAACAAAAGCTTCCCTACAGACCAATTCTATTCCCAAACTCAAGCCAGAAAATAAGCAGACTGCCATCTGAAAAATGAGGTTCCCAGAGGGTGAATTTAGTGATGCTACCCTGCATAGCATCACTAAATTTACCCTCTGTGAACCTCAATCTGAATCAGGGTCTCAAAACTAAAAAGAAAGAAGTACACCGCGGATAAATTGGCCCACTGTATGGGATAGCATCATCAAATTCACCCTCTGGGGACCTCATTCTACAAATATCAGACTGCTTATTTTCAGGCCTGCTCTAATTGCATGTAACGGCACCAGGCCATTTAATTACGGGTGCATGTGTCACTAATCTGACTATTATAATTTCAAATCTCGTCTGAAAGAGGGTTACGTTGATTGACACATTGGAGTTTTTCAGCTCTCTCTGAAACGTATGTATTTTATTTACTTCACTCTAAGTTCTGTACTAATACCGAACCTGGAGGAGGGGCGAAACTCGAAAGGGGGGGGGGGGGGCTGACCTCTCCGACAGGGGGGCTATAACATTTGACCTCCCAAACGAAGGAAAATGAGTGAAAATTGGTAAATTGGAGAACCAAAATAGAAGCAAATTGAGTATGTTTGTTGATTATTTAACCCTTTACCTAACCTGAAAAGCAGACGACACTTGCAAAAATAATTCTTGAATAACTATTTTTTTTTTCATTTTTTGTCTAAAAATCATAGGTTATGACCCCTCGTTGGAACGAGCTCGACGAGCTCGTTCCAACGAGGTTTCATAACCTATGTTTTTGAGACAAAAAATGAAAAAAATAATGAAAATTAATTGGCGATTTTTGAGAATAGCGCCAGCCGGTTTTGGCAGTTACCTTAGGTAAAGGGTTAAAGTAAACATATTATAATAAGGTCGGGAAATATTTCATCTATAAAGCCAGTTTGACGAACGACATTAAGGAATTTCGTGAGAATCACTATTCTCTATCAAAGTTCCAGTGCTGCACGGGTTCGAGACTGACAAGACGAGATATCTACATTCGATTGTCGGGAATTTCTCGTGAAGTCGGGTTTACTAGACTCTCCGACGGACTGACTAAAAATCTCCGGTGGGGGTGGGGTGGGGGTGGGGTGGGGTGGACCTCTCCGACGGGGGGGGGGGGGCTGTAGCCCCCTCTGACCCCCCCCCCCCCCCCCCTTGGCGCCACCACTGCTCCCAACACACTCGAACAAAGTCCTTTCAATGGACATGCAATGTGATTTAACAATTAGTTTAAATCGATGATCTCTGTGATGGTGAACTGGATTGCTGAGGCGTCAGCGAAAAACGTCGCAACCCAGTCGGCACCGCCCCCCCCCCCCTTCCCGCCCACCCCAGAAGAGAGCGGTAAGTCAGTCAACGCGCTAACTCGTCCCATGTTTGATGACGTGAAATGTGTTACAATGTGACTATTGTCATTTTTTCACAAGCATCAAAGTTTATTCTTGAAAAAATGATCAGCGCTTCTGAGACTTTGGGAAACTGAAAACAGGGAATTTTTTTTATTGTTGAGACCCCCACCCCCACGGACCCACCCACCCTCCCCACTCTAAGATGGTGGTGGTGGTGAAACGTTTCTACAAGTAACCAATTAGCTCTGAAGCAATCCAGGTATAGAGAGATCAATGGTTTAAATATGCTAAACAAAAACAGTTTTGTACCACCCCCACCCCAAACATTTCGGTGCAAATGACAACAATTTGACACAATAGTGAAAAGCTACAAACCATCTCAAAGTTAATCCATTCATTCACAAATGAATGGTCGTTTTTGACAAATGCATTGAAGAATGTCGGTGTGTGTCATGGGCGTCGCCATGGCCTGACCCCCACCCCTAGCCGCATAGTATGCACGAGCATGCTAGGGGGTCCGGGGGCAAGCACCCACCCCACCCGCCCCGGAAAATTTTTAAACTTAGTATCAAATGGAGCTAGTGGGCTTTGGGTGATTTATTTCCATTCTCCTTTCTTAACGTAAAAGGGCGTTCGTTCCCACCCCAACCCCCACCCCACCGGCAACGCCAATGTGCATCGCCCGTCACGTTCACGAGTGATCGGTATAAAAAAATGTTTACTTGTCAATACTAGGTATCTCCACCTTTGATTTGTAAATACCTTAGACACCTTTGATACCTCTGCCTCATATTGTGAATGAGAGTTCGATCTGTTTATCCCATTCCTAAACAAGAATGTTATACCAAAATTTCTAGCCGACCGCCTGGCGTACAGTACAGTCTCCGTGGACTGGTCATAATCTATGCGTGGGCAGTGATGTCCACAAATGCATTTAACAGATAATAAAAATCATCAGCAGCAAAATTTTAATTAATGAAGCACCGGGTTGTACCCGGTGCTTCATTAATTACATTTTTAATGATTATTCCTATAGGTAGTGTTTGGTATCTAATATTATTGCGTCCGTAGAAATATTGCCCACCCGTGGAAAGTGACCAATCCACGGCGGCCATCTGTACGTACATGTATCCGCGCACATACCCGTTGATATTGCACCACCAACGGGTTCTCTCATGGGCAGATAATATTCCACCCGGGGCATTGTACAAATGTGTTTAAAGAGTATAAAAGTGGCATAATAAATGGATCTAACAATGAAATGCACCTGTACAGATTTGATGTAACCATCTTGCCATTTAATTGTAATTTTCAAAACACTATCCCTTGCCTACACAATGGCCGCCGTGATGGTCAAGAGTTCACGCAGAACTTCTAAATTAAACTAGACTTTATCATTCAGGAGAATCATGGCTTTTCCAGATGAAAGACCATGATTTTTCATGCCCCACAGTGTCTGATGAATTGTTTTTAACTGTCTCAATGAAGTTCTTTCATTCATGTTATGAGAAAGGTGAGTAAAGTAGTCTCAAATGACTCCGTTTGATAAAAAAATGTTTAGGTAAAAACCATCATTAATGGTGGAGAGGGTTAATATCAATATCGTCGTTCGACAAGTTAATGACCGACAAAAGGAGTTACGTTTGTTTGGCACATACCCACTGAGTGCTGTGAATACCCTTACTACTTACAAATGTTTTTCCCTATAAGTTTTGCGTCCGGTAAAAGAAGTTACATTTCTCTGTGGCATTCCCATTTGTTGTTGTTGGTGTCCAAAAACAGATTATTTTTTCAAAATGTTTACATTTAGCAGCCCATGGAGGGTTAACAAATGCTTACCGGAATATTTTATCCATGCAACCGGTAATGTGACGCCAAGACCTATCAATGGCCATTTTCTCTTGAAAACCTACAAAATGTTTGTAATGAAATCCAGGGAAAACATGCTTTTTTTAAAACTTTTGATGGGTATCGCCATTACCCACCCCAAAAGGGGTTAACGCTTAGTTTTTAGAAAACCCTTATTACTTAGAAAAATGGTCGTTGCTCAATTCCACTTCCAACAAAGGAGATTATGTTTATCTCTCTGGTATACATTGCGTGCTGTGTGTGTCCGAAAACAGCCCATTTCAACAAAATTATGATGCTTGGTAGTCGGTAGATGGTTAATAAACGCTCATCGGAATATTTTGTCCATGCAACTTTTAATGTCACACAAAAACCTGCGAATAGTCATTTTTCTCGAAAACCAACAAGATGTTTTTAGAGAAATGTACAGAAAATGGGAATTTTAAGCTTTTAAGGGGTATCTTTCTTTTTCCTGCCAAAAATGGGTTAACACTTCGACTTTTGGATACCCTTGCTACTTACAAAATGGTTTGCGTATAAATTTTGCGCTCGATAAAAGAAGGTACTTTTCTTTGTGGCGTACCCATTGGGTGCTGTTGCTGCCCCAAAACAGCCCATTTTATCACAATTTTAACCTCTAGCAGTCCGTGGAGGGTTAACAAATGCTCACCAGAGTATTTTGTCCATGCAGCTTGTATTGTCACATCAACACCTGTGAGTGGCCAATTTTTCTTGAAAATCTACAAGACTCGTTTAGAGAAATCCACAGAAAACATGATTTTTATTTAGCTTTTGAGGGGTATTGCAGTTTAACCATCCCAAAACGGGTTAACGCTTAGTTTTTTAATACCCTTATTACTTACAGAAATGATCCACGGTGAATCCCACTTCCAATGAATGAAGTTATGTTTATCTCTCGGGTATCGTCTGGGTGCTTTAGGGGCCCTAAAACAGCTCTTTTCATCAAATTTTCGATGTTTGGCCGCCTGTGGAGGCTTACCGTATGCATCGCCTAATATCTCTTGTATATGAATGGTCGTGTCACAGACAGGCCTAATAATGATGAATGTTTAAAAAAAATCTGCAAGGCGTGTTTCGAGAAAGTGCATATAAAACCCAATTTGGGCAGTTTTTTGCCAATTCTGACAGAACAAGGGTTAAATCGAAAATTCCGCCACGATACGTTTTTAGATTTTGGGCCCCTCTATGTGTGTGCAAACGTTACTGAAAATCGGTTAGAAAATAGCTTCTGAATCGTACGGACAAAATGTGTGGAAAAAAAAACAAAAAAAAAACCAAAAATAATAATCCGTGGAAAAACAATAGTCTTTTCCAGAGGGAAAAGCCTAACTATTGGGATTCTTGTCTTCCACTTCATAAGACATTCGGTTAAATATACTTTCGAAAGAGTTGGAAAAACGTGGGCGGTTCAAAACGTGTTTGTGTAGTGTATTTGAGATTTGCGAACATGTCAATTTGTGGGCATTCTTGTAATAATTTCTGAAGAGTAACACCTTTAGTGGCATTGTCAATAAATTTCACATTTGATTTTGTTGGACTATGTCTTCGCTCTTGAACCATCTTCCATCCTAATATCTTGAGGAAAAAAACTACACAACTATGACCAGACAGTTGGATTCAGACGAAGAAAGAGAAACTGGACTTTACTCGTATTTTATTAATAGAAGACTACAAAGACGTAACGCGATAAAACTACGTCAGCTCTTTCATAGGTATAGTATACGTTTCACCCCTCCCCCGACCACATCGCCAACATTCTCACGCGATCAAACCATTTTTGAAGATGACTAAGTGAATGTTTGGGACCGGTAAAATCGATTTACGAACAGACTGTATTCATATAATATTTATATAGTAAAGAGGTCAGAGGTCCACGGTTCGATTCCCGCTAGTGGTAGCTGCTTTATGTCCTTGGGCAACGCACTTAATCCCGATTGCGCACACGGGACCACGGTGGCGTTGTGTACTAAGGCGCAATGCACGTCGATCATGCACCTGTCTTCAACCAATGCTTATTCTGCTTGTGTGGAGTTAGTACGTTTTGGGAGTCTGTCAGTTGCTCGTCGTTACTCGGGTACTACATCTTCCTTCACCTGTAAAACATCTAATATATACTGAGTCAAAAAAGAAAGTATAATAGAAACAAATGTGAAAAATAGCTTAACGGACGAAATATAATAGTTCTAATATTGCATGTTTGTGGACAAGAAGTCGTGCAAGGAGTTTAATGACATGCTGTTGTTGTCCATCCAACCGTATACAATTTTGCTACGGATTTCAAAATAGCACATGCTACCAGAGAATGTCAAATTGAATGGGCGACCGACGATTTTCTTTGTGTTATGTTGTGCTAGAGAGCCTGGGTTATTGAGAAAACACTCTAGTTTTTGTCTTCCGGCATTTTAAAAAATGCCAAGGTTAACCGAAAATCAGAGGTTGCGTGCCATTGGTATTCATGAGGCTGGCATACAGCCAGATGAGTTCGCTGCTGTGTTCGGAGTCACTGTGGCCACTATTTATCGTCTCATTGGAAGGTATGGAACTGCCGGATCTACTGCCGACCGGTCCTTACCGAACGTCATCGTACCGTCATAATGGAATGGGCACGTCAGCGTGTTCGCTAGACTCGGCAGCGTTGGGGCACAGTTCTTTTTATGTTCCGCTCCACAGTTTTCAAGGCATTTCCAAAAATGACATGCCTTACACTCTCTTCAAATGCAAATATTCTGTAACTCAGTTATCTAACCCATAACATGTATTACATTTCCCAAATCCACAAAAAAACATATAACACTATCTGACTAAGTAGAAATAAACAATCTGAATGTGGGTGGAATAATTTATTGTCGAAGGCAAGACTTCAACCTGAAAAATTGCATGAAAAAATGCC
Organism: Pictodentalium vernedei; assembly: GCA_031216915.1. Lineage (NCBI taxonomy): Eukaryota > Metazoa > Mollusca > Scaphopoda > Dentaliida > Dentaliidae > Pictodentalium > Pictodentalium vernedei. The sequence continues at coordinate 370,208,686 of CM062290.1, read as the reverse complement.
GAAACCAGTCATTTTCAGCCACCCAGCAGCCTCAAAAGCAGAATTTTCCCACCGACCCCACCTACCTACCCCTGGAGCAGAGCATCCCCTGTTTCTAAAATGCAAAAAAAAATTATGTTTCTATTTCATTTTTTAGTTACCTGTCTGGTAACAAACCCGTGTAAAAATTACATTTTAAAAAATAGCCAATTTTTCGAAACCACTGTTTCCCATAATTCATCTGGTAATTTACCCCTATGTATCAAACTCCAACTTTGGGATCAAAACTTCAAATTCTCTTATCCAACAAAAAGCCTAATGTAATCATATATCTGATACTAAATATATATCTCTATTTTACATGGCCTTAGTTTCAACATATACCCTATGTTTAGAATTTCACTCAGGCAAAATAATCTGGAGTCTATCCTGAGTTGAATGAACACAAACTACAAGTCTCTCTTTTCAACCAGTAAAAAGATACAGCATGGCCTTTCTGACTGCCAAATAGCTTTTGCGGACAGTTTTTGCCTGATTTTCACAACCTCACCACCTCAACCCTCACATTTCTCTGAGCCACTTTAGAGAGCATTAACCCACATTGACTACCCAGGACCTGTCAATAGCACTGTTAAATACAATAAAAATATAAAATAATAAGCAGTAATAACAATTGCTTTGGGGGTGGGGGAGGGGGTATTGCTCTCTAGATATGAAAGTGTAAACAGCTTAACGGACGGATGACATACATGTACAGACATGACACCAATGACCAAAATGAAAAAGTAGACACCATGACTGCAAATCTCTGGTCAACAATAACAACCAGGCTGTTCATAATTGCATATATTTGTCATGAATACAAGGCTTGGTGTTTAGGAAAGGCAGTGCTCTACCTTAATGTGGTTTCGAAATCTTGACGAAAATTCAAAACGGGTGCGAAATTAGGCTACATCAATAAAGTTCTCCAAATTTCCACTTATTTCCTTCCTGTTGTGCTGAGATATCACTTCGTGAATGTTAACTATCACTAACAATTGCACACACACCAGAAGTGATGCAAAAGTTTTTTGAAAAATGTTTTTTTTTTTTGGCTGTCCATCCATATTTATGAACAATGCCTTGCAGTTTTGAACACTAAAAATTAAAAATTGTACCTTTTTTTAGGTATGTGACGCCTTCGAAAATAATATGTCGCCTATTTTCAAGCTAACTTTTCCATTACCCATATAGCACCGTAAGCGGATGTTTTAAATCCGCCAGGCTAATTATTCGAATTAGCTCCCGTATCTTATCAGCAAGGAGGCAGTTTGCCCTTACGGACAATCCGACGACGAAAAATAGTGAATAGATAACGAGTAGTTTACTGGTCCATATTATTAACGATAATTCATACGACAGGCACGCCTATGAAATTTTGGGCAATGAGTTTAGTCAGAGGTGGCGGAAGCTGCAAAAAGTGTGTGTGTGGGGGGGGGGGGCACATCTTTCTGGGTACCGCAAGGGTGTAGGATGGAAAATAATTTTTCTTCCGGGGAGAAGAGGGGGGGGGGGTGTGTGTTCATGCAAGATGGTAGGGAAGTCAATCGGAAGTTGTGAAGTGGGACGAGACTGGGCGGTCGTTTCTTTTTTTTTGCATTGACATTCCTTATGCCATAACCGAGATACTTAAACAAGCCCCGTTTGAGAGAAGCATGAGAGGAAGAAAAGCTCACAATGGATTCCTTGTAACATTTACTATGATTCTTTGTGAATGTTGGTATAAAATGTTTGTATGCCATGCTAGATACTTTGGGTAGTCCAACGCACCGAAAGAGAATTGCTGAAGGAGTAAACGTGAAATAGTAAATAGAAAGGAAAAGAAATGGGGTAATAAGCCAACTCGAAGACAGAATGTTAATTCATTATGACGTCGTATTGGACAGTAACCCGTGTGTGCAGAGAGAGCATGAACAGCTGTCTAGGATATTTTTATTTATCTGGGTTTAATAACACTTTCGACAGCCAGGGTCATCTCGCGTCGAACAGGAACCTGGAGTTCCAAGAGTCTAGGGTATAAGAACATGTTTAAGAGTATGTTGGTTCTTGTGGCTGGTATCAGAGTATAAAGAACTAAAAATCTGAAGCGAGGCTCGGTAATAATTTAATCCAACAGCTCGACAGAGCTGGTGGATTAAATTATTACTGACCCTCCCAACAAACCAGGATGATTCGCCCATTTCGCCATTCACAGTATTGACTGAAATGATGCCTCCCAGCGCTCCAGTGTTTACAGGTTAACATAATAAAATTTTGTACAACGTCAAAAATGTCATGTCAGTGTTCGAAAATTCTGAACCAAACTGTAACGTTGAGAGATATTGCGTGACAGGCAGAGCATTGATTGTATCATTGCAGAAATTTATAGACTGGGCAGTGCAAGAGAAAATGTCCAGGTGTTTCGACCTGTCCACATTGGCACAAGGGAGAAAGTGATAAATGGTTATCATATAAGTGGGCGTTTAGGTTACTGAAACGCAACAGCAACCTACAATTGAGTATTTTGGCTACACGATATGTGTTGCCGCTATAAAATAGGGCAGTTGAAGGCTGCCATTGTTGGGGAATTTTTTTAAATTATATTAGAGAAGATTTCTTTTGGATAGGCGAGGGTAGGCCATTTCATTGGTTAGTGACGTTGGGGATGAATGAGTACTAGTGCAAGTTTGTGCAACAAAACGGAATTAGATGGTGCCTCACGGGGACCGGACCACATGCCTTTGAGACACTGATGTATTCCATCACATCGTGGACATCACAATAATGAAGAGTAATGGTGTGAAAGGTTTGTTGAGCGGTTGGAAGGCGGCCTGGAGTGGGGAATTAGAATCGTCAACTGTTGATATGGCACAAGTATTTTTTATCAATTTTATTAACTTGGGTAAAATATCAGACATAAACCATTTAATTTTTATTTTTTAAGTTTGCATTGGTTATAAAAGAGAGAATGCGGCAGCCAACAAGAGCGTGCGGGAGGACCTGAGAAACAGATTTTAACTTTTTTAGACATTGTTTAAGTGGTTGATAGAAGGAATTCCTGTTACATCATTACCTGTAAATGATTTCAGAGTTTCCCACGACTGGGACGGTGGTGTTTCGTGGGTACTCAAGGTGGACTGGACTTTGGACACGTAAGAGTTGCTACAGCTTCGTTTTTTATGTTTGTATTTTTCCCATGAACGTGGGGCCTGTGGTGCTTGGCTATGAGATTTAACCGTTTCCTCTCTCTGATAAGGAGACATATTCCGTTGTGCATCCATTGGGGCTGTGTCGTTCTTGAAGTATTGAGTTTGGTAGGAATGTATTTGGCTACAATGTCGAGTTCTTTTCTGGTGAAACTGGAAACTGTCAAATCAAGACTTGATTTATTGAAAAGAATATCACGTCGCTCATTAGTATAGGCAGCGTGTAAGGCTTGATAATTCCCATCGGAATTTAATCAAACACGTCTCCTGAAGATTGAGGGTGATTGTTTTGAAAATTCCATTTCTATAGACACTGGACAGGTGTAGCGCATTATGTCTGGTATTATTGGATATAAGACCCCCACATCCTAATACGTTGACTGTGTAGCTAGCAGCGAATAAATCAATCATCGGAGCAGACGATTTGGTAAAGTAAGTGGCTCACTCACAAGTTGTCGTTTATTGAAATACAAACATGTCCGCGAAATGGTCATTTGGAGAAACAATTTGGTTGTCATTAAAATCACCAGTAATAATTAAATCATCCGTTGACGTGTCTTTGGCTTTTCAATATATACCGATATAATATCCCATATCTCTGGGACACTGCTAGTAGGTCGATAGAGCTACCTTAGTAATAGCGATCTGCGGCTCTTTGTAAAGACTTCTACACATATGAATTGAGAGTTGGGGTTTCCAGATCGAGTGTGTGACAAAAATAGATACCATCTTTAATGTAAATGGCACCTCCTCTTGTCTAGCTGTTAAACCGCAAGGGTTTCTGAAAGCCTTGAATCAGAATTTCAGATGACTGGTCTGCACGCCAAAACCAAGTCTCTGTAAAAGCTATGATGTCAAATCCAGGCGATTCACATTGAATAAGACATACAGTTAAAACTAGAAGTCCTGTCACGAATAGTGCGCCTATTTAGGCTTAATTGCGTGTTGGAATTGCGCGTAATTGCCATTATCGAATGGCATCCAAAGCACGGCAGGCTCTCTTGGTTACTCATAACAAACACATGCAATGTTTCTGCCAATGGACCTCCGGGTTACCCGGAGGTCCATTGGCCTAAACATTGCTTGTGCACAGGCCATATGTACAAAATTTGATAGCTTTACTTGGGCCATAACGCGTACATTAACGCGCATATCAACGTGCTATTTGTGCGCATTTCATGACAGGACTTCTAGTTTTAACTGTAGTTTAGGCCTAAAGCTCTGCCTGTTCAGATGGAGGATTTTTGAAGTGCTTCAAATATTATCTGACTTGTCTAGGGCTGGACATGGGTGTGTTTCAATGTCTCCTGACACTATTAAAATCATAACCAAGATACTCAAAAGCAAGCAGGCAACAGGGTTGTGAACATTGCTATTAGTGAGTATGTATTCATCGAAAGACCTGGTTGCTTTCATGGCTTAAAATATTTTTTTTTAGTCATAGAGTAACAGTCGAAGTTAGCTGGATTCATGTGGCGCATGGTGAAATTAATTTGTTGGCAGACAATTACGGAAGCCCATTGGGACCAACATGTGTAGTGGGAGCATTGCGAATATTCGCATTCAACATGCGAATATTCGCATTCACATTGCGACTATTCGCATTCACACTACGAATATTCGCATTCACATTGCGAATATGCTCATTCACATTGCGAATATTCGCATTCACACTGCGAACATTCGTATTGACATTGCGAATATTCGTATTCACATTTCGAATATGCTCATTCAAATTGCGAATATTCGCATTCAATATTGTGAATATTTGCATTCAACATTGCGAATATTCGCATTCAACCCATTGGAGCCAATATGTGCAGTGGGAGCATTGCGAATATTCGCATTCTACTTTGCGAATATTCGCATTCAACATTGCGAATATATTGAATGCGAATATTCGCAATGTTGAGTGCGAATATTCGCAAAGTAGAATGCAAATATTCGCGATGTTAAATGCGAATATTCGCAATGTTAAGTGCGAATATTCGCAGTGTTGAATGCGAATATTCGCAATGCTTGATCCCCTTCTACACATGGTGGCCTCAATGGACTTCCGTAGAAAATATATGGCAACCATAGCAGTGAGGCTGTTATTTAAGTCAACCCCACTCAACTGTAAGTAGAGGTAAACTAAGGCGTATAAAGATGGATGGCTTGGTAGACTGTGTTTTAAGCGTCCAGCACAAACTGCAGCATTGAATTGGAAATTCGTTTAGAAGTTTGTCATTCAGTTACAGAGTCGGAAGTGCAACGATGAGAGAAATAGTGATTGACGTATGCAATGCTATTTGGGACACTCTTTAATATGAACTCCTTCCTCCACCAAACGAATCCAAGTGGAAAGAAATTGCAGCTGAATTTGACGAGAAATGGGATTTCCCAAATTGCATCGGTGCCATCGATGGGAAGCATGTGATGATACAATCACCGCCCAACTCGGGGTCCACCTTTTTTAACTATAAAGGATTTTTCTCGATTGTTTTGCAAGCTCTGGTGGACGCTAGTTACAGATTCATAGTGGTTGATATTATAAGATACACAGTTTGTTGATGGCCTAATATGGTATATATGGTGTCAGTTAATTCCATATTGGCCGAGAGCGAAGTAACGAATATATCTTACCGACTGCTGCATCGATTCACAGAACTAATAACAACAGCGATCAAAATTAAATGAGAGAATTCTCACAATGTGTTCACGTGTCTTTGCCTTGTTACAATTTATGGGAGAGTGCCTAAATTGTAACAAGGCAAATTCATACATACCAAACAGTTTCATTTTGAAGGTAACATGATACACATCCACAGAATATTAAGCCTTTGAAGTTGCCTAACCTGCACTTCAGACCAAATATGGGCTTCCAGCACTCAATCTTTCAACTTGAAGCGTTTATCGGCTGCCGCCATTTTGAATAATCAATGAACAAAGGGGAGATTACCCTTAGGTGTCAGCGTATATTGATGTTGACAGGCAGCATATGGTTTTATATGCAGTCTGCATGTGACGTCTTTGAACCAATGAAATTCCCAGGTACTTGTAGGAGGTAAGATATAGGGTCATGTGGTAGAGACAGCGACGGTCGAGTTTTCGAGAAGTCAGCTTTGGGAAAGGCGCTGAGGAACGATACACTGGAGATACCAGCAGAGATTCGAATTGGAGATGATACTCAGGAGGCCTTGCCGCCGAATGTTGTCGTGGCAGATGAAGCATTCCCTCTGAAACAGAACGTGATGAGACCGTACCCAGGGCCGGCGATGTCTCACAAAAGATAAGAAAATATTCATCTATCAAGGGCAAGAAGGGTTGTCGAGAATGCTTTCGGGCTTTTGGCTCAAAGATGGAGGATATTCCATAGAAAGATCAACCTTGATGTCAGAAATGTTGATGCGGTTGTGAAAGCATGTATCGTATTGCATAACTTTCTTCAGCAAGCAAAAAACTGGAACACAACGGATTCTGATGTGGACCTTGATCTCCCAGGGGGATTTTTTATCCGTAAATCGACAAGGCGGGAACCAATCGACATTTGGCGCGATAGCTGTTTGGGAGAAATCTACTGAGTTTTTCAACAGCGAATATGGGTCTGCTCCATGGCAGGATGAAGTTGCGTTGGCGTTGTGAATTACCTGTGACTCAGGCTGATTATGTCGATTAAAATAAATAAATATTGACATTGCGATGGAGATTTGAATCCTTATGCTACAAATGCATGTGCCACCAAGAGTATATCCCAAGGTGTATAAGGAATGCTGGGGGGGGGGGGGGGGGGCGTGATCTCAGTTGGTAAGGCGGTCGCCGTCAAAATAGAGTTGTTCACCTCTGGGTCGAGGGTTCGAATCCAGGTGATTGGGCTCCTGACGATAACTCTTGGACAGGAAACGACTCTTAACGACTTACGTGGACTGGTGGTTGGGTACCAAATGGGGTCCGGTATATAAATATTAAAATTTCCTTACTTCGCATATCAACTTCTCCGTTGACTCCGCCATGGTTGTATGGATTTGTCGGCGACAAAATTAGAACATATTTTCTTCGAACAGCACGAGAAACTCGATCTCGGTGTGCGAAAATTCCATTTGTCGACGACGCGAATTCAGTGGAAAAATTCGTTCGCTCGCGCCCGGTGTGTTTCTACCTTTAGCCTTTTACCAAACACAGGGGCAGCAAATTAAACAATAGAAGGCTAATTTGACCTGAAATATCCCGACACTCTGTCAATAAATTGTATCAATATGGTTGTCATTGGAACCGGCTCAAAGAGCCGGTTCCAATGACAACCATATTTGTAAGGTTATTTGTAAATATTGATTATTATTCAAAAAGTATCAAATTGAGTTTATGTTTTATAAATTAAAAAGCTGTGTTGGGTAAACGGTTAACATGTGTTGTATACAACAGTGGTTCAACCATGGTGGATCATGGGACACTCATAGCCAGGGTTGGACTATAATCAAAGTAAACGGTCAATATCTCGAGTTGCCCAAAGGATTCGAACGGTCACCCCCCCCCCCCCCCCCCTGAATCTTCAAGAGGTAACCCTGGACTAATGGAAACTGCAAAGAAAAAACTTTAACCGGCAAAACCAGGTCTGACAAAAAATCCCCATCTGGCTTCCGGACTACTAGTATTGGGAGAAAAAATAATTCAAAACACAATATGCTGTTGATGAAGGAAAAGCGGGATGTACTGTATTGTGGCAATTATTTCATGCTGTGATCTGCATTAAGGGAACAAATTTCTGCATGAAATATGATGAGTAATTGACAAAAATGTAAGAAAGGTAATAAAAATGTAATATTTGTTACATATTTAACCCATGAAAAGCAAACGACACTTGCCCCAAAAAATTATTGAATAACTAATTTTTTTCATTTTTTGTCTCAAAAACATAGGTTATGACCCCTCGTTGGAACGAGCTCGATGAGCTCGTTCCAACGAGGGGCTATAACCTATATTTTTGAGACAAAAAAATGAAAAAATAATGAAAATTAATTGGCGATTTTTGAGAATAGCGCTGGCCTGTTTTGGACGTTACGATGGGTAAAGGGTTAAAAGTAACTGTAATATAATATAACAATCAAATCTTCAAAATGTAATAGAATATAATAGGAATAAAATCAGAAGTAATAATAAGATAATATATTACATTTGGAAGTAATAGACCCCAGCCCTGCTCATAGCATGTATGGATTCTCGCAACCATTCTCCCAAATTTAGATGAAATGTAAGCCCTGAATCTGGAAACAATACAATTCATTGCTACAGTACAGCCGCCAAGGACTGGTGACTTTCCACGGGTGGGCAATATTTCCACGGATGCAATAATATTGGATTCCAAACACTAATTATAGGAATAATCATCAAAATCTTAATTAATGAAGCAGCAGTTACAACCCGGTGCTTCATTTATTAAAATTGTGCCGATGATGATTTTTAAAACCTAGTAAACGCATGCGTTAACATCACTGCCTACGTGTGGATTACGACTTGTCCACTGCGACTGCACTGTACACATTTTGCAATCTGTGAATGGTAATGTGAGAAATTCTGTTTTGGTTCATTTTTTTAGCGTTCATCTTCATCCTACCAACGCTCAATTCAGGAAAGGTACTGCATGCTTCCGGTGCTTCATTAATTACATTTTTGATGATGATTATTCCTATAATTAGTGTTTAGAATCTGATATTATTGCGTCCGTGGAAGTATTGCCCACCCGTGGAAAGTGACCAATCCACGGCGGCCTTACTGTAAGTGCGCGCAATATAGTAATTATATACTACAAAAGTTTGCTAAGCACCACAGATTTGACACATCACTGTGAAATTTGCTTGTTACATATATTTGGTGGATATGATTGAGGAGGGTATTGAGATGGTCCCCAGTGTTTTACATTAGCTCTTTTGACGGGCAGACTTTTCGTGACAGTCATGGAAAGCATGTACCCCTTGCTTGCAATTTCAGCCCGTCCAGTCAAGCCAAGAAGTGTCCAGGAGCTTGGTGCCATGATGGTCCAAGAATGGAACAACACCCTACAAAGAACCATCAGGAACCTGACTGGGAGCATGAGAAGGCGTTGTTAAGCTGTAATTAACAGTAATGGGTCTCATACTCGATACTGAACCCATATAACTTCGCACCGTCAACTTTTTAGCAAATTTGAAAAATTTCCTCTTTTTCCAGTAATATCCATTTTCCATGGTTATCGTATGCAAAAGCTAAAAAATAATGTCAAACACAAACAAAATCTTAATTTTTGTACTTAAATCATTAAAGATATAATTAAATAAAAAATATATACACTTCTCATAACAATATTTCAACTAAAACGTAAAACAGGTAGTTGGGTATACTTGGTGCTTAACAAACTTTGAGTAGTGTACAAACACACGATCAACATGAAGATAGTGAATTTGTCATTTTATTGGGACAGCTGTGCTTGCGGCTCTCCTGACACAGACATGAATAAATCATTACCAGATATGGTAAAATAAATATGGCTTGCGGTTGAAACATTCAACCAACTGGCTTGTAGATATATAGAGGGTATCTCATGTTTTTGAGTGGATACCGAAAATTATCTCACCCGTGACCGAATCCCCCAAGCGCTCGCGAAAAATAAACATTTATCTCGTTTACGGGTGAGATCATTTTCGGTATCCACCCAAAAACGCAAGATTTTCTTTTTGTGAAACGCTTTTCAGAAGAATCTGATAATTTCTATCGATAATTCCACTCGTTTCAACCTTGAATTGATGCATGAAAGTAAACAGCTGATGAACATTGATTCGCGGACGTGATTAGATCGTTACTTGGAACAGGTAGCGTCTTGCGATCTGATTCAGCTGGCGGGAATTATGCATCAATTCAAGGTGAATACGTGTTGAATTATTGCTGGAAATGATTGATATCCACTCAAAAACACTAGATTTTCTCTTCTTTTTTAGAATAAATTGATCATTTCCAGTGATAATTTGACTCGTATTCACCTTGAAGTGATGCATTGAAAGCCGACATTTTGATTGATACCGTAAAAGTGAAAATGTCTACATCTTCACAGTGGGAGATACGATTTCTATCTTTTCGCCTTTTTTTCGATAATCTATCGTTTAGCGTATAGTAAAAATCATTAACAAAGATATGAATAGAAATGATATTTTTAACTATCTTCTAGACACATATAGTGCTGAAATAATCTATTTTACAGCTAGCCCATAAGGATTATCAATTTTTGATGTTAATCATTTTTATTTATTTATTTCAGTACAATGGCTAATCGGGACCGCAACATGGATATAAAGAAAAGTTTAGTCAGTCGTTTATATCCATGTTGCCCATTTTAAGAGATTTCCACCCAAAGCATTGGATCCTATTTTAGCAGTAAAACAGAGCTTCTTTACCACAGAAAACAAACACTGGTTCACTTCTCGGGGTTCTCATGGGGGTAGACGTGTTAGTTCCACAGCTCTGGATGTTCATAGCACACAGAGAGCATTTCATTAGGACATTGATACCCAGTAACCACAAGCTCGGCGTTCAGAGCTAGTGTTGCATTGGATACTTTTTATCATTAGCTCTATCTGTACAGGCGCGTAGTCAGGGGGTACTCTATCCAGTTTTTGTTTTGGATTTTTTTTTTTTGGGGGGGGGGGGGGTGACAAACATGATACTTGAAAGGCCATTCTAGGTTTCGGGAACCTCTTTGTCCTAACTAGGACCCTCCGGCTATTATCCCCCCCCCCCTCCTCCCACACTCCTCTCAAGGCAATTGAGAGGAAGGAGTAACGACTGGGGGTCCTAGTTAGCACTAGGCCTTACCAGAGAAAAGTTTGAAAAATATTTGGAAGGACATTATGGGGGTTCGGAGGCTTTTCCGTATACCAACTAGGGTCCTCCAGTCTGTAAACCCACCTCCCACGTCTCTGAATGTAAGTGGGAGGACTGAGTAACGACCGTGGGGTCCTAGTTAGAATTAGGCCTCACCCGAGAAAAATTTGCAAAATCCTTTGCTTGAAAGCGAATCTGTGGCATTTATAGCGCGTGAAGCCCTATAATGGAGATTAGTTTGGACTCTATGATTTATGAAAAACTTGCATTGAGTCAATGTTTTGAGGGGGAGGGGCAGCAAAGAGTTTAGGGGACCTTCGCCACTTGCTGTGTAATGTCTCTACTCATCATGTAATATCTGCAATAACACAAAACATGGTGATAAAAATAGTAATAACTTAGAGCCCTACGACCTCGCAAGACCGATTTTTTTCGGTCCAAGGCATAATTTCACCCCATTTTGTCTTATCATAAGAGGTCTATACACGGGGCATTGATGATAAAATAATAACTGCAGTCTGCAGATTGCAGTTATTATTTTATCCTCCCTGTACATTGATAATGGACTGAACCATCCCATTGTAAGGGTACAAAAAGGCGGCCCATTTCGGGAAACGAGGATTTAAAGGGTTAAACTTGGATTCGATTTGAAATCACCCCAATGATGCAGTTCGATTAAATTTACGTCGTGCTAATTGGGAAATGTTCCAATCGTTGAGATGTTCTGAAAACCCATCAAGTGTCTCCTCTTGCACTCTTCAAATTTTCTGATCACAAATACCCCGCCCCCCCCCCCCCTCCCCTCCATTGTGGGCCCCGATGTGACACATCTTGGTTTAGCCTTGACAATAGCATCCCAAAGTTATCTTCACGTAAGTGTTCTCAGTTAATGAAGGTGCAGTTTCTAACATCCAATTGACTGTGGTCAAAGAAATTGGTCATGTCGATCGGCAATGTTCCGGTAAGACTAAAATACCCGCCCTCTGATTGGACGAGAGCTCTCTACGGTTTTTTTCCTATGTTTACGGTTCCAGTACCATATGTTAGCGCCTGACGCCACAACGCGAAATAGCTGAAATAAGGAACCTTGCCCATTTCGCAATTATTCTGTCAATGGAGTGATTTTTCACACGTGTCGCAGACGGTGTTCCGAATAAAGTGTTGTTAACCCTTTACCTAACGTAACGGCCAAAACCGGCCAGCGCTATTCTCAAAAATCGCCAATTAATTTTCATTATCTTTTTCATTTTTTGTCTCAAAAACATAGGTTATGACCCCTCGTTGGAACGAGCTCGTCGAGCTCGTTCCAACGAGGGGTCATAACCTATGTTTTTGAGACAAAAAATGAAAAAAATTAGTTATTCAAGAATTATTTTTGCAAGTGTCGTCTGCTTTTCAGGTTAGGTAAAGGGTTAAAACTACAAATCTGTTTACGATTTGAACTAAGATGGAGTGATCTCGACCTTCATCTGATATATTATTTGTCCAGTGATCCCGTGGGGTACACGAAAGGTTTATTTACTATTACTATAATTTAATGTAATGTCGTGGTTAAAGGCAGTGTCATTCTGTCACGTGTTCTACCAATAGCTCACTAAGAAGCGAAGATATGTGTACATAACAGCAGTTACTGCACGGCAGATTCATGTCACTGGCAGTGGAGCAAATATGGGTCATACCCCCACCCCACCCAAAGGCACATTAGTTTGAGAGTTAAAAACCAAAATCATTTAAAAGAATGGATAGTCGTTTTCGTTCCAAGCGGCCTGGGGCGACATTATAGAAAATAATAAAAACATACTCAAAGAAGTGACCGTACCAGACGCAGATGTTTGATCACTGCAGACTTTTTTTTGTTTTTTCTCTTCAACTGCAGTGAGATTAGCCCTGCATGCCTCGAGCTTTAACAGGAATTTCTTTCCCTGGTAACGTCGTCGCATTCGTTCTTTAATATGACTCCAGATATCCCCTTTCGTACAGATATGGTTGAAAACAGCCTTTGTGGCTTCAAAACATTCTGGGTAACATCTTCCGAATGCTCTGCAGTTGGTCGCGACATCGTCTGCGAACTTGTTAAACTCCTCATCCAAAAAGTAACTGACATTTCGGAAGTTACACCCCTTATATGGCCGTTGACTTAATACCCTGTTCCTCATAACGCAGTCGGGTATGCTTTTAAAACTGACACACGTCGCTTTCTGTATCGCTTGGGCTGGGTAAACAGTTAGAAAAGTCAGGCACATTTCATCGGATGTTGCATCTCCCCAGTATGTAGTTTTCTTGGCACTCTCAGAATTGAAAGTACAGGATGATCTAATTCCATCAACAGGAAAAATGCGAAGTGGAGGATTTACTCTAAAAGAAAGAAGGTAAAGGTATCTCACGCACAGTCATTATATATTATACAATGTTTATTAAATGCTACCTCGTGGAATAACGCCACGACAGAAGCGGGTGCCTTCTATTTATATGACAACCTCAAATAGATTTCCAATATTGCTGTACTTTCCTCATCAATTTTGGTTCGCCGGCAAACGAGTCCCTCGAAGATTTTGCGAAAGCGAAATAAAACCACGAGTGTCGTTGCCCTCACCACTGAACACACATAATATTTCCTTTTATCTCACAATCGGGGCGTTTTTTGCACTTTTACGCAATTAAAGTTTAATGTATCTGGGCCCTTGTTCCGAATCCGTTTCAAGGGCCCCTGATACAAGTGCGTGATTCTGCTGTTGCCAAAACAACGGTATTAATATCATTTTTCGATCGCTTCGCGTTTTTTCCCTTCAGAGAAAACAATATTAGGTGAGGCGAAGCCGAACCTAATATTGTTTTCTCTGAGCCGTATATGGCACTGTATCTGCCAACTAAATGCTCTGTAACGTATTTATTATGCACGACATGCTAAAATGTCACTGGGGAAGTAAACTCAACGAATAGTTAAATTATGCGCACTTTTCGGCATCTTGGGCTGGTTTGTAGCCTATTATTGTGATTTTCCTGAACGCTCGAGTCAAGGCTTCTCTCTTGAAGTTAAATGATCAGCTTTCGCTGTGAAATGTGGAAAACTCCACCTCAATAAACGATGAACGGCATATTTTAAAATATAATAAACCTTTACACCAAAAGGGATATTTAATTCACCAGTAATTATCGCAAAAGTAACAACCAAATTCACGTTGACGAAACACGCAGTTGCTCCACTTCGCAAGACAGTATTCAGTAAAGTGAATCCCAGTGACGTAATTTTCTCTGAAGTGTAACGTCACCACTGACCTCAATATGGAGACCAATGAACGCTATTCTATTTTTCAATTTGCGTCTTTCCATCGATAAGGCAAATGAAAAAGTTCCTCTTAAAATAGTTTTAACACATTTTGTGGTCAATATTGTGAGATAAATTTATTATCACCACAGTGTGTGTCTCCGGAAATTCTGATCAAGTCTCGTTGTAGGCACAGAATCGCATTTCGACTCGCCCTAACGGGCTCGTCGAAATACTATTCTGTTCCTACAGCTCGACTTGATCTGAATTCCCGGAGACACACACTGTGGTGATAATCTGTATATCTTTTGTTCTTCTGTTGACATTTCGGTTGTGGTATTTAGTTTTTAAATGTCCAGTGTCATAGTAAACAAATTATTACAACAGTCAAGCCATCTGTGTTGGCCTATTTTTTCTTGTTATTTCAACAGCGCCTTGTTGGATCTGGCCTCGTGAACTCGACGGAATGTGATTTGTTACACGGCTGTTCTATGAAATCCGGGAGCGCGGTGGGTCAGTGGTAGACTGTTGAACTTCTATGCTAGAGGTCCCGAGTTCGATCCCCATCAGGGACGACTCGCGTTGTGTCCTTGGGCAAGGCACTTTATCCCGGTTGCCAACATGGGGGCACGATGACGTCGTGTACTAAGGCGTACTGCACGTCGATTGTGCACATGTCTTCAACCGCTGTAACCCTGCTTGAACCCTGCTTGAACGGAGCTTGAACAGAGTTAGAATGTTGAGGAGCTGACAGTTGCTCGTCGATGATCGGTGCTTCTCTCCAGGTACTCCGGCTTGCTCCACCCGTAAAACTGCCACGGTCACGATTAGTCATTGTGCATAAGTATGTGACCTTAAACACCAATACATAAATATTCTATGAAATCCCATCTGTAGCGACACAAAACCATGCGGAAAATACAAATCCATTCCGCACACCTGTGCGGAACAGAACCCGTCGACGGACTATTTTTGAATAGAAGCGAAATCTCACTGGAACTTTCTACAATCCGTGCTTCGCAATTACAATTTGAATCCCTAGCGATAGCTAAAACACGCCTCTGAGTTCCAGTGTGTTCTATGTACCAGTAGGCACATGCAGGGCACCAAATAGTAACACGGGTTACCCTCGAAAATTTGGTTGTGGTTTTTTTTTATTGATAGTTGTCAAATGAATTGCTGGGTGTCCTTCTAATAATTGTTTTTTAGACGGGAAGGAATGTAATAAACACAGAACGACACGGGCGTGTGAATGGGTTAATCGAAATGGCACGAGGATCAGCGCGGAAGGATCCCTTATAAAAAGTACCATGGTAAACCATGGTAAATCCCAAAATACCCTGGTAATACCATGGTATACCATGGTATTACCAGGGTATTTTGGGATTTCTCATGGTTTACCATGGTACTTTTTTATAAGGGATACAACGACAGTCCGCTGTGGCCTCTCGCTTTGTCCTTCCGCGCTCGCACTCTTGCCATATCGATTAACCCATTCACACGCCTGTATCGTTCTGTGTATAACCCAGCGCAATTAGCTGTTGTAATCAGTCAGAACACAACGAGGGCGGAGTACGAGGGCAGTGGCGTAGATAAATGGGGGGGGGGGCGGATCCCCCCCCCCCCCCCAGAAATTTTGTCGGAAATTCTTTGGGACCATTTTTAGGCGAACTTATGCCTAATAACATTAAAATGCTGGCTTTCGGGATAAAAACATGCCATTTTGGGTACATTTTGGGTAAAAAAAAAACCCAATTTGCAGTAAACAACAGATTCTTTCTTTCTGTTTGTTTGGGCTTTTGTTGTTGTTACACTGTCGAAAAATTTTCGGTCTGTCGGGAAATTTTGGGCTTGCCCCTCCGCCAGCAAAAAGCTATCTACGCCACTGTACGAGGGACTGGGATCAACTATACTAGTTAGAGTTTTTTCATTTATTCCACGGGTGTAGTGGAATACAAGAAAAACTCAACGAAGGGCCGTTGATTCTCGTTCCCCGTACTCTACCCGAGTTGTGTTCTGTATTTATACCACCATTAAACTTGAATTAAGTCGACGAAGCTGATATTTTTAGAGAAAATTATTTCCTTCGGTGGTTTGAGTACATTCTAACTTGACGCTTTTTTGTGTCGAAGTATTTCATTCACGTCATGACGTAAACCAAATGCTTAATGACAAATCGGCTGTGTTCTCACAACACATTCTTTTGTTTTTCTGGTTTCCAAAGTTCGGATTTAAAAAGAAAAGCGTTCAGCATACGTTAGAAAAGAAAATCCACGATCATGAGTGTGTACCAGTGATTTACTCAAGAAGCTCAGAAGAGCATGAAAAATGGAAAAGAATCTGTAGGCCTAAACGAGTTACCATTTTCGGTTCTTTGCATTTTCTGTAGCTTTTACCCACTTCCGGCTATGTCTGGCCTCTACTGAGTTTCTCCATCATCAACTACTAGGGGTGGTACCTCCCTGTTAAGATTTAAGGATCAGTTACTTATAACAATAATGACAAAATACCTGTGTGTTTTCGGGTCATCATAATGATACGTTTCATCAACACCAAGCATTGCAATACGTGTTCCATTCCTAGTTATCTCTAAATCTGCCTGGCGACCTAGAATGATCAGGACAGTTTGTGTGTTTAGTTATCACCAGAAACAAAAAATGGAAGATATTGCAATAATATTATCAGTCAATAACGTAAATAACATTTTCTGGCCAGGCCATAGAGAGATCGGTCGGGAATAGCCATCATTCAGAAACATGTCGTCTCTTGAGTTCCAATGTGTTCTATGTGCCTACAGGCACATAGAACACATTGGAACTCAGGAGACGATATGCCTTTAAACACCAATAAATAAAATTAATATCGTGAACACGGAATATTCGACAAAAATTTACGATGTTGGGCATTACCACATGCTGCAACTGGCCGGCGGCGGTGTTTTACGAGGGTAATTTCTGTTGAAAATGTTATGGTCCCTACCCCCGCCCATATTAATGAATGTAGTCCCCCTCTACCAAAGAAACATTAACCCTTTACCCAACGTAACGGCCAAAACCGGCCATCGCTATTCTCAAAAATCGCCAATTAATTTTCATTATTTTTTTATTTTTTGTCTCAAAAACATAGGTTATGACCCCTCGTTGGAACGAGCTGGACGAGCTCGTTCCAACGAGGGGTCATAACCTATGTTTTTGAGACAAAAAATGAAAAAAAATTAGTTATTCAAGAAATTTTTTTGCAAGTGTCGTCTGCTTTTCATGTTAGGTAAGGGGTTAAAAGGAGAAAAGATGCTTTGCAGGCGTAATCTAATTGATCACAAAATGATAAAGTTGGTTGAAATTATTGTGTGAATAGATCACCGCATCAGATGGACAACCAGATCGACTAAAAGAATCTTTGTGCAGAAGAGATATGGAGATATCAACTATTTTCAGAGAGGAGAGCCTTTTCTTGCAGATGGTGAAATGAGCGTGTGAATGATTTTTTTTTGACAAGCCGTTAACGTTAGCATATGCGGATGCGGGTGTGGAGGCGCACTCATTTTTACAAGCAGCGAGACTAGGAGGACAAGGTATTATCAGCGATAATACATAGTTGAGCTGGGCGGGTTAGACTTTGTCAGATTCGGTTTCGGTTCGGTTGCAGAGAAAAACCTCGGGTTCAGTTCGGTTTTTCTATGTGTTGAGAGCATATAGTAAATATCACTTTAGACTACTTAACTTGGAAAAAAATCTGCAACAGTTACTACGATACGACTCTCCACAAAATGCCATTATCTAAGCATCTCCATTGGATTCAGCATAATTCCTCTTTGGTCATTCTTCAGGATGCTACGGGACCAGTTGCTTTGCCCATTGTGTCCGTAAAAACACAAATTATGTAACAAATTAATAAATGTCTTATCTATGTTGTTTCTCATTGTCACATTTTCTCCCTTATTGACTCGTCCGGTGGACGTCCGGTGGTGTCCGGTCGACGTTCGGTGGTGTCCGGCGGACGCCCGGTGGACGAGTCAGTAAGGGCGAAAATATGACAATGCGAATACGACATATTCGCCTTTTGAAGGAAGACTAACTGATGAGAGTCCATAGTGGTCGCTAGTCCAGTTCTCTCCCAGTAAGATACAGTACGTGGAGAGTGGATTGTAACTAAATCACCCGCGGAGTGTAGTTATCACCCAAGCTATAACTTTCAAATGTTGTACATACTGACAAAAAACACAAGCAATGTTTCAGCCAATGGACCTCCGGGTTTAACCCGGAGGTCCATTGGCTGAAACTTTGCTTGTACTGGTTATGCTTTGCAACAAATTTGCAATTATTGCTTGGGTGGAATCTCCACTCGGCGGGTGATTTAGTGACAATACACTCTCCACGTAGTGTAGTTTGGTCAGTTTATGCGCAAACACAGTAAAACCGTTCGGCCGGTTTTTCCTGGGTCTTACGGTTCGGTTTTCCGGAACAGGAACCGAACCGGAAAACGGAAAAACCGCCCACCCCTAATACATGGATATCCGCTATCTGAGGTCATGAATACCAATGTGTTGTCGCAGATAATTCCGTACCCCATTCATAAAGCTATAACTACCACGTGGGTTTTCTGTTGTATGAGCCGCTATAGCCAGACAAAGACACGAAGGGGCAGGGCCTTCGCTAGGAAAACTGGCTGGGATGGGGTGTAAACCTGATTTGTCAATGTGATGGCTCATGTCCCGTCTGACTAATATTTCAACTATATCATTCGTCGAAGGCATACCTTGATGATGCAGCTGGAATATTACTCAGTTGGTATTAATGGTTAAAAAAAAACCTCAAAACTTCGTGGGCATTTCTTAGTGAACAATTTAATCATCTGGCCCGGTTGCGCATGTCATTGTTTAAAAGCATACCATGTGACATTCGTCAAAATCGTTTAAACCAAAACACGTAACAATTTAGAATATCCACATGTTCGCGTGTCTGTTCAAATTTTGAAGACTCGTAAAGCCCCGCAAACTCATCCTAACTGTCAACGTGACAGCCGACTGATCGATCGATATTCCTATCGCCTCCTGCCAGCGAGAAAATAATGATAATTTCTTGGGAACAAATAATTTAATAGAAACACCGACAGAGGCGTAGGAGATGGGCCCGCAGGGCCCGCATTGTGTGTGGGGGGGGGGAGGGAGGCTAGAAGGGGGGCCCCCGTCTTGAAGGACGTCCCAACGCTGGAAGAAAGAGGGAAAGAGAGAGAGAGAGAGAGCGAGACTGTGTACCAAATACACATAATTCCAAACTCTCACTTCCACACGACGTACTCTTTGTAGTCTATGTATTATTCTTTTAACCCTTTACCTAACGTAACGACCAAAACCGACCAGCGCCATTCTCAAAAATCGCCAATTAATTTTCATTATTTTTTCATTTTTGTCTCAAAAACATAGGTTATGACCCCTCGTTGGAACGAGCTTGTCGAGCTCGTTCCAACGAAGGGTCATGACCTTTGTTTTTGAGACAAAAAATGAAAAAAATTAGTTATTCAAGAATTATTTTTGCAAGTGTCGTCTGCTTTTCAGGTTAGGTAAAGGGTTAAGTGAACGCTACATCATTGTAACTGATAGGGGTGAGAAATGAACAATATACATACATGGTGCCTCTCAAGTCACACATGTTGGGCGTACATGTGTGTATCGTTGGATGGTGGGGGTGAAACTTAAAACATGCGATGAAAAAATCTACAGAGTCGTACTTTTAGAATCGATCCAATAGGCCATACCTTCAGTTAATTTATGGGGTATGTACAACGTGAAATCCTGTATGCTGTGTACAGTAACAACACTAAATTTGCTCCCGTTTTAAAGGCAACCACCATTATGAAAGGGCCCCCGTCTCTATCTCGCGGGGGGGGGGTACAAGATTTTCCGCTACGCCACTGAACACCGAAGAGGGAGATAAATAAAGGGTCTTATGTTCGAATGTAATTTTGAAGGAAGCTGAAATAACTGTTTTTAATGATATTGTAACGTGACTTGCTAAATAATCATCGTCTGCGATCGAAATTCAAAACGTAAACAAACAAGACTTCGTACTATTATTTTCACAATTCAATATCTAAATTCATCATGGCTGAGGAATTTCAATATCGGCGATCCTGTAGAATTAATCAATTTAAGAGGAGGGACAAATGATGGCTTTCAATCTTTGTTTAAAAAGCAAAACCCAATATTTGTGCATATTTCTGACGAACAGTTGAATGCCTGTGATGAATGTCGACATCCAAATCAACAAAACTAACTTGATGACGTTGTGCAAAGCATTGATTGAGACGGGCCAATGAAACGTCGAATTGAAAAATGATTAACGTGACCATTTGTGACACACTTTCCTGTGTTCACCTGTTGTATTTTTGCAGAAATTTCATGTTTTTCGTCCAAATACACATAGTTATATTTTTCTGTTAACTACGCGAGTTATGATTAAGCTTGCTCTGAAAATTTTCGCTTTATATCGCATAAACCGAAAGAAAACAACAGTTATTTCTTAAATAAATAAAATAAACATATAGTAATCGTGACGTAACTTATTTAATTAACACGTAATGTACCGGCACTCCAAATTGGTCATGCAAGTCCCCACCAGCCCCAAGAAAGTTCTACATACCTCCATTTGTATAACCGACTGCGTGTGTGACATAAGTCCCAGTATCAAATCTGGTTTTAGAAAGTACATAATTACTGGCAAGAGAGAATTGGCTTATTTGACTCTAATCCTGACAAAACATATTGGGCGTGTCACATCGATATCCCTCCCCCACCCCCATAACGGCGCTCCTGGGAGGGATAAGGCTCGACAAATCGTCGCCACCCATTATTGAAATGTGTGTCCCCAGGCGTGGCACAACGAGAGGAGGGTTAAATGGGGCTCTGTACAGTACCCCTGCCAGATATGCTTAGCACCCCCACCCCCACATACACCTCCTGTAAAGGCAACTGGCAATAATCTAACCCCACTGTTCGGGGAAGGACAAAATCCCATGTTGATGAAATCCTTCCACCTCCAACCTCAAATAATGCATCTGACACTAGCTTGGTTAGTTTGACGAAAGCAACATGCTCCATTTATTTAGTCATTATTGTTTTCTGCAGGTCGTACTGCCCATTTAATTGCCGAACGTATCCTTCGACTGAGTATTGATCCGATAGGTTGCGTAAATTGACAGTATTGAGTCAGTGGGACCCAATTCTCACACACCAAAATTAGTTGGGTTAAAAATTAACCCAAATCAACTGGGTTGGGTGAATATGAACTCAGTTGATTTGGGTTGATTTTTAACCCAGTTGATTTTAGAGTGCACCCCCAAGGAGTTTCCGTTCTGTGAATATCGGGTTAAACAGTTCGAAAATACAAATAAAATGCCTATGTACAACCCAAGATTCTATGTAAGAGGCCACCATTACACGCGCGTGCCGAATTCTCTGCTAAACTTAATTAGCGGAGGTCTCCGTGGGGAGCCAGGGAAGTGGCGCGATACTTCCGTACAGCAGTAAACAAGTTCTGCTTTACTGGTAAAATAGGACCCGTAGCCAACGTCTGGGATGGAAGTCCTCTGAAGTGGGCAGTATAGGTATAATGTTGCGAAATTCCGCCCAGAGTAGGAAATTTTACGATAGGTAAAGTGATAACCCTAACATGAAAAGCAGACGACACTTGCAAAAATGGCCGATTAATTTTCATTATTTCTTCATTTTTGTCTCAGAAACATAGGTTATGACCCCTCGTTGGAACGAGCTCGTCGAGCTCGTTCCAACGAGGGGTCGTAACCTATGTTTTTGAGACAAAGAATGAAGAAATAATGAAAATTAATCGGCCATTTTTGAGAATAGCGTTGGCCGGTTTTGGCCGTTACTTTGGCTAAAGGGTTAAAGGGGTCATTAGAGCCTATAGTAAACTTTAATAAAATAAAATAGGAGAACTTGAATGTATTCGGCAAACAAAATATACTCGTACAAAATAGGGAAGTATTAAATTATGTACTATGAAATACAGGAGGTCTAGCGAAAATTGCAAACTGTGTTATTATAAACATAGTGACCGTTGTTCAGTGTGTTATGGTAGATTAGCACCCGAAGAAAAAAAAATTAAACCCAGAGACGAAGTCGAGGGCGTTATTTTTTTCTGAGGGGGCTAATCTACCATAACACACTGAACAACGGTCACTATGTTTTTTATTATACTGAATGACCTTTGAAAGGAATGTTTCTTTCAGAGTTATACATAAATCAATAAAAAATAGGCAGACTAAGACACTGATTCAGTTCACATACGTCGAATGTTTCAAATTCATTTGATTTCCCCTTTGTGCCTAAAAACTCCCTGAACAACATTACACTTCTGTCAACACTTCGCTTAGTTGATGAACTGTCCTTTGACCTTAACAGTGCCTCGATATTTTCATCGGTAATATTTGCGAAAGCCATGTTTGTTGTTGTCGTCTGATTTGAGGCGAGAGAAAAACTTCGGAAATCTTCGGAAACAGCGTTTGTTATTTTCTCCCTTTCGGTAATTTTCGGATTTAGCGTGTGATATTACAAAATAACTGCGTCATAGCATGTGTTATTACAAACAATAACAACCGTCGCGATGGACTATCACACGTTGTCAAGAATGGGCGGAGTCAACAGGCATGATCACGCAAATTATCAAATTGTATCTGTCCAATCAGACGTCGTCTTTTGTTTAGTTTTATTCATGAAGTATAATAATACTACCTATCGAACAAAGTACCCATTGTTTTTAGCAAACACCATACGCGCATGCAGGTGTACATTTCAATAGATAGAAAACTGTCAATACTTTAGCTACGCATTGACGAACGCTAGGAGCCTCTTTATAATGTCATTCATGCTCAGAGGAACCAAAACTATGCTCTGATAGTGACGACTATCAGACATTTTGGTACGTTAAGTTGTCATGTTTGATTGGGTTGTTTTTCCTGTACAAGTGGTGAGGAATTTCAGCTTGATGGGGGGGGGGGGGGGGGGGGGGGGGGGCGGTGGCGTTGCGGGTAACCGGTTCACGTCAGATCACCGAAGTTAAGCAACGTTGAGCCCGGTTAGTCCTCGGATGGGTGACCGTCTGAGCGATCGATTCGGACTACCGCGTTGTGTCATTGGGCAAGGCACTTAACCCCGATTGTCCACATGGGGGCACGATGACGCCGTGCACTAAGGCGCACTGTACGTCGATTGTGCGCATGTCTTCAATTAATCTAGCCCTGCGTGTGCTGCAGTGCGGAGTTACATTGTTGGGGAGCTGGCAGCTTCTCGTCGTTGCTCGGTGGTTCTCTCCGGGTACTCCGGCTTTCTCCACCCGTAAAACTGTCACGGTCATAATTAGCCATTGTGCATAAATATGTGACCTTTAACACCAATAAATAAACAAATAAATTTCAGCTTGATGAGAACTTGACAATTAGTTCTTAAAGTATTCGATTGTTCTGTCAAATCATATCTGATTTGCAGAACTCGAACAGTCGCGTGATGTTTAGCCACTTTTAACCGGTATCAGTTGGTTCTGAGTGGACTGTCATGCGCTCTTCTAAGAGAGGACATCCTCCAGGCGGACGTTCATCGAAGCTTGGAAATTCTTGTTGGAGTATGGGGACGGACTGGTGGAGGAACTTCTTTGGCAATGGGTGCCTCATGTCACTTGATCTGCTGACTCTTTTAGCCTCGTGATGCTTAATAAGCATGAATTCGCAAATCTTGTCAATGCCAGTCACGTTCCACTGTGTATATAACTGTCAGCAGGACCCCAGAACAGCCACCTTTGGTCACAGTACGGTAAGTCGTAGTAGTTACAACAATCCTACACTCGTTATCTTGTTCGTAATTTTTGGCTTGGCAGGAGGTCTTGATTGCCCTAATAGAAGCTACCTTCTCTCCAGTTTTGATGAAGAAGTATTGTTAGAAATATTTTGATCCTTTGGGACTATTTTGCAATTTCTGACGCAGAACTTTGTGAAGTTTTCAAGACTTTGTGTTAAATAAAGGTATTGATAATAAAAACGGGAGTGTCAGAGTTGTCTTTTGCTACAGAAGTTACAAGGCATCACACAGATCAGAACGTCTGCAAAGTTACAGAACCACAGTCTCATTCCAAAGACGTTATGCTGACAACAGAAGTCCGAACTGTATTAAAAAACCACCAGACGAATTTTGAGCCACGGCCATTGACGCTCACTGTGCCACAATAAACGATTGGCTAAATTTGACTTTTTACCTCTGTTACGGACATGATATAGCTAAAGATGCTGGAAATAACCTTAATCGCCAATAGCTAAATAAATTAGAGAACTCTCCAAAAACATGTTTACGCAGTTCACAAGATTGCTATCAAAACACTAAAGTTTATATTGTAACTTTGCTACGTGCGGTGTGTCGCCTGATTTCGCTTAGGCAATTGTTCAGAACTTGAAAGCAACGTTTCAACGAAAGGACCTTCGAAGAGTCATGGAGTGAACCATTCATTTTTATTTTAACTCTTTCAACACGGTGTGCATAATTTTTTGCGTGAAGAAAAAATTTGGTAGTGGACGCGCAGACAATATGAAGATCAAAAAATCTGAAACGAGGCTCGGTAATAATTTAACCCAACAGTTCGACAGAGCAGTTGGATTAAATTATTACTGAACCTCCCAACAAACCAGGATAGTTTCGCTCATTTCGCCGTTGACAGTACTGAGTAAAATGACACCTTCCAGGGCGCCATTGTTGAATGGGTTAACCTTTTACCCAACGTAAAGACCATATCCAGTTAACGCTATTTACGAGAATCGCCAAATTCTATTATTATTAATTTTGTTTCTAATTTTCGCCCCATACATAGCTTATGGCCCCTCATTGGTACGAACTCGATCCAATTTGGAGACCATCACTTGTGATTCTTTAACAAAAATTCATTTTTTTAGTTACTCAAAAACAATCCGCGAAAATGTAAGTGTCGACTTCTGTTTGTGTTAGTTGAAGGGGTTAATATGACCTAATTAAAATGTTAGCTTACCCAAATAATGCATGTGGTTCAAAACTGACACCAAGTACACCGGTTCTGAAAAGTATATTTCAGTACATTCCGCCGAACAGTCTCCGTGTATTTGATATTTTTTTGTCGTGGTGGTATTTCCAAACCATGCTGTCCGACTGTAAAAATCTTTATATCATTTGGTCTCCTGTTTGGCGTGTAATAAATCTTCATTCCGGAATTGTCTGTCATACCAGATGCCTTTTCTGGGTTATTCCAGTGAATCTACAAGAATGGGTGTCTGTTAAGAGTAGTATGTGATGTGGTTTTCACCCCATATTTAGATGACCTCCGTGGATGACCTCGGAAGTGACGTCATGTCACGTGACTCAGTGCCGCCGTATTGTGTTGTCATGGTAACCCGCGTGAGCGGCCATGTTGTGACGTCATTCCCATAGTGATATGTGGTGTTAGTGCGCAACGCGTGTTGTTAGGGTGATACGTGTTTTCGTCGTCCATTTTGTATATTGGAGGCCGCCATCTTGGCTTCTACGGTAGCACGTGGTTGCTATGTGTCCTAAAGGCCTACAACAAGACAGGGGTATGTTCGGAGGGTGTGCTCCCTTGCATAGCAGTATTTTCCCGATTCGTACAATTACCATAAAAAACCAGACGATCCTTCCAAATCACCAAAATCCACCCAAACTACCGAAATTGACTTTATTTGATACGGATTCCCCCAGAATATTTTGTAGTAGAGCAACAGTGCTATAGGATCGAGGGGACCCGGGGTAAGTTCGATTGAACTAGAGTAGTTTTTCTGGCTCTGATTTTTCCAGAATCCACATTTATTTCATAGAATTACCAACAACCCCATAATTGTTTACTTGGCTCTGATTTCCCAGTAAATTTTCGGTTTTTACCTATGTATCTACAAGCTCTCTTATGACTTCTTTGTTCTATTTATTCTAACTTCCCTAAACATGTTTATGTTCTATTTTACACATTACAGGTAGCACATAGGCACATGCTGGATGTGCTTATGTGAAAAGGCACAATGTGACACATTCTGCGCTTGCACATAGGCGCATACGACTAAAAAGGGATTCTATAACCACAGACGTTTCTCCAGAAAGGGACTCTATAGGGATTCCAAAAAAGGGATTCCATAAGTGGGATTCCAAGCTCCTATACGGGGAATTTTACTATTTGTCCTATGATTTGGCTCTATTTTAGTAAAAAAAAATAGTATAGTTCTGTATCATTCTTGTATCATATCATATTGGCATATCCAGCATGTGCCTATGTGCTACCTGTAATGTGTAAAATAGAACACAAACATGTTTAGGGAAGTTAGAATAAATAGAACAAAGAAGACATAAGAGAGCTTGTAGATACATAGGTAGAAACCGAGAATTTACTGGGAAATCAGAGCCAAGTAAACAATTATGGAGTTGTTTGTGGTAATTCTACGAAGTAAATATAGATTCTGGAGAAATCTGAGCCAGAAAAACTACTCTTGATCAATCGAACTTACCCCGGCCCACCCTACCCCTCCCCCCACCCCCCCCCCCAACCCCTCGGTCGAACAGCACTACGTGTTGCTCTACTACAAAACATTCTGGAGGAAATCCACATCAAGTAAATTCAATTTCGGTAGTTTGGGATGGATTTTGGTGATTTGGAAGGATTGTCGAGTTTATTTGGGGAATTCTACGAATCGGAGAACTACTCTTGTACAAAGAAACATACCCTCCGTACATACCCCGTCTTGTTGGAGGCCTTTAGAAACCAAGATGGCGGCCTCCAGTATACAAAATGCACGACGGAAACACGTATCACCCTAACAACACGCGCTGAGCATGAGCACCTAACACCACGCATCACTATGGAGATGACGTTATAACATGACCGCTCACGCGGGTTACTATGACAACACAACATGGCGGCACTGAGTCACGTGACATGACGTCACTTCCGAGGTCATCCACCGAGGTATACAAATATGGGGTTAGAACCACAAAACATACTACTGTTAAGTTATATTTAAATAGGTTGAGCAGGGACGTAGAAACCGAACCGGGGCATGTGCATCCAACTTTTTCCCTGAACTATAGTTGAGTGTGTGGGGGGGGGGGGGGGGAGTTTATTCCAACATTATCTTTTTCCGACCGTAAAGTAGAGAATGAACGTATCAGTGATCCAGTTAATATTACTCATGAATTTAATAATTGTTTTGTAAATATAGGAAACCAAACTAGAAGTCGGATAGAAAGACCTAATAACTCTTTCGCTGATACCACGTTTGGCAGCTACACTAACAATTTTTTCTTGAATTCAACTTCCGAACAAGAAGTGATTGATACTGTAAAATCCATGAAAGCCAAAAAGAGCAGAGATCGCGACAACATCTCCCCTTTCCTGGTTAAATATATAATTCACGTAATAGCGCCCTCGCTTACACACATTGCTAACAGCTCATTTGAACAGGATGTCTCTCCCCGACAAAATGAAAATTGCTAAAGTGATTCCGATCTACAAATCTGGTGATCCACATGACGTCAATAATTATCGGCCGGTGAGTATTTTGCCTACTTTCTCTAAAGTATTGGAGAAAATTACGTCTGTTCGACTTATTAATTTTTTAAACAGATTTGATATCCTAACCCGTCGGCATATGGTTTTCGTAAAAATCATGCCACAATTCATCCCGTTTCTCCAGTGATTGAGTCATATTGCTGAGAAAAATAATAAAGGAAGTAAACATTACACACTCGCTGTCTTTCTTCACCTCAGTCTCAAAGGCTATCGACACAATAAATGACAGTATCTTATTAAGAAAGTTGGAATATTATGGCATTCGTGGAGTCAGCTTTGAATGGTTCAAGAGTTATTTGTCCAATTGGCAACAATACGTCGCGTTCGGAGATAATGAGTCACCCACAATCTCAGTTACTTCTGGAGTGCCGCAAGGCTCTAATTTGAGGCCGACCTTGTTTCTGTTTCTGTTGTATGTTAATGACCTTTGTAAGGCGACATTCTTAAGTCTGGAGTCATTTACGGACGACTTAACTGTGTATTCATCAGGACCAGATGTAAATATTCTTGTAAATTATATTAATCTTGAACTAGAAAATATTTCTCGGTGGTGTTCGACAAATTACCACCTCCTCAATACTGCTAAAACCAAATTTGTGATTATAAACCCCAACAATAAGAGAGCAGTCCCGCTTCTCAGTGATGTAGCTATAAACAATAAGAAAATAGAGTTGCGTCTGACCTAAACGAATCGTCATTAAAATTTCTAGGCATACATATTGATGAGAATCTCTCATATAAGGCTCACATTTCTAATTTGTGCGCAAAAATAGCTCGTGCAAACTATGTTCTTAACAAAGTAACAGAGAGTAATCGCTTGACTGGACTGGTTACGTGAAATAATTTATGAGAGGTGAGGGATGTTGTACAAAACACGAGTGCGCGAATGTTTTACAATTAGTCCCTGGCCTCGAATGAATTATTTCACGTAACCAGTCCAGTCAAGCGATTACTATGTTTATTACTTTTCATTATTAACGATAATTATATTATTTAACCCTTTACCTAACGTAACGACCAAAAACGGCCAGCGCTGTTCTCAAAACTCGCCAATTAATTGTCATTATTTTTTCATTTTTGTCTCTAAAACATAGGTTATGACCCCTCATTGGAACGAGCTCGTCGAGCTCGTTCCAATGAGGGGTCATAACCTATGTTTTTTGAGACAAAAATGAAAATAATAGTTATTCAAGAATTTTTTTTTTGCAAGTGTCGTCTGCTTTTCATGTTAGGTAAAGGTTAAAACAAATCAAAAAACAATCAATGAAAATCCCCATTACACCCACGGCAAAGTGTCTTCGTTTGCGCTCACGGATACATGACACAATTGTTGATTGCATAATTCACTTGTGAAGTTATCGTTTATAATCAAACCCGGAAATCCCAGTAAATCACACTTTGGAAAGTAATAAAAAACTATATTGCCACATGTTGCAATGAAAACGTTGTATTATTCTTTAGTGCACAGTCATTTGATTTATGGGATCCATGCTCGGGGTAACTCGAAAGGTATAAATGAGTTGTTTCTAATGCAAAAACGTTCTATAAGAATGTTAAACAATTCTCGATATAACCCTCACACAGATCCTTTGTCTCTAAAAGACAAAATTTTAAAGGTTAGCAATCTTTTTGTGCTCCATACGTCTCTGCTCCTATCTGACTGGAGAAATAATAATCTCCTCGTGTCATTTGATAATTTTTTCAGTGTTGCGGAAAATAGAAGTGGAAGATCCACCAGACAATCTGGCATGCTTCTTGGAGAAAGACCTCGAACAAGATCTCTAGATGCCCTCCAACATTCGCTTACCCGAAAATTTGAAATACACTGGATGAAAGACTGCGCAATATCCCACTTTGAGGCACATTTAGAAAGGAGTTGATAAAACAAGAGGCCCCACGGGGCCTGAAGCGCTCATCTTGTACAGAACATAATTTAAACAGAGTCCAAGAATGAGTCTACATTAAGCAAGCCATCTCCATAGGCTACACTGTCAATCCTTGAGTCCCTCAGGAGTGACAAAAATAATCTGGGCATCATGCCTTTTCTTCAGTTGATCATAAGTAAAATGTAGAGCTCCCCTATGAAGCCCTATTGATACAACCTATGTGGATTAATCTTAGTACCTCTAGAGGGTACTGAATACAAAATTTTTAATTCTTCAGCAAAATAGCCAATTCCGGCTCCCATAGAGAGCCCAAATATTAACCCAGGCTCTTGATTTGAACACAGTTAAATCTGACTTCCCTAGAGATGTTGTGTACCGAATATGAAAGCATTCTGAATGTTGGATCTGAAGAAGAGAAATTGTAAAGAAATTTCTTCGAATTGCACTAAATTCAAATTTGGGCTACCATAGCGAGCCCAAATATTGACATATGGATCCGATTTGAACAAACTTGAATCTGACCCCCCCCCCCCCCCCCCCCCCCCCAGAGATGTTGTATACCAAATATGAAAGCATTCTGACAAGTGAATCTGAAGAAGAAGCTTTTTGAAGAAATTCCCTCATATTGTACTAAGTTAAATTTCATGTTCCCATATGGAGCCCAAATATTAACCTAGGCACTCGAATTGAACAACCTGGAATCTGACCCCCTAGAGATGTTGTATACCAAATATAAAAGCATTCTGACTGGTGGATCTGAAGAAGAAGATTTTTAAAGAAATTTTCTCATATTGCATAGTGAGCCCAAATATATACCTAGGAATTTGATTTGTACAAACTTGAATCTGACCCCATAGAGATGCTGCATACCAAATATCAAAGCATTCTGACTGATGGATCTGAAGAAGAAGATTTTTTTAAATTACCCTCCATATTGAACAAAGATAAAATTTGGGCCCAAATATTAACCTAGGGACTTGGTTTGAACAATCTAGAATCTGACCCTCATAACAATGATGTATACCAAATATTAAAAGATTCTGACTGGTGGTTCTGAAGATGAAGATTTTTAAAGAATATTTCCCATATTACCCTATGTTAAAACTTCGGGCTCCTGTAGAGAGCCCAAAATATGAACCAATGGGCTTTATTTCAACAAACTTTTCTCTGACCCCCCTATGAATGCTGTATACCAAATATCAAAAGATTCTGATGATTGGTTCTGGAGAAAAGATTTTTTTAAATTTTTGCAAATATGCTGACTCAGCATTTTTTTCGATGCCCATTACAGAACACCCTAACATAACCGATGGCAATTTTTTTTTTTTACCATTCAATTCTACTGGTCGTAAGGATACTTCATACCAAATAAAAGCTCTCTGTTCCGTGGGGTTTGGGAAATATGGGCGTTTGAAAATATTTCTATTTTTAGCTCCCAGGGTTCCCATGGGGATGCGGGAATTTTTTTTTTGCATGGGTCAAGTACTTATGACCCAATACTACCACAAACCAAATTTGGTTCATACCGGACCATCGGTTCAGAAAATAGAAATTTTGGGCGGGGCCAAAAATCTTACCCCTTCTATTACAAACCCAAATATTACTCTACGAACTTCGTTTGAACAAACTTGATTCTACACCTCATATGGAAGCTCCATAGCAAATATCAAGTCATTGTACACACTGGTTCTTGAGAAGAAGATTTTAAAAATATTTTGGAGCATTTTCCCCCACTCCCTCCCTATGGGGCTGGACATGCTGAGTTGAACAAAAATGAAATGCCCCTTTGGGACCATCACTCACACAAACTTTCACTTGAATTGGCCCAGTGGCTTTGGAGGAGAAGACCAAAACATGGTGTTGACGGACGACGGACGACATACGACGGACGACGGACGGGAAGCGATTAGATTAGCTCAGCTTGACTTTGTCAAGATGAGCTAAAAATTGCTGAGATCGTATGATGTTAATATTGTAATAACCCATATTGCCTAGATTGCTTAGGTACTTAATCTATCTCTTCGTCCTTTCTTATTATATGGTATTAACAGCTCCGGAATTTGGCTTTTCCAAAACCTTAATTTACTTACACATTCTGAACTGGCTAAAAAAAATAAATAAAAAAAATAAATAACAAGATACTTCGTTTTTTGTCTAATATTTTTCGCTCGATGACTCTGGGTTTCGTCATCAGCTTCCGTTATGGGCTACTTACTTCTCAGATCACAATTATTAATAATGCAAAAGACAATGCCCACATTGGAAGCATTCATGAAAAAGTTGACAGGAAAACTAGTTTTATCATAAGACTCGTCCCTTTTGTTCACTTTAAAACATTTGATATTTTGTTTTTATATTAATCAGTGATAAATAAAGCCTTCCGTCAATTTCATTGGACAATTTCAAAACTAGACAATTTGATTGGCTGAACAAAATACAACTGGGTCACATTTTCATAATTTGCATAATTAGAGTTGGGTGTTTTCATTGGTCAATTTCAAAACTGGACAATTTGATTGGCTAAACAAAATACAACTGTATCACATTTGCATAATTTCAGAAGGGAGAATTTACGTTATCTGTCCTATTTAGGGTGGGTTATATTGTGTTAATCTTTTACCCAACGTAACGGCAAAAACCGTCTCGCGCAATTCAAGAAAAACGCCATTCATTTTTTTTATATTTTCACTTTTTGCTTCCAAAACATAGGTTATGAACCCTCATTAGAACTAGCGTGTCGCGCTCGTTCCAATGAGGGGTCATAACCTATGTTTTGGAAGCAAAAAATGAAAATTTTTAGTTACACGAGGATGTTTTTTTCCAAGTGCCGACTGCAACTCAAGTTAGGTGATGGGTTAAAAAGTCATGCTAAGTGGCTAATTTGTGCGTGTGTGCGTCATATGATAAATAGAAAATGAAATGAATGTTTTTCTCACATAATATTTATGAAATTCGTCCGAATTTTCCGTTTAGAGACTCGCCCAAACGGAAAATTCTTAAACTCGTTTCATAAATATTATATGAGAAAAACACTCATTCCATATCATCTATATATCATATGAAAATACGTGACACGTAATGGTGCACACCCAATATTGTTAATTTCGGTAAATATTGCAGGCCCCAAGCAACATTTTTCAGGAAAGAGATGTTATATATCGCAGAAATAGCAGCGGTTATGTGAAATATAACAATTTGCCAAAACGTGTTGTACAGCGACATGCAATAAACACAGAACCACACATGTATGTTCATATGTTAATATGGCGACAAATTGGCAATCGAGAAATCTTGAAAGATTGCGGAAGGATCAAACTTCAGACAAGCAAAAGTAAAACAAACCTTCATTTTTTAAACTGACAAAAGATCATTATTCAATGGCAAATAGGTTCATTAGGGTTTAACAACACTTTCAAAAACCAAGGCTATATTATAAGTGGGATTGTACGTCAATTTCAATAACGAAGGTTATTATATCACGTTGTTAGTTCCCAAGATCCTTCCCATCCTTCAATGCCTAGACGAGCAAAAGAGTCGTACGTGGAGTCACTCGTTCAGGCAGTTTTGCTCGATGGGATTCTGGTCGTTCGAGCAATCTGAGATGGTTAGCAAGAGTGGAAGAAGACTACAGGATTTGTGACTTCTGTAAAAGCTTATCAAAGGACAGACGATGACAATATTGGGAAAATCAGTTATAGTGGTGTTGGAGATATGAAGATCATGGAGAGGTCTAGAACTGGGCAGATGCTAGGAGCTAAATTATCATCAGGTATATATAGTACTGCATCATCATATCAAAGGTATCCTCCTATACCCCGAAGAGCATTAAGAGCCGTAAAAGAAATCGCTCTTTCGATACTCATCTGCTCGATGGGATTTGAGTCGTTCGAGTACTGACTTTTTCAGTAACTGCTCAAAAGCTTATTTGCTCGATACGATTCGAGTCGTTCGAATAATACATAGCCCTGCTTGATTGTATTTTGGGTTTGAGGATCATAGAGGACTTCGTTATACACAGGAAAGGCAAAAACAGAGACGGCCAAGACAAAATAGTCTGCTGGGATAGGCAGAAATGAGACCAGTAAAAGGCAAAACAGGCCACGAAATAGGATAAACCACAGAATATATCGGGATAGATAAAATATCGAGACTATGGTGCACATCCGAAACAATAAAGTTAATCTTATACAAAGGAATGTGTCTATTGTTGGGAATAAATAAGAATTCTAGGGCACAACAGATAGAAACCGAATATTTAGTGGGAAATCAGCACTAGTAAGAGAACTATTGGATTTATTTGGGTAATTTTACAAAGTATTCGAATAAATACAATTACTCATACCAGGAAACGCACCTTAAAACACTGTATGCTACTCTTCTAAGCCCAGTATTGAGGAATCCGTGCCAAATAAAGTTGTTTTGATGGTTTAGAGAGTTTGGCTGAATGTTTGTGGTAATTCGATGTTTTCTAGTTGACTTCAATTTATCCACATGAGACCTCTCATCATTCATTTAGCACTACGCGCAACTATTATAAACCATATGTGGGGATTTTCTAAGTCCGTCTCGGTAGTTTTGGATTATTAAGAGGGATTGTCGGGTTGTTTGCTGTAATTAAAATTACCCATATTCAATCGTACACACCCTCCGAACACACCCCTTTTCTACTAGAAGGTTTTGGGTCACATAGCAACCATGTGCTACCATAGAAACCAAGATGGCGGCCTCAGATATACAAAATGGACGACGTACACTCGCCTCACCTCAACAAAACGCGCTGCGCATGCACACTAGGACAACGTATCACTATGGGGATGTTGTCACAAGATGGCGCTCACGCACGCTACCATGACAACCAAAAATGAAGTAACTGGGCCAGGTGCCTATGACGTCACATGAGATCCGGCCAATGTGGGTCGATCGGGTAAATGATTCACTACTAACATCAAGCCGAGAGATACACGGTTCGATCCCCAGCAGGGGTAACTGCGTTGTGTCATTGGGCAAGGCACTTAATCACGATTGCTCGAGTGGGGGCACGGTGGCGCAGCCATGGGGGCGTTCTTGTGGCACCCCTCTCCCCCCCCCCCCCCCCCCACAAAACAAAAGTAATTCCGATAGGATCACCGATCCAATGTCGAGTTGTGACAGTACAAAAGTGAGTTTAATCATTATCATCTTATCATCCGGAAACTAATTGTTTACAATTTACTATGTGAAGGGTCACTGTGACCTTGACCTTTGACCTACTGATTTCAAAATAAATAGGGCTCTTTCTTGCAATAATACCAACCTACCTATGAAGTTTCATGAACGTGGGTGGAACCATTGTCAAATTATCATCTGGAAACCAATTGTTTACGATTTATTATGTTCAAGGTCTTTGTGACCTTGACCTAGCGAGTCCAAGATAAATAGGTGTCTTCCACCCACCTAGGCCAACCTACCTATGAAGTTCCATGAATGTGGCTTCAATCGTAGTCAAGTTAGCATCCGGAAACCAATTGTTTACAATTTACTATGTTGAAGGTCACTGTGACCTTGACCTTTCACCTAGCAAGGTCAAAATAAATAGGGTTCTTCACCTCACTGATGCCATCCTACCTATGAAGTGTTATGAACGTGGATCGAACCATTATCAAGTTATCATCCGGAAACCAATTGTTTTGATTTACTATGTTCAGGGTCACTGTGACCTTGACCTTTGACCTAGTGAGTCCAAAATAATAGGGTTTTTCCTCTCATGAACGCCAACCATTACCTACGTATGAAGTTTCATGAATGTGAGTTTAACTATAGACAAGTTATCATCCGGAAACCAATTGTTTACAATTTAATATGTTCATGGTCACTGTGACCTTGACCTTTGGCCAAGCAAGTCCAAAATAAATAGGGTTCTTCCACTCACCAATGCCAACCTACCTATGGAGTTTCATGACGTGGGTCGAACCATTATCAAGTTATCATCCGGAAACCAACTGTTTACACCCGCCCGCCATTCACCAAACTATAAGTCGAGCTTTGACTTCGTCACAACTTGACAAAATAAGAGGCTCCAAGCGGCTGTAATCGCTCACCTGCCAAAGTGGTTCAAAGAAGTATTTGGGGTCACATTCAGTTATACATGGTTCATCAACTCTACAAAGGAATGAAGTCATGAAAGGCAAATTTTATGGAAAAACACTAAGGAATCGATTTGAACAAACCTAACATGCTCCCCATTCCACACCCACCCCCGCCCATAGAGAGCCCAAATAATAAGCCAGGGACTCAAACTGAACAAACTTGAACCTGATCCCTCATGAGATGTTATATACAAATACGAAAGAATTCTGGCCGGTGGATCTGAAGAAAGGGGTTTTAAAAGAAATGTCCTCACATTGCATTAAGTTAAACTTTGGGCTCAAACAGGGAGCCAAAATATTTACCCAGGTAACCATTTGAACAAAACAGAAACTGACTCACCGCAAGATGTTGCATACCAAATATGAATGGATTCTGACTGGTGAATCTGAAGAAAAAGATTTTTGAAGAAATTCCCTCATATTGCACTAAGTTAAAATTCAGGCTGCCATAGGCAGCCCAAATATAAACCCAGGGAGTCGATTTGAACAAACTTGAATCTGACCCCCCGATAGATGTTGCATACTAAACATGAAAGGATTCTGACTGGTGGATCTGAATCTGAAGAAGAAGATTTTTAAAGAAATTTCCTCAAATTGCACAAAGTTAAACTTTGGGCTCCAATAGAGAGCCCAAATACTAACTGAGGGACCAGATTTGTACAAACTTGAATCTCACCCCCACTCCCCCCCCCCCCCCCCCCCCCTAGAAATGTTGTACACCAAACATAAAAGCATTCATACCAAATATGCAAGATTTTTAAAGAAATTTCCTCATATTTCACCAAGTTAAAATTCGGGCTCCTAGAGGTAGCTCAATGATGGTTCTGGAGAAGTAGATTTTTTTAATTTTTTTAAAAAATGTATGGGTGCTAGCAGAGTAATGCCCCTTGTGGTTCGGCGCGGCAAGGTTATTTGTACAAACTTGAATTGACATATGATAAGGAACATGCACACCAAATTTGGTTCAATTTGGTCCAGTAGTTTGGGAGGAGAAGTAAATAATGTAAAGTTCACGACGGACGGCAAGTGATAAGTTAAGTTCCCTTCGGTGAGCTAAAAATCATCCATCCTGAAATAATATAGCAGGAACCTCAAATAATATAGGATGAACCTGAAATTATATAGGATGAACCTCAAATAATATAGTATGTTCCTCAATAATTATTTTCGAACCTGTTCGTACGCCATATAAACCGGCTATTTCCCTTCATTTTGTGTGATATCATTAGACATACTCAATTAATTCTATTCATTTAGTTTCCTATTTTCAGTCGAATTTTCAACAAAAAAAAACCTTCACTATTGGTATGGCGAGGGCCGGTCGCCGGGCAGGTGGCCCTTTTTGCTAAAAAAACTTAGTTATTTCTGGACGGATTTTGATATTTGATTTGTGGCTTCATAATCATGTGCAACACTCGATGACGCAAAATAGAGCGTGTCCACGCTTTTTTGCAAGAGTTATGGCCCTTCGTTAAAATCTACTAATTTTGAGCTTGATAGCGCGATACTTCAACAAACATCAACCGATTTGACAGATATTTGGCACGTGGGTTTCAAGGACCAATGTCTTGGTCGAGTTCGAAAACGGGCTCGGTCTGATATACGGCTGAAGAATTATTCAAATTTTGTGCTTGATACTAATGATGCTATTCAAAGCGCCACAACTTGAACAACTGTTAATCGATTTGATTCTTTTTTTATTGTATGGGTTTCCAGGGTAATTGTCTCGATCAAGTTCGAAAATGGTCCGTCGGATATATGGCCGCAGAATTATTGCGTTGACGTAGTCATTTTGTTCAAATTAGTTATTTAGAAAAGGGTCGTCTCAAGCTTTTTGGTTCATAGTTACTCACCGTTGTGTTAGACACGAAAACACGACCTCGCATCGGCGATGCGGATCATTTCTATAAATAGAGTTGTTGAGTTGACGTTCGTTTCGTGATTGATCATAATTCAATGATTCACACAGATTATTATTGTCCTCACACAAGGTGAAGGGGAAATACATTTGAAAAAAGAGTTTCAATGTGGCCTAATTATTGGTGCCTTTCACACGTCCTTAAATAAACTGATTTTGCGTCCTTTGCTCCAATAGATTAGAGAAATTGTGTCCCACTCTCCTCCCCACCCCACGGAACAAACGCGAACGTCAATTTTGTTTCTAAAATTGGGGTTGCAGCTATATTATTCAGCAATACAGACACTGCCATTTATCCTAACAACTGATGTCAAATTTTCTTCCACATACTGATGTGGTAAAAAATAGGCCTCATTGAATGTGACCACCCCCCTGAGTGGCCCTCCCCCCCCACCCCCATAGCCCTTTTCATAAAAAAACTATGATATAA
This sequence comes from Pictodentalium vernedei, assembly GCA_031216915.1. Taxonomy (NCBI): domain Eukaryota; kingdom Metazoa; phylum Mollusca; class Scaphopoda; order Dentaliida; family Dentaliidae; genus Pictodentalium; species Pictodentalium vernedei. The sequence continues at coordinate 370,170,437 of CM062290.1, read as the reverse complement.
TTCATAAATTAATTGATGTTGACACAAAACAAACATCTTGCGAAAAAGCTATCACAAATGGGAATTTTATACTGATGTGGTAACATTTTTAAAAAAAATAGCCCTCAATGAATGTGCCCCACCCCTCCCCCAGTATACCCCTCTTCATCAAAAACGTGACAGAATTCATAAATTAATTAATATTGACACAAAACAAACAACTTGTGACATTAAATATCCTACTTGTGATCGTTTTTAAATCACATTCAGGCTTCTGAAGACTGACATTTCACATCATGTGTTTGGTGAATCATTTGCATTTTTTTGTAAAAAAAAAAAGAAACAAGAGGCCGCCCACGGGGCCTCATGCGCTCATCTTGAACAGAACACAATTTAAACAGAGTCCAACAATGAGTCTACATTAAGCAAGCCATCTCCATAGGCTACACTGTCAATCCTTGAGTCCCACAGGAGTGACAACAATAATCTGGGCATCATGCCTTTTCTTCGGTTGATCATAAAGTAAAATGTAGAGCTCACCTATGAAGCCCCTTGATACAACCTATGTGGATTAATCTTAGTTACACACCTCTAGAGGGTACAGAATACAAATTTTTTAATTCTTCAGCAAAAAAATGGCTAATTCCGGCTCCCATAGAGAGCCCAAATATTAACCCAGGCTCTTGATTTGAACACAGTTGAATCTGACTTCCCTAGAGATGTCGTGTACCGAATATGAAAGCCTTCTGACTGTTGGATCTGAAGAAGAGAAATTGTAAAGAAATTTCTTCGAATTGCACTAAGTTCAAACTTGGGCTACCATAGCGAGCCCAAATAGGAAGCTATGGATCCGATTTGAACAAACTTGAATCTGACCCCCCTAGAGATGTTGTATACCAAATGTGAAAGCATTCTGACGAGTGGATCTCAAGAAGAAGATTTTTGAAGAAATTCCCTCATAATGACATATTGTATCAAGTTAAATTTCATGTTCCCATATGGATCCCAAATATTAACCTAGGTTCTCGAATTGAACAACCTGGAATCTGACCCCCCTAGAGATGTTGTATACCAAATATAAAAGCATTCTGACTGGTGGATCTGAAGAAGAAGATTTTTAAAGAAACTTACTCATATTGCGTTAAGTAAAAATTTGGGGTATCATAGTGAGCCCAAATATATATCTAGGGATCTGATTTGAACAAACTTGAATCTGACCCCCTTGGAGATGCTGCACACCAAATATCAAAGCATTCTCACTGGTGGATCAGAAGAAGAAGATTTTTTTTAAATTACCCTCCATATTGAACAAAGATAAAATTTGGGCTTCCGTAGGAAGCCCAAATATTAACCTAGGGGCATGGTTTGAATCTGACCCTCATAACAATGATGTATACCAAACATTAAAAGATTCTGACTGGTTGTTCTGAAGAAGATTTTTAAAGAATATTCCCCATATTACCCTATGTTAAAACTTCGGGCTCATGTAGAGAGCCCATATATGAACCAATGAGCTTTATTTCAACAAACTTTTATTTGCCCCCCCCCCCCCCCCCTCCTCCACTCCCTATCAATGCTGTATACCACATATCAAACGATTCTGATGATTGGTTCTGGAGAAAAGATTTTTAAAAAATTTTGCAAATATGCTGACTCAGCATTTTTTCGATGCCCATTACAGAGCACCCTAACATAAACGATGGCAATTGTTTTTTACCATTCAATTCTACTGGTCTTAAGGATACTTCATACCAAATAAAAGCTCTCTGTTCCGTGTGGTTTGGGAAATATGGGCGTTTGAAAATATTTCTATTTTTAGCTCCCTGGGTTCCCATGGGGATGCGGGATTTTTTTTTTTTTTTTGCTTGGGTCAAGTACTTATGACCTAATAATACCACACACCAAATTTGGTTCACACCAGACCATCGGTTCAGAAAATAAAATTTTGGGCGGGGCCAAAACACACAGGTTTTTGAGAAGATTTTATAAATATTTTGGAGCATTTTCCCCCACTCCCTCCCTATGGGAAACTGAGAGTGTATGAGTTGAACAAAAATGAAATGCCCCTTTGGGACCATCACTCACAAAACCTTTCACTTGAATTGGCCCAGTGGCTTTGGAGGTGAAGACCAAAACATGGTGTTGACGCATGACGGACGGAGAGCGATGAGATTAGCTCAGCTTGACTTTGTCAAGATGAGCTAAAAAAGCCAGTTTTTCCAGTTAAGGCACAGAGAGCCATTGGTATAGTACTGACAAAAACATAAAACACTGCTTTTTTCAACAGTATGACCAGTACTGCTCATGTGGTATCTCTTAGCACTGTTAAAATGCCTTAAAGTATTCAATATTGATTCTGTGGTGCTGTGCTTGAGCAGAAAGTATCCATTAGGGCACTTTCACAACCTTAGATTTAATCCCCACAAACACCCATTCTGATAAAAAGTGTGAAATTGTGGAAAATATGTCTCCAAGGAGGATGAATGAGATATTTGCTTAAAAAATTTGGGGTTTTTTGGTGTTTTGAAAGTCTACACAGAAATAAAAACTGACATACAATGGAAAATTTTGTTAGAAGAGCCAGGACAAGATTGTCAAACAGAAAAAAACCTCAATGGACCCTGAGTTCTGCAGCACCTAAGCAAATCATAGGAAACTGAGAGTGTATGAGATTGACTTTAGTTTCCAAAACATATTGTACAGTCTTTCCAATTGTTTCTCATCAACTGAGGCTTCAGTATGGGCAGGTGGGTGGGGGACTTGATTCAAGGAGAGAAAAATATTTCACAGCTGTTACTGTAGTTTTGTGCTGTAACATGGGAACCGTGACAACAACGCTCAATTTGAACAAAATTTGATCGCATCTCTTTAATTTTGGGATTCAAATATCTTTGTCAAGTATAACCCTTCAGAGAACTTTTTCCGACCCCAAAACAGGGGGTCGTGCATCAAATAAGAGGGACAATTTAGTACTAGACTACTTTATTAGAACTAGACTACTTTATTGCTAGCTGTGCACAAATGCCATTCACTCACATTTGCAACTCTATTGTGTTATTTTTTCCACTGTACCCCACCCCCAAATTTGTGTTCTAAAATGCTCTTTCAATGAAGAAATTATTTTCTAACACTTTTTAACCCTTTACCAAATGTAACGGTCAAAAGCTGCTTGTGCTATTCACAAGTATTGCCATTTCATGTTCATTATTTTCTCGTTTTTTTGTGTCAAACACATAGCTTTTGACCCCTCATTGGAATGAGGTCATTCCAATGGTGTAAAAAGTCATGTTTTTGACACAAAAAATTAGTAAGTCAATAAGTTTGTGGGCAAGGGTAATCAGCTTTTCATGTTAAATGTAAGTAAGGGTTAACAGCATAATTCAGGCAAACATCTAAGTGCCAGTAAATAAAAGTGCAATATGGGTTTTCTGGCTGTGGGTTTGAATGGTGATTTGGAAAGGGTTGGAAGATTGGAACCCCCCTCTGCCCCTGTACTATGATGGGGAACCATGGTTTAATTACATTTATTAATACATGTGTACATGTGGGGTAAAATAGGTTGTTATTTGGCATTTGCTGGGGGCTGTAGTGTGCCACTGGAGGCTACACTTGCTCAAGATGTGAATTTGCTTGCAATATATAGCCCTTATTGCTGATGATGACAAAAACATACTTTTCAAAACAATAAAAAAGTATTGTAAGGTGTTTGGTACCCCAATGAATTTTTAAATGTGAAATAATCTCTCAAAATAATAATTAAATCAGGTTCGGAAGCCAAATTATGTATTTCCTTAATCAACCCCAATCCTTCAAAGATACATTTCACCTCTTTCATGTGACAAAAGAGTCATTTCTGCATGAGAATTCAACTTTTGGCTTCCACTGAGTTAAAAACATGGGAAATTTGTTCTTTTAAAGAAAACTGTCCAAACTGTGTGAAATGGCTAAAAAACTGCTGTTGCCTCCAATACATTTTTCTACTCTGTTTTGCTCTGTTACCTAAAGGAATTCATGTAGATTTTTTTGAAAACTAACCCAATCCCCAAATAAAACTAAAATCTGCATCAGCATGTACAGTTAAAACTAGAAGTCCTGTCACCAATAGTGCACTTATCTAGGCTTATTTGCGTGTTGGAATTGCGCGCAATTGCCATATCCAATGCCATCCAAATCACGGCAGGTTCTCCTGGTTACTCATAGCAAACACATGCAATGTTTCTGCCAATGGACCTCCGGGTTACCGGGAGGTCCATTGGCTGAAACATTGCTTGTGCACAGGCCATATGTACACAATTTGGTAGCTTTACTTGGGCCATAACGCGTACATTAACGCGCATATCAACGTGCTATTTGTGCGCATTTCATGACAGGACTTTTAGTTTTAACTGTAATACTTTGAGGAAAAAATTGTCTCCTTTAACCATACAGCAAGACAAAGAGTGGTGTTCCAACCCCATGAAACCATATAAATGTCAATTTTGATTCAAAAATGGGGTTGCAGCTATATAATTCACCAATATCAATAGACAGTACCATTTTGTCCTAACAACTGATGTCAAATGTTCTTCTACATACTGATGTGGCAAAATATAGCCTTGAAGGTGTCCCCCTTGTATGCCCCTTTTTATCAAAAATTATGATAAAATTCATAAATTAATTGATGTTGACACATAGCAAACCTCTTGTGATATTAAATTTCCCATTTGTGATAATTTCTAAATCACATTCTGGCTTCTGAAGATATTTCACATTGCGCTTGATGAATGTTTTGCCATTCTTGTGAAAAAAGCCTCACTTTCTCAGTTAAGACATCTAGAGTCATTGGTATGGCACTGACACAACATTAAACACTGACTTTTTCCAACAGCATGACCAGCTGAGCTGAGCACTGCTCCTATGTTATAGCATAGCACTGTTAAAATGCCTAAAACCATCAAATATTGATTCTGTAGTGATGTGCATGTCCTACAAGTACATGTACCCACAAGGGCTCATTTACAACCTTGGATTTAATCTCCGCAGGCACCCATTCTGATAAAAAGGGCGAAATTAGGGAAAATACATGCATGCCTAGTATCCAGTGTGGATGACGCAGATATTTGCTTCAGGAATGTAGTGCTCTTTAATGTTTAATATATTTGTGTATGTGTGTGTATGGGTGTGTGTGTGTGTGCGGGGGGGGGGGGGGGAGTCAATTGCCAGTTATTGAAAATGCATAACTGTGCAAATGGAAACAAACCAACACTTTGCATGATGGACATACAGACATGCAATCACATATCTTGAAAGAGACAGTCTACATGTACATAGGAATTATGATGGACAGACAGACATGCAATCACATATTTTGAAAGTGACATTCTACATGTACATTGGAATACTGACTGACATACAATGAAAAATATAGCGTGAAGAGCCAGGACAGGGATTGTCAAAACAGAAAAAACTCAGTGGACCCTGAGTGCTGCAGTACTAAAGCAAATCATAGGAAACTGAGAGTGCATGCTGTTAACTTTCTCATCAGCTGAAGGGTTTAGTATGGGTGGTAGAGGGACAATTGTCAATGCAGTTTTGTGCTATAACATGGGGACCCTGAAAAGCACTAGTATCAGACTACTATATTGGTAGCTGTGCACAGAAGCCATTCATTCACATTTGCAGCTTTGTTACTTTTTCCACTGTACCCCCCACCCCCTTTCCCCAAATTTATGTTTCAAAATACTCTGTGAATGAAGAAATTGTTTTTTAACATTTTTAATCACTCACTCAATGTAATGGCCAAAAACAGGCTAGCACCATTCACCGAAACTGCCATTCAATGTACATTATTTTTGCACCAAAAACATAGCTTATGACCCCTCATTGGAATGAGCTCGTTCAGCTCATTCCAGTGGGGGTCATAACTATGTTTTTGATGCAAAAAGTGAAAAGAAATTAGTTATTCAAAAGTGCTATCTTCTTTTCATGTAAGGTAAAGGGTTAACATCATAATATGGAGAAAGCTTCTATTAATCATTCACTCAATGTGATGGCCAAAACCGGCTAGCACCATTCACCAAAATTGCCATTCAATGTTAATTTTTTTTGCATTTTTTGGCATCAGAAACATAGCTCATGCCCCCCTTATTGGAATGAGCTTGTTCAGCGAATACAAGTAAAGTATGGATTTTCTGGCTAAATGTTTGGATGGTGGTGATTTGGGAGAGGATTGGAATATAATTGGAATCCCCTCTATCACAAGTACAATGAGGGGAAAGCATGGTTTCATTAGATGTGTTAATAGGGTAAAAAGGGTGGTTTCGTGTGCACATGTATTTGTCATTTGCCAGAGGTTATAGTGTGCTTCTCAGTTCTGGATGCCACACTTGCTCAAGATGCATTTAAATGCATTATTTTTGGCAATATATGGCATTTATTGCCGATTGTGACAAAAATATAACTTTTCCAAAAATAAAACAGTATTATTCAGTCTGTGGTTCTCGAATGAACATTTATAAGTGAAATATGTGTAATATCCAAAAAAATATAATTAAATCAGTGTCGGAAGCCAAAATACATGTACATTTACAATCTCCCCACCCCCTAATTTTTTAGAAGTACATGTATATTTAAAGCCATACAAAAATGTCCAAAGCTTTTTTACCACTTGAGGCTGAGCACTTGTCGCTTCAATCAATGCTAACTTTGCTTGTGTGGAGTTAGCACGTTGGATAAATGCTCACTGTTACCAGGTGGTTCTCTCAGTGCACTTTAGTTTCCTCCACCCATAAAACTGTCCGACACGAGGTGACACTGGCTGTTGAAAGTGTCCTTAAACTCCAATAACTAAATAACTGTGTTGATAAATAGTTATTGAGGCATGTTTTCTTGTAAATAGTGATGAGTGTTTATGTAATTTACAAATTAAATACATAAGTTTTTAAATCCTTTTGGACTTCCTTTTAACCTTTTGGTGTAAGAGGCCGGGAGGGAGATTTTTGTACTGCTCTTAAAATAATGTGAGAGAATGTGGTACTACTCAAAAACTGTGGGGGGAATGTTTGCTAAGTGTGTAAAAATGATTGGGGGTATTTTTTGTAGGGGGGATTTTAACCTACATTCTAATCCTACCAAAGATACATTTTATCTCTTTCATTTGATAAAAGAGTCATTTCTGCATGAGAATTCACTGCTTTCTTTAAAAACTACCCAGATCCCAAAATAAAACTAAAATCTGCATCTGCAGGCAATAGTTTTTTGAAAAATCTGTCTCATTTTACCATCCTGCAAGAGAAAGAGTGGTGTTCACCACCACCTCCCCCCCCCCCCTCCCTCCATTCCACACAAAACAAAATGAATGTCAATTTTGATTTAAAAACTGGTGTTGCAGCTATGTAAATCACCAATATCAAGAGACAGTGCCATTTTATCCTAACAAATTATGTCAAATTTTCTTCTTCATATTGATGTGGTAAAATATAGCCCTGAATGTGTCCCCTAGACCCCCAGCATACCCACTTTTATCACAAATTATGATATAATTCATAAATTAATTGATGTTGACACAAAACAAACCTCTTATATTAAATTTCACATTTCTGATAGTTTGTAAATCACATTCTGGCTTAAGATATTTCACATTGTGTTTGATGAATATTTTGCAATATTTGTAAAAAAAATTTTTTTTTTAAATCCCTCACATTTCTTAATTAAGGCACTTTGAGTCATTGGTATGGTATGTCTCTGATAAAACATTACACATTGATTTTTTGAATTTTTTTCCAACAGCATGACAATGCAGGTCATATGCTCTCATAGCACCATTAAAATGCCTGAAACCATCAAATATTGATTCTGTAGTGCAGTGCCAAATATTATTTAGAGGTCGGTTCTGGGGAGGTTGGTATTTAGGCTTTTTAAAGCTTTGTTCTTTTGCCATTTTTGGAGAAACATACTAAAGTCTAAATATCAGAATCCCCACCTCCAGATGTTGGTAAGACGAGGAGGGCGACATTGACTAGTTTGAAGATGAATTCAGTTCTATTCTGGTTGCAATGCCCAATTCAGTTGTTTTCTGGTTGCAATGCCCAAAGCATCCAGGAATTAAAACAATGTTTACCAAAACACAGAGGAAGTGTGCATGTAATTTAAATGGGAGTTCCGAGTGATTCTGGTATTTAGTCTTCAGGAAAACACGTCGGATCACAAAATTGGCTGGCCGCTACACTGTAATTCTGACTGTCTTAAACTGACATTGTATTGTATCATTGGTAAAAATAGTTCATAGACTGGATCCAGTGAACTTGTGAAGAAAAATCTAAATAGGTACGGTATCACTGTTCGCGTGCATGTCTGTTTCTGTAAAATTTTACTACAAGACTGCATGCCCGTGTTTTGAGAACAAAGATTTCCCCAGACCTTACGTCAGCATAACTTGAATTCATCCGAACTCCGGCTGTTTCTAAGGAAATCGCGCTAAGTTCCCCACAAATGAAAACGGCCCACTAAAAGTGTCAATAAATCACTTGTTTTATTTTTTATTCGTTGTCAACAATTTGTGAAGTGTACGTTCTCAATTAAAATTGAAACTGGGCTTTAAATCTGACGAAACCGGCAACGGACGGCATTGGCACTTCGAACTTCCAAACAATACCTAACTCGCCAACAACTACCTAACTTCGAAAGTCACTTCATTACTTGATTATTTATCATAGTTTCCAGCATCCTGCAACAATATATTTTACATAATGTCCTTTGAAAGGCCCAAAACAATTAAGTATCCGTTACAATGATTCTGGATTTTTTGCCAGTGGGAGAGCCACGCCGCCAGATGGCACCCCAAACTCTGTTGCATGGTATATAGAAAAAATATAAAATCATGGACGCGTACCCATTACCTATGTGCGCACACGCCACTGCGTGGGTGTGCACTATAAGTACACATAGTGCATGCAAATAACTATCTGTTAGTTTATATTTCTTATTGTTTGTCTGATACAAGCTGAAACTTTATAACTAACAGGGAGATGACAGGCAGACAGCCAATCTGGCTATGCCATCTCCCTACGGTATACACTATTTTTTGTATTTCTTTACAAAAGCGGGGGCGCGGTGGCGTTGCGGTAACCGGTTCTCATCAGATCACCGAAGTTGACCATAGGTGACCGTCTGAGCGATCGATTCGGACTCCCGCGTTATGTCCTTGGGCAAGGCACTTAACCCCGATTGTCCACATGGGGGTACGATGACGCCGTGTACTAAGGCGTACTGCACGTCGATGGTGCGAATGTCTTCAACCAATCTAACCCCGCCTGTGCTGCAGTGCGGAGTTACGATGTTGGGGAGCTGGCAGCTGCTCGTCGTTGCTCGGTGGTTCTCTCCGGGTACTCGGGCTTCCTCCACCCGTAAAACTGTCACGGTCATGATTAGCCATTGTGCATAAATATGTGACCTTAAACACCAATAAATAAATAAATAAATACTTGTCAAACGCAATTGTTACTTATTACTTTTTACTACTATTTTCAATGTGTTTAATGTACATTTTTTGTATTATGTATACCGTAAAGTAAACCAATAAATCAATCAATAAATCAATAAAAACCGGCCGGTAATTGCAATATTATTGAGAATTAGCAGGAAAAGGGTGTTCATGCTCTTCCTTCGTTTAATTTGTCTCGACTACGGATTTTAGAGTCGAGACAAATCAACATTTTGGGCTCCGTATTAGACAAATATCTCCATCATCATATGTTTCGTCCCGATGGGGAAAGTTGTGATACATGGAGCCAACTAGAGAATTTTCTCAATGTAGAGGTGCAGGTGCATGAGTCCCAAACATAGCTTTGTGTATTGCATTGCTACCATGCCACTAAGGCACTTGGGCCACCAAACTTCAAGCAGTGTTGTATCTCCCCTCGCTGCGCAAGATGTACGTGTATCTCGCACAGCATGAGAGATAACACTGCTTGGGGTTTGCCTCGAACCCTATACCCTCCCCCCCCCCCCCCACCTGCACCTGCCAACTAGGAACGACTCCCTTTCCCTGTTTTTGGAGCTTATTTACGCCATGGTCTCCAATACGCCCAGATACTTCCCCCGTCAGTTTCACGCCTGGTACAGTACCGACTATATCGGTCGCGGTGGCGCTTTGGGAATGCTGAGAAGAGGGCTAGCCTTCAAGAAGTAGCTACAACGAACAACTGAAACTACATGAAGTGAAAATAGTTGATACCTGAAGAGCAGCCTTTCTAAACCCATTCGTTCCGATCCGTATTCCTATTGTATCATCCAAACATTCCCCACTCATTCCGAGTAACCAAACCATCAGTACTGTCTGACAATACTTGTGTGGAACCATTCCACATATATAGGGTGTATCTGCTGGGATGCTGATCTTATCATCTGTAATAACATAATTTTATTCGTTAAATGAAGACTGAAAGCCGTCAGGGAGCGCGGTGGCTCGGAGGTTTCGGCATTGGACCTCTAACCAAAACCAAGGGTAACTGCATTGTGTCCTTGGGCAAGACACTTAATCCCAATAATCGGATTACCCATGTGGGTGTATAGTGGCGCTGTGTACTAAGGCGCACTGCACGTCGACGGTGCACTTGTATTCATTCAACCAATGCTAACCCTACTGACGCGTAGTTAGTACGTAGTGGAGTCTGACACAAGGTGATCTTGGCTGTCAAAGTGTCGTTAAACCCCAATAAACAAATAAATAAAGGCCGTCACACACGGGAGTGAAGGGACGCGAAACGAGTGAATGAGTTCTAACGATTTCCTCTTTTTAGTTTCCGCATCTGATATAGGGTGGAACAGAGGCGTAGCTACGTGAGTGAAGGGTGCTCGCCCTCCCACAAATCCCAACTGCCTCCTACAAATCGAGAATTCTATTATCTGCGCGGCGCGTCAACTAATGAAACTACAGATGTCACACCACGTTTTGTAAAAATTAACATTCTTTATTTTAACATTCTTTCAAATTTCAAAATGTCTCCCAAGTGCCATTCGGGGCATATTTTTGAACTCATTTTGAAAAACACCCCCTCGGTCGCAACAACGCGAGAGGGACACCACATCTCAAAACTTCAAATTTCAAGATATAGTAAAAAATTCTTGGGCTCCCCCCCCCCCCCCACTCCCCCAGCCCCCCAAGCTTCCAGTGTCCCTTCACCTCTCTCAATATAGATACCTGGCTAAAAGAGATAATAATACTTCGGCTGGTCGCTGATTCGCCGCGGCTCTCAAAAGAAACCCTTCACTGTCCCCACATGGTCTCCATTACCACCAACCTACTCACTCTAATCACAACTGTTCCTGCCCCAAAGCTTTGTTTTTGGGGCAAATTGTAAAAGGTTGGAAATTCTGGGTTACTAACCGGAAATGTTGCGGTACCATTCGGAAAATTTCAATCTGGATAGGGGAGGCTTGAATGGACATCACTAAATTTGAAAAATCGGTGAACACCCAAGAGGAATGTATTTGAAACAATCGCTATTCAAGACCCTCGAGTCGTATTCCTAACACGCTAAAAACTAAAGTGTTAAAAACTACACTTGAAGTGCTGTATTTAACACTTACTAAGTGCTGAACTAGCACTTTGTTCAAGTGTAGATATCCCAGAACTTGACAGGTGTTGACAATAATACCACTTGACAAGTGTAATGTCGCGACACTTGAAAGGAAACAACGCAGATGACGCGGATCAGGCTCGAACTCTCGAGCCTGATCCGCATCATCTGCGTTGTGTTCTTTTAATTATGTACCCACCAAGCGTAAATCAAATTATGGACGATTCTGGAAGAACCACCAATGCTAGACACATGGGAAGTGCCATCCATTCAAGTTTCAGATGTCTGACGATTGTAATGTCTAAGTGCTTAAAGCATTGCACTTTGAGTATTAAAATCAAACCCTAAGAGTTAGAATGTGTTTAACACCTTGAAAGTGTCAGTCTTAACAGTTTAGTTTTTAGTGTGTAGTGTTGTCTGTATTTTGAAGTTCGACATACAACAAACATATTGGTTGTTAGTACGTAGTGGAGTCTGACACAAGGTGATCTTGGCTGTCAAAGTGTCGTTAAACCCCAATAAACAAATAAATAAAGGCCGTCACACACGGGAGTGAAGGGACGCGAAACGAGTGAATGAGTTCTAACGATTTCCTCTTTTTAGTTTCCGCATCTGATATAGGGTGGAACAGAGGCGTAGCTACGTGAGTGAAGGGTGCTCGCCCTCCCACAAATCCCAACTGCCTCCTACAAATCGAGAAAATATAAAATTATTGAATACAATTGATAATACTTCAATATGATCATTGAATATAATTTTGACGCAACTATCAGCTGTGCCAAAATTGTAATCTGTGATGTGTGAGTAGTAGGTAATGTGGTTTTCTGGGCTCATTTGCAGGACCTCTGCAAATGAGCCCTGAAAACCACATTACATACTCCAGTATACAAAATGGACGACGGAAACACGTATCACCATAACGCCCCATAACACTATGGGGATGACGTGACATGGCCGCTCACGCGGGTTACTATGACAACACAACATGGCTCCACTAAGTCACGTGACCTGACGTCACTTCCGGGGTCATTCACCTGGGTCATCCAACCTGTGCCTGAAACATACGAGACATACTACTTGCATGCATGTTTCATTATGGACACTGGACTCAGGTAAATTAAATATTTTCTTTGTTTTAAAACATTGTTCAAGATACATACACACATCACACTTGAACAGTTCCAAAGAAGGCAAATTCCTCAGTTCGTTACATTTCCAAAGCTGAAAAACGCAGGAGCACACATGTACATTAACATACAGCTCTCCTAAAGACTATAAAATCAAGCCCTGCATCCACTTTCTGTTTTTCAGGAAAACAACCTATTGGGAAAGTGGAGGGGGGGGGGTGGGGTGGGTAGAAAAATTATTTGTCTCGAAGTACTTCTCCTAAGCTGTTTGTGCATGTAAAGCACGCTTATGATAAACAGATAAGTTGGCCACAGCCTCGAAGAGTTACAGCACATGGGTCCTTTCGGACGCAGGGAAAACCCAATTTGCTGTCCAGGTAATCGAGCATTATTAAAAGAAGGGACGTCGCCAAGGCAAATGAAGTGGAGGGGTATATTCCCCCCCCCCCCCTACACACACACACACTTCATTTTATCTCGTTCTGGACTAAGATTGTGTATTCCCCATAGGTGAAAGGCCAGGGTCTTTCCCGAGGACAGAAAGTGAACTTATATTAAATGGAGCACCCTGAGTACTTCTTGAAGGTTTTACCCAGAAAGTGGACGAATAACCATAACACAATATCCCAAGAAATATCAGGTTGAGAATACATGAACCATGCAGTTTTAGGGATTGCACTGATATGAATGTTTATAAGACTGACATTTTTAAGGAAAAGTTGGGGGACGACATCCCCCCCCCCCCCGCCCCACGACGCTCCCACCCTCGTGACTACGTCGCTGATTAAACGACTGTGACAACTTCCTTGTTCAAAGATCTTCATATAAGCATAAAATTGTCAGAGGAAGTTATTACAGTTTGATGACATGTGAGTCAGATGTCCGCAGAAATTAGCAGCGACAATGCCGCGGACGTCTTCACCCGGACTTTGGCGGTTGTCGTGACAAATTTCGGTGACTGAAGACACCTTGTCAGAATTGATCGTCGAGAATCATCGCTGTTTGTATCCTTGAACTGTTGCTTTTCTTTTACATTTTGTTAACCCTTTACCCAACGTAACGGCCAAAACCGGCCAGCGCTATTCTCAAAAATCGCCAATTAATTTTCAAAATATTTTCATTTTTTGTCTCAAAAACATAGGTTATGACCCCTTGTTGGAACGAGCTCGACGAGCTCGTTCCAATGAGGGGTCATAACCTATGTTTTTGAGACAAAAAATGAAAAAATTTAGTTATTCAAGAATTTTTTTTGCAAGTGTCGTCTGCTTTTCATGTTAGGTAAAGGGTTAACTCTCTGAGCACTGATGCAGAAATTCCTCAATGTCCTTTTACAAATGTTTCCCACAATGAAACTCAGAAATTAACCCTTTACCCAAGGTAAAAGGAAAAACCGGCCAGTGATATTTACAAACATCGCCAATTAATTTTCATTATTCTTTTCATTTTTGTCTCAAAACGTAGCTTATGACCCCTCTTTGGAACGAGATTGTCAAGCTCGTTCCAATGAAGGGTCATAACCTATGTTTTTGAGACAATTTTTTTTTTAAATTAGTTATTCAAGAATTTTGTTTGCAAGTGCCGTCTGCTTTTCATGTTAGGTAAAGGGTTAACTAATTTAGTCTTATTTGACAGAGCTCAGCGAGCTTTGTTAAACAAAATGGAATTGCTTAAATTCCCAGTTGCATTGTGGGAAACAGTTGTTCTTTAAATTTGTGGTATTTTGAAATCAATCTGCTTAATGTTGCTATCTAACTCACTGATAATAAACAATATTCTATTTATGCTATCTATACTTCCCACGAATGTCACAAAAACATCCACATGCAATATCTGGATATAAAACAAGAACAAGTGTCACTTCTTTTATCAATAAATGTTGACATGGCAAGGAGGAGACTGTCAGAGGCACTTAGATGGCAAATCGTTGGCATGCATGCAAATGGGCATGTCCTCAAAGCTATTGGAAGGCAACTTGGAGATTCATTCTGCCACCAACAGATATGTCCGAAATATCAATAAATCAGCGATGTTAAGGGCCAGCCAAGGTCTGGACAACGCCAAAAGATCTCTCCTCCAGAAGATCGGAGTTTGGCACGCCTCGTTAGACGGGAACCCTTTCTTTCAAGTAGGGTTTTGAAACCCCTGTGGCTCCCCAACAGGCGTTTTGTGCAACAGAACTGTCCAAAACCGTCTCAAAGCACAGGGTTCAGAAGGGTCATCAACCGTCCAGCTCTGTCCGATCGGCATCAAAGGCGACGTTCGGAGTGGTGAATGGTACGACAACATTGGAATCTCAGGACGTGGAGGAGGGTCCATTGGTCAGACGAGAATAGGTTCCTGCTTCACGCCACAGATGGTCGTATGAGAGTGTGGATGCATAGAAATACTGCTTACGTGCACAGGAATATCAGACTTACTGTTCATTATGTTGTAGGATCAGTAATGATCTGGGACGCCTATCTCATGATTGTAAACTTGATTTGGTGATTGTACGTGGGAATGTCAATGATCATCAGTACATCCGGGACATTCTCAATGCGGTTGTTGTGCCTCATTTTGACATCCACCCGTTGGCCACTCGCCTGTATTCATTGTCGACAATACGAGGCCACATCGTTCTCATGCCGTGAAAGCATTCCTTCAGAACAACGCGATTGTAACACTACCTTGGCCTACAATGAGCCCCGATTTGAATCCCTTAGAACATATTTGGGACTCTCTAGGACGTCGTGTGCAAGCAAGGATCCGCCTTTACATAATTTGGTCGATTTGGAAGCTGCATTGCATGAGGAGTGGCAGCAGTTGCCTCTCTAATATATCAGAAGTTTCACTGGTAGCATTAGAAGGAGGGTTCAGGATGTCATCTGGGCACGTGGTGGATACACTCGCTACTGACGTCAGACACTGCTGTTGTGTTCGGGCGATCACAGATTACATTTTTTGTCAGTAATTGCCGGCATTATTTCATCATGGACCGTTCCAGCACCATTCTTGTCGAGAGAACATTTTCCCATCAAAACATTAGTGACAGATATGTGTAATTAGCGCCATTAAAATACTGTATATGTTCACCATTGTGTTGTTCTTCATTTGTCAATAGACCATTCTTTCCACAAACAATAACTTTTGGCCATCTGAAAGATAGCATGAAAGTAATGACAGTTTCTATTAACACCACTACGAAAAAATAGGGGTTGCTTAATTAAGTTCCGGATGAATATTATTTGCCTTATTCGCGCATTTCCAGTTCTTGGTTTAATCAAATCACATAATAAAACAACACATGATTACTTGGGCTTTGAACTTTTGAGGGGGATGGAGTTGGGCGTGTTGGCATATTTTTCACACCAACTTTCAGTCTGCTTGAGACTGAAAGTTGAATGATACTTTCGTAAGAACGTGAATAGTAACAAGTTAAGCCTTCAAAAACTAAAACTATGGATACTGTTCTGAGTAAAATGCACTACTTACCTATAACAATTAACCATTGTCAATTACTCAATTAAATATAAATTGAGCCTACATGAATGAATTGTCTAATGTCAATTTTATCCAATTTTTGTTGGAAATGTAACAAATTGAAGTTAGTGCGAAAGATTCGAAAAAAATCGAATCTTGAGACTGATTCGGGATCGATCTCGAAGCAGACGTATGGTATCGATATCGAATCGAATCTCGAATATTCGCAGGACCCTACACTACGCAACTTTCACTTGACATATTGTGCCATAAAATGGTCTCCAATATACACATGCTATAAATGGCCTCAGATTCGCCCTGAGGGCACTGAATTTTTCCAAAATTTTCTTGGGGGTGGGTAGGTGGCTTAGCCCTAACTAGGGACTTCCGCTCATTACACTTTCTTTTCACTTTCTTTCAGGGATGTGATAGGAGGGGTCAAAGACCTTCCAAATATCATGTGTAACCCCCCCCCCCCCCCCTTAAAAAAAATAATCCAAGGCTAGGGCACCCCGTTTTATAGAATTTTATAGAATCCTGGTTTCGCGCCTAGATTAAACTATGTTTATTTTTGCATCCTTTGTGTATATCTTTTTGAAATGACTGAATATGATCGGATTTGAGTTTGGCTGCTTAGTAATGCATTTTCCGGCTTGAAATTTCGATTTCACTCAAGTTTCTAAAACTGAGTCATTTATGTTTTTCATTTATTGGTTAACCCCCCTGCACACTGATGTCAAAATTTCTCAATTTCAGGCAGAAAAAAATTCCCATAAAGCAACTAGAAATTTAACCAATTCAGTCTCGTTCGACAGGGCTCATTGAGCTCTGTGAAACGAGATTGAATTGGTTAAATTTCTAGATGCATTATGGGAAAAATCAGCTTCCTGAAATTTTGTATTTTGACATCAGGATGAAGAGAGTTAAGGAAGCGTATATTCCTTAGCTTCCACAAAAGCATAATTTAGAATCTCGTGTCTCGTAAAGTTGCTAGCAGTTTCATATTGTAATATGCGAAACGTACTGCGTGATTAGAGTAGTATTTGTCGACATATAAAATGAGATTTTTCACACGGTGCTATGTTTTCATTTCTTTTACTCAACTCTGTCGACCATATTTCGCTGCTGTATTATAATATCGGCTCAATTTGTTTGTTAAAAAGTTTAGACAACACAGTTACACAGTTTTTCGAAACGAAGTGTGTAAACTGGAAAGAGCCTTTAGTCTCTTGCGACTAAGTTCAGATAGCGCAATATACCAGTATACCGAAAAGGCAACCCTATTAGTATGCATATTTCGAAATATATTCAAGTTCATTCCCATATATATGAAAGTTAGGAGTAATTGTTTTAATTCCTAGACCTAAAAATCATATATTTCTTCTTATCCGTATTTACAGAAAGGTTGTTCTGCCTTCTGTATGTTTTGTGTAGACAGTTTTTCAGTCCCTTTTGATTGTTTGATATCAACACCAAGTCGTTCGCAAATAAGGGGTGATACACTTTTCGGTAATTAAAGCCCTTATGAGCACAATTTTCATCAAATATCTTACTAATGTCGTATATCTATTTATTACACGCCTGTTCTATGAAATCCTCATCCACTCGTGCCATATCGATTAACCTGTTCACACGTGTGTGTCATTCTGTGTATATATACTGTTTCTGTTGGTTGAGGTACGAATTAAACAGAAACAATTTTCTCCATGCTGCGGTCAGCACATCGATTGGCAGATAAGTGCAACTATCAGGGGAGGTAATTGAATGATCGTACGGGTACTTTGATGACGTGATATGGGGCGATATGGCACTGACAAGACGTGTTTTACTTTGAAACTTTTAGAACAGTCTTTTACGGGGGTTTTACCTTCTGTTTCTCTACTTTCAGAGTTGGTTGAATTGGCGAATTAACCATTTGTTGTCCGAATTTATGGACGTAATGTTAACATCTTCGATGAGGAAGAAGTTCTTGACGAAAACTGAATGACCAGTTTTGAGGCTGACGAGCCTTTATAATACGAGATATGAGGTGTTGGTGTAATTTTGTGAAAATTAAATTTGTCGTATCGCCAGGTAACCTATTTTGTGTTTTGTTGTTATGTTGTATGCGATAATCGATGTGGTGGCTGGGGTCATGGAGAACTTAAATAATGTGGGCGAAATGATAAATCCCTGTCTCATGCCTTATGAATTCCCATAGGGATTTGCCTCAGGTTGTACAGCCCGACTTAGCAAATTACTTACCTGAAATTAATCTTGCGTTGTCAACCCCAACTGATGATTTTAACTAACAATTACTGAAGGTAGGTGCTGAGTATATAATGTTGTTACAATACGATACTAAATGCTTCGAAGCAGTGATGGGGGACGAAAATGAAAATGTGCGTATCTGTGGTGGTTTGGGGTTTTTTTTCTCTCGATTTTTTACTCAAACATATAGCTTATGGCCCCTCATTCGAGCGGGAGCTCGTCGATCTCGTTCCAATGAGGGGTCATAATCTATATCTTTGTGGGTAAAAAAATGAAATTTTTCAGTTAAACCGTTATTCTAGAATTTCTTTGGCAAGTGTCGCCGTCTGGTCTTCGTGGGTTAAATAATTATTATTATAATGTTGATTGAAAAACGTTCGTAGGTATTTTTTTATTCATCAAAAGTTGGGGGGGGGTGCAAAATGTATGTTCAGAAACAATGTGGGAGACAAACTTCCCCCATACCAGTTTACGGAGCCACTGCTTCGAAGGCTCACCTTGAGTGGGGTCGCAGCCAAACAGCACTATGTGATGAACGACGCGACGATTATCCAGTATTGCCTCTTCTGCGAAGATATGATAATCGCCATCCGTTGGCAAGTCAACAGTAGAGCATATGTAGGTTGTCTCTTCATTTGGGACAGTGTGGTTACCAACTCGAGCTATGAATGATTTGACATCTGAAAAATACAATAATTTATTAGATATGACATTCTTTCCCAGCATTGCCCACCTTTGTTAATTACCTTACAGTCTTAAATCTGGTGTCATCTGCGAACGACTCAACTGTGTTTTCGTTCAAAACAGCCAGCGCTATTTTCAAAACTCGCCAATTAATTTTCATTATTTTTTCATTTTCGTCTCTAAAACATAGGTTATGACCCCTCATTGGAACGAGCTCGACGAGCCTATGTTTTGGAGACAAAAAATTTAAAAAATAATGAAAATTAATTGATGACTTTTGAGAATAGCGCTGGCCGGTTTTGCCGTTTCGTTGGGTAAAGGGTTAACGTTTTCAATTTTGGCAGATGATATTATCGTCTGTTCTCAAACAAACTGGCCAGACATGATTATCACATGATCGGCACCGGTATTCTTTCAATTGCAACGAAGTTAGAAAACTTACAAACAAACCCGATATTTACCGCTTTTAAGTCAGGAATAAAGGCTTAAGATGTCTGCAGACTTACTTACTATACACAGCTGCTTGTTGTTTTGGGACTAACTTTGCTGGACTTTTTAAATATTTAATAATTTAAATAAAAATCATATTGTTTACTAACTGAAACCTTTTCTGGAAACTGTTTCCACTTTCGAGTGTACGACAGCGAGGAACAAAAGTCACTTGACCTGTCGGGCTGTTAATGAGATGTTTAACTCATTAACGGCCCGACAGATCACGTGACTTTTTAAGTTGAGAGTTACGTTCTAGTAATGCCCCGTTAAACTTTGTTAATGTACTAGAGAACGCCCTATAAAGTGGTACTAATAAACCACAAGGCCCAACAAAGTCATGCTATTACTATTATTACCACTGCGATTCTGAGAAGGTTTTGACCCTGTATCTTACATGGCAGCTACAAACAGCCACTTGGTCTTCATTCAATTTGCTTGATTGAGACATTTTTAACGTTTTTAATTTTGGCAGATGATATTACCGTCTGTTCTCAAATAAACTGGTGTCACATGATTATCACCGGTCGGCACCGGTACTCTTTCAACAGCAACGAAGTTAGAAAACTTAAAAACAGACCCGACATATACCGCTTTTACGTCAGGAATAAAGTCTTGAAATATCTGCAGGCTTTCTTACTATATACAGCTGCTTGTTCTTATGGGACTAACACTGCTGGACATTTACATATTTAATAATTTAAATAAAAAATCACATTGTTTACTAGTTGAAACCATTTCTGGAAACTGTTTCCATTTTCGAGTGTACGACATCGGGGAACAAAAGTCTCTTGACGTGTCGGGCTGTTAATGAGATGTTTAACTCATTAACGGCCCGACACATCACGTGACTTTTTAAGTTGAGCGTTACGTTCTTGTAATGCACTGTTAAACTTTGTTAATATACTAGAGAACGCCCTTTAAGGTGGTAATAATAATTAAAGAGGGTATTATTTGGTTAGTTTCATATCAGCAGAGATATCAGCCCTCAGTAACTTCACATCAGCCTTCGACCTCCGGTCTCAGGCTTATATGAAGTTACCGAAGGCTAATATCTCGGCCGATATGGAGCTAACCAAGTAATAATTAGAAGTTGTAGAGAGATACAGTACGTGGAGAGTGTATTATCTCTAAATCACGCGCAGAGTGGAGATTCTACCCAAGAAATAATTGCAAATTTGTTGCAAAGCATTACAAGCACAAGCAAAGTTTCAGGTTATTCCCGGACGTCCACTGGCTGATGCACTGCTTGTGTTTTTTGTCCACATGTACAAAATTGGAAAGTAATACTTTGAGTGATAACTCCACTCCCCGGGTGATGTAGTTGCAATCCACTCTGCACGTACTGCATACGCAAATTGGGATTCCGAGTCGTAAACGGAGATTCGTCGAAGTGGGAGAAGAGATCCAGCTATCCGCCAACAAAATATTAACACAATTTAATGGAACTACGCGGGACGCGACAACTGTTACTTTTTCCCAGTTCCTTATTCGATATTCGTTATCAACCAAGAAAATCGATTGATAATGAATGTCGAATGGAAACTGTGAATAAGTAACGGTTGTCATATCCGCAAAAGACGTGCACTGCAAAAATATAGGTTCTCTTTAGAACCAAAACTGGTTCTAATCTTGTCTCTGAGATGGAACCAGTTCGGTTTAAACAGTATTTACTTCAAAGCAAATAAATTTATAACGATTAACATTAAATATTAACAAAATTAAACATAAATTGAGGGGGTTTCAGCCGTAAGTTTAGAACTTATACGAGGTTGTCTCAATCATTATTAAGCAAAGGACATATGAACAGTTGGCATATCGAACCAGTTTTGGTTCTTTTCAGAACCAAAACTGGTTCGATATGCCAACTGTTCATATCTCCTTTGTTTCAAAATGTTTGGCGACTGCGTTGAATAAGCTCCAAGTTTACTGCTCAATCTACTTCAGTTCATGTAATATTCTGTTAAAATTGAATGCTAATCTTGGTAAATTTATTTGATTTGAAATAAATACTGTTTAAACAGAACTGGTTCCATCTCAGGGACAAGATTAGAACCAGTTTTGGTTCTAAAGAGAACCTATATTTTTGCAGTGTGGCGTAATCATAAAACAACCGCTGGTGCGACTCTTCATTCACAATTGTTTAATAAACATACATTTCTGATGATATGGGTCTCGTTACAATTATTCAAGTAAAAACGTAGGTTTTTCAAGAAATGCACGGCTTCTCATTAACACGGCCAAGGATATTTCGCATTTAAATGACCTCCCCTATTCACAATACTCACAATGTTTTGAGTTTCTGGAAGCTCGGAATATGTCATTTCCTGGAGAAAACTGCACACAACAAAATTTTACAATATCACCCAAATACACTCAGCTGAATGACACATTTGATGGCTAAAGAAATGGTCAAAATTTCCTCACTTTGGTGATAAATTTCCAATTTTCGTGCATCGATAGCCATAAAACTGTGTGAAAGGAATTCCTTATTCCTCCACTGAGGATTTTACAGCATAAGATAAACATTCTAACAAATAAATAACATATGGGTTTCTTATTCATTTTTTCAGAATGTTTTCTCAAAGCAAATTTCCACAAAAATTGTCCAATTTGTAACCTGCAAATTGTCAGCTCCTAAACAGGCCTGGGTTAGTAATTGAACACTCCTGTGCGACCATGACACCCAACTGAAATGCACTTGTACACAGTTTGAATCAAGACCATCAACAGAATATTTTGGCCATATCACCATTAATGAGAATTATTTACTAAATCCACACTACCACAAAATAAAACTATAGCTCAAAATAGCCATTTGTCAGAGGGGGTAGCCAATAACCTCGGATATGACCCTTCAATTGGAAAACGAGATTTGGTAAACTCATTAAAAAAATCTGTCAAATGAAGTCTCGATTGAGAATCATATTTTGCGTTGATATATATTGTTAGATAAATGAATTATCATGATAATGTGCCTGTCCTGTGATTTGTATCAGATTCGAGGTGGTGTCCAGAATGGGATCTCAACGAACCGGCTTTTTTTCGATGCTTGTGAAAAAATGAAGTTACACACCTTATGTTTGTAACTTAATTTTTTCACAAGCATCGAAATCAGAGGACGCGGTATTATCCGCGAAAACAATTGGACAACCCCTACCAGAGATAGTGGCTCTCCGTGTGTTATCGCAGAAAATACATATAGAATATACCCATAGCAGCTTGGTGTGTCAAATGTTCACCACGAGTGGTGAAGTGGTGTTAACCGCGAGCCTTTGGCGCGCGGTTAACACTACTTCAACACGAGTGGTGAACATTTGGTACACCAAGCTACTATAAGTATATTGTGTTTATGCCATGATCGTCAGATAATTAAGAGTCGCTATTATTTTTCTCGATTTTACTGAGCACCAGAAGTACATACGTGCGAATCTGCGAGCATCGGTGGGAGGTACTTCCGCTGTCAATTTTATCGCCGAAACGAAACGGAAAATGAAACTAGGACTTTTTCATTATAATAGCATAATAACCAGTAATAACATACCATTTCGAGTTATGGGTGCTTTATTAACATGAGACAATGCATGTTTGTTAAGTGTTGGTGTCTTATGGGGTAAACTCATTTAAAAACGTAATAAATAATTGTCACTTTCATTTCACTCTTCCTGGGGCGACGTAAATTCAGACAAGTTGCATTCAGGACGACGTCACCAAAGGTCAGCTTGGATGTAGTTCAACTGTAGGTGTCGATTTTAACTATTGAAATCCCATTGCTCAGTGGCGTGTTCACCACGGTTGATGTGAAAAGCTAAAATTTATGTCATAGGCTTTTCATATATTGTAGAATAGGTAATCATGGTATAAATTCAGCTTCACTCTAAAATCGGTTGGATTAAAAACCCAATTGGGATCATATTCACTCAGTTCAGTTGATTTGGGTTTAATTTTAATCCAACTGATTTTAGAGTCTAGTTTTTGTAACTATGTGTTTTTACAAGCATCGAGACCAGGTGACAAGGTATTATCCGCGATAACACAAGGGCATCCACTTAGGGCCTTGCGAAGCTTCGAGATACGACTCGATTTCGAATCTTGAGAAGATATTCGGTTCGATTCGAAATCGGCTGCCCGATTCGTTACCTCTCAAATCTTTTTCATAAGAATATAGCTTGGTAGCAGTCATCTTCATAGTCTCACAAAACGAAAAGTTCAGATGGAAATCGTACATAAATAATGTTCAAATGAAAGACTGAGTGTAAAGTCCACAAGATTAGCATAAATAACATCTATATTCATGCCAGCAGCAACGCTGATTCCACTATCACTAGTCCCTACCACTGTTAAATGAAAATTTAAGGTTTCCAAGCAATGTCGACGATGAACTATAATCCTTACAGGGTAATATTTCAACTGCATTATCAAGGCATGCCTTCAACGAAGGCATGCCTTGATAATGTAGTTGGATTATTTTATCAGTGGGGACTTGAGCCACCACAGTAGTAACAAATCGGGTTTATGGCACCCCAACCCCGATTGGTCATCTTCAAGACACCACTTATTCAATTCGACGTTCGATTCGATTTCGAATAATAGACGTGATTCGATTAGAATTGAAAATGTGTGATTCACAGGGCCCTACATCCATTACCAGATTATCGCGGGTAATGCTGTGAGTAGTATGCAATGTGGTTTTCACCCCACATTTGCCGGACCCCGGTGCCGGACCCCGGAAGTGACGTCATGTCATGTGACGTAGTGGCACCATGTTGTGTTGTCATGGTAGCCCGCGTGAGCGGCCATGTTGTGACGTCATCTCCATAGTGATACGTTGTGTTAGTGCGCATGCACAGCGCGTGTTGTTAGGGTGATACGTGTTTCCATCATCTATTTTGTATACTGGAGGCCGCCATCTTCGTTTCTATGGCAGCACGTGATTGCTATGTTATCCAATGTTTCTGCAATAGGACAGGGGTATGTTCGGAGAGTATGTTCCTTTGTACAGGAATATTTTCCCGATTCAGCAGAATTACCACAAACAACCCGACAAGTTTTACTATTTCGAATTCTTCCAGAATTCTCTGCTTCTATCTATATATGCAATAGCTTACTTCTACATAGGCATGTTCCTTTGTTCTGGAGTATACTCCAGTAGCACAGAAGAGCCTATTAGTTGGAACAGTTTTGTTCATTGTTACTATATTTAGCGATTTCTGGTCTATTCTTGTTAGTTCTGGCCCTATTTCAAGTACTCTTGTTGTTTCGTTTATCTGGATCATTTATAACCACTCAGATTGCTTGATTTCCCATATTCTGTATGCAGAGTTATCTCCCCTTATTACAACGACGTCGTATCCGATTCTCATCACCTCTATATCCAATGGTTATATCCCATGGAATCCCATTTTTGGGAAACACCCGTGGCTATGGAATCCCTTTTTTGTCGTATGAGGCCATGAGGGCTATGTAAAAGCCCTCAATGAGTCCTCATATATTATGTCTCATAGCCTCATTGAATTTTGAGGTTATGAGGACCATTAAAAATCCCTCAATGAGGTATAATTTACTAGGACTCTTAGCCTCATTTCAGTATTTAACAGGTATATCCTATAGAATCCCATTTTGGGAAACACCCGTAGCTATGGAATCCATTTTTTGTCGTATGAGGCCATGAGGGCTATGTAAAAGCCCTCAATGAGTCCTCATTTATTATGCCTCATAGGCTCATTGAATTTTGAGGTTATGAGGACCATTAAAAATCCCTCAGTGAGGCATAATTTACTACGACTCTTAGCCTCATCTCGGTATTCGAGAATACCTGACATTATATTATTTGAGGATACTAGTTGGACTTTACGTCCGGGTACTTCATGCTAGATCCGGGTACTTCAGATGGGTAGCTGATAAAAAACAAACAATATATATAACATTTCATTTTTATTCAAGTATACAATTCAATGTCTCAAGGCATTTCTCTTTGTAGTTCTTATTGCATGGGCTAACCATTTCATCTTCTTGTGGGTTGGAGCTTCTTCCCATTGCATGGCTAGGTTCTTGATAAAACACATTCTCTCATTTAATAACT
This sequence comes from Pictodentalium vernedei, assembly GCA_031216915.1. Taxonomy (NCBI): domain Eukaryota; kingdom Metazoa; phylum Mollusca; class Scaphopoda; order Dentaliida; family Dentaliidae; genus Pictodentalium; species Pictodentalium vernedei. The sequence continues at coordinate 370,144,809 of CM062290.1, read as the reverse complement.
TGGCTTTGTTGGTTGCTTTAATTTCCTGTCCGGTATCCTTTGATTCCCATTTCTCCAGCTGTTTCATTGTAGTAACATCAGTCTTCTTAGTAGAAACTACATTTGTGGTTTGAGTGGAAACATCTTTCTTAGCTTCAGTAGTAACTTCATTCGTAATGGTAACTTCATTCTTTATGGGAGCTGGCATCTTTTTCTTGTCTTCAGTAGAAACTTCGTTCTTAGTGGAAACTTCTTTCTTTATGGGAGCTGGCATCTTTTTCTTGACTTCAGTAGAAATTTCGTCCTTAATGGAAACATCTTTCACAGTAGAAATTTTGTTCGCAGTAGTAACTTCATTTTTGTTTGTATTGGGAGTCAATTCTGTCTTTATTCTTTTGTTTACTGATCGGCCAGTATCCACACATCTTTGTTTCTTTCCACCAGAATCCATGTCTAGATTTTTTCTCTTGGCTGCATTTACCGCACGATTCCCTTGAGCCAGGTCTTGGGAAGTCAGCTTTAATCCAGCATCATTCTTGAAGATCTGTATATGTAAGTCATCTTTGAATCTGAGCACTGTTGTTGACACAGACATCTTCACTCTTCGACGTTCAAAACGGAAATGAATTTATTTTTATACCAACACTCCTTTTATACTTTTTTCTAATCTTCTTCTTCTTCTTCTTCTTCTTCATCATCTTCTACTCGGAATGAGTAGTTTGTCATAAGGTTGTCGAACAGAAATCTTCGCTTTTCCAAGGCATATTTCTGGGATTCTTCGAAGTCAAAATCCTCTTCTTCACGAAGACGCTTCGCAGTTTCTTGAATTTTCTTGTGAATTGCGTCGTTGCAAAAATTTCTAATGTACTCAAGGGTATTAATGTATTTCTCATTAATGGCTTCTTTGACATTCTTTTGAAGTGCTCTATTTGCTGTTTCAACTGCATCTTCACTATCCATTCCATCCTCGATATATATGTTCATGAGGTTGTCAAAATCGTTTTGATATTTTTCAAAGGCACTTTGAACGATAGTTCCCATAATAGAAACGTCTTCTTCTTCCTCTTCATCTTCTTCATATTCCATATCTTCTGATAGTTCTGATGATTCATCAGAGTCCGAATCTCTAGACCAATGTTTTGGTGCACAACTAGATTGCATTACATCCGCTCTCTTTGAAGGTCAGATTACAAATAACAAGTTTTTTATGAGCACGACCGTTTGATAGTATATCGGACAGAGCATTGATGATGGGTTTGATCAACTTTCCTAAAAATCCTCCTTTCTGTATGATCCGTCTTCTTTTCCGATAAGATAGTTCTCTCTTTGGTGAGGCAATTCTCCTAATCTGGTGTTTGTATGGAATCAACTTAGCTCTCTCAGACTTGGTTATATGTACTGCTCCCTTCAAGATATTCGAGGCACAATCACATATACATTGTATCAAATCATCACTGGCCATCTTCAGCATAGTCTTTGCTTCATATCGATCCGCATCACAGAGAATTCGCAGTGTATCTACATTTCTCTCTAATCTTGTAGTGTTGCTCGATTTTTCTGATTTTCTCATGGGACAGTAAGCATTCTCGTGTCTGTGCATGTTGTCTGATCTGAAAAAGGCCTTTTCGCAATATCTGCAGCAATGGACTTTCATGACTTTACTCTTTGGTGGTCGTAGAACAAATGAGTTTATTTTCACACCAACACTCCTTTTATACCTTTTTCAGAGCTAGGACTGGGTTGATAAGCGCCGAGAGAAAGCAACTCTTTCGTAGTATACATCTTTTTATATCTGGAGAAATTCCATCATCTGTTAGCAGCTTCAATACATGTTCGTATTTTCGCAGGTCATCAAATTCAACCAAATTCAGTGGTATCTTATCTTCGAGAATGTTGGTAGCACATTTGCATAAACAGGTAATCAAATCTTCATCAGCAGCGCGTAGAACGGCGTCGATTTCCACCTTGTCAGCATCCCGTAAAAATTCTAAAAGTACTTTATTCTGGTCAGTCATGGAATCTCCAGTATCTCTCTCCTCTTGTGTTCTTCTTGGACAGCTATTTTTTTCATGCCTACGAGCACTGAATGATCTTGTAAACATCTTCGTACAATATCTGCAGTGGAGCCGATGATGGGTCTTCTGGCCTCTTCTGGCAATATCCGATCTTGAAAATAACTTGGAACAGTATCTGTATCGAACTGGTAACATGTATTCACTCGACGACGGTCAGGACACAAATGAATTTATTTTCGTACCAACACTCTTTTTATACCTTTCCCAACAGAAGTACCCGCATGTAGCATGAAGTACCCGGATGTAAAGTCCAACTAGTATCCTCAAATAATATAATGTCAGGTATTCTCGAATACCGAGATAAGGCTAAGAGTCGTAGTAAATTATGCCTCACTGAGGAATTTTTAATGGTCCTCATAACCTCAAAATTCAATGAGGCTATGAGGGATAACATGGTGCCACTACGTCACGTGACATGACGTCACTTCCGGGGTCCGGCACCGGGGTCCGGCACCGGGGTCCGGCAAATGTGGGGTGAAAACCACATTGCATACTACTGCTGTACCCAGAGGATACAATGTTTATGTGTCTGCACGGGTCTCTATGGACCGTCATAAATTGGCTTAAGTTTTTCAAAATTTGAATGAATGTATTTAAAACTACCGGAATATTTGGTGGCCATGTGCAAATAAGCCATGCACCTGAGGGAGACTCTAACCTACCATTTTTCGTACCTTTCTCCGGGTAGGTTCCCGAATCCCACCGACAAGAAACGGATAGCTCTTCTCATGCTCGCTCCGAACTTTTCCGTAACGCGAGTCGGATGAAGCTTCTCATCCTTCATCATAAATGAAAATGTGCTCTACCCCTATCTTCCAAAGCGCAAATTCTGGAACCACCACTGAAACCCGTGTACTTTCATTAAACCATCCGACCAAAAGACTATTTGCGTCATAAGACATGTATGGAGGTATGGCAAATGATATATTTTTTTATTTTGATGTTCTGTCTATTAAAATAAACATAGCATTCTACCAGTTAAAAATGTGACGTTGGATGTGGGGAGGGGGGGGGGGGGGCATGCCGCACCCTATCTTAATCTGTGCCTGCTTTCAATGTTACTAATTTCTTACCTGTCTGATTAACGGCATCGCATTCAAAATCCAAGTTGGAACAATCGACCCACTGATTTGTTTCGAAACATTTCAAATCCCTAAATTTATCACAGATTCCTGCAATCGAAGAACAGACTTACATGACCATTGAAAATTCATGTGTGTTTAACCCCAAAGATAACATCTGTCAGAGCATAGGAACTGTGTAGGGGTATAGAGGGAATGTGCGCCCATCCTCCCTACCCAACCCAAACACTCCCCCGAATGTTTCCAGTAATAGGTGAGAGAGAGGGGGGAGAGAAAGCGTGCGGGAGAGAGCGAGAGAGAAAGAGCGTGAGAGAGAGTGGGAGAGAAAGCAAGAGAGAGAGAGAGAGAGAGAGAGAGAGCGAGAGAGAGAGAAAGCGGGAGAGAGAGAGAGCGAGCGAGAGAGAGAGAGAGAGAGAGAGAGATTATATTTACCAACCCGCCATTGCAATCTTATTGAAATTTAGCAGGATGCGGGTGCACACAGGGGCGTGGCTAGAGGTTTCCGATTAGGGGTGTAGGGTAGTGAATTTCCAACTAGGGGGAGGGACCGGGAGTTTTGAAAATGAAGCCATGAAAGGAGGGCATAAAATTGATTCTAGTAACTCAAATGTCAACACATTTATGATAGAATTATCAGGTTATTATTTTTCGGTATTCTTCTGGGAATTGAATAATTTGATAAACAAATGCTCAAGCTTAGAACTTTGAACTGTTCACACTGTCCTAACATTTAATCAGATCTTATGCATATTAGGGTCGTGCCAGTTACCCCTTTTGTACAGTAGTAGCGTTAAGATGAACTTGCTCCATTCAGTTGGATAATGACCAGCTTCGAGGATTTGGTTAAAGGACTTGACTGTTTGTCTAGCAAGTAGGGAATTACAGTTTTTAGGAGTTCGTTGGGTATATTGTCGGGGCCTGGAGGCTTTTTATTTTTTATTTGTCGGAGTGCTTTCCTGATTTCCCCAGTGGATATTATGTCACAGTTTAGTATTTGGGTCAAGGTCCGTGATGAATCGGTCGGCATGCTTGATGTTTCAGCGCTGTGTGCAGAAGAAAAAAGTTTTTCAAAAAAACGAACAGCAGTGTCGGGATCAAGACTATTAATGTCACTCCTACCAGATCGAAATTGTTTTATAATTTTCCAGTAACTAGCTGGCTCCTCACATTGTAAGTCGTCCAGTTGGTCACAAAGTTTTTTGTAAAACATTTTTGATTTGTATTTCACTTCTGTTTTATAAGCCTTCTTCGCAGTGAAGAATTTAGCAATAACTGATCTGTCGCTGGGATTTAGCTTCATATCTTTTATAATGCTTTCCGTTGTACGTTTCAAGTCTTTATTCATGTGATCGAACCATTTCTTTTTTTTTGGGGGGGGGGGAGGGTGTTTTTCGGCTAGTCAATTGGACTCGTCGAGAAGCACAATTATTGATACACACCAAAAACTAAAGTGTTAAAAACTACACTTGAAGTGCTGTATTTAACACTTACTAAGTGCTGAACTAGCACTTTGTTCATGTGTAGGTATCCCAGAACTTGACAGGTGTTACAATAATACCACTTGACAAGTGTAATGTCGCGACACTTAAAAGGAAACAACGCAGATTACGCGGATCAGGCTCGAACTCTCGAGCCTGATCCGCGTCATCTGCGTTGTGTCCTTTTAATTATGTACCCACCAAGCGCAAATCAAATTATGGACGATTCTGGAAGAACCACCAGTGCTAGACACATGGGAAGTGCCATCCATTCAAGTTTCAGATGTCTGACGATTGTAATGTCTAAGTGCTTAAAGCATTGCACTTTGAGTGTTAAAATCAAACCCTAAGAGTTAGAATGGGTTTAGCACCTTGAAAGTGTCAGTTTTAACACTTTAGTTTTTATGTGTGTAGATTGAAAAATACTCATCCAGTCAGCAGCAGCCTTCTCTGTGCCCTCTTGTTTGACGAGTATGGGTGGCTTCGTTCGATAGTGTGAAATATTTGAGATTATATCTGATCGTGTTAGAATCAGCCTTGCACGTGTAACGCTCTGTTCTGTCCACCTCGGGGGCATCGGATTTCGGGTGTACTGATGCTTGCCCGTCTCGCTTTTATCAAGAATATCAGTACATTCGAGGTGTAGTACCTACTGGCAGTGATCCGAGAAAAAAGTCGGCGCTTTGCTACAGAAATAATCAGTATCCGAAAAGTACTCTTCTGATATTATGATATAGTCGACAATACTTGCGCCGTTGCACTGGTATGAGATAAAATTGCCTAGTCTACCCCAGAGGCAGCGGCCATTCGAAATTCTTAGTTTTGATAATTAGCCAAGCTCTAGTAAATGTTTTCCGAAGGTGTTTGTTATTCTATCAAGACTTTCCCTGTCTTTTATGCAATATACAGTGTATGACTCTGGCAAGGGAATGTATTTATTGTTGTCACCGACAATATAATCGGGCTGTCCTCCAGTTCGAGCGTTGAAATCCTCTCCTAAGTCCCCAGGACTACTGCTTAGTAACTGCTGCTCTACATCTGAAAATGCGGAAACATTAGGACTAGGTTTCGATTTCCAATAAATAGAATTACTGGGAGGAATATACACAGAAACAAAAACGATCTTCGATGGTAAATTAAACATTTTACCATCAAATTCAACCCAGAGAGCAATGTCGTCAATATATTTTATATTACAAACGAATTCGTCATACTTAGAGTTGAAATAAAAACAAATTCCACCCTTCTTACGCGAGGATTTGCCACGACAGTGATCGACACGCGTGTAACCTGGTAGATCTAATTCGGTCCCAATCCCATCACATCGCCAAGTCTCCGTGAGGGTAATGAAATTCTACGAGTTAACAGAGTTTTAAACTCGGTGCTGTTCAATTTATTGGAAAGGCCTTGAATATTCCAAGCTGTATAGTCTATTTTCATTCTTGTGCTATCAGTGAAGTAAGAACGAAACATCAATTGAATTGCTTTAACACGACAGTTTTACAGGGGGAGGAAGCCGGAGAGAACCACCAAGCAACTGTCAGCGCCCCAACATACTAACTCCACACAAGAAGGGCTAGCATTAGTGGAAGGCAAGTGTCCATCGACAAACAGTACATCTTAGTACACAACGTCACCGTGCTCCCACGTGAGCAGTGGGGGGGGGGGGGGTGAAGTGTCTTTCCCAAGAATACAACGCGGTTGGGGCAAGTGGTATTCGAGCCGAGATGGCATGCTGCCTGGACCTCTACCTACTGTGCCACAGCGCCCCATCCGGTTTAGGTAAAAGATTCAAGTTATTAACAGTTCCTCGAAATTTGCCATTTATTGTAAAGTTATCTGATGCTTACCCATATTGCAATTTATTGTAAAGTTATCTGATGCTTATCTCGGTGGTGTCCAAAAATGGGATCACAACTCGCCGGCAAAGCCGGCTCCTTGGGATCCCATTCTGGACACCACCTCGAATCTGATACAAATCACAGGACATGCACATTATCATGATAATCTGTATTAGTCAGATCAAGGGTTACGAAGTCAAACTGCATATCGATCCAGATATTAAACCTAAACAACAGTCAATAGGCGAATACCCTTTCATGTGAGGTAACAAGTAGAAAACGAACTTGCAAGGCTTGAATCTTTAGACATTATTGAAAGTTGAAGGCCCCCACACCCTTGGTAAATCCTCTCATTGCAGTGCCCAAAAGTTCCCCACACCCTGGGTAAGTCCTCTCATTGCAGTTGCAGTACCCAAAAGTTCTGGTGAAGGTATTAGAATCTGCATTGGCATGCGCGAGCCAATAAGGCAATCAAAAGAGAAAAACACATTACTCCAACCATCGACGATTCAATCGCACACCTAAATGGTGCCAAGGTCTTCAGCCATCTCGATCTTGTTCATGGATATCACCAACTTGCACTACATCCTGATAGCCGGAACATTACTACATTTTCATCACATGTAGGACTCAGGCGTTATAAGTGACTCTTGTTTGGCGTAAATGCTGCTTTGGGGATTTTTCAAAATGTTATATCTGAACTGTTATATGGAATCCCTGGGTGAAAAAAATTATCAGATGACATTCTTGTGTATGGTTCTAACAAGTATGAACATGACAAAAATCTGAAAGCTGTCCTAAAAAACCTCAGGGAGAGCAATGTTAAACTCTATAAAGACAAATGTGAGCTAAATAAGAATGAAATATGTTTTTTAACATTTTTTTAGTGCTAAAGGAGTTCGACCAGATCCAAGCAAAATCCAGGCAATTGTCAATGCGCCACCGCCCAAAAATGTTAGTGAAATCAAATCCTTGCTGGGCATGTCACAACACGTCTCTAGATTTATTCCTCAGTATGCGACTGTTACTGAACCCCTGAGAAGATTAACACACCAAAATACCAAGTGGAATTGGGATGAGGCCGAAACCAGTGCGTTCAAATGAACTCAAAACGTTGCTAACCAGTACGCATGTCATGAACTTTTTTCAGTCGAGTCAAATCAACCACAATCTACGTTGACACAAGTCCAGTAGGAATAAGCGCGATTCTTACTCAGGAAGGTAAAGGTATCACTTATGCCAACCGCGTATTATCACCAGTGGAACAGAGATATTCGCAAACCGAGCGCGAATTACTTGATGTAGTTTGGGCGACTGAACCCTATCATTTATGCCTGTTTGGATCTCCTATGTTTCAAATCGTCACAGACCACAAACCTTTAGTAGGTACAGTGAAAAGTCAAAAACAAACATCTGCCAGATTAGAAAGGTGGCGTCTACGTCTTATGTCATACAACTATGAACACCGGTATCAGCTGGAACGTGATGACAAAAATTCTGCAGATTTTCTGAGTAGACACCCCGTCAATGACTCTATAAGCAATACTACAGAACACTACATTACTTTTATGTGCAAAAATGCTGTTCTAGAAGCTACGAACATTAGTGAAGTTCGTAAAGTAACTGTGAAAGATGTGATACGGCAAAAACTCAAAAACGTAATTGAATCAAATACACGCCACACAAAAGACCCAGACATTGCACCCTACAAATCGTCGCCTGAGCGCTAGAATGTGCTATGTCCCATAGGGGACAGAGAACATTCTAGCACTCAGGCGACGAGATGCGTAAGTGCTGAACTAGCTGTTTGTAGTGGCATAATTCTGAGTTGTTCGCGTGTTGTTATACCAAATTCTCTTCGGGAACAAGTAATCAAACTTGCTCACCTTGGACATGAAGGAATGGTAAAAACAAAACGTTTAATACGCGAAAAAGTCTGATTTCCCGGAATCGACAAACTAACTGAACAAAAGGTTAAGCAGTGCATACAGTGCCAATCTGCAACGAACTGTCATACTCCTCCGGAACCGATGAAAATGTCCATTCTCCCCGACCGCCCTTGGGGATAATAAAGTGTCAGTTGACTTTGCTGGACCTTTTCCCTCTGGTGAATATTTACTAGTTGTTATTGGTGATTATAGTCGTTATCCTGAAGTAGAAATTGTGACCTCCACATCAGCCAAGACTGTCATTCCTCGTTTGGATGCTAATTTTACAAGACAAGGACTACGCTCTGTCGTGAAAACCGACAACGGACCTCCCTTTAACAGTCAAGACTTTTAATACTTTTCAAAACACCTTGGTTTCACGCAACGAAAAATCACATCGTTATACCTTCAAGCCAACGGTGAAGCAGAAAATTTTATGGCCTCCTTTAATAAAACAGTTTGTGCATTCTTTTCATCAACCGGCAGTTGGAAACAAGGACTAAATACTTTCTTGCGCCAGTACCGCGCCTCTCCTCATATGGTCACCAATGTTTCACCTTTTGAAGCCATGCATAATCGCAAAATGGAAACTGTTCTTCCTGAAATCATAACTGAATCAGACTCTACTTTACATTGCAGAGTAAAAAACTATGACAAATTAAAAAAAGATGCATCAAAACGATATTCTGATAAACGGCGCCGTGCAAAACAAGGTATGATTCAACCTGGAGATACTGTGCTTGTGCGACAACCCAAACGCAATAAACTGTCGACGCCTTACAATGCAAAACCCTACATTGTCTTACGATGGAAAGGCACCATGATCACTGCCAAACGAGGCAATCATGTAATTACACAAAATATTACCCATTTTAAAACAATTCCATTACCATATGATCTCACCATTGAGGAAGAAGTAGAGGATGATTGGTTGGATCCGATAAGAAACAATTCAGAGACTGTAAATTTATCAAATGCATCTTGTGAATCTTTGAGCCACAAGTCGTCCCTGAAAAGCAGAGATATCTTGAAGCGTAGTAAAAAACTACCGGTCAGATTCAACGATTATGTAATCTACAAATGAATTTTAAATATTTCTGTCAGACGGTTTAATTTCGAGAAAGCAGTCAGATAACTTTTTAGTTTTGTTCACAAATCGATTTTTAAATTCACTTCAGGTCCAAGTTCTCTTCCAGTCAGAAGGGGGTGGATGTGGTGTTGCTAGATCAGGGTATTTGACTTGTATCCAAAAGCCGGGAGCTAGTAAACTCCCCTTGATGTTTATGTTCAATCGAATTTGAAAACAATACAAATCGTGTGCGAATTTATATGCAATTCGTTATCTTTTATTCACGATAACCATAGTCATCTTCCAGTTAATGTCACGTTCACCATTATCCTGCCAACTTGCTTTGGTGACGTAGGAAGTGTCACAAAAATTCGGTTTTCACTCATTCCCCACGCAGCAAGAAAAAATAGACCAAGCCTCATTCTATAGACTCATGCAGTTCAGATGCACTTTTTTAGAGAAGGCGACCAACAATTCCAACATTTTGGGGAAAATGATTATTAAGGGTCTCAAAACAGTGTTGTAGTTGAAGCATTGACGATCGATACTTCAATACCAGCTTGCATAAAGAATTGGGGTAATATTCTCTGAAACCAATTACCGGGTTCTGTACGTGACACATGACAACATGGGACAGTAGTTGAAATTGTGAAACAATTTTAAATTTAATTCATTTACAAATGTGGATGCATTCCGCACAAGTTGTAACATCAAACAAGTTGTAACATCAATAACATCAAACCGTCGAAGCAGTATCCAAAACAAACCAATGCTAACAAGATTCCTCAGTTAAGGTGCTGACCAACTAATGAAGGAACGAACACAAAAACGACCGTAAGGACGAACGGAAATCACCATCAGGAAAATGTTACTTAATGAAGCACCGGGTTGTACCCGGTGCTTCATTAATTAATATTTTCACTATTATTCCTATAATTAGTGTTTGGAATCTAACATCATTGCGTCGGCGGAAATATTGCCCACCCGTGGAAAGTGACCAATCCACGGCGGCTATATTGTAATCACTAACCATCACTAGAACTTCTTAAGCCAGTCAAGGCCGGATGGATATTATACTGAATAGAATGTTTGTACCCAGTTTGCGTGCTAGAATATAACATTATAATGTACTGAATAGTTACAAGTGGTCTAAGGGCCATCAATATTACTGTAACGCCACTGCAGAACAGCACTTGACGGTTTCGTGGCCGGCTTGGGGCGCTGGGCCGCGTTGCTCGGACGGTCTGGAAACAGTTATGGACACCAGCTTGTCAACTGCGAAATGCAGTGCTCATACCAGGGATAGAACACAAATACTCAGTCTGTTGGACACAACTTACACTGTATAAGCAGATAAGAGTCAGCTATACAGTTAAAACTAGAAGTCCTGTCACGAATAGTGCGCTTATGTAGGCTTAATTGCGCGCTGGAATTGCGCGTAATTGCCATATCGAATGGCATCCAAAGCACGACAGGTTCTCCTGGTTACTCATAGCAAACACATGCAATGTTTCTGCCAATGGACCTCCGGGTTACCCGGAGGTCCACTGGCTGAAACATTGCTGGTGCACAGGTCATATGTACAGAATTCGATAGCTTTACTATAGCCATAACGCGTACAATAACGCGCAGATCAATGTGCTATTTGTGCGCATTTCATGACAGGACTTCCCGTTTTAACTGTACGTTATAGTTATATGCAATTTTCAATAATATGACAATACGCAAGGCGTAAGAAGGAACCCCAAAGTATCCAACATATTGAAATATTTCATTCCGCAACCATTACTCCAAAAACATTTTGGTTTATTCAGTCGAATTCCTGCAATTGTTTAATTTCAGCCAAACATGAATACGTTTCACAGTACTAAATATTTTCCCATAAACGACCATTATAACGTTCAGGAGAAAAAATATGGTCGTATCATTTTAAATTTAACATTCAAATATTTTTTGTCAAGTATAGCCCTTCAGACAACCTGTTTCTGATCTTTAAACATGGGTCATGCAACAAATAAAAGAAAAACTAACAGAAAGGGAAGTGCTGGTCACATGTTCATATTTCTCAGGGAATTCCCAAACAAAACACACCAATAGTCAAACAAATTTTTAGGTTCTAAAAGTCCTCAAATCATCCTCTTTGTTCATCTGGAACATTCAACAGTAATGCAAAATGTCAGTAGACTTCTTCAAATGTTTATTGAAACAATATATTTTCCCAAGACTGCTTAGTTTTGGGAATTACATAATTTCCGAGCGCAACTTTTAGAGGCAGGTACATCTAATTAAAATATTTACAACAGTTATACCTATGAGCAAACCCAACCCTACCAAAGATACATTTACCTCTTTCATGTGATGAAAGTGTCATTTCTGCAATAGAATTCAACTTTTGGCTTCTGTCGGGATGTTCTCACTTACCCAGCAGCTATTGTTTTGAGTATAGGTGTTGAAAGTGGTGACATCAAAGGGTCGCCGCTTATAGTCCGTATTATTAATTTTTTGGGGAGTTATGAACAAGACGTAGATTATCATTAATTAAATTTATTACCGATTAACTGTAATTGATGTCGACTGGGTATGTGAGAATAAGCCCTTCTGTCTAGTAAAAAGCATGGGAAATTTGTTCTTTTGAAGAGAACTGTCCAATCTGTGTCAAATAGGCTTAAAAACTGTTATTGCCTCCGACAGAATTTCTACTCTGTTACCTAATAAGTTAGGAGGGATAAGAATTCACAGCTTTCTTTCTTTCTCTTCACAGCAAGATAAATAGTGCCCCACCACCATGAAACAATATGACAATTTTGTTTCAAAATTGGGGTTGTGCAGGACTTATAGTTCCTCTAAATTTGGGAGAATCCATTTGCATTCTTGGGGAAATCGTTCCGAGAATTCAGACATGCTATGGGCCAGGATCCTATTAGGTCAGTATGATTGAACCCCTGTTGCATACTGATAATACATGTTAACCCTTTACCCAATACAGCTTTTTAATTTTTACAACACCAACTACTGATTTTTACCCCCACCCCCTCCCCCCAGGGGCCTTAATCGCTCACCTGACAAGGTGGTTCAGAGAAGTGTTTTGGTTCAGATTCAGTTAGTCAAGGTTCATGGACACTACATAGGAATAATGTTATGAAATTATTCATAATTCTAGTGTCCATGTCAGATGATTATTAGCATAGGTCTTCCTGATTGCTTCCAATTCTGACAGCTGTAGACAAGTACTGCCAAACTTCCAAGGGTTGTTGTGTCACTGCAGCCTGAAAGGCAAATTTTATGGAAAAGCTCTAAGGAATGGGTTTGAACATTTATGAACAACCTCGAACCTAACCCACCCCTGCCCAAATATTAAGCCACAGACCTGAAATGGACGAACTCCAATCTGCACCCCACCCCACCCCCCCCCCCCCCCCATTCCTGCGATACCAAATATGAAAGGGTTCTGTACCAAATATTAAACTAGTGGGTCTGAAGAAAAAGATTTTTAAAGAAATTTTCTCATGTTGCTTTGAGTTAATTTGCACTCCCATAATGAGCCCAAATATTAACCCATAGATTTGGCTTGACCAAACATGAATCTGACCCCCTTAGAGATGTTGTAAGCCAAATATGAAAGGATTCTGACAGGTGGATCTGAAAAAATAGAGTTTTAAAGAAATGTCCTCATACTGCACTAAGTTAAACTTTGGGCTTCAATAGATAGACCAAATATTAAGCCAGAGACCATTGAGCCCAAATATGGACCTAGGGACATGGCTTGAACAAACTTGAATCTCACCCCCCTAAGGATGCTGTATACCAAATATCGAAACATTCCGGCTGCTGGATCTGAAGAAGATTTTTAAAGAAAATTCCTCATTTTGAACTAAGTTATAATTCGGGTTACCACAGTGAGCCCAAATATGAACCCGGGGACTTGGCTTGAACAACTTGAATCTCACCCCTCTAAGCATGCTGCATACCCAATATCAAAAGATTCTGCTGTTGGATCTTGAGAAGAAGATTTTCAAAGACATTTGCCTGAAATGTACTAAGTTCAAATTTGGGCTCCTATACTGAGCCCAAATATGAACCCAGTGGGCCGATTTGAACAAACTTGAATCAGATCCACTCCACAATGTTGCATATCAAATATCAAAAGATTCTGCCTGCTGGATCTGGAGAAGATTTTTAAAGAAATTTGCCTGAAATGCTTCTATAGTGAGCCCAAATATGAATCCAGGGGGCCGATTTGAACAAATTTGAATCAGATCCACCCTACAATGTTGCATACCAAATATCAAAAGATTCTGCCAGCTGAATCTGGTGAAGAAGATTTTTTAAGAAATTTGCCTGAAATGCACCAAGTTTGAATTTGGGCTCCTATACTGAGCCCAAATATAAACCCAGGGGGCGGATTTGAACAAACTCGAATCAGATCCACTCTACAATGTTGCATACCAAATATCAAAAGATTCTGCCTGCTGAATCTAGAGAAGAAGATTTTTTAATGTTTTTCCCATTGCCTACAGTGTTAAAAAGTGTTTTCAAAGTCCCGAAACTTACCCTATGATAAAACCGACCGCAATTTTTTTGGACCAATCCTTTCTGTTGGTCCTAAGGAAGCTTCACACCAAATAAAAATTCTCAGTGCCGTGCAGTTTTGGAGATATGGCGTTTTACTTTTTTCTATTTTTAGCTCCTGCGGTTCCCACGGGGCTACAGAAAAAGAAAATTCGGCATAAATTAGGTACTTATGACCCAATAAGCCCTCACATAAAATTTGATTCAAATCACCCTCTCTGTTCGGAAAATAGAAATTTTTGGCGGGCCAACAATTTTGTCCCTCCCATAACGACGCCAAATTTAGCCCATCAAACTTCTCTTAAAGAAATCCAAGTCTACACCTTAAAAGGAAGCTGCATACCATATATCAAGTCTCTGCTACTGCTGGTTGATGAGAAGAAGATTTTGGTGCCCCTTGGGGGCATGGCACCACCCAGGAGAAGGGGGCAACTTCATTTGAACAAATCTGAATTGGCATTAGGTAATAAACATTTACCCAACATTTGAATAATGTAAAGTTAACACCGGATGGACGGCGGACAGAATGTGATCAGTAAAGCTCCCACTGAGCTTCGCTCAGGTGAGCTAAAAAACTATATTAATTTTTTAATAAATTGATGGTGACATGAATTTCCCATTATTTTTTAATCACATTCTTTCTTCTGAACACATTTCACATTGTGTTTGATATTTTGCAATCTTTGTAAGAAAAAGCCTATGTTTTCTCAGTTAAGGCACCTCAAGTCATAAAACAGTGAATTTTTCCAACAGAATGATCAGTACCTGCTACTGTGGTGTCTCATGACACTGTTAAAATTCCTAAAATCACCAAATATTGATTCATTAGTGCTGTGATTGTGCTGCAAATATCCACAAGTGCACTTTCATTATTTTGGTTTTAATCCCCACAGGCATGCAATCTATCAAAGGGAGTGAAATTGTAGAAAATATGTTCACAAAGAGGACAAGTTGCAGTACAGTCGCTGTGGACGGGTTGTAATACACGCGTGGACCGTGATGTCCACTCGTGCGTTTACCAGTCAATAAAAATCATCTACAAAATTTTAATTGATGAAGCACCGGTTTGAACCTGGTGCTTCATTACTTAAATTTTTGATGATTATACCTATAGTTAGTGTTTGGCATCAAATATTATTGTATCCGTGGAAATATTGCCCATCCATGGAGAGTGAGCAGTACACAGCCACTGTACTGTATTTGTTTCAAGTATATAATATACTCTTTGATGTTTAATATATTTGTGATAGGCTGGGTCCAAAGTACTCAGTACTTGTAGTACTCGAGTACCACTTTTTTGATAAAGTACTCAATACTTGCCAGCCCAGATTTTTGTATGTGTGTGTGTGTGGGTGGGTGGGTGGGTGGGTGGGTGGGGGGGGGGGGGCAAATGAAAAGCAAAGAAACATTTCATTTGAAGGACAGACAGACATGCAGTAACAAATTTGGGAAGCCTACATAAAAGTAGTGACTAACTTAAAATGAAAAATATAGATAGAAGAGCCAGGGCAATGTTGTCAAACAGAAAACAAACAAGAGCCCCCAGAGGGCCTGATGGCATTCACCTGACGTGGTAGCCTAAATATCAACCCAGGCAATTTATTTGAACATTTAGTTGCATCTGCCCCTCATAAGAAAAGCTTATACAAAATATCAAAAGATTCTGACCGGTGGATCTAAAAAAAAAAAGGATTTTTAAAGAATATTCCTCATACTGAACTAAGTTATAATTCAGGCTCCCACAGAGAGCCCAAATATGAACCCAAGGACTTGGCTTGAACAAATTTGAATCTCACATCCCTACGGATGCTACTATATACCAATATCAAAAGATTCTGACTACTGGATTTTAAAGAATATTCCTCTTATTGAACTAAGTTGTAATTTGGACTCCCACAGGGAGCCCAAATATGAACCTGAGGACTTGGCTCGAACAAACTTGAATCTCTCCCCTCTAAGGATGCAGCATCCCAAATATCAAAATATTCTGAAGAGTGGATCAAAAGAAGATTTTTAAAAAATATTCCTCATATTGCACTAATCTAATCATAGAGAGTCCAAATATGGACCCAGGGATTTGATTTCAACAAACCTGTGAATAAATCTTCCAAAGATGTTATATGCAAAATATGAAAGCCTTTGGAGCAGTGGTATGGGAGAAGAAGATTCTTTAAAGTTTTTCCCATCACTAAAATGATGACTCCGCATAAGTCCTGGAAAACTTCCCTATGATAAAACTGATGGCAATTTTTTTTTACCATTCTTTTCGGCTGTTCGTAAGGAAGCGACACACAAAATAAAAATTCTCAGTGCCGTGTAGTTTTGAAGACATGGACGTTTTAAATTTTTTCTATATTTAGATCCTGTAGTTCCCACAAGGGCAACCGAAAAATGTTTTGGCATAAATTAGGTACTTACATGTACAACCCAATAAGCCCATCATATCAAATTTGCTTCAAATCAGCCTCTCAATTTGGAAAATAGAAATTTTGGTACAATTCGGGCTCCTACAGGAAGCCCAAATATGAACCCTGCGACTTGGCTTTAACAAACTTATATCTCACCTCCCTGAGGATACTGTATATATCAAAATATTCTGACTGCTGAATGTGAAGAATACTTTTGAAGAATATTCCTCATTTTGAACTAAGTTATAATTCAGGCTCCCACAGTGAGCCCAAATATGAACCCAGGGACTTGGCGTAAACAAATTTTAATCCCCCCCCCCCCACCCCTCCCCCTGTAAGGATGCTGCACACCAAACATCAAAACAGTCCGACTACTGGATCTGAAAAAGTCTTTTAAAGCAAATTCCTCATTTTGAACTAAATTATAATTCAGGCTCCCACAGTGAGTCAGGGGTCAGGGTTTCACAAATATATTTTTGTGGGATCCATTTCCAACATGTGTCTTAATCACATGAATTATGCTTATTTATCTTCAAATACATAGATTGTTAGATTGTTGAACCACCACATCAAAGGCTATTGCAGTAATCATGTTTATAGAAATTAATTAGATCTGATACGGTTAACTGATTAATTGACTAACCAATGATCAATATCTTGAATGATAAAAAAAAATAGGCCGATGAAATTGTCAGATGTGTACCCATATGCGCAACTAGTAGAAAGCTGTATGACGGAGGGCCACCACGGATGCCGACATTATGTACACCATACAAGGTATGGGTACATATATATAGAAATGGATTGGAGGAGTGTCTAATTTGATGGATAAAGGGTTAATATCTCCGGATCAAATTATCAGATTTACATAAAAAACTATACAGCACAGCACACCAGTAACCTGAATAAATATATAAAGTAACATGACAATCGGATTGATATTTTTTGAGTTATCTCATGCCAAAGGGGTTGGAGGAATTTTCAATTTGAAGGATAAAGGGTTAATATCTTGGGATCAAATTATCAGATTAACACCAAAAACTATACAGCTCAGCACATCAGTAACCTGAACACAATTGTAAAGTAACTTGACAATCCAAGCAATATTTTTCAAGTTATCAAATGCCAAAGGGACTGGAGGAATTTTCAATTTGAAGGATAAAGGGTTAATATCTCAGGATTAAAATAACAGATTAACACCAAAAACTATACAGCTTGGTACATCAGTAACCCGAACACAAATATAAAGTAACTTGACAATCCAAGCAATATTTTTCAAGTTATTGAATGCCAAAGGGATTGGAGGAATTTTCAATTTGAAGGATAAAGGGTTAATATCTTGGGATCAAATTATCAGATTAACACTAAAAACTAGACAGCTCGGTACATCAGTAACCTGAACACAAATATAAAGTAACTTGACAATCCAAGCAATATTTTTCAAGTTATCGAATGCCAAAGGGATTGGAGGAATTTTCAATTTGAAGGATAAAGGGTTAATATCTCAGGATTAAAATAACAGATTAACACTAAAAACTAGACAGCTCGGTACATCAGTAACCTGAACACAAATATAAAGTAACTTGACAATCCAAGCAATATTTTTCAAGTTATCGAATGCCAAAGGGATTGGAGGAATTTTCAATTTGAAGGATAGTAACTAGACAATCCAAGCAATAATTTTCAAGTTATCGAATGCCAAAGGGATTGGAGGAATTTCCAATTTGAAGGATAAAGGGTTAATATCTCAGGATCAAATTATCCGATTTACACCAAAAACTATACAGCTCGGCACATCAGTAACCTGAACACAAATATAAAGTAACTTGACAATCCAAGTAATATTTTTCAAGTTATCGAATGCCAAAGGGATTGGAGCAATTTTCAATTTGAAGGATAAAGGGTTAATATCTCAGGATTATCAGATTTACACCAAAAACTATACAGCTCGGCACATCAGTAAACTGAACACAAATATAAAGTAACTTGACAATCCAAGCAATATTTTTCAAGTTATCGAATGCCAAAGAAATGGATACGGACGCCGGATGGACAGACGGACGGATGGACGGACAGACGGACGGACGGACAAAGGATGGACGAATGACGGATGGTCACCCCGGATGCCGGCATTCTGTGTACCATACATAGTATGGGTACACATAAAAAGTAATTGATCGGTTAACCGTTACTTTTGAAGTACGGTACTATATGGCTGGATTCACATTGCAAAATGCTATACAAAAATGTCCAATTGCTAACCATTTTTCTTTCATATTGGGTAAGCTAAAATTCACTATTTATCATCACTTTTTGAAACCAAGATGGAAACTGCTAATCAAATTTTTAAAAACAAAAAATACCCTGTATGGGTTAACTATGGAACAAACTTGCTCCAAAACAGGCAAACATTGTTACACTGGCTCACATCAATTGCATGAGACAGAGAAATGCATGCCAGTTACGTGCCAAAATACTTGTTCACTTGCATGATCGTTATACTGTATCAGCTAAAAACGGTCATTCTCAACCCTTCACCAAATGCAGGTAGCAGATGATACTTGCACAAGAAATTCTGGAATTACTAAAGATTTTCAATGTTTGTCTCAAAAACATAGCTTATGACCCCCCCCCCCCCCCCTCCTTATTGGAACAAGCTCAATGAGCTTGTTCCAATGAGGGGTCATAAGCTATGTTTTAAGACAAAAATTGAAAATATAAAATTTGAATGGACATGTTTGTATATGGCGCTGCCCGGTTTTGTCCATTATGCTGAGTAAAGTTTTAATTATATAAATGGTCAATGGTACAGCAATTATTCAGCTACCTATTGGGGCAAGTGATTAATCAGTTAACCAAGGTTAACCCATGCGATTAATCAATCACGAAAACCCTTTAATCGTTTCAGCTCTAAAATTAATTTAATTTTATTAAATTTTATCTGATGAAAAAATGCTTATATTTTGAGGGGAATGGTAAATATGGATCTTCTTAACAAGCATTTGCAAGAACATCACAGGAATGAAATCACCGTTCTCGCAATTTGCGAAACACTGGTGAGCAAAAATATAGGCTTGGCTTGAAGATCTCACCCGCCTAATGATGGTGCATAGCAAATATCAAAAGATTCTGATTGGTGGGTCTGAAGAAAAAGATTTTTAAAGAATATTCCTCATACTGCACTAATTTCAACATTTGAACTCCCATAGAGAGCCCAAATATGGACCCAGGGATCTGATTTCAATAAACGTGTAAAAAAATCTTCCAAAGATGGTATATGTGAAATTTGAAAGGTTTTGGAGGAGTGAATTGGGTGAAGAAGAGTCTTAAATGCTTTCTCCATTACCCACAGTGTTACAGAATGCTGACTAAGCATTTTTTCAAAGTCCCGAAAAAGTACCCCATGACAGACCTGACAGAAATTTGCTTAGACCATTCCATTCTGTTGGTCCCAAGGAAGCTTCACACCAAATAAGAATTCTCAGTGCCATGTAGTTTTGGAGATATGTGCGTTTTGAATTTTGTTCTATTTTTAGCTCCTGCGGTTCCCATGGGGGGATGGGAAAATATTTTGGGGCATAAATTAATTACTTATGATCAAATAAACCCACAAATTAAATTTGGTTCAAATCAGCCTCTTGGTTCGAAAAACAGAAATTTTGGGCGGGGCGAAAATACTTGCCCTCCAATAATGAAGGCAAATAAAGACCCACAAACTTCTCTTGAACACAACTGAGTCTACACCTCAAAAGGAAGCAGCACACCACATATCAAATCTCTACTATTCCTGGTTCACGAGAAGATTTTTTAAGATTTAGGCAAAATTTTTGGGCATGGCCCTACTGAGGGCCAGGGCAACTTGATTTAAACAAAATCAAAATGCAATGTCATAACAAACAAGCATCTCAAATTTCACCTAATGATTAATCGGTTCAGCAGTTTTGGAGAAGACGCAAACACCAAGTTCACGGACGGCAGACGGCGAGTGATCAATACACCTCATCCTGACTGAAAGTCAGGTGAGCGAAAAACTCAGTGGACCATGAGTGCTGCAGTTGGGCGAGACGCTTGGTTCAAGGAGAGAAGAAACTTGTAGCTGCTGGCTTTCGAAAGTGTTGTTAAAACCCAATAAATAAATAAACAAGAGGCCCCACAGGGCCTGAAGCGCTCACCTTGAGCAGAACATGATATAAACAGAGAACAGAACACGATATAAGAGTCCAAGAATGAATCTACATTAAGCAATCCATCTCCATAGGATACACTGCATATCTTGAGCCCCTCAGGAGTGACAAAAACAGTCCAAGCATCATGCCTTTTCTTTAGTTGATCATGATGTAAAATGTGGAGCTCCCCTCTCAAGCCCCTTGATACAACCTATGTAGATTACTCTTCACCTCTAGAGGGTACTGAATAAAAATTGTCTAATTCTTCAGCTACTAGGCACTCGATTTGAACAAAGTTGAATCTGATCTCCTTAGAGATGATGTATACCAAATATGAAAGCATTCTGACTGGTGGATCTGAAGAACAAAATTTTAAAGAAATTTCCTCATATTGCACTGAGTTCAAATTTGGGCTACCATAGCGAGCCCAAAATGTGAATCTCCCCCCCCCCCCCCCCACCCCCCTAGAGATGTTGTATACCAAATACGAAAGCATTCTGACTGGTGGATCTGGGGAAAAAGATTTTTAAAAAAACTTCCCCATATAGCCCTAAGTTAAAATTTGGACTACCAAAGGAAACCCAAATATTAACATATGGACTTGGTTTGAACAATCTTGAATCTGACCATCATAACATTGAGGGTACCAAACATAAAAAAATTCTGACTCATGGTTCTGAAGAAGATTTTTAAAGAAAATTCCCCATAAAATTTGGGCTCCTGCATTGAGTCCAAATATGAATGTATGGGCTTCATTTTAACAAACTTGTATCTGACCCCTCTATGGATGCTGTACACCAAATATCAAAAGATTCTGAACACTGGTTCTTGAGAAAAGATTTTCTAAAATGTTTGCAAAAGTGCTGCGCCAACATTATTCTGATGCCCTCTGCAGAACTCTCTAACAACAACAGAGGGCATTTTTTTACCATTCAATTCTACTGGTCCTAAGGATGCTTCATACCATAACTGTTCTCTGTTCCAAGTGGTTTGGGAAACATGGGAGTTTGAAAACATTTCTATTTTTCACTCCTGGGGTACCCATGGGGATGCAGGGGATTTTTTTTGCATGAGGCAAGTATTTAGATAAGATAAAATAAGATAAGATATTTATTGTCTCAGTATCAACAGAGATAGATGACAAGAACATTGAGAACATGTAACAAATTACAGGAACAAATCAAATGGACGCATACGATTACAAACAGGTATTAAAGACTTATTGACGGCTTAGATCAAGCAATGTGATACACTCTTGGATATATATGTGCATATAATGCGTAACGCACATACGCTCACACGCAAGCCCACAAAACCCACGCGAACATGCGCACACGACAACCCCCCCCCCCCCCCCCCCCCCCCACACACACACACAAACACAAACACGGCGCCGAAACGGGGATTTATGGCAACTTGCTTTTCCTACATTCGAGCGCAGTGTTTA
The DNA here is from genome assembly GCA_031216915.1 of Pictodentalium vernedei. Classification (NCBI taxonomy): domain Eukaryota; kingdom Metazoa; phylum Mollusca; class Scaphopoda; order Dentaliida; family Dentaliidae; genus Pictodentalium; species Pictodentalium vernedei. Next base: position 370,122,767 of record CM062290.1, on the reverse strand, counting down.
TGAACCTGATAATTTCAGGGGTAATTTCGTAATCAGCTGTCTGCATGAAATTATTCAAGAAGCCTTCCAGTGAAACATTGGAGTAATTTATACCGCATATATTTTCTATGCGTGAAAACAGTGTTTCACCGTGTGGACTGTATTGCCCACACTGAAGAAGGAAATGTAATTCATCTTCGACCCCAGAAGAACAAATCGGGCAGATTCGAGCGTCCCGTGGTATCTTGCTACCCCTGGCGTAACGCCCGACCTCAATCATTAGGGGGTGAGAACTCGCTCGAATCTGGGTGAATTTTGCTATTTGCAAAGGATCGATCGGGAGGAGCAAATACGATTCGAATTCAAAATCTCGTTTTATTCTACGATAAAACGCCAGCTTGCTATCTGATTGCAGCTTGTCGCTCCACCAAAAATAGTAATTGTGCTTAAGTTTAGTTTTAAGGGCGTGAATTAGGCCCTTACGGTCGAACGTTGTCCGATTGTCCCATGCATGCAGAAACCCTAAATGGGTTAATATAGACTTCATTCTCTGGGTCCAACGTGATCCACGTCCGTCGAGAGTATTTATGACCCAATATTACCACATACTGAATTTCATTCAAATCGGACCATCGGTTCGGAAAATGGAAATTTTGGGTAGTACCAAAAATCTAACCACTGCCATTATAAAGCCAAATAATGCTTCACAAAGTACGTTTGAACACACGTGATTCTACATCTCAAAAGGCAGTTCCATAACGAATATCAAGTCACTGTACCCACTGGTTCATAAGATTTTAAAAATATTTTGGGAGCATTTTACCCCACCCCCTCCCTATGGGGCTGGGCATGTATTACAAAAATGTAATACCCCTTTGGTAACATTACTCACTCAAACTTTAACTTGAATTGACCAAAACATGGTGTTGATGGATGACAGACGGATGGACAATGGACGGAGAGTGATTAGATATGCCCTGCTTGACTTTGTCGAAGTGAGTTAAAAAAAAAAATTAAATGGTTCATGTCCGATATTTAACCCAAGTTATTAAAATTGATAAATTTGTCACTGGAGTGCAACAAGGTTTATGCTATATATAGCATTGCAAAGCCTTCTTGCACTCAAGCGATGGAATACTCCGAATACACCGCCACCCATGCTATTCTGTAGATTATCAGGCCTAAAACAAACCAAAAACATGAACTTATGCATGAATATTATTACAACGAATACACTGTCTTATACAAAGGAATACCACACAATCCAGTGTAGACTGATTTCAAAAAGTCCTCCGTAGTGGAAGGGCAATTTTAACAAACATACAGGCCCAAATACGCTCCATACACAGTATAAAAATTCCACAAAATTAATAAACATTCCTGTATGTTTAATAGGAATTAGGAGTATTGTAATTAAAAGTCAATTGTGTGGTTGTTTATGAACTTATATTACTTTGTTATCAGGTGTTAAAAAATATTAATATTTGTAAACACACCCACCCATTTAGATTAGTCCCTGCTCATAGCAGTAACACAGACATACAGTACAGTTGCTGGTCATAATCCTTGCATGGGCAGTGCATGATGTCCATGCATGTTTTTTTCCAGATAATAGAAAATCATCATCAATAAAATTTTAATTAATGAAGCACTGAATTGTATCATGTGGTTCATTAATTAAATTTTTGCTGATTATTGCTGTAAACAATGTTTGAAAACTAATATCATTGCATTCGCAGAAATATTGCCCATCCACGGAAAGTGACCAGTCCAAGGCAGCACAGAGTCAAGGTAATTGTGTTTTACTGTCTTTAATTTCAAATTTTGTTTGTTTTATTGTTTGTTTGTTTTTTGTTTGTTTTTTTTTTGGGGGGGGGGGGGGTGCACCAGACCCCCTCCACTGATGAGAGGGTCACACACCCTCTTGTCCTCACTCCTATCTCACTGCTATGTGGCTCAGGTGATTCTGTGCATCATATTCTTTTTGACTCCCACTAGATACATGTATTACTCTTGCCCCTACATGTAACTTAGATATCCTGGCTAAGCACCAGTATAAACTAACATCAAATTGTGTGCTTATGTACATGTACAGTAGCTAACATATTGGAATAGTATAATGTGCTTTGTCAGAAACTTGATCAAGTATTGATGACAAACAACAATTTATCTTATCTTATCCTGGTGCCAGTAATAAACAGTGTAAAAATTCCACAAATTTTTACACTGTTAATTACTGGCACCAATTTTTTCAGCTATATTCTGTTATTTGTTTGTCGTTGTTCTTTGTAAATTTTACTTGATCTGAAATAAATATTGTTTAAACTAAAAACACTCATTCTCACCCCATGGTGATAACAAAGGTACCCAAGAAATTTCGTAAAGATTGATTCATAAATATGGCCTCTAGCCCAAGTTGTATAGATGTTCTGTACAAAAAACTGATTGTACCTAATTTCAGTACAAAATGGCCACTGGTAGCCATCTTGAATTTTGGACTGCACCCAAAAACACTCATTCTCATTCCAAGGTGATAACAAAGGTACCCTAGAAGTTTCATGAAGATCAGTTCATAAATACAGCCTAGCCCAAGCCGTATTGACATGTGCACTTACTGGGTATGCATGTAAGTAGCACTGAATAAATTAAAGTTCATCTAATTTGCATAATTTCAGCACAAGAAAAAAAACGGTATTATATGTGATGTACTCCATGTTGCTAAACATTCATAGAAAAATTTATTCAAATCAGAACTTTCATACAGAAGTTCTGTACAAAAATGGCGATTGCACTAATTTCTGTACAAAATGGCTGCTGGAGGCCATCTTGAATTTTGGACCGCACCCAAAAACACTTGTTCTCGCCCCACGTGATAACAAAGGTACTCAAGAAGCTTCGTAAACATCGGTTCACCAATACACCCTCTAGCCCGAACCGTATTGAATTGCTGTTCCCGAACAGACGGACAATGGGCCATGACATAACCTTAAATTTGACTTTGTCAAAGTTGAGCTAAAAATGGGGAGTATCCAGAGTATCACAAAACAAAAACCTATTTGTAAAGGACTCCCCCTTTCAAGGACAATGGGACAGCGTTGGCATTCACCACCATGCTGCCTTGAGGCTGCATTTTGAATTCCTGTGTTTGTTGTTCTTATGAAATATTATTTTATTATTATCAGTTATGGTACAAATACGGTACCGAGAGCACACTTTCAGGAACTGCTGATGTCTGATGGCGACTGTGTGTCAGTGCGTGAGGTGCACACATACTTTTGGGGTTCTATACACCACATCCTTCATTTTGCAATATAATTTGTGTAAATTTATTTGGAATTTATAGAATTTCAGACTTGTAAATTTCATAGTATTGTTTTTGCCTTAGTTATGGTGCTTTATAAGTAATGGGCAATTTAGTTTGAAATGAAAGTGTCAATGACACTGTAGCTCAACTTGTCAAGACAAAGACATGTACAGTATGTGACACAGCAATGAGAAACATCTAGGTAATGACCTGATAACAAAGGTACATATAATGTATTGTAACAGTCTGTACATAAATACTGGCAGTTGCCTGTAACAAATGTATAGGTAAAGTATTGTAAAGGTGGGTGACAGTCAGATGCTAAACGAGAAAAAAATCTTTGAGTCCCAGAGTGGGTCTGACTGAACCCCAAAATATTTGTTCTCATAGCACAGTGATAACAAAGGCACCCCAAAACACACTCATTCCTGTCCCAAGGTGAAAACAAAGGTACCCAAGAAGTTTCGTGAAGATCAGTTCACAAATATGAGCTGTGTAGAAGTTGTGACAAAAAACTGATTGGACCTAATTTCGGTACAAAATGGCCACACCCAGAAACACTCGTTCTCGTCCCAAGGAGATAACAAAGGTACCCAAGAAGTTTTGTAAAGATCGGTTCATAAATACAGCCTCTAGCCCGAGCCGTATTGACATGTGCACTTACAGTGTATAAGTAGCACTGAATAAATCAAAGTTCATCTAATTTGCATAATTTCTGCACGAGAAAAAAACCCGTACTATATGTGATGTATTCCATGTTACTAAACATTCATACAAAAATATATTCAAATCAGAACTTTCATACAGAAGTTCTGTACAAAAGACTGATTGCATTAATTTTGGTACAAAATGGCTGCTGGTGGCCATCTTGAATTTTGGACCACACCCAAAAACACTCGTTCTCATCCCACGGTGATAACAAAGGTACCCAAGAAGTTTCGTAAAGATCGGTTCATAAATACGGCCTCTAGCCTGAGCCGTATATAGAAGTTGTGTACAAAAAACTGATTAGACCTAATTTCGGTACAAAATGGCCACTGGCAGCCATCTTGAATTTTGGACCGCACCCAGAAACACTCGTTCTTGTCCCAAGGTGATAACAAAGGTACCCAAGACGTTTCGTGAAGATCGGTTCATAAATACAGACTCTAGCCTGAGCCGTATTGACATGTGTACTTACTGTGTGTAAGTAGCACTGAAAAAATCAAAGTTCATCTAATTTGCATAATTTCTGCACGAGAAAAAAACCCGTATTATGTGATGTATCCCATGGTACTAAACATTCACACACAAAATTATTCAAATCAGCGCTTTCATATGGAAGTTCTGTGCAAAAATCTGATTGCACCAAATTTTGTACAAAATGGCTGCCACCGGCCATCTTGAATTTCGGACCGGACCCAAAAACACTCGTTCTCGTCCCACGGTGATAACAAAGGTACCCAAGGAATTTCGTAAAGATCGGTTCATAAATACGGCCTCTAGCCCGAGCCGTATTGGCATTTGCACTTACAGTGCTGAAAGTAACACCAAAAAACATCAAAGTTAGTCTAATTTGCATAATTTACGCACGAGAAAAAAACCCGTATTATATGTGATGTATCCCATGGTACTGAACATTCATACAAAAAATTATTCAAATCATAGCTTTCATATGGAAGTTCTGTACAAAAAACAGATTTCTGCATCGTCGATACAAAATGGCGGCTGGCAGCCATCTTGAATTTCAGACCAAACCCAAGAACACTCGTTCTCGTCCCACGGTCATAACAAAGGTACCCAAGAAGTTTCGTAAAGATCGGTTCATAAATACGGCCTCTAGCCCAAGCCGTATCCAATTGTTGACGGACAGACGGACGACGGGCCATGGCATAAGCTCAAATTTGGCTTCGCCAAAGTTGAGCTAAAAAAGGGGTTCATGAAGATTCAGTCACAGGAAGATTCAGCCCTCATACTTTTTCAGAGAATATTCGGTCCCCAATTTCATTCATGCCGCCACCCCTCTCTCCTGTTAACCCATATAATGAACATCCCAAAAGACATTTTAATATCTAGATATTTATGCTTGTTCGCAACTTATTATGGACACAGATTCAAGGTAATTGTGTTTTACTGTCTTGAATTTTTTTATTTTTTTTTGGGGGGGGGGGTGCGGGGGGGAGAGGTGCACCCGACCCCTCCACTGATGAGAAGGCCACACACCCTCTTGTCCTCACGCCTATCTCACTGCTATGCGACTCAGGTGATTCTGTGCATCATATTCTTTATTACCTGGCCCCACTCCCACTAGATATTACTTTTGCCCCTACATGTAACTTAGATATCCTGGCTAAGCACCAGTATTATGGTAAACCAACATCAAATTGTGTGCTTATGTCCAGTAGCTGACATATTGGAATAGTATAATGTGCTTTGTCAGAAACTTGATCAAGTATTGATGACAAACAATTTTCATTACCAGTACCTGGTGCCAGTAATAAAATAAGATTTGCAAATATCTCCCTGCGTTTTTTCAGCTATTAACTAACATAAAATTGTGCGCTTCATGAAAATTATTTCGTTACTACCTGTTAAAAATTACTGTTTCTTGTTTTGCTCTTTTAGAAAAAGAAATCACTCCTTTTCTGGCAGGCATACTAAACACCGAGGCAAACCGAGGAATACCAAGGTGAATAAAAACAGGAGAGAAATGGGTATGAGGTGGTGTGTTCTTTTTATTATTTATTTATTGGTGTTTAAGGTCACATTTATCTGCACAACAGCTTATTGTGACCATGGCAGTTTTATGGATGGAGGAAACTAGAGTACCCCAGGAGAACCACTGAGCAATGGCAAGCAACTGTGAGCTCCCCAACATACTACACAAGCAGGGTTAGCCTTGTTCGAAGACAGGTGCACCAAGAACATGCAGTATGCCTTAGTACACAGCATACCTTGCCCCCACATGGGTAGTGGGGGTGAAGTGTCTTGCCCAAGGACACAAAGCTGTTGCCGCAGGTGGGATTCGAACCGAGGATTTCTCGGCTTGCAGTCTGCACCTCTACCTACTGAGCTAATGCATCCCTGATGGTGTATTCTGATTATGTAAATAGATTTAAGCAGTACTAGTATGTGATAGGTTTTAATGCCATATTTGAGAATTATGGGTGCTGAAGTAATAAGAGTGCACTGAAAAATCTTCCCTTTGGTATTTAGTAGGTAGCTTGGTAATGGTAAAGTGACTTCACCTCAGTAAGCAACAGTGTGAAAGCCGGCAGCCATCTTTAATATCGGGCCGCACCCGAAAACACTTGTTCTCATCCCAAGGTGATAACAAAGGTACCCAAGAAGTTTCATGAAGATTGGTTCATAAATACAGCCTCCAGCCTTAGCGTATTGACATGTGCACTTACAGTGTATTAGTAGCACTGAATAAATCAAAGGTCATCTAATTTGCATAATTTCTGCAAGAGAAAAAAAACTGTATTATACAGTATTTTTTGTAATGTATTCCATGTTACTAAACATTCATACAAAAATTTATTCAAATCAGAACTTTCATGCAGAAGTTCTGTACAAAAAACTGATTGCACTAATTTTGGTACAAAATGGCTGCTAGAGGCCATCTTGAATTTCGAACTGCACCCAAAAACACTCGCTCTCATCCCACGGTGATAACAAAGGTACCCAAGACGTTTCGTAAAGATCGGTTCATAAATACGGCCTCTAGCCTGAGCCGTATAGAAGTTGTGTACAAAAAACTGATTGTACCTAATTTTGGTACAAAATGGCCACTGGCAGCCATCTTGAATTTTGGATCGCACCCCAAAACACTCGTTCTCGTCCCTAGGTGATAACAAAGGTACCCAAGAAGCTTGGTGAAGATCGGTTCATAAATACAGCCCCTAGCTCGAGCCGTATTGACATGTGAACTTACTGTGTATAAGTAGCACTGAATAAATCAAAGTTCGTCTAATTTGCATAATTTCTGTACAAGAAAAAAACCTGTATTTTTGTGATGTATTCCATGTTACTAAACAATCATACACAAATTTATTCAAATCAGAACTTTCATGCAGAAGTCCTGTACAAAAAACTGATTGCAGTAATTTCAGTACAAAATAGCTGCCGGCGGCCATCGAGAATTTTGGACTCCCCCCAAAAACACTCATTCTAACCCCATGGTGATAACAAAGGTACCCAAGAAATTTTGTAAAATCGGTACATAAATACGGCCTCTAGCCCAAGTTGTATAGAAGTTCTGTACAAAAAACTGATTGTACCTAATTTCGGTACAAAATGGCTACTGGTAGCCATCTTGAATTTTGGGCTGCACCCAAAAACACTCATTCTCATCCCAAGGTGATAACAAAGGTACTCAAGAAGATTCATTAAGATCAGTTCATAAATACAGCCTAGCCGAGCCGTATTGACATGTGCACTTACTGGGTATACATGTAAGTAGCACTGAATAAATTAAAGTTCATCTAATTTCCATAATTTCAGCATGAGAAAAAGCCCTTTATTATATGTGATGTACTCCATGTTACTAAACATTCATACAAAAATTTATTCAAATCAGAACTTTCATACATAAGTTCTGAACAAAAAACTGATTGCACTAATTTCTGTACAAAATGACTGCTGGAGGCCATCTTGCATTTTGGACCGCACCCAAAAACACTCGTCCCACGGTGATAACAAAGGTACCCAAGAAGTTTTGTAAAGATCGATTCACAAATAAAGCCTCTAGCCCGAGCCGTATTGAATTGTTGTTCCCAAACAGACGGACAATGGGCTATGACATAACCTTAAATATGACTATGTCAAAGCTGAGCTAAAAATGGGGAGTATCCAGAGTATCACAAAACAAAAACCTATTTGTAAAGGACTCCCCCTTTCAAGGACAATCTGACAGCGTTGGCATTCACCACCATGCTGCCCTGAGGCTGCATTTTGAATTCCTGTGTTTGTTGTTCTTATGAAATATTATTTTATTATTATCAGCTATGGTACAAATATGGTACCGATAGCACACTTTCAGGAACCGTTGATGTCTGATAGCGACTGTGTATCAGTGTGTGAGGTGCACACATACTTTTGGGGTTCTATACACCACATCCTTTATTTTGCTATATAATTTGTGTAAATTTATTTGCAATTTATAGAATTTCAGACTTGGAAATTTCATAGTATTGTTTTTGCCTTAGTTATGGTGCTTTATAAGTAATGGGCAATTTAGTTTGAGAAAAGGGGTTCATGAAGAGTCAGTCACAGAAAGATTCAGCCCTCATACTTTTTCTGAGAATATTCGGTCTCAGTGGTGGTCGCATGTCATCATCTCTGCGGTCAAATCCTCACAGAAATTTTTTTTTTAAATATTCTATGCATTTTTTCTATTGTTTTATTTTAAGGATTTATGATTACTAATTATGACAAAATTACAAGTGGGATATGAGACAAACCTTAATGAAGCTGGAACTAAAAAACAAATAGGGATCTGCGAATCACAAATTTCTTTTCGAAATGAATCTCAAATCGAATCATGCCTCTGATATCGACATCGAATTGAATCCCAAATCGAATCTTAAAAGACAAGTTATTTCATATTGCATCAAACGGAAGTTACGGAACACTGTGATGACCTTATGCGACGGAGTGAACACCTTAAACACCAATAACTAAATATTCTCTGCAGCACCGTCGCTGAAACAGCTAGGCCTATTGTCCATAGTTTTAGTTTTTGAAGGCCTAACTTGTTACTATTCACGTTCTTCAGAATGTGAATAGTAACAAGTTAAGCCTTCAAAAACCAAAACTATGGATAATGTTCTGGGCCAAATTCACACCTTATCTAACAATTAAACATTGTCAATTACTCAAATAAATAGGAATTGAGCCTACATGAATGAATTTTCTAATAACAGTTTTATCCTATTTTTGTTGGAAATGTAACAAATTGAAGTTAGTATGAGAGATTCGAAAAAATCGAACCTGAAACTGATTTGGGATCGATCTCGAAGCATACGTATGGTATCGATATCAAATTGAATCTCGAATATTCGCAGGACCCTAAAAAAAACCTTCCCAAAACAAGCTGAGAGGAGCTCGAATCCCAATTGCGGCAACTGAAATAAGGCGTACTGCACATCAATGATGCACTTGTCTTCAACCAATGCTAACCCTGCTTGCTTGGAGTAACAATGTTGAGAAGCCTGACAGTTGCTTGTCACTGTTGCTCGGTGGTTCTCTCCGGGTGCTCTGGCTGGGTTCCTCTCCCAGTAAAACTGTTGGGTGGCCCTGGCTGTAAAAACTGTTGTTAAACCCAATAAATAAAGAAATCAAATTTGCTGAATCCAAGACCTTTGAATGATGGTTTTGATTGGGGTGTGTGGGGGGGGGGCATGGGGGGGGTGGTTATACAGTGGTGCCCACTTAATTGGATATATCTTAATTGCATATCCCTGTTAACAGAATGTAATTTCCCAACACAAAACCATTTACCTTCAGTACAAATTTGACCTGGTAATTGAATATAGGTTATAGAGTAATCTCCTGTTAATTGAATAAAAAATCTTGTAACATGTTGAGAAATTGCCCTGACTCTTCCCAGCTTTCCTTTGTTATAGACCAATTTGGCCTCAGTACATTCAATACAGGCATTTAATCTATTATATCTTGTTTGACAGAGCTCATGGAGCTCTGTCAAACAAAATATAATAGAATAAATGCTAAGTTTATCTCTGGAATACAGGAAAGTGACACAATCCCTGTTAATTGAATACTCCTGCTAATTGAATAATGTTATTGGCAAAGTGGCTCTTCAATTAACAGGGTTCCACTGTACAGCAAACTGAGCAAAAACAAATATCACAAACTAATAATGAAACTATGTACTTGTGAAATTTTCATGTGGTCATTCTACAACATGTTTTAGCTGGTACTATACAGTTTTGAAGGTTAAAGGGCTCAGTAGTTAGAGGTGTAGGCTGCAAGCCAAAGGGTCCTCTATCAAATCCCACCTGCGGCAACCACTTTGTTTCCTTGGGCAATACACTTCATTCCCATTGCCCACGTAGTGCCATTGCGTACCAAGGCATACTGCAAGTGAATCGTACACTTGTCTTCAACCAATGCTAACCCAGCTTGTGTGCTGTTTGTACGTTAGATATTTGTAATTGCTCAATGGTTCTCTCTGGCTTTTCCCATCTGTAAAACTGTCCGACATGAAGTGACCCTGGCTATCGAAGTGTCATTAAACCCCAATAAATAAATCAATAAGAATCATGTGTCCCTATTCTGGAGAACAGTTCGGGGCAAATTGCCAAAGGATGGTTTGGGTTAGATTAGTATCCAGTTTGGGTCAAATTGTTGGAGGACAGTTTGGATGCAATTCTCATGAATTCCAGTCACTTTGGCCCAAAGTCATTTCGGTCCCAGTCATTACGGCCGCAGGTCAATTCAGCCCCAATATACCAGGTCATTTCGGCCTCTTTAAATATTTTCAAATATTGTTTGAATTTTAACATTTTTCTATTTAATTTTTTTTCAACATTTATATCTCTCAATTAGATATTCAGGTATACATATGATATATGTCTAGTAGATTTTCTTTCATGATGAATAAATAAAAGAAAAGTTTCAGCACGTCGAAGGTGCACATGGACAATGTGGGATTTGAAATCCCTTGCGACCTGAATAATTGTATTTGCTTATGAATCTACGACAGCCAGAAGCGAGGGTCAGTAATGTTATTTGGTTTGAGTGTATGCCTTGGAAGTGGGGTACTGTGGTCAGACCCCCGTGGACAGCGAACTGGAAGGGGACTAGGAATTGTGCATAACTACAAGGATTCTGCTCTGTGTTTTAGAAAATGTGGACATATTTATGGTAGTATCAAAATCGCAGTTTGGTGGTTGTTTCACAAAAAAGAAAAGAAAAAGAAACCCTGTGAACCTCAAACTGGAAGGTGACTAGGAATTGTGCATAACAATATGAATGAATGACTGCATATACTTTGCAAAATTTCAAAGTAAAATAATTTCTCTTACTTATACAGATAGCATCTTAAATGTATGTAAAATTGAACACATGGATAATTTTTAATGTTGTGTATAACTTTTCTGTACACTGTGTAAATACAAATAACTGAACATTACTTAATAAAGGTAATTGCCCATTATTTCTAAACATGAACTATGCACTGATCTTCATACATGTAGATCTCTACACTTAAAATGGTGCCGAAATGACCAAGGGACCGAAGTGACTAGGGCAGAGATGACTTTGAGGTCAAATTGACCAGAGGATGAAATGACTTGGAGCCGAAGTGATTGGATACCATTCTAACAGATGAGAGACCTTAATAAAAGGCTCAATTATTACAGAACACATTGAATGTGAATTTACTGCAGAGATAATTGCTCGACGATATACATTGTATTAATATTTTTCAATAAATATCGAACAATCTATTAATATTTTTGTTGAGAATTATTTTCAGGAGTTAAAACGAATATCGTAGCGTATCTAAAATATCCTAACAGATGTGTACTGCTTTTCTTTTGGATGAATCTTCCTTGGGCCTAGTTCTCCCCACGCCCAACATTCCCCCAGTTCCCGAAAAAAGATGACATGCCATTTTCAATGGCGGTAAATATCCAAAAGGGTTATTATTTTCCATTTTTTAGTGTTTGAAACTACGAAGCACTGTTCAGAAATACAGATGCACCAAAAAGTAAAACATTATTACTTTGTTTTGGTTTCTAACGGGACTGAAAGCAACCTGTCAGTATCACTTTTTCGAATTACACCCATTTCGTCTGCTAACCAAATCGTCCGCTGCAATTTTAACCAAGTCGTCCTCTACAATTATACCCAACACGTCCGAAACTCGTTCGCTGGGGGAAAGTATTCATGTATTGTATTTTGAATCATTTTTTATTTATTTATATAATAATTTTATTGTATACTTTATTGTATATTACCTATTGTAATATATCTTAATGTACCTCCATTGTAATATATCTTAATGTACCTCCTTGCATTAAATTTCATATACGTGTGAAATTCTGAAAACAGAAATGTCAGAACAAAATAAACTATCCAGCCATTAAATAAATTTTAATTACTGTTTATTCAATGGATTATAGAGCTGGGAGGTTAACCGAAAAACAACTCAGTTTCGGTTATGAAAAAATAACCGACAACCGAGACCGACGATAAACTGAAAAAACGACTTTCTCGGTTATTTGAATGTCACGTGAGAATAACGTTTTTACGTGTTTTTTTCTGAAACAATGGCGGCAATTACAGTCGAGAAGAGCCCTATATGGGAACACTTTATCAAAACTGATAAAACTTCAAAGTCGGCTGAGTGTAAATATTGTCATAAATATATTTCTTGTGAGCATGGAAAGTTATTAACCCAATTTCCGGTAGCGACTCATTGTGTTAGCTACAAATTATTTTTAATTAACTTCGAGTCTTCGGCAGAGACCACGAGAGTTCGTCCTTAAAGTTTGTTTATATTATTTCCAAGTGTCAACGACTCGACAAAGTTTTTACACACTCGGGGAGAGTTTATTCAATCATTATTTAGTTCATACAACTTAATTTTTTTCTGTTATTTTGGTTCAGAATCTGTTTAATAAAAAAACCAAAACCGAAACCGTAACCCGACTCTTTTATTAAAAACCGAGTTGTAACCGAAACCGACCCAAAATTCAATAACCTCCCAGCTCTAATGGATTACCTATAATAATTATATTATTACAGTAAAAGTTCTTAAAGTATATGTACGTTATATTAAGTTCCACAACATAATCTTATAATTTTGCAATTTTTCATTGAAGAGCTCCACCGGCACCTTACAGTGAATGACTGCAAAATTATTAGTAGAAGTATTATAAGAATTAATTATATTAAGAAATGCAACAAAATTTGTTATATTAAGTTCTGCAACATAATCTTATAATTTTGCAATTATTCATCGAGGCGCACCGTCGCTTTACAATGAATAATAGCAAAATTATTAGCAAATGTATTATAAGAATTAATTATATTAAGAAACGCATCAAAATTTATGGTTTATTAAATTCTGCAACATAATCTTATAATTTTGCAATTATTCTTGGAAGAGCACCGGCACTTTACAATGAATAATCACAAAATTATTAGCAAATGTATTATAGGAATTAATAATATTAAGAAACGCATCAAAAATGTTATAATTATATTAAGAAATGCATCAAAACTTGTTATATTAAGTTCTGTAACATAATCTTATAATTTTGCAATTATTCCAGGGGGAGGGGGATCCTGGGGGCACCAAAAATTTGCAAGACGTGATGTGGGGGTGGGTGAGTCTCTTGAGTGCACCAAAAATGTGCATTTCCAACTTGTGCAATTTTTTGCATTTTTTAAAAACATATCATTATATCAGCCAATATACATCATTTGTGTTTCAAACCTTAAAGATGATGTACATCACACTCTTAACATAAATACAACATCAGGAGGCTTTATATGTTGGGGAAATGTCACACGTTAGTAGGGGGGTGGGTGTCTTGTTCGAAATGTACAGACAATATTTTCCTTGACATTATGACAAGCGGACGACTCGGCTTGGGGACGGAACGTCCGTATACCCTTTTTTCAAGCAAACTTTTCCTACAACACCTTCACATTTGGATAATTCAAAAACTGAGTTTCTGTTCATCTTGATATTTCACGAGATACATGTCAATGCATGTCTGTATACAATAGCACCAATATAACAACAATTATCCGTTATAAACTTATATTATCGGTTATATGTACGTTTTTTCGATTGAGGTTGTCACTGGCAGACAAGCTGTAACGAAATCAAGACTGAGAGTTCGATCTGAAATGACGAGATTATCAGCTGAGCATATTGACAAACCTCCAGAAGGACAGAACTCGAGTAATAATAATAACACTTTGGACGGCCGCTGATTTGTCGCGGTTCTCGGGTGAGAAGACCTGGCAACCCCTGAAGTGTAGATATGTCGGCCAATGTATCACGAGAGAATTCTGTTCTGGAACACATTTATCTGACTGGGTATGTGGAACCCTTTGCGGGCCTACGGCCCGCTTGGGGTTCCTAATAACTAATCTTTCTGATGGTTTCTAGACAACTCGTACCCACGGCAACTCGTACCAGTCAAGTCGTACCCAAAATTGGACGACTCGTACCCATTTTCAGCTGGACAACTCGTACCTACAATTGGACAACTCGTACCCACGGCTGGACAACTCGTACCTATGGCTGGTCAACTTGTACTTGGTGTTTAATTGTATGGGCGAAGGCAGTTAATGGCATAAAAACTATAGAAGCGGGTTTTTTGCTTTTGTTTGATCCGTTTAAGGTGATATAATAGTAAAGGAAATAAGTTTACTTTGAAATTCCTTCGTCAGATATTCCACGAATATGAATGAAATATACACAATTTTACGTCTAAATGACGGCTGTGATACACAGAACAGGAAACATATATTCATTGACCGTACTTTGTTGAAAGCGAGCACCGGGGGTTCCTGGAAGTATACAATCGTATTCGTACGAGAACTGGGGTGAATGACACCCCCCCCCCCCAACCCCGACATTAACTCTTGCCTTTTCTAATTAATAATGCCACTCTCCACCTTTAGATTATTTTTCGTGTGGCAAAGTTACATCACTGGTGAGGTGCAACTCCTGTCTGGCGAGAAAGGATTTCATTGTAAATTGCGAGTCCAGCCGGATTTTGTACTTGAAGCGTAACACATTTACCCGCTCGGACGAAAAACGGCAAACAATGACCAGTGATAGACTGAATCAAGAAGACCACAAATGATGTTCATTTTTAAAAAAAAATCCAAGTAAAAAGCTCTAATACATCTCTCTCTTTGAGTCCACCAGCTCGCATCAGCTGATTTCTGTCGGAAATTTTATGGTCAACACCGATACACCTGAAAACTCGACAGTCATTTAATTTAGACTTACCCGGCAGTGACAGGTGTGAGATCATGAAAAATTATTTTCTATCATCTATTACCTTATAGTCCATTGGTGTTTAATTTTCTTCCAATTATCTGTGCATATTATTATCGCCAATTAAGTTAATCTTCCACTTTGGAGGTGTGTTTTTCTAACAATTATCTTCCATGACAATCATGAAAATTGAATGATAATTAGCATTTTAGTAAGGTTTGCAATATAGATGTAATTTGACCAGGAAAGGGACTTCTGATGGGCCCCGATCGCGTCCGACATCGCGTTAATCCTTCAACCAATGAAGGGGGTGGGGTATGTGGGGGAATGAGTCCCCGATCGCATCTGATTTTGCGTTAACCCCTCAATACGTGAAATGCTGGGTATGGCCACCAGTACAACAAAATATGACGTAGAAAAGCCCTCAGACGTTTAACGAAGAGCCAAAGATTACCCGATTTTTTTTTGAGGGGGGGGGTGGGGGTGGGGTGGGGTCGTCTCCCGTATCTACACCACTGTATTAATATATAATTTAAATATTTCCGGTTTCCTTTGAATTGCTCTCTTGATGAAATGTTCATACCGATGAAATTGACTTTCGGCGAAGTCTGTTCAGACTGTTCTGCTGAGATAAATGCTAAAAATGGAAAGTTTTTGTTTTTATGCACACCCATTGAAAGCAGACACTCATCTTCTCAAGTCCTTCAGCCAATATTCGCCTTCGCCCATACAATTAAAGACCAGGTACATGTTGACGAACTGTGGGTACGAGTTGTCCAGCCGTGGGTACGAGTTGTCCAATTGTAGGTACGAGTTGTCCAGCTGAAAATGGGTACGAGTCGTCCAATTTTGGGTACGACTTGACTGGTACGAGTTGCCGTGGGTACGATTGTCCTGATACCTTTCTGATGACTTGATTTTGTTCATCGAACATTCTGCAGAAGGTTTCCACAATCAATCCAATTGAATTGGTGTAGCTTTCTATAGCCTTTCATTGTTAGATTCAGTTTCTTCAACTAATAACTACAAATATAAAAAATCTCAAAAAACACGTTGATCATCTTTTCAATTGGCGCACGCCCATCCTTGTTGATCTGAAATGCAAAAATAAACGGAAGTAAAATTTTGTGCATCAATGTTTAACTGTACCCATCTGGTCCAATTCTCTTTTAAGGTATTTTCTTATACCGTGCCTGTGTTGGACTAGCATCGCAATGATTCGTTTTAGATCTTGGTATTCTACCACAAATCACACGGTCATTTCGGTCCTTTCGCCAGTAGCGGCTCACCCATAGGGCGCGGGTGGTGAAAATCCAGAAGCCACCAATCGTTTGAAGAAAGAAAAATCTTTTACTAACATTTTTAAAATATTTAGGGGCTCTTGGAGTCCTGGTAAGATTTTAAAAGATATCGAAGGATTGTTTTTTATGATTCTCTATCCATTCCCTCCTGGATCACACAATATGTGTCCTGTATTTGCTGTACAATCACGTGCTCTCGGAACCCAACTGTGAGGTAAACTTTGGGTGTTAGATACAAGCCCTCCAAAAGGTATAGAGTATAGGATTTGGCGAGTGTCATACCTCAAAAAACCAAAATTTTCTCACACCTGGCGAACCATCGTCGATGAGTGGGGCTAGGTGCCCTATCTTCCCCAACTGCAGTGGGGGGGGGGGGGGTGCGCCAATAACACTGGGCCACCACGGCAATCCGAGCTTACATTTACGTAGGGTTCAAATATAGTTTTAGTAAACTTTATTTTAGTTTCTGGTCTCATCATTTTCTTGAATGAACAGTTACTTAAAACTGTGATTCATTCTCTTCAACACAGACATATATTTCTAGGCTGAATATGTTGTTGGTCTATCAATCACGGTGTTCATAGCAAAGGATCTGAGACAATGTCTATTGCTGTTTATTTTTGGCATACATTGTCACGCAGAACGGGACAAAAATAAACAGCAAAACATCTGAGATCTCGAATTATGTTGTTAGATGGTAGAGTGCTGAATTATTTTTGACCACCAAAATTTGTTCAGTTGTCTTTACCTTGTTACAATTCATGGGAGAGTGCCTGTGGGCTCTTTCCCATAAACTGCTTGCAGGGCAAATCCTAACAGACTAAATAATATCACTTCAGAGATAATACGAATCATAGCCACTGAATTTGAAGCCTTTAAGTTGTGGTACCTGAACTTCAGAATAGACCCCAGGTATGGGCTTCCGTCATTCTACCAGTTACCACAATGCACCGCTTAGCAAAGCATCCTCTACAGAATAGCCCATTTGCATCATAACCATTGCTCACGCTGCCGGGTGTCAATTTAGCACTAAAAGTGTTGAAGTGATGCCAAACAATGTCCTTTGGCAAACATTTTGGAACCACAAAAGTTTCTTTCATTCGTGAAGGAAAATCACTGCAGCAGTTAAGAGCACGACCGATGAAGAAAAAAACAAAACAAAATGTTATTACTTCTTTTGTCAACAAAGTATTAAAAATATATAGAACCTCACTTATGTTTGAATGGGTTAACGATTACTGGACGAGAGCGAGTGGCGCTGGGATACCACGAGAGCTGTCAGGCTCGAGTGGTATCCCAGCGCCACTCGCTTGAGTCCAGTAATCATTAACCCATTCAAACATAAGCGTGGTTCTGTATTTATTACACACCCAACCCTGAAAAAAGATTTCACTGTAATTAATCGATAATTGAATGAAATAGTCAACAATTTGAACGGTTGAAATGATTTTACAGAGAAACAGGCAATTTTGTCGGAGAACCAGTCTTGAGTCTTTGACCTTGCCACCTGTAGAATCGCTGTTGATTCGTTTTATTCGCCACAAAATGTCGATCCGAACACTCACAACTTTAAAAGATTGCATTCAACATCAGACATCAGAAATTATGAGCTCTGAAATGTGTTTTGAGGAGTGTGTGTCCAGGGATCATTATATTCGGAGGATGGAAAATGTACAAGGATTTTAATTTAAATACGATGCGAACTGGTCGGTCTGTTTAAATTTCGGGCTTTTAAACTGAAACTAAAGTAAAACTCGGGTTGACTGTGCCTTAGGCTATCGTCTTGTCTGTTCTGCATTGTAACAACATTACACTCTGGACGAGTCCATCCATTCGATCGTTAAGAGTAACTGAGGCAGTTTGTTTTTCCATTCTGGGTGAACTCAGCAGTCTTGATAAGTTAACACTTTATTTTTCAACATTAGTAATTACCTGTATTAAAAAGTTTCTCTTTCTGACAGACTTGAAATTTCGCCTCTTTTTTATTTTACCTCAAGTCTTGATAACCTTTGTTTGAAACGGACTGCACTTACAATAGAGGCTTTAGGTAGTCCACATGTACTACATACAAAGCGAGGAACAAATGGTACGATAACTGCAAGAAAATGTTATGTCTCTTGTCTCCACGAGTTTATACACCTTTATAACCTCCCCACCCCCACCATCATCACTAACCAGACAGTATTTTCTCAAAAGCTCTCGAAATGAGAATCCAAAAGTCTTTGTCAGAGGCTGAATGAGAAATAAAGGGGGTGGGGTTGTTTTCACCAGTAAGCTCCAACTTATTTTTGTTGACAATATTTTCAAAGATTAATATTTGCATTATTTTGTACAACTATACTTCACCAGTTCGTTATCTGAAAGGTTCTATTAACATTTTTGACTTGTTATCTGGTTCAAAACAAAAATAATTAATTACCTGTTTGGTCCTATATCTTGTCAATCTTACATTTTTGAATTAATTTGAATTTGCATTTAGTAAGTAGTTTTAAAGCTGACAAATAGAATATGGCTAATGATAGTCTTTTGGGGGACATTTTCTTGGGGATCATCCCGGATGAGGGCTGACCAATCAAAACTGACCTGAATTTTTGTTTCAAAATTAAAATGCAGGTCCTTATCTCGAATTTGTCCTGGTAGCCCATGAAAATGCTCTGCCCATTGCCCTGATATTTGCCAAAAAATACCCCTCCCCAGGCCTGGCATTCTCGAAAATGCAGGAGGGCTAAAAATCGCCCCCCCCCCCTTGCATGAGCTAGGGCAGCGATTAGCTCTCCTCAAGCTTACAAAAGCTAAAAGTGGCAAACTGAAGTTTTATTATTAATGGCTTCAGCCAAATAGGCTTTGACATTTTATTTATTGCTGCTAACAAGGTAGTCTCTGTGAGAGGGCTACACTGCCCCTCCCACACGGAGGTGTGGGAGGGGCAGTGTGGCCGTCTTACAGAGACCACTAATATAGCAAAGATCTGAAAAGATGTGGGTTTTAGGAATAGGCTGTTATGGTAATCATCATTAGTTTCTAAGGCCAGGAGGGCTAGTTTTCGCCCTCCTTAATTTTTTTAAGGCGAGCAGTAGGCAAGCGAATAAATCGCTCTCCTGAAAATGCCAGGCCTGCCTCCCACTGAACAATTTGTTCTGAAAATACCAGTCCCTTGCCACGAAAACTGCAAAATTATCAGGTTGTTGGTGGAGGGGGTGAGAGTGCAGAACCCCCCCCCCCCCCCCCCCCCCCCATATAGGTGGCATTTGATTTACGTTTGGATGCTGAGAGTTAAAGCACACTAATATGCCTGTACAAAACAGAAATAGTAGAAAAGATTCTTAATTAGTCACTTAAAAATCCATATAAATCTATGTTTGGTAAATATTGTCATACTGTCTATGTTTTAAATATTCTTATTATTATTTTTCATGGGAGTCGTCTCATAAAATTGACAATATCTTGGATAAGACCGCATGTATTTACCTTTACCTCTCCTCTCCTCTCCTATCCAGTAGTAGGTAGGTGGTAATATTTTTTCCCCCAGCACAAACTACAGAAAGTTATATTTCAGCATTACTACAATGGCACTCCCGCGCCCCCCCCCCCCCCCCCAAAAAAACCAAAAAAAAACCAAAACAAAACAAAACAAAACAAAAAAAAACAACGTTGCCCACAAAGACGTAAAAAAAATCATTGGTTCCACAAATGAAAACCACTGAGGTTTTCTTGAACCGGTCTTTTTATTCTTCCCCTTATTTTCTTTCTTCAACCAGTTCGGCTGTGAAGGGGGGAAGGGGGGGGGGCGGGTGAGGACTACTACTTGTAAAGGTGGAATCGGTGATTGTTAATCCGTAACTGCATTTATTGCACACCCGTAACTGTATTTCTCGCGATCACATGGATTTTAGGGCATGCGGTAATTTTAACCAGAAAGCTCTAGTGCGATCCGATAAAAAGTACCCTTCGCGTGCACAAGTTCTCTCGTTAGACTGGTTCTTATAGTTTGCAGCTTTTAGTGGAAAATAACCAATGAGAACCATCAGCTATATTTATCTGTCGGAATTACAGATTCTCATTTCAAAATGATTGATGCACAACTTTGCTGAAAACTATCGACAGTCATCCAAGATACACGATCACGAACCAAGCAAATGAACACTCAAACTCCACCTTTGCTTTTGTTATGGACACCGGGGAAAACTTAATTAATTTGGAGCAAAACAGTCCAGTTTGGGTTCGATATTGGCGCCTGGCACTGGTAGGCTTCAGTTCCTATAAAATTTTGTAACATTGTTTCCCTCAGCGCCGCGTGCTGTCGACGAGTCGATACGAGACCTACTGGGTAATCCTATTCGATTCATACTTCGGCAATGAAGCAGCACGTTTGCCAACACAAACATACTTTGTTCTCAGGAAGCATGACAAAATCAATCGTGAAAACTGGTGACCGCGAAGCGGAAAGACCGACTCCGGCATGCCGACAGTGCCTGCAGATGTTTGACAGCTAGTCTGCATGCAGTTACTGATTAACTATCACCGACACCGATTTCACACTTATTAGTAGTAGTAGGCCTAACTGCCCGTTACTGGGTGACATCACCCCCTCCCCTCCACAGCCACACTAGTTGAAGAAAGAAAATAATGTGGAAGAATGAAAAGACCAGTTTAACCCTTTACCCAACGTAACGGCCAAAACCAGCCAGCGCTATTCTTAAAAATCGCCAATTAATTTTCATTATTTTTTCATTTTTTGTCTCAACAACATAGGTTATGACCCCTCGTTGGAACGAGCTCGTCGAGCTCGTTCCAACGAGGGGTCATAACCTATGTTTTTGAGACACAAAATAAAAAAAATGAGTTATTAAAGAATTTGTTTTCAAGTGTCGTCTGCTTTTCTTGTTAGGTAAAGGGTTAAGACAAACTCAGTAGTTTACAGTTTGTGGAACCAATGATTTTTTTACGTGTTTGTGGGCAACGTTTTGTTTTTTTTTGAGGGGGGGGGGGGGTGCCAATGTAGTAATGCTGATATGTGACTTTCTGTAGTTTGCACAGGGGAAAACATGTTACCACCTCCCCCCCCCCCCCCCCCCCACCGGATAGTCTTTAAGAGGAGAGGAGAGGAGCGGTAAATATATGCGGTCTGATCCAACATATTGAAATTTTATGAGACTACTTCCATGAAAAATAATATTATTTATTTATTGGTGTTTAAGGTCACATATATGTAAAATAATAATTAGAATATTTAAAACATAGACAGTTTGACAATATTTACCAAACATGGAATTATATGGACTTTTAAGTGACTAATTTTTGTTTTGTACAAGCATATTATTTTGCTTTAACTCTCAGCATCAAAACTTAAATCAAATGCCACCTATATGGGGGGGGGGGTGTTCTGCACTCTCACTTCCCTCCACCAACAACCTGCTAATTTTGCAGTTTTCATGGCAAGGGATTGGTATTTTCAGAACAAATTGTTCAGAGGGAGGGGTATTTTTTTTATTTTTGGGCAAATATCAGGGCAGTGGACAGAGCATTTTCATGGTCTACCGGGGCAAATTCAAGGTAAGGACCTGCAATTTGATTTTGAAACAAAAAAAAATAGGTCAGTTTGATTGGTCAGCCCCCATCCGGGATGATCTCCAAGAAAAAGTCCTCCAAAAGCCTATCAATAGCCATATTATATTAGTCCGTTTTAAAACTACTTACTAAATGCAAATTCAAAATAATTCCAAATTTAAGACTGGCAAGATTTAGTACTAGACACATAAAGAATTACTTCTGTTTTGAACCAGAAAGCATTCAGATAACGAATTGGTGAAGTATAGTTGAAGTTGAACAAAATAATGAAAATATTAGTCAATTTTTACAAATATTATCAACACAATCAAGTTGGAGCTTACTGGTGAAAACAACACACACACACACACACACACACACACACACACACACACACACACACACACGCACAGACACACACACACACACACACACACACACACACACACACACACTCTCTCTCTCTCTCTTTCTCTTTCTTTCGGCCTCTGACAAAGGCTTTTGGATTTCATTTCGAGGGCTTTGAGAAAATTCTGTCTGGTTAGTGATGATGGTGGGGGTAGGAGGGGGGGTTGTAAAGGTGTATAAACTTGTGGAGACAAGAGACATGATATTTTCTTGCAGTTATCGTACAATTTGTTTCTCGCTTTGTATTTAGTACAAGTGGACCACCTAAAGCCTTTAGTGTAAGCGCAGTCCATTTCGAGCAAAGGTTATCAAGATTTGAGGTAAAATAAACAAGAGGCCCCAAGGGGCCTGAGGGCGCTCACCTGACATGGTAGCCTAAATATCAACCCAGAGAATTGATTTCAACAAGTTGCATCTGCTCCTCCTAAGAAAAGCTTATACCAAATATCCAAAGATTCTGACCAGTAGATCTAAAAAAAAGAAGATTTTAAAAGAATATTCCTCATATTGAACCAAGTTATAATTCGGGCTCCCACAGGGAGCCCATATATGAACCCAGGGACTTGGCTTTAACAAACTTGAATCTCGCCCCCCTAAGGATGCTGCACACCAAATATCAAAACATTCCGACTGCTGGATCTGAAGAAGAAGATTTTTAAAGAAAATTCCTCATTTTGAACTAAGTTACAATTCAAGCTCCCACAGTGAGTCCAAATATGGACCTAGGGATATGGCTTGAACAAACTTGAATCTCACCCCCCTAAGGATGCAGCATATCAAATATCAAAACATTCCAACTGTTGGATCTGAAGAAGATTTTTAAAGAAAATTCCTCATTTTGAACTAAGTTATACTTCGGGCTACCACAGTGAGCCCAAATATGAACCCAGGGACTTGGCTTGAACAAACTTGAATTTCACCCCCCTAAGCATGGTGCATACCCAATATCAAAAGATTCTTCCTGCTGGATCTTGAGAAGAAGATTTTCAAAGAAATTTGCCTGAAATGCACTAAGTTCGAATTCGGGCTTCTGTAGTGAGCCCAAATATGAATCTAGGGAGCCGATTTGAACACACTTGAATCAGATCCACCCCACAATGTTGCATACCAAATATCAAAAGATTCTGCCTGCTGAATCTGGAGAAGAAGATTTTTTTTTAAATTTGCCTGAAATGCACTAAGTTCGAATTCGGGCTTCTATAGTGAGCCCAAATATGAATCCAGGGGGCCGATTTGAACAAACTCGAATCAGATCCACCCCACAATGTTGCATACCAAATATCAAAAGATTCTGCCTGCTGGATCTGGAGAAGAAGATTTTTTAAGAAATTTGCCTGAAATACACTAAGTTCGAATTCGAGCTGCTATACTGAGCCCAAATATGAACCCAGGGAGCCGATTTGAACAAACTTGAATCAGATCCACCCCACAATGTTGCATACCAAATATCCAAAGATTCTGCCTGCTGGATCTGGAGAAGAAGATTTTTTAAGAAATTTCCCTGAAATGCACTAAGTTCGAATTCGAGCTTCCATAGTGAACCCAAATATAAACCCAGGGGGCCGATTTGAACAAACTGGAATCAGATCCACCCCACAATGTTGCATATCAAATATCAAAAGCTTCTGCCTGCTGGATCTGGAGAAGAAGATTTTTTAAGAAATTTGCCTGAAATGCACTAAGTTCGAATTCGGGCTTCTATAGTGAGCCCAAATATGAATCCAGGGGGCCGATTTGAACAAACTTGAATCAGATCCACCCCACAATGTTACATACCAAATATCAAAAGATTCTGCCTGCTGGATCTGGAGAAGATTTTTTAAGAAATTTGCCTGAAATGCATTAAGTTCGAATTCGGGCTTCTATAGTGAGCGCAAATATGAATCCAGGAGGTCGATTTGAACAAACTTGAATCAGATCCACCCCACAATGTTGCATACCAAATATCAAATGATTCTGCCTGCTGGATCTGGAGAAGAAGATTTTTTAAGAAATTTGCCTGAAATGCACTAAGTTCGAAATCGGCTCCTATACTGAGCCCAAATATGAACCCAGGGGGCAGATTTGAACAAACTTGAATCAGATCCACCCTACAATGTTGCATACCAAATATCAAAAGATTCTGCCTGCTGGATCTGGAGAAGAAGATTTTTTAATCTTTTTCCCATTGCCTACAGTGTTAAAAAGTGCTGACTCAGCACTTTTTCAAAGTCCTGAAAAAAGTTCCTTGTGATCAAACCGATAGGGATTTTTTTTAACCATTCTATTCTACTGGATAAAAGTAAGCTTTATACAAAATAAGAATTCTCTGTGCCGTGTAGTTTTGGAGATATGCAGTTTTAAGGTTTTTCCTATTTTTAGCTCCCGAGGTTCCCACGGGGCAATGAGAATTTTTTTTTTTGCATCAATCAACTACTTATGACCCATTATCATCTCTTATCAAATTTGGTTCAAATCGACCTCACGGTTCTGAAAATAGAAATTTTAGGCGTGGCCAAAATTTTTGCCCCTCCCATAACGAAGGCAAATAATGCCCGACAAACTTCTCTTGAACAAACTTGATTCTAAACCTCAAAAGGACTCTGTATACCACATATCAAATCTCTGCTACTGGTGGTTCATTAGAAGATTTTCAAAAAATTTGGCCATTTTTTCCCCACACCTCTGCTCAATATGAGCCGAAACCTATTTTGGATAAAAATCAAAATGCCCCTATATAACCACTACTTACATGAAATTTAATTACAATGTGGCCAGTGGTTTAGGAGAAAGAGGCTCAAACACCACCTTCACGCAGGACGACGGACGACAGACGACGGACGAAGAGTGATAAGAAAAGCTCAACCTGACTTTCAGTCAGGTGAGCCAAAAAGGCTAAATTACAAGTCAGTAAGAGAAACGTTATGTAATAATGTTGAAAAATAAAGTGCCAACTTATCAAGATTGCTGAGTTCACCCAGACTGGAATCACAAACTGCCCCATTTACTCTAAACGATCGAATGTATGCACCGGAAGATTAATTATTGCAAAAAAAATGTCATTTCTCGTCAAGAGTGTAATTTTGTTACAATGCAGAACAGAAATGACGATAGCCTAATGCACAGTCAAGCCGAGTTTTACTTTAAAGTTTAGTTTCAGTTTAAAAAGCACGAAATTTAAACAGAGCGACCAGTTCCCATCGTATTTAAATTAAAATCCTTGTAAATTTTCTCTCCTCCGGATATAATGATGCCCGTACACACACTTCTCAAAACACATTTCAGAGCTCATAATTTCTGATGTCTGATGGTGAACGCAATCTATTGATGTTTTGAGTGGCATTTTGTGGCGAATAAAATGAATCGACAGCGATTCTATAGGTGGCAAGGTCAAAGACTCAGGACTGGTTCTCTGACAAAATTGTCCATTTTTCAGTCAAATCCTATCAAACGTTCAAATTGTCGACTATTTAATTCAATTAGCGATTAATTACAGTGAATTCTTTTTCAGGGTTGGGTGTGTAATAAATACAGAACCACATTTATGTTTGAATGGGTTAACGATTACTAGATGCCGAAGTGTGGTTCTGTGTATGTACCAGCTGTCAAACATCTGCAGGCACTTTCGGCGTGTCGTAGTCGGTCTTTCCGCTTCGCGGTAACCACTTTTCAAGATTGATTTTGTCATGCTTCCTGAGAATTATACTTCAACTTAACATGATCTTCAAAGTATGCCTGTGTTGACAAAGGTGCTGCTTCATTGCCAAAGTACGAATCGAATAGGATTACCCAGTAGGTCTCTATCGACTCGTCGACAGCACGCGGCGCTGAGGGAAACAATGTTACAAAATTCTATAGGAACTGTACCAGTGCCAGGCGCCAATATCGAATCCAAATTGGACTTGTTTGCTCTAAATTAATTAGGGTTTCCTCGGTTTTCAATAAAGAAAGCAAAGGTGGAGTTTCAGTGTTCATTTTCCTGATAGAGATCATGTATCTAGGATGACTATCGAAAGTTTTTATCAAAGTTGTGCATCAATCATTTTGGAACGAGAATCGGTAATTCTGACAGATAAATATAGCTGATGGTTCTCATTGGTTATTTTCCACTAAAGTCTAAACGCAGCAAACTATAACAAGAACCAGTCTACCGAGAGAACTTGTGTACGCGAAGGGTACGTTTTATCGGATCGCACCAGAGCTTCTGGTTGAAATTACCGCATGCCTCTTAAATCCATGTGCTCGCGAGAAATACAGTTACTGGTGTGTAATGATGATGTTTGTACAAACTTTCAACGTTAATTCTCGGGGGCGCGGTGACTCAGTAGGTAGAGGTGCAGGCTGCAAGCCGAGAGGTCCTCGGTTCGAATCCCACCTGCGGCAACCGCGTTGTGCCCTTGGGCAAGACACTTCACCCCCATTGCCCACGTGGGCGCACGGTGACGTTGTGTACTAAGGCGTACTACACGTCGATGGTGCACTTGCCTTCAACCAATGCTAACACTGCTTGTGTGGAGTTAGTATGTTGGGGAGCGGACAGTTGCTCGCGGTTGCTCGGTGGTTCTCTCCGGGTACTCCGGCTTCCTCCATCCGTAAAACTGTCGCATGATTAGCCATTGTGCAGAAATATGTGATCCTAAACACAAATAAATAAATAAATAAATAACGTTAATTCTGAGTGAGTGGTACTGAGACATTGTTTTCCTTCAATAAAACGGTTATGTCTCGATTTGCCGGCTGTCCGACTTTTAAACATTCTCGATCTGCCTGTGAGCTAATTAAATATTTTCTCGGTTTGCCCGCAGCTCACAGAAAGTGTAACTACAGTTTGTTTTAAATAAGTGAACAATGTACTGCTTCACTTATTACTATTTATTAATGCTTTTACTTGGCACGTGCAGTTAGTTCGTACTATATTCTTGGGTGCAGGTAACGCACATAAAAGGCTTCACATTCCATACATGTGTTTCATATTATCTATGTATTTCGTATGTATGGATTTCACTTGTTACAATTTATGGCAGAGCGCCTACAGGCACTCTCCTATACATTGAAACAAGGCAAAACACAAATCAACAAATTTTAATAATTTAGCACCCTGCCACTTAATGTGCGCATTTATACACACACGGAGGGCCTGCTTTTGCTCAGTGTTTGTTTCAAGAGAATAAATAATAAAAAATAAAATCCTCCCTTTCGTCCCAATTTAGAAACAAATGCCGATAGGATCACCGATCCAATGTCGAGTTGTGACAGCATAAAAGTGGGCTTAATCATTATCAACTTATCGTCCGGAAACCAATTGCTTACAATTTACTATGTGAAGGGTCAATGTGACCTTGACCTTTGACCTAGTGAGTCCAAAATAAATAGGGCTCTTTCTTGCACCAATGCCAGCCTACCTATGAAGTTTCATGAACGTGGGTGGAACTATTGTCAAATTATCATCTGGAAACCAATTGTTTACGATTTATTATGTTCAAGGTCACTGTGACCTTGACCTTTGATCTAGCGAGTCCTAAATATATAGGGATCTTCCACTCACCTAGACCAACCTACATATGGAGTTTCATGTATGTGGGTCAAACCGTTATAAAGTTATCACCCGGAGACCAATTGTTTACGATTTACTATGTTGAAGGTCACTGTGACCTTGACCTTTCACCTAGCGAGTTCAAAATAAAGAGGATTCTTCCTTTCATTGATGCCAACCTACTTATGACGTTTCATGAACGCGAGTCAAACCATTATCAAGTTATCATCCGGAAACCAATTGTTTTGATTTACTGTGTTCAGGGTCACTGTGACCTTGACCTTTAACCTAGTGAGTCCAAAATAAAGAGGGTTCTTCCTCTCCACTGCCTACCCACCTATGAAGTTTCATGAATGTGGGTCGAACCATTATCAAATTATCATCCGGCAACCAATTATTTTCTGGAGGCCTTAAGTCTTGTTAATGCCACTTACCCTGTATCTGAGACGTCAAAAGACTTGTCACAAACGAGACATTTTGCCTCTGACTTTGTTTTGAATTTCGTGTTCCCGCTAATTCAATGTGTGTATTTGGGATTTTCCAACCACGTTTCTGAAAACAAACGCTTCCCCATTTCCTTTCACTTTAATTTGTTGATGGTATTGCACAATCACTCAACTTAGCAGATCAAACTTTCAAGTGTGTGTATTGTTTTTCTTGACATTAACAACATAAACACGTTATCAGTGGGCGCAGCCATTTTGATCACGGAAATATACGGATCGATTAATGGTCGTTAATGCTCGTATCAGATCGGTTATTTTCGTGTTGGGTTACAAAGGCCTAAATTTTACGAGTTTCGAAATTTGATTCAAAACGAAACAAAAACTAAAATAAAGAGAAATTTAGTAAGAAATTTAAATTTCAGGAACAGCGAAAGTGGTTCTGAATACAGTTAATCAAATTTCCATACTTTGTCTGTATCATTTACATGAAAACATCATTTTCCATACTTTTTCCAGGCCTGGAAAATGTTTTTAAAAATTCCATACTTTTTCCAGACTTCCAGAGTCGCGAACGAACCCTGTGAGGATTTCGTGTTCTGTCGGATGATAGTGACTATGGACAAGTAGTGGTATTGGAGCTATGAAGGTGATGGATGGTGTAGAAGCTGTATAGGAGCTAGGAGCCATGTCACAGGAATCCTCAAATACAGGGATGAGTGGTAGAGCAATACTGGGTGTTACTCGTTCGAACAATTCCTCTATGGCTCATTTGCTAGATGAAATTGGAGTTGCAAAAGCATTTGCTCATGGAGCAACTGCTCGGTACTTCATTTGCTAGATGCGATTCAAGTCGTTCGAGCAATGATTTTTCAGTTACTGCTCGATAGCTCATTAGGGGAACTTGGAATAGGTATGAAAAAATTGTTCGCGCAATCAGAAGTGGAATGATAGTGATATGAACTGGGACTCGCAGCAGCATTAATGTACTAAGAGCAATATTAGTGCCACTAGTTAGTAATGGTTAAGACACAGGACAGAACACAGTTATAGCACGTCGATCTGCGCGTTAATCTACGCGTTATGGCCATAGTAAGGCTATAAAATTCTGTACTAGTGGTCTGTGCACTAGCAATCTGAGTGGTTAGTTAGCTGCAGAAAAGTGAACTGATTGGATGATCTGGGTAAATGAAACATGTTGTTGGAAACAAGAACAGGAGTACTCGGAATAGGGTTAGAACTAGCCAGAACAGGCCAGAAAAGCTAAATATAGTAACAATAAACAAAACTGTCCCACCGATAGGCCCTTCTACTCTACTGAAATATACTTCAGAACAAACGAACAGGGTTGGATAGACGGAAACTATAGTATAGCTTATAGCGAATGCAGTTTGAGCCGCGCCCCGCGCGCCTCACAAATTGTTCTCTACAGATAAATGACATTTTTCAGTATTTCCATCACAAATTTCTATAGGCTTCATATATGAATCTTGCTGGAAGTTGGGTGCGAGAGTTTCCAAAAATAGCCTTTCGTATATTCTTCTACTCTTTCAAAATAAAAATCTTTTAAATGTAAAAATAAAACACGTGTTAATTGCCCATTTGTTTTTGAATTCTTTTTGAACGCAAACATTTTGTTTTCTTTAACGAGAGTTTATGAGAAATGCAATTTGCGAATCAGTGAGCCGAGTGAGAGGAGTTACTGTCGAACGTTTGCAGAATTGGTGATTTTTTTACAAAAATAAAAAAACATCGATTTTTTTATTTAAATCAGATTTTTTTTATTTAAATCAGTTTATTTGATTTGTATTTTTTTATTTTAAATAACAACAAAAGAAATGACCACAAAGTACCAACGTGCTGTTTGATTTCGTACGTATTAACACTTACAAAAGTATCAAAGGGTTAAATTAAACAAAAGATTTCATACGTAATAACACTTACAAAAGTATCAAAGGGTTAAATGAATCACAACATCTCTAATTCCACCAACTATCTGAAAGTATAAGAGATAATTATACATTTTATTCTTGGAAAAACTGTTTAGTTTGAAAAGAAAATATGCGTCTCCAAAGCGATAATCTTTATAAATTACTAATATACTACTCAAAGTTTGCCAAGCACCAAGAATATCCAACTACCTGTTTTACGTTTTAGTTAAAATATTGTTATGAAAAGTGTATATATTTTTTTATTTAATTATATCTTTAATGATTCAAGTACAGAAATTACGAGTTTGTTTGTGTTTGACATTATTTTTAAGCTTTTGAATACAATAACCATGGAAAATGGGTATTATTGTTAATGTTAAAAGAGGAAATTTTTCAAATTTGCCAAAAAGTTGACGCACCGAACTGGTATGGGTTCAATATCGAGTATGAGACCCATTACTGTTACAGCTTGACAACGCCTTCTCATGCTCCCAATCAGGTTCCTGATGGTCCTTTGTGGGATGTTGTTCCATTCTTGGACCATCATGTCACCAAGCTCCTGGACACTTCTTGGCTTGGCTGGACGGGCTGAAATTGCAAGCTGCAACTCATTCCAGACATGTTCGATTGGATTGAGGTCAGGGGATCTTGTTGGACAGTCCATACGCTCAATCGCCTCCCCATGTGGTACTCCCGGACAGCATGGGCAACACGAGGACTGGCATTACCGTCCATCAGAATGAATCTATCACCCACTGCGCCTGCAAACAAGCTGCCGTGAGCATCGAGGATCTCATCAATGTACCACGGTCAAGGACACAGAGCTCTGTATGTCCATCCCAGCTGATGCCGCCCCAGACTATTATTGACCCTTCGCCATAGTGGTCATGTCCAGCAACGTTGGCTGCATGGAATCGCTCTCCTGGACTTCTCCATACCCTAGAACGCCAATCTGTGTAGTCTAGGCAGTACCTTGACTCTTCTGTAAAAAGGACAGGTCTCCAATCTTCTCTGGTACATCCAACATGGCCCATGGCCCATTCATATCGTGTCTGGCGGTGGTTCTGGGACAATGGAATGCGAATACATGGTCTTCTCGATCGGAGAACACCTTCGTGCAACCTTGCTCGGATAGTCTGCGTCGAAACCTTTACCCTGGATGCATTCTGAAAGTCACTGCGAAGCTGGTTGCTGTTGCAAAGCGGTTCCTATGGGCCTGAATGATCAAAAACCGGTCTTCGGCTGCAGATTTTGCCCTGTCTCTGCCACCACCATGCCGTTTACTGTTGTGCCATTCTGCTGAAATCTTGCTCAGGTTCTGGTGATCAGCGTATGGTGCACACCGAGGGCTTCACCAACCTGACGATGCGTAGCCCCTTGCTCCACCACCCCATCAGCCCGCCACATTTCTGCTTCAGACAAATGTCTTCTTACATTTTCATTCGTCATATTCAATCATTAAATCACAAGGGTTTGTGTTAAAATGAAGATTGA
This sequence comes from Pictodentalium vernedei, assembly GCA_031216915.1. Classification (NCBI taxonomy): domain Eukaryota; kingdom Metazoa; phylum Mollusca; class Scaphopoda; order Dentaliida; family Dentaliidae; genus Pictodentalium; species Pictodentalium vernedei. The sequence goes on along the minus strand of CM062290.1, from coordinate 370,090,874 downwards.
ATACCCCACATATGTCATGTACATGTAGAGAGTACACGAAGACATCATGAAACTCAAGGAGTACATGCTTTCCACGAAACGTCTGTCTGTCAACAGAGCTAATATATACACTGGGGACCAGCTCAATACATTCCTCAATCATATTCACCAAATATATCGCAAGTATATCACAAGCAAATTTCACAATGATGTGACAAAAATGTGGTGCTTAGCAAACTTTGAGTAGTGTATATAAAATCGATATCAATTGGTCATCGACTGTGAGGAGTAGGCGTTAATCAAAGAGTATTTCTAAAAAAGCTGGAGTTCTTATACTCAGGTTTCAGGGGCGAACTAGCCGTATGGTCCAGCAGGTAAATTCCCGGTGGGCCCTCCTATTTGGTTCTCCCTGGGTCGCCCAAAATTGATGCCTCCCAACATCTGTTGGTACGTGAAATTTCGTGAAAATCACCAAAAGACGAAATGGATCTGATGGAATAGACTGCCGTAATGTTCTCTATGTGGACTACCAATGAAAGTCCACATAGAAGGACATTTCCATATGCCAGCAGTCTAGTATGCCATTTATCGCTCAGATGAAAGTAAACAGCATTCCTTCAGTTTTAAAAATCAAAAGTTTTCTCCGATTGGGCCGCACTATGGTCTTTCCGATGTGCCCCCCCCCCCCCCCCCCCCCGCGCCCCCAAAAGAACCATTGTTGTTGAATGGTCGAGGAAGCTGATACAAAAATGCAATCGAAATGTCCTCCAGGTGGAATCTATTGATCGCTCAGGTCGTAAAATCAAAATTTTCCGGTAACTTTTCTTGGCCCAGTCTGCTCCTGTCAGGTTCTCTGAATATAAATGGCTCTGAAAAATTCGTATTCCTAATGAAGAAGGAAGTTCCGTTATTGTTCAATATAATCTGTAAAATGCTCAAGTTCTTTAAACACCGAGAAAAAAAACCCCAAATCAACTGGGTTCATATTCACTCAACCCTGTTGATTGGGTTGATTTTAATCCAGGGTGTGCGGGTGTTCAGTGGTAACGACATTGGACATCAAACGGAAGATCCACGATTCGATCCCCACAGGCAGGCACGTGGTGACAGAGAGAGAGAGAGAGAGGGGGGGGGAGGTGTCAGCCCCCAATCCTGGCTTAAATTTCCTGCAGCTGGAAATTCGGAGGGCAAGTCAGGAGTAGTTGGAATTTGGAAATTCCATCTATCTGAATTTTCGATCTTCTCTGGTGATGCTGATGTCGCCAGGAATCTCTTATACAGACCGTTTATATGTATACAGGGCGAAATCTGATTGAACATTTTGAATGCCTGAGCGAAGGTATAGCTAGGAAGTAGTGTTACAAGTCAATATTAATAGACGATAGTTTAGTCAACAGTACTGGTACAAGGCCGCAATGGAACAAGACTGCTGTAGAAGCTAATGATAGGACAGATAGACCATAGACCAGAAGTGGTCTTGGAGCTTTGGAGAAAAGATGGAAGCCGTCGGTAAGACTACATTAGACCTCTTTGGGGATTTTTAATGGTCCTCATAACCTCAAAATTCAATGAGGCTATGAGGCATGATATATGAGGACTCATTGAGGGCTTTTACATAGCCCTCATGGCCTCATATGACAAAAAAGGGATTCTCCAAAAGGTATCCTCGATAGGTATCCTCAAATAATGCAATACCAGGCCATAGGTATCCTCAAATACTGAAATGAGGCTAAGAGTCGTAGTAAATGAGGCCTCATTGAGGGATTTCTCATGGCCCTCATGGCCTCAAAAGAAAATGAGGCTATGAGGGATAGTAAATGAGGCCTCAATGAGGGCTTTTCGCATAACCCTCATGGCCTCATACGACTAAAAAGGGATTCTCCAGAAAGTATCCTCGATAGGTTTCCTCAAATAATACAAAACCAAGCCACAGGTATCCTCAAATACTGAAATGAGGCTAAGAGTCGCAGTAAATGAGGCCTCATTGAGGGATTTCTCATGGCCTCAAAAGAAAATGAGACTATGAGGGATAGTAAATGAGGCCTCATTGAGGGCTTTTCACATAGCCCTCATGGCCTCATACGACTAAAAAGGGATTCTCCAGAAAGTATCCTCGATAGGTATCCTCAAATAATACAATAGCAGGCCATAGGTATCCTCAAATACTGAAATGAGGCCAAGAGTCGTAGTAAATGAGGCCTCATTGAGGGATTCCTCATGGCCCTCATGGCCTCAAAAGAACATGAGGCTATGAGGGATAGGAAATGAGGCCACATTGAGGGGTTTTCTCATAGCCCTCATGGCCTCATTCGACAAAAAGGGGGTTCCATAGCCAGAGACGTTTCACAAAAAGGGATTCGATGGGACGTGGCCATTGGATACAGAGGTGATGAGACTCGGATAGCATTTCATTGTAATAAGGGGAGATAACCCTGCATACAGATTATGGGAAATCAAGCAATCTGATTGGTTAGTTATAATCTATATAAATGATCTGGATAAATGAAACAATAAGAGTACACGGAATAGAACTAACAAGAACAGATCAGAAAAGCTAAATATAACAATAATAAGCAAAGCCGTTCCAGTCAATAGGCTTCTCTACTCTACTGGAGCATAACCCAGGACAAAGGAACATGGTCAGGTAGACAAAAACTATTGCTTAGATAGATAGATAGAAGCAGAGAATTCTGAAAGAATTCGAAAAAGTACAACTTGTCGGTTTGTTTGTGGTAAATCGTGATACTCCGATTCAATCGAGCACACCCTCCGTAATACCCCTATCTTGTTGTAGGCCTTTGGATAACATAGCAACCACGTGCTACCATAGAAACCAAGATGGCGGCCTCCAGTATACAAAATGGATGAAGGAAACACGTATCACCCTAACAACACGCGCTGCGCATGCGCACTAACACACATATCACTATGGGGATGACGTCACAAGATGGCCGCTCACGCGGGTTACCATAGCAACACAACATGGCGCCACTAGGTCACGTGACATGACGTTACTTCCGAGGTCATGCAACCTTTCCCTCAAACATACGAGACATACTACTGTCGCCTTTACTTCCCAAAATTCCAACTCGGTTTCAAATCTGCAAAAATTCCAACTTACTATTTACAATTACAGTTCACGCAATATCGTGCTTCATAAGTATGCATGATGTCAGTAGGTACGAGATTTCTGTTGTAAGTTTACTTGTAACAAAAAAATCATCGAAATGCACTTCAGGAAAACCGCATCATGTAAAATCATTATCCTGAGTTAATTCTGTCATTCACAGATACAAAATGATGAAACATCGAAAATTTATCATTCCTGCATAAGATCTGATTTAATTTTGAATTAAATTGAGAGTGTGAATTGCTCAAAGTTCTCAGCTTGAGCATTTGTTTAGCACATATTCAATTCCCACAATAATACCAAATAATAATAACAACCTGAAAATTCTATCATAAATGTGTTGACATTTCCCACCCGGTCCCCCCCCCCCCTAGTTGGACATTTACTACCCTATACCCCCCAATCGGAAACCTCCAACCACGTCCCTGCCACCAGGAGTAGCTGGTTGTGTCCTTGAGTAAAGCACTTAATCTCGATTGCCTTCGCGCGGTCACGATGGCGCTGTGGACGATGGCGTACTGCACGTCGATGTTGCACTTGTCTTCAACCAATGCTAACCCAGCTTGTGTGGAGTTAGAATACTGGACTTTGACAGTTGCCCTCCGTTGCTCGGTGGTTCTCCCCAGATACTCCGCGTTCCTCCATCCATAAAACTGTCCGACACGAGGTGACCCTGGTTGTAGAAAGTGTTGTTAAACCCCCGTATAAAAATGATTTTAGAGTATATTATTGTGATTCCCGTATTGCTGCTAATGCAATAAACCTAATGTTGAATCTAAATCTAAACTTTGTTGAAACCTTCAAAATCAATTTACTCCGAGTAAATGAAAAGTTTTCGTTACGTTTTGCACCTGTGAAAAAAAATCATTTGAATTTCACTGTATTAGTCTGATAATTTTTGTCACGGTTACCGTAGATAATCTGTTACTATATTTAGAAGGGGAAAACATTCAGACCAAAAGAAAATCTGAAAAAGTGTAACAAGAAAACCTTGATGCTTGACATCAAATTTCGGCGAAAACCGTATTTCTTTTTGCCTTCAAAATATTTCTTTGAAAACGCTGAATTTGTACATAAGATTATGTACCAAGCTACTATCTCCATAGACCAACAGGCGTAATAATAGCAGCAAATGCATTGTCGCGAAAAGCCGATTTAAAATGAGGATGTTTTCCGTTTAACAATGAGAAATAGCATTTGTTAATCATTTGTGCAAATCGCTTCAGCGTCACGTCAAAAGAAAATAACGCTTTATTGACAAAGCCTGTTTCAACTTCAATCACTACCTTCTTAAAGCAGACACATATTGATGGTGCGTCGTTTTACCAGAATTACAAACAATCAAGTCCAATTTTGACTAACTAAAACTGACAAAGAGGTCCGCATACCCGCCATTACCAATGTTCAATTTTTAAAAGCTTACTATGTAACAGGGTATTTGTTACATGTCGCAACTATAGCTATACTGTACACAATGTAAGAGGATTTTCTCTCCAAAATATGTTTCTGACTGGCCCACTACAAGGATGGTATGCTGAATTAGCGAATAAATGGTGTTGAACATTCTAGGGTTAACCAGTAAAATGTATATTGTGATAATTAAAAGCAAACATGTAAGATAATTCTTTAACCCTTTACCTAACGTGAAAAGCAGACGACACTTGCAAATAAAATTCTTGAATAACTAATTTTTTTCATTTTTTGTCTCAAAAAGATAGGTTATGACCCCTCTTTGGAACAAGCTCGTCGAGCACGTTCCAAAGAGGGGTCATAACCTATCTTCTTGAGACAAAAAATGAAAAAATAAAGACAAATTATTTGGCGACTTTTGTGAATAGCGCTGGCCAGTATTTGCCGTTACGTTGGGTAAAGGGTTAATGGATCAACTAGAATGTGTAAAAAAATAACAATTACGGAAGGAAAATAACACTAATGAAAGTGTCAATGACACTGTAGCTCAACTTGTTTAAGACATGTACATGTATAGTGACACAGCAATGACAAACATCTAGGTAATGACCTGATAACAAAGGTACATGTAAAGTATTGTAACGGTCTGTATATAAATGCTGACCGTAGCCTGTAACAAATATATAGGTAGATTGGAGTGACAGTTAGATGCTAAACTAGAAAAGAAATCTATGAGTCCCAGAGTGGGTCTGACTGAACCCCAAAATATTTGTTCTCATAGCGCAGTGATAACAAAGGCACCCCAAAACACTCGTTCCTGTCACAAGGTGACAACAAAGGTACCCAAGAAGTTTTGTGAAGATCGGTTCATAAATACAGACTCTTGCCCGAGCCGTATTGACATGTGCACTTACTGTGTATAAGTAGCACTGAATAAATCAAAGTTCATCTAATTTGCATTATTTCTGCAGGAGACAAAAACGCGTATTATATGTGATGTATTCCATGTTACTAAACATTCATACAAAAACTTATTCAAATCTGAACTTTCATACAGAAGTTCTTTACAAAAAACTGATTGCACTAACTAAAGTACAAAATGGCTGCTGGCAGTCATCTTGAATTTCGGACCGCACCCAAAACCACTCGTTCTCATCCCACGGTGATAACAAAGGTACTCAAGAAGTTTCGTAAAGATCGGTTTATAAATACGGCCTCTAGCCCGAGGCGAATTGGCATTTGAAGTTACAGTGCTGAAAGTAACACTAAATAGATCAAAGTTAGTCTAATTGGCATAATTTATGCACGAGAAAAAAACCCGTATTATATGTGATGTATCCCATGGTACTAAACATTCACACAAAAAAGTATTGAAATCAGCGCTTTCATATGGAAGTTCTGCGCTAAAATCTGATTGCACCTAATTTTGTACAAAATGGCTGCCAGCGGCCATCTTTAATCTCAGACCGGCCCCAAAAACACTCGTTCTCGTCCCACGGGATAACAAAGGTACCCAAGAAATTTCGTAAAGATCGGTTAAAAAATACGGCCTGTAGCACGAGCCGTGTGTACGGCGCGAAGGACGGGCGGACAGACGGACAGACAGACAGACAGACGACGGGCCATGACAATACCTCAAATTTGGCTTCGCCAAAGTTGAGCCAAAAATTACAAAAAATAAAGGTATAAAAAAAATCAAAGTTTGCACGTAATGCTTCGATGCGCACATTTCTCAAACAAAACTAAAAGTTTACAAAGGGCAGTAACTCTGACAAAACACTTCATTTTACACCCAGATTGAATGGGGTGATAGACATCAATAAGATATGGCACTTGCACAGCAAATATAACATAACATGATTGAAAAATAAAAGCTAGCAATCAGATGACTTGAATGTTTGGGGTATTTTTATATAATTGTAAAAATCAGATGACTGGAATGTTTGTTTTTTACTCTGTTTTCTTTTATAATGCAACGCATTGGATTTCATAAAAGCACAATAAACTATAAGTTAGAAATCCTTCAGCATCTGTAGAATGTGTGTATCCTTGATATAGATTAACCAGGGGTGGCGCCAGGGATTTCTCGACAGGGGTCTGACCTCTCCGACAGGGGGCTATAACATTTGACCTCCCAAACGAAGGAAAATGAGTGAAAATTGGTAAATGGGAGAGCCAAAATAGACGCAAATTGAGTATGTTTGTTGATTATTTAACCCTTTACCTAACCTGAAAAGCAGACGACACTTGCAAAAATAATTCTTGAATAACTAATTGTTTTCATTTTTTGTCTCAAAAACATAGGTTATGACCCCTCGTTGGAAGTTGAAACGAGCTCGACGAGCTCGTTCCAACGAGGGGTCATAGCGTATGTTTTTGAGGCAAAAAATGAAAAAAATAATGAAAATTAATTGGCGATTTTTGAGAATAGCGCTGGCCGGTTTTGGCCGTTACCTTAGGTAAAGGGTTAAAGTAAACATATTATAATAAGGTCGGGAGATATTTCATCTATAAAGCCAGTTTGACGAACGACATTAAGGAATTTCGTGAGAACCACTACTCTCTATCAAAGTTCCAGTGCTGCACGTGTTCGAGACTGACAAGACGAGATATCTACATTCGATTGTCGGAAATTTCTCGTGAAGTCGGGTTTATGAGACTCTCCGACGGGCTGGACCTCTCCGACGGGGGGGGGGGGGGGGGCTGTAGCCCCCCCCCCCCCTCCTGCCCCCCCTCCCCCATTGGCGCCAACACTGACATTAACTGAGTTTTATTCTTAAAACCAACATATTTTGTTGAAAAAAATGTAAACCAAGTTGATTTAATATCAATGTTATGTTATCAATGACTACATTACTGTAAAAAATAATTTGTGAATTATGAGAAAAAACTCTCAACATAGCACGTAACATCACCAAGCTATTAACCACAATAAGGCGGACACAGGATAGAATATTTTAAATCTACTCGTGTGGAAGTGGGATGACGTTTAAAAAGAGGTGCCATTGGAACTGGGTGGACAAAATGTCTATGGGGTTCATACGTGCACTCATGTATTAACAAGCTCTCTGAAAGCTTCAATAAATGATGTACAACCAACCACACGTTATTAGACAAAGTTATGTCCTTGAAAATAATAACTATCCTTACATAATCTAAGAAATTGAGTGATATTTTAATGTCTCTTAACCCTTTGAACTCTAGTGGTATCTTCCATGCCAGTTCAATGGCAGCAATTAGAAGAGTCCATATTCATTATTTGTGGTAGGTAGACCAATCAATATTTTCAACGTGCAGCCTCGGGGCTGCACATTGAAAATATTGAATGGTCTATCCCACACATTTACTGAACAGCCATCCTATTTAATGGCGATATGATGTATCTTGTTCTTGGCCGGAAATGAGGTCGCTAATGTTCAAAGGGTTAGTCAACAACTGATTCATCATCTCTTGAAAAACATTTAAGTGGCAATTTGTCAAAGTTTTTCACAATTATTTTATTGGCGTACAAACTGCAGTTTTTTGTTTAACTTTAATATTTCTTGAAATTAATAACAACTCATAATAGTAAGTTGTAATAAAAATCATTTAAAAATCATTTTGAAACAAACAGCCAGATATCGATAAATCTATTTACATTTATGCATTATTATTTTCATGGAATATGATTATTTATCATATGACTTGTCCGTTTTGTTCACTTTAAAACATTTGATATTTTGTTTTCATATTAATCAGTGATAAATAAAGCCTTCCGTCAATTCCATTGGTCAATTTCAAAACTAGACAATTTCATTGGCTGAACAAAATACGACTGGGCCACATTTTCATAATTTGCATAATTAGAGTTCAGAGCTTTCATTGGTCAATTTCAAAATTGGACAATTTGATTGGCTAAACATAATACAACTGGGTTACATTTGCATATTTTCAGTAGGGAGAATTTACGTTATCTGTCCTATTTAGGGTGGGCAATATTGTATTAATCTTTCACCTACAAGAAAAACGCCATTCATTTTTTTATATTTTCACTTTTTGCTTCCAAAACATAGGTTATGACCCCTCATTGGAACGAGCTCCACGAGCTCGTTCCAATGAGGGTTCATAACCTATGTTTTGGAAGCAAAAAATGAAAATTTTTAGTTATACGAGGATGTTTTTTTCCAAGTGCCGTCTGCAACTCAAGTTAGGTGATGGGTTAAAAAGTCGTACTAAGTGGCTAATTTGTGCGTGTGTGTGTCATATGATAAATAGAATATGAAATGAGTGTTTTTCTCATATAATATTTATGAAACTTGTCCGAATTTTCCGTTTGGGCTCGCTAGAGGCTCGCCAAAACGGAAAATTCTTAGACTCGTTTCATAAATATTATATGAGAAAAACACTCATTCCATATCCTCTATACATTACACAGGTAGACTAACACAACTACTGGCTTAGTCATCAATAGAACAATATTTCATAAAAGTTAAAAATTGCCACTTTAGAGAACTAAATGTATGCGTGGATAGCAGACAATAATGACATTTCTTAACAACAAACTAGAGTGATGTCACTAACCGTTTACCCAATGAATCTAGCATATCTGCACTCGTGATATACAAACATTGTTATTCAAATTTTATTTTTTAATTTTTCTACCCCAAAACATACCTCATGACCTATTAATGGAACAAGCTTGATGAGCTTGTTCCAATTAGGACTAATAAGCAATGGTTAGAAGTAAAAAAATGAAAAAATCTGATGTTTGAGAAAAATAATTTGTACTGTTGGCTTCAACTTATGGTTTGGTAAAGGGTTAAAGATGCAGTACATAAAACATTCTCTTTCTAAAATCTCCTCTTTATAATACTAGTGAAAAATAATTTTGGTAAAAAGTGTTCTGCTTTTTTATCAGAGTATAAAATGCATAGCTCTGTTGATTGGGAAATAGCAAAAAATACTAAATATCTTTATTATCTGCATCGGAATTCCCGATAAAAAGAATGAAAAAAGGAGTTAATATTTTTCCAATGTCTTTCTTTGTGACAAGTAATTATAGGAACTATTCAATAATAAAATATCACAATTAGAACGGGGGGGGGGGGGGGGGCACTAAAAATTTGCAAGACGTGACGTCCTATTTTTTATTCGGCTCCTTTTTACACCCACCCACCCACTACGTGAAAATTTTCTACTACCGTTCTCAGACACCCACCCCCCACTCTCCCATTAAAATCCAAAATAAACTTATAAACTTAGTAGGCACAACTGTCTTTAGGGGGGTTTTCATAATGTTCTTAAACTGGTACCCACCAATTTAAACCTCTGTGGGCTGCTGTGGGCCCCAATCTACAAATGACAAGCTGTTCATTATCAGGCTTGGCCAGAGCAGGTGTACATATACGGGAACAAATTTTCATTTGAATTGTTCCCAAAATACTGTCTGCACATTTTCTACATTTCGAACAAGACACCCACCCCCTACTAACGTGTGACATTTTTCCAGATTAAGCCCAATATTCTCACATATAAAGCCTCCTGATGTTGTATTTATGTTAAGAGTGTGATGTACAACATCATCTGCAAGGTTTGAAACACAAATGATGGTATATATTAGCTGATATATTGATATATTTTTAAAAAATTCAAAAAATTGCACAAGTTGGAAATGCACATTTTTGGCGGCACACTTAAGAGACCCACCCACCCCCACGTCACGTCTTGCAAATTTTTGGTGCCCCCCCCCCCCGCCCCCCCCCCCCCCCGATTAGAATCTAACAATAAGGCGCCACTCCTTTTATATTAAAACAAAATAGAACGAAATTATCACTGGACCGGAAAATCGGTCTTACAAATTCAAAGGGCTCAACCTTGAAAACCTTATCTATATTTATTTAAAAAACAGCATTGTACTGAAATCTCTTGTACCATTGCAATATTCCAGAGAGAAAATAGGATGATTTACAAAATTTAAGGGCCTAAAAAATACATTTGAGTACTCGTGTGTTTTTGTTTGGAGTTCCCCGAAAAATATGTACACGTAACCGGTAGGTTCCTTCCCGTCAAACTGTCTCTCTTGTGTGTGGCATGACACCAGTTTTAGTTAACCCTTTACCCAACATAACAGAAAAAACCGGCCAGCGCTTTTCCCAAAAATCGTCAATTAATTATTATTTTTTTTTTAACGAGCTCGTTCCAAAGAGGGGTCATAACCCTTGTTTTTGAGACAAAAAAAATTAAAAAATTAGTTATTCAAGAATTTTTTTTGCAAGTGTCGTCTGCTTTTCATGTTAGGTAGGATGTTAAAAAAATAAGATATTTGAATCCCAACATTATAATGATGTGATCATATTTTTGACATGGACGTTTACAATGGTGGCCTATAGGAAAATATTTTGCACTGTTTTACCATGAAGTGGATCCTGATCATTCATCTGACAAATCATTACCAAGCAAAATTCTACAAACGTTTTCGCTGTTCGGTCCAAGCCTAGTAATGTAGGCAAAGGGCAGATCCACAGGTTATTTCTTTTGTCGCCTCGAGGTCCCCGTATTGTGTTGATTCCAACACTGAGCCTATTACTCTACACGACTGACAGAAAAATATCTTCACGATCATTTTCTTAAATAACTAAATGTTTAAATTGTTTTCAGCAAAATTAGTGCTCATGTCCCATCGTTAGAATGATTTCCACGAGCTCGTGCCAGTACGGGGCTACAAGTTATATTTTAGATGGCAAGGATTGAAAAAATAACATTTGATTAGTGATTTTTGTGAATGTGCGGGGCCCGGATATTGCCGTTACTTTAATCCTCTGCACTCTGATGTCAAAATGGCAAAGTTTTCAGCAACAAAATATTTCCCATAATTCAGTTTGATATTTATCCAAATATATCTTGTTTAACAGAGCTCAGTGAGCTCTGTCAAACAAGATATAATTGGTATAATTCATAGTTAAACAGGAGAAAAACGGAGTGATTGGAGAAAACTCTGTTGCACCTCCAGAGTGCTGGAGTTTAGAGTAACCATTTAACCCTTTACCTAACATGAAAAAGCAGACGACACTTGCAAAAATAATTCTTGAATAACTAATTTTTTCATTTTTTGTCTCAAAAACATAGGTTATGACCCCTCGTTGGAACGAGCTCGACGAGCTCGTTCCAACGAGGGGTCATAACCTATGTTTTTGAGACAAAAACTGAAAAAAATAATGAAAATTAATTGGCGATTTTTGAGAATAGCGCTGGCCGGTTTTGGCCGTTACGTTAGGTAAAGGGTTAATCAAACAGTGCAAGACACTTCATCTCCATTGCCTGCGTGGGGGCACGGTGGCGTTGTATACTGGCGTAAGGCGTACTGCACGTCGATGGTGCACTTGTCTTCAACCAATGCTAACCCTGCTTGTGTGGAGTTGGTATGTTAGAGGAGCTGACAGTTGCTCGCCGTTGCTCGGTGGTTCTCTCCGGGTACTCCGGCTTCCTCCACCAGTCAAACTGGTCACGGTTATGATTAGCCATTGTGCATAAATATGTGACCTTAAACAACAATAAATAAATAAATAAATAAATAAATAAATAAATAAATAAATAAATAAATAGTATTTGGGAAGTCTGTACAACAGTCATTCCCATATATTAAAGTTTAACCCTTTAGTAATGAATCGGCCGAATCCTGTTACATAATTTACAAAATGAGCAGTTGAAAAAAAAATGTACATATTTGTACATTTTTATATTACATATTATGTTCATTTTTATGTTTGCTTATTTGTTTAATGGGGCATGGGGGGGCAACAACCTAGGTCATATTATGTCGGATAATTTGACAGGTGGAGGAACTCAGTGAACCCGGAGTAGCCTCATGCCAACGGTGCACGGGGGAGTCCGCCCCTCCCCCCCCCCCCCCCAAATATTTTCGGTGAAGACCCCGGAAGAGCCATTTCCGGCAATCTGGGAGGCAGTTTTTGCCCAAATTTTGGTGCATGCTACGCGCCAACCGATGGTGGCGCTCCGCTTAGATCGTGCTACCGATCCGCCCGCCCACCACCCCCCCCCCCCCCCCCCCCCCCCGATTTTTTCCTAGCATGGCGCCCCTGTGTACCCGGATAGAACCACCAAGCCACGGCGAGTAACTGTCGAACTCTCCAACTTACCATCCCAGTACAGACAGGGTTAACATTGGTTAAAGGCTTGTGTAGGACGTCGACATGCTGTACATCTATGGTCAACATGCTGTTTGCCTTTCCTGCAACCAATGCTAATTGGAGTGTTCAGCATTAACTCATCTTGGCTCAGTGGGTTTCCTCCGGGTACTCCGGCTTCCTCCACTAGTAAAACTGTCCGACATGATATGACCCAGATGCCATTACACCCTAAAACACAAACAAACATAAAATGGACACATTCTTACTTTATGTACAAATATATCGATGGGTAAGGGTGATGCTTAGTTTATTGTGAGTAGTGTATTACACTGATCTCGGCATGGAACTGTAACTATCGCCAGTCTACACTCAGTTATTGTATTCAACGGCGAGTAGTCAGTTGGGCAAGTCAATCAAAAAAAGCGGAATATTCTAGAACGGAATCAAAAACCGGCCAGCGCTATTTACAAAAATAACCATTCATTTTTCATTAATTTTTTCACTTTTTGTCTCAAAAAACACAGTTCATGACCCCCTCATTGGAACGAGCTCGTTCCAATGAGGGGGCATAAGCTATGTTTTTGACGCAAAAGAAATGAAAAAAAAATTAGTTATTCAAGAATTTGTTTTGCAAGAGTCGTCTGCCTTTCGTGTTAGTTGAAGGGTTAACTCTTCTTCCATCATCAGGTCTCCCCTGTACAGGAGATGTGATTGTGGAAGAAAAATTCAAGAGGAGACACTTGGTAGGATTTTGAACTTTGTCGACCAGAAAAAGTGGTGGGGCTGAAGCCCCATCTGCCCCGCACCTTTAACGTATATTATCTGTTATTCTGTGATTGTGAAAAAAACTCGTGCAGCGTCAAGACATTTTCTCAGGTATTTGTCTCCACACACTATCGCTATCAACCAGAGTTGCATTGATCGATTAAATTTGTATAGTAACCAACCAACCTATATCGATATATTAAGAATGGAATCTTACCATAATCTGAATCCTCTTCATCTGAAGACTCCTCATAACTGTCGCCATTATCATCCTGGAAACCGTTTTGCCAGTCATCTGAAAATGTAAGGATTTCTTACATTATCTATGAATTCGATAGTTCCATTCAAATTATCACCTGAAACCGATACGTGCATGGTCAATGACTGAATCCTCTGATAAAGTCAATTCTGCCACGCAACCTGAAATTAAAACATGTAACAGAAGCAGGGGCGCGGGGGGGGGGGGGAGGCACTCACCTGAATTGACGCATCTAAGAGACGGGCCTTTAAATTATTCCCAAATAACGACGGTAAACGCTGTGCCCAGATAAGATAATTGTGCCCAAATTATGCGGAGTTTGAAACTTTATCCTTAGTTTTGCAATGTTTCGTCAATATATAGTTTTGCCAGATTTCCCTGATGCTTGCAATATAGCTAAGAGCTTACCTTCGAGTCAAACAATGCAACAGAGGAATAATGTTTTTTTTAAATCCCATAGAGTTCGCCATAGAAAAGCAATCGGCGTCGACAGAGTCGTATACGACACTGTCGACGCCGATTGCTTTTCTTTGGCAAATTCAGTATTTATCATCTTGAAGCTCGAGATCTGTTATATTCATATTTGTGGCATTTCATGTTAAGCGTTATGCGCAATTTACATTCTACTAAGACTTTGGCTTGACACTGGGAAAGTAAGAAGCTTTTTCGGGTAAACTTGCGTCAAGTGGTGGTGGGAACCAGTGATAATGGTAAACTATCATGTTGAGAGTTGGGGGGGGGGGGGGGGGGGGGCTGAAACCTAAAACAGACGCCAAGAAGAAGAAAATACCGGCGCTTTTTCTCCAGCCATGTAGGCCACAATACGGCTGATCCATATTTGCCGCTGTGCCCAAATTTGACTGATCTAAAGGCAGGGTGTGGTGATAGGGGGGGTGTGAGGGTGCCCCCCCCCCCCCCCCCCCCCCCCAGCTAGGAGTATTTTTTTTCAATAGTTGGAAATTCCGAGGTCAAAAATCAGATAGTTGGAAATTCAATAAATTAACATTGTTCATGAAAAATATTAAAATTCAAATTAATGATGAGAAATTTTGATCTTTTATTTCCAACTGGAAACTTGAGTTTCAAATTTCTTACTCTAAAATTGACATGGCCTCAAAATTTCGACTCTGACATCAATCCGGTAAATTGTTTGACCCAGATACATTATAAATGATGCTTTTTTCCGTTTCAGGACTAGTGAAAATTTTCAGAAGGGTTCATAACCCTTACCCAACGCAAACGATTTCAAAATTCATTATTTTAAATATCATTTTTTTAATTTTTTTTTTAAATTTCAACAAAACCATACCATGTGACCCCTCTTTGGAACGATCTCGACGAGCTCATTCCAAAGAGGGGTCACATGATATGGTTTTGTCGAATTTTTTCGAAAAATAATATTTTTTCAGCAGCTGTATTTGCATATTACGCGGGCGGTTGCCAGCGATGCGTTGGGTAAAGGGTTAAAAGATATCACCCAGCGCTGCAGTGCAACCACCTATCGAAACCACTCACAGTTGGAATTTACACCGGTGCCCTCCCCCCCCCCCCCCCCCCCCCCCAGCTGAAACCATCTAGCCACATCCCTGTCTAAAGGTCTGCTAAGAGATTCCCAATAATAAACCCAAACTAACCAACAAGAGTCCCACATCAATTTAGAGAAAATTGTGTGGAATTTGTTTTTATTCCTAGTACAGGATGCACTCTTAGTGCACTTGCATTCTGCATTATAAATAAGATATGCTGAGACCATCAAAATATTATTTATAATTGAAATTTTTATTCTAATACAATTACTATAAATCTCGAAATTTGATTGGTTAATCAATAAAATTTGAGACAGTAAAATCGGCATAACCTGGCGGAAATTTTGTGTTTTCAAAAACTATTTCAGAAAAGTCAAGATGTATTCGTGGGCGTTCTATTTTCGTTCCATTTGGAGTCATTGAGACTACCGTATCCAAGGTAAACAAACGCTGTGAACGCGTTGACTTTCTGTAAAAAAAATGCTTTCTATCTTTCTTGTAATTGACTGTAATTAATATGGATGAAGTTGGAAAGTTTAATATTAATGTGGAGGAGGTTTGGCAGAGACTGCTGAGTAAAGAAATGAGAGTTTAAAAAACTGATTCCGACAGGCTTAACGGCAACCGTGTGGAAGCAGTCAGTAATATTATTATAATATAATTTATAAATAGCATTTTTTCGTACGATGAAGAATTTATGGACGCTATGTGCGAAACAGAAAACCAAAATTCTGACAACTGGCAATAAAAATTATAATTGTTCAAGGCCAAATATTTCTGACCGATCCGCTAGCGATGTTATAACATCGACTTCAAGTGCAAGCGGTCCTTTCATTTTCTAATTTGTCACCTGCGTTCGTGGCACCAACATATATAGCTTCAGAAACGCGTCCACCACTGAGAGAGGTGAACTATTCGTTCTGCAACAATTATGTCAATACCAGTTGCCCAATTCCACAAGACATCACTTCCCAGACACAGTTTGAAATGAACAACTGTTCTGTAACCATAAGTAATTATTACGGTTAAACCGTTAAACAAGGGCTTCCAATCAAAGATCTCATTATTTTTAACTTTAATGGTAAATCCTCGAGTGCTTTCCGACTCAGACTGAAACATCACAAGGTGAACTCTAAACTTTGAACAGGGAAAGCAGCCGGCGTATTTTGTTTTCAGATTGTCACAAACATTTAAACATGATAAATATTGTCAGTACAAATATAAATATATTTTGTTATTGGTGATAAAATGACTAGAACGTTTGGAACTATTTCTTTTGTATAGTGGCAACGTAAAATATATTTCGTGATTTGGTTCGGAACTCCCATATGACGTCACGAAGACTGTACTTTTAGATTTAAATTGTTGTCTTCAACAAGGCGTTGTTTTTACAGTTATGCGATCAAATACTCTCTCCGTTTTCAGCCGAATTATATTAGAATGCTGGATAACTGTGTTGTATTTGATTGTTTGGGGCCGTAAAGGATGGTTTTACTGTCGCAAATATCCGTTTTACCGGCTCCGCTAACGCGTCGCCTACAAAACTCAATTTGTGACAGTAATTTGAGTAAAATCATCGTTTGCGGCCCCAAACAATCAAATACAACATAGTTATTCCCTAACTAATTTCACTTTTAAAGAGCATTTTTCGAAGCAGTTATTCTCATTTGTGTGCAATCAGCCTTTACAAAAACTATACCGATAGTTCTGTCCTTTTCTACTGAAGATGAGACATGAGGTAATCCTTGTAGTTGAAGGCGAGACATTCAGGTTTACTTTTGCTGATGGTGCTACAGTGTGGGCAGAGCAGATCTATACAATCACTGAAGTCTACACGGGAGAAGACAGTCGCCCGTGTAGCTCTCTATCTTATGTATGCACGTGACTTATTTTATGAAAATCATCAGGAGTGCAGATACTTATATCTTCTTCATCATATTGATGTACGCCAAAAGTCTGCTCCCCTGGAAAGTGTTCTTTGACACCGGTACATGGAAAAATAGAATAGAAGACTGTGGACGCTCCAGGGGGGAGGGGGGGAGGGGGGTCGCAAAAAAATGCCAGGATAGAAGGTCCGGGTGGGTGGGTGGGTGGGTTCCGAGCCCCAAAGTGCAGTTTTTGCCGGTGTCATGCAATTTTTTGCCAAATATCATTTTACAGACAAGTAATTACAACCAAAGTGAATTCAAGTGCTTAGATTCATAACTAGGAACAAAATAGAGCATTGATAATGTGTTGGGGGCTCCATGTTAGAATTGTTTCCCCATTAGGGGGTGAGTCCTGTTCTGGGTCTGGCAAAAATTTGCAAAACAAAAAAGTGATTCCCAGCTATTTGGTCGTGATTTGCACTCCTTTATATTTCTACTAAGGCAGTCTGCCTCTTATTAGTGCTTTGTAGCTCCTATTATTTGATTCTTCTGTAAGTCTCAGTGTGCCTCATGCCATAGGTCTAGTGTGCTTCCATGTATGAAATAATTGGAAAGATTGATAGAATAAAAATCTTGATTGTGGAAAAGGTGTACATTTTCAAGGTAAATATGATTCTAGTGACACTAACATAAAAAAAATAAATAAGAGGCAATTCATCTCAGACAAGCCACCCTGGCATGAGTCAAAGAACTTTAGTATTAGGCCTCTCTCGGACCAGCTGTACAAACTAAACATTTAACCGAAAAGTAATGAAATGAAAAACAACTATTTCTTGTGGACAGTTGAAGATATCCAGGAGGGAGCAATATATTTTGGGCAGGGCTTTTTGGTGGTGGGATTCGACTGGTGTGTTATGACTGGTTGCGCCATGATATGATAACAAACAATAATAATTATAGATCATAACGGAATTGAGCTCATACAATTTTCAGCAACTCGCTACTTTATTTTTGTAATCAACGTCTCAAGGGAAGTCACTCTTCCCAACATAATCTGTGTAAAATACAAAAATACGCACCGCAAAGTACGCGCCAAGAAAACCCGGTGCATTGGCGACTGTACAGCTCCATAACATAACACCCCCCCCCCCCCCACCTCTAAATTTAAAATTGAGAAACAATTTTACATCGAGTCGCCAAAGCAGAGAATTTTCTTTCGAATATGTTTGAACAAAGTTTGAAGTACATACCATAAAGTCTTTGCAAGAATAAGAATCAACAAACAATACGTTTCATTGAAATGAGATACAGTAAGTAAGTAAGTAAGTAAGTAAGTAAGTAAGTATTTCTCTATTAATGTGACATGTGCATCATAATAATATAAAACGTTGTTTGAACAGAAAATTGCACCCGGCCAACTTGGCCTATATGTCACAATAATGTTTATAATTCGCATGCTCACTGCAATCTTACATTTGTCAATCACCCTGTACACACACACACTCACACCCACCGACACAATCACACACACACACACACACACACACTCATACCTGCGATACACGAACTCATGCTCTCTCTGGAACCTGCGATACACGAACTCATGCGACCTCATATCTACTTATATCTCGATTCGATCGGGTGAAAAGTTTCGTGTTTTTTCGAGATTTTGGCAGCACATATGCAGCCCCCCTCGCGGGGTGAATCAGCTAGTGATATATAAATTCACACTTAAAAACTTGTGTCTCTTACTGCTGAAACCAATGAGGATGTGGTAGTCAGTATTCAATTACGATGGCCCACCTACAATCGTCAACAGATATATTAATTTCCATAAATATCGTGTTTTCTCCGCTCATGTGTATTAACCAAGTACGTAGCACACTGTCTGGGATACGTTTGAAGTAAAACGCATAGGCCAATTTCATCGGAGCGAGTAATTTCAGTCCTATGATCACAACTAACGGATTTCAACAATGTTTCCCTTTACTCAGAGTAGAAAGAGCATTTCAATAGAAAATGAATTTCGTCCTCAATACTGTTTGTATTACAAAAGGTACACAATCTTTCATCCGGTTTTTCGTTTTTGTATCTTCCAGTTTCAATCCGAATCGGAAGAACCCCACACCTGGATTGAGCCAAAGGTGACCTCTGTTGTCGTGATAAGTTAATGCGGACATAATTTTCTGTTTCATAGGAACTTTTAAATAATTTATAAGTTCTCAATTTTGGGACAAATTGAATACTGGTAACTCATTTAAAATTGTGTTGAGATCGGAGCGAATCTTGGAGTTCGCTCAGATCACACCATAATTTATTTTCATATATGTTTAATTGGTCTAGACTATTAAAGATAGACTTTACTTCTGAACACCATCCATTTAGGCAATTCTCGTAGTCCCACTCAAAAATGTTATATGCTATTCGATCCTCATCTAATGTTATTAGCTTATTCCATAATCGTATAATGTTAACCCTCCTGCGGTCAATGGAAGGGCAAAATCCTACTTCCCCATTTAAAGCTAACGTGGGTGTAAATCTGTGTATACCAAGAAAGTACCTGGAGGCTCTACACTCTAAATCGGTTGGGTTAAAAATCAACCCAAATCGACTGGGTTGAGTGAATATGAACCCACTTTGGGTTCATATTCACTCAACCCAGTCGATTTGGGTTGATTTTTAACCCAACCGATTTTAGAGTGTATTTTTAAGGAGTCTATACATGTTTTTTTTTTTAAAACCCCAAACTCCCGATGCTTGGGGGCGCGGTGGCTCAGTTGGTAGAGGTGCAGGCTGCAAGCCGAGAGGTCCTCGGTTCGAATCCCACCTGCGGCAACCGCGTTGTGTCCTTGGGCAAGACACTTCACACCTATTGCCTACATGGGGGCACGATGACGCTGTGTACTGAGGCGTACTGCACGTCGATGGTGCGCATGTCTTCAACCAATCTAACCCTGCCTGTGCTGCGGTGCAGAGTTCAGAGTTACGATGTTGGAGAGCTGACAGCTGCTCGTCGTTGCTCGGTGGTTCTCTCCGGGTACTCCGGCTTCCTCCACCCGTAAAACTGTCACGGTCACGATTAGCCATTGTGCATAAGTATGTGACCTTAAACACCAATAAAATAAATAAATAAATAAATAAATAACTCCCGATGCATAGTCAAGTACAGGAGTTACATTTGTGAAAGGGAATATACACAATCGGTCTGTATCATTCAAACGTACACACACACACACACACACACACACACGCACACACACACACAATTGTACCTGCAGGATTTGCAGTCACGCACAGACTCACTCTTGGAATAACAGACAAAACATACATACAGGCTCTGATGCAGTATCTAACTCATGAATCCATAAAATAAAACTGATACATAAGAGGCGAGGGTTGAACATGTGAAATCGGAAGGTGTCGCACGACATTATATTCCAACATATAGCAGAACTTATTCCAAACTTTATCTCATTAGCAGACCATCATATGACTATTATATAACTGTATTAAAACATCCTGTTTTGCTCTCGGGTAAAGTCACTGGGCCTATCATTATGACATCATGCATGAGACAACAATTAAATTTACCAATAAAGAATTGACTTTACACAGAACACCTGTAATCAAACCATCATAAGCGAAATGGACATCGCGCTGGGTAAGACTAACAAATTATCATACTACTTCCCGGTAGGAAACCTTAAAATTACATCTACACCACCGTATAACTCTAGAAAAAAGCATCTCATTAAGAAATGGAACATAATAGGGTGATTCCCCCTCTCAGGTAAAAATAAAATATGCTTATAATGTGAAAGTTACCACAAGAACTTCTCCTTCAAATGAATTTTCAGATCATGAAGAAAAATTTAAAACCTGAAGGTATGAGCTGCTACACTCTACAAAACTCATAAACAGTATCACTAATATCTTATGCTGCTGAAATCCTAATTGACTGTTAGTAGTATGTGATGTGGTTTTCACCCCTATTCGGCAGGACCTCGGTGCAGGACCTCGGAAGTGACGTCATGTCACGTGCCCTAGTGGCGCCATGTTGTGTTGTTATGGTAACCCGCGTGAGCGGCCATCTTGTGACGTCATCCCCATAGTGATACGTGGTGTTAGTGCGCATGCGCAGCGCGTGTTGTTAGGGTGATACGTGTTTCCGTCGTCCATTTTGTATACTGGAGGCCGCCATCTTGGTTTTTATGGTAGCACGTGATTGCTATGTTACCCAATTGTTCTGCAATAAGACGGGGTATGTTCGGTGGGTATGTTCGATTGTAGAAGAGTAAATCTAATTACCACAAACAACCCGACAATCCCTCCAAATCACCAAAATCCACCCCAACTTTTACTATTTCGAATTCTTTCAGAATTCTCTGCTTTTATCTATATATGCAATAGTTATCGTTTATCTGGCCATGTTCCTTTATTCTAGAGTATACTCCAGTAGCGTAGAAGAGCCTATTAGTTGGGACAGTTTGCTTATTATTACTATATTTAGCAATTTCTGGTCTATTCTTGTTAGTTCTGACCCTATTCTAAGTACTCTTGTTGTTTCATTTATATAAATTGTAACTAACCAATCAGATTGCTTGATTTCCCATAGTCCGTATGCAGGGTTATCTCCCTTGTGTATAACAAAAGCAGTCCCAAAGCCAATAAGCTATCGAGAAGTTACTGATAAGTCATTGCTCGAACGACTCTAAGCCCATCGAGCAAATGAGCTATCGAGCAATTGCTCGATCGAGTGACTCCTCGAACGACTCTTCAACTCATTTCCGTATTTGAGGATACCCATGACCCGGTATTGTATTATTTGAGGATACCTATCCCAAATATCCCTTATAAGCTAAAGAGCCAAGAGAGTAATTGCTCCATGAGCAATTGCTCGAACGACTCGAAGCTCATCGAGCAAATGAGCCTTAGAGCAATTGCTCGATCGAGTGACTCGACATACTGCTCAAACGACTCGAAGTCCATCGAGCAAATGAGCTTTAGAGCAACTGCTCGTTTGAGTGACTCCTCGAACGACTCTACGACTCATGTCAGAAAAAAGGGATTCTAGGGCCTAAAGGGATTCCGTAAGTAGGGCTTTTTCCCAAATAAGCCAAAGAGCCAAGAGAGTAATTGCTCCATGAGCAATTGCTCGAACAACTCCAAGCTCATCGAGCAAATGAGCCGTAGAGCAATTACTCGATCAAGTGACTCCTCGAACGACTCTTAGTCTCATTTCAGTATTGGGGGATACTTGTTGGACTTATCTGTTGGGAAAGGTATAAAAAGGGTGTTGGTACGAAAATAAATTCATTTGTGTCCTGACCGTCGTCGAGTGAAGACATGTTACCAATTCGTTGCAGATACTGTTCCAAGTTATTTTCAAGATCGGATAATCCTCGAAGACACGAGAAGAACCATCATCGGCTCCACTGCAGATATTGTGATAAAGAATTCTCCAGGAGCTTCACACGTAAGAGGCATGAAGAGCATTACTGTCCAAGAAGAACAGAAGAGGAGAGAGATACTGGACTGACTGACCAGAATAAAGCACTTTTAGAATTTTTACGGGATGCTGACAAGGTGGAAATCGATGCCGTTCTACGTGCTGCTGATGAAGATTTGATTACCTGTTTATGTAAATGGGCTACCAACATCCTCGAAGATAAGATACCACTGAATTTAGCTGAATTTGATGACCTGCGAAAATACGAACATGTATTGAAGCTGCTAGCAGATGATGGAATTTCTCCAGATATAAAAAGATGTATACTATGAAAGAGTTGCTTTCTCTCGGCGCTTATCAACCCAGTCCTAGCTCTGAAAAAAGTATAAAAGGGATGTTGGTGTGAAAATAAACTCATTTGTTCTACGACCACGAAAGAGTGAAGACATGGCGATACATAACTGCGAGTACTGTGGAAAAACATTTTCTCGAAAATTTAACATGAAGAGGCACAAAGAAGTTTGCCCAAACCGACAAACGGAAAAATCGAGCAACACTACAAGATTAGAAAGAAATCTAGATACACCGCGAATCCTAGCTGATGAGGATCGATATGAAGCCAAGACTATGCTGAAGATGGCTAGTGATGATTTGATACAATGTATATGTGATTGTGCTTCAAACATCTTGACGGCCACAGTACCTATAACCAAATCTGAGAGAGCTAAGCTGATTCCACACAAGTACGAAATAAGGAGAATTGCCTCACCAAAGACAGAACTATCTTATCGGAAAAGAAGACGGATCATACAGAAAGGAGGATTTTTAGGAAACCCGTCATCAATGCTCTGTCCGATATCCTATAAAAGGGTCGTGCTCATAAATTTGTTATTTGTAATCTGACCTTCGAATAGAGAGCGGACACAATGCAATCCAGCTGTGCACCAAAACACTGGTCAAGAGATTCGGATTCTGATGAATCGTCAGAACTATCAGAAGATATGGAATATGAAGAAGAAGATGAAGAAGAAGACGTTTCTATGATGGGAGGTATCGTTCAAAGTGCCTTTGACAAATACCAAAACGATTTTGACAACCTCATGAACAAATATATCGAAGATGGAATGGATAGTGAAGATGCAGTTGAAACAGCAAACAGAGCACTTCAAAAGAATGTTAGAGAAGCCATTAGTGAGAAATACATTCACACACTTGTGTACATTCGAAATTTTTGCAACGACGCAATTCACAAGAAAATTCAAGAAACTGCCAAGCGTCTTCGTGAAGAAGAGGACTTTGACTTTGAAGAATCCCAGAAATATGCCTTGGAAAAGCGAAGATTTCTGTTCAACAACCTTATGACAAACTACTCATTCCGAGTAGATGATGATGAAGAAGAAGAAGACGACGATTAGAAAAGTATAAAAGGAGTGTTGGTATAAAAATAAATTCATTTCCGTTTTGAACGTCGAAGAGTGAAGATGTCTGTGTCAACAGCAGTGCTCAGATTCAAAGATGACTTACATATACAGATCTTCAAGAATGATGCTGGATTAAAGCTGACTTCCCAGGAACTGAACCAAGTGAATCGTGTGGTAAATGCAGCCAAGAGAAAAAATCTAGACATGGATGCTGATGGAAAGAAACAAAGATGTGTGGATACTGGCCGATCAGTAAACAAAAGAATAAAGACAGAAGAACTGACTCCCAATACAAACAGGAACGAAGTTGCTTCTACAGAAACAAAGAAAGATGTTTCCACTAAGAACGAAGTTTTTACTGAAGACAGGAAAAAGATGCCAGCTCCCACAAAGAAAGAAGTTTCCACTAAGAACGAAGTTTCTACTGAAGCCAAGAAAAAGATGCCAGCTCCCATAAAGAATGAAGTTACAACTAAGAACAAAGTTTCTACTGAAGTCAAGAAAGATGTTTCCACTCAAACCACGAATGAAGTTACTACTGAAGACACGAAGGATGTTTCCACTCAAACCACAAATGAAGTTACTACTAAGAAGACTGAAGTTACTGCTATGAAACAGCTGGAGAAAGAGGAACCCAAAGATGCCAGACAGGAAATTAAAGCAACCAACAAAGCCAAGTTATCAAAAGAGAGAATGTGTTTTATCAAGAACCTAGCCATGCGATGGGAAGAAGCTCCAACTCACAAGAAGATGAAATGGTTAGCCCATGCAAGAAGAATACAAAGAGAAATGCCTTGAGACATTGAATTGTATACATGAATAAAAATGAATGAAATGTTATATATATTGTTGTTTGTTTTTCTATCTACTACCCCAACAGAAGTACCCGGATGTAAAGTCCAACAAGTATCCCCCAATACTGAAATGAGTCTAAGAGTCGTTCGAGGAGTCACTCGATCGAGCAATTGCTCTAAGGCTCATTTGCTCGATAAGCTTCGAGTCGTTCGAGCAATTGCTCATGGAGCAATTACTCTCTTGGCTCTTTGGCTTATTTGGGAAAAAGCCCTACTTATGGAATCCCTTTAGGCCCTAGAATCCCTTTTTTCTGACATGAGTCGTTCGAGGAGTCACTCGAACGAGCAGTTGCTCTAAAGCTCATTTGATCGATGGACTTCGAGTAGTTCGAGCAGTATGTCGAGTCACTCGATCGAGCAATTGCTCTAAGGCTCATTTGCTCGATGAGCTTCGAGTCATTCGAGCAATTGCTCATGGAGCAATTACTCTCTTGGCTCTTTAGCTTATAAGGGATATTTGGGATAGGTATCCTCAAATAATACAATACCGGGTCATGGGTATCCTCAAATACTGAAATGAGTCGAAGAGTCGTTCGAGGAGTCACTCGATCGAGCAATTGCTCGATAGCTCATTTGCTCGATGGGCTTAGAGTCGTTCGAGCAATGACTTATCAGTAACTGCTCGATAGCTTATTGGCTTTGGGACTGCTTTTGTTATACACAAGGGAGATAACCCTTCATACAGACTATGGGAAATCAAGCAATCTGATTGGTTAGTTACAATTTATATAAATGAAACAAGAGTACTTAGAATAGGGTCAGAACTAACAAGAATAGACCAGAAATTGCTAAATATAGTAATAATAAGCAAAGCTGTCCCAACTAATAGGCTCTTCTACACTACTGGAGTAAACTCTAGAATAAAGAAACATGGCCAGATAAACGATAACTATTGCATATATAGATAAAAGCAGAGAATTCTGAAAGAATTCGAAATAGTAAAAGTTGGGGTGGATTTTGGTGATTTGGAGGGATTGTCGGGTTGTTTGTGGTAATTAGATTTACTCTTCTACAATCGAACACACACTCTGAACATACCCCGTCTTATTGCAGAACAATTGGGTAACATAGCAATCACGTGCTACCATAGAAACCAAGATGGCGGCCTCCAGTATACAAAATGGATGATGGAAACACGTATCACCCTAACAACACGCGCTGCGCATGTGCACTAACACCACGTATCACTATGGGGATGACGTCACAAGATGGCCGCTCACGTGGGTTACCATGACAACACAACATGGCGCCACTAGGTCACGTGACATGAAGTCACTTCCGAGGTCCTGCACCGAGGTCCTGCCGAATAGGGGTGAAAACCACATCACATACTACTACTGTTAATAATATGAAAAACACTGAAACACTCGAAACTCATAACTCACACAAAAGCGGTAACTAGAGATACTATACTCTCTTGTTATTTCATCGGGGCGAAATTTGG
This sequence comes from Pictodentalium vernedei, assembly GCA_031216915.1. NCBI lineage: Eukaryota > Metazoa > Mollusca > Scaphopoda > Dentaliida > Dentaliidae > Pictodentalium > Pictodentalium vernedei. Next base: position 370,064,643 of record CM062290.1, on the reverse strand, counting down.
GTCTATTTCGCTTTGAAACTAGGACTATGGGGCTAGTAATAGGTATAGTCTCCTTTGCTGTGATAGGTGTAATAATGCCCTGTTGCAGGAGTTCATCAAGATGGTGGCGCAATACCTCACGCTTATCTGGTGATAACCTATAAGGTTGCTGATGCTTTGATTTGACATCTGCTTTCAGATGTATCTGATGCTCAACCAAATGCGTAAGACCAAGAGAAGGATTTGTAGGTGTCACAAAAACATCTCGGTGGTCATAAAGACAATTTAACAATGCATCCGATTGAGATGGAGTGAGGTCTGGAGAAATAGATCCAGACAGATCTAATTTAAAAGTAGTAAAATCTGCGTCAGGTCTTAGGCCACCATCCGGAGAAAATCCGGGAACAATGGCATGAATGTTGGATACATGACTACGTGTACTTGCTAAACTCGGGTCCATCATATGAGAACATTGGGGTAACCCTTCAGGAATGTATAATATATCTGTGGTATTATCACAGACCTGAAAAGTCGCTAAGTAAGCACCCTTGGTGATATGTACCCTCTCATTTCCTGGGTTTCAAATCTTTATAGGAACCTTATGATCAATACCACTGGTGACAATAGCTTTTGCCAGAAATAAACCCTTTCTGGAAAGTTCTGAATATCCAATACAGATACCCTGGATACCCAGTGGTATGTCTCTAGAAATATGACCACCCACAACACACTCCCAATTTGGTTCCACAACACATGAATAATTACATGTAATTTTAGAGGAATGTTTCATACGAGCAAATTGAGCAGAGGGTCGAAAGTCTAAAACAATAGAATTGTCCTTCATATATTGTGTACCCAAAATCAGTGGATGTGTTGCATCCTTCAAAATGTGAACAGTTACTGAATAATTCTGTTTAGATGCTGAACTCAACCTGACAGTGGCAGTACCAACAATATGCACGGATTGCTTGTTAGCCAAAACAATCGCTGACTTTGCACAATCATTAAAATCATATTTATGAGAATGGGGAATTGTCTTGAAGAAATCCTCAGAAATCACATTGACAGTACTGCCGGAATCAAGCAGAGCAGTTACTTGCTGATTTGCAATAAGTACATTCAAATACATAAAACCAGGTTGAGTATGTGAAGCATGTCCAATCAGGCGCTGTGCTGTCACTTCAGACATTGAATCTATTTGTTGGCCTGAGTGTTGCGCGAGGCTCTCAGGCATTTCCCGTTTAAATCCCAACAGTCGGTCGCGGAATGGCCAGTTTTCTGGCAAAATTGACAAGTAATTTTGGGGTTGGTTGTTGGCGAACGAGACAATGTCACACATTCTCTTGCGGATTGTCCATGTTGATAACACAATTGACATATCGTTGTTGGTGATTTTGAACCCCTACTAGTCCAGTTACATTTTGATTTTATATGATCAGTTCCTGAACACTTGTAACAGATCTTGGAGGTACATGTAGTTGGTGGAACCGCAACCGAGGTTGCAGGGTCTACTGAAGGGTTTGGGGAAGTGGGCACTTCCAAACGTGCTAAACGACGAGTAATGTCACGCAACTTTGACTCCAGTGACGCAGAACTTAAAGTATTCAACTGATCACACTGCAAATTCGATTTCCTTTCACCGTGGGCTTCCCCACTTTTCGCCATGTGCAGTGCATCCCTGAAGGATTGTGTTCGACCAGCGCGAACGAAAAATGCCAACTGATGTGGCAAACCACTAGTAAATCTGAATGTCATGTCGGCTTCTGATTTGGATAATCTTCGTCCTTTCTCAAGGACTTTGGCATGAAATAATTCAAATTCTTCAATGGATTGGTGTGAAAGTAGTGTCAGAGTTTGGAAAGATGCTTCTTCGGCAATGAGGGATGGATTATTCTGTGGGTCACAGTACTCCATAAGAAATTTGGTTTGTAGAGAAAGTCACGATTGTTTATGTAAATCAGATAGCGAGTTGTACCAAACGAGGGCTGGGCCCTGCAAATAAAATGAAACGGTGCAACAGCTCGCGCACTGTTGGGGTCAATATTTGCTAACATGTACGATTTGAATTCTGATAGGAATTTGTGACCGTCGTCATGCAAGAAACCAGAAAACTTCCGTATTGCTTTATCTGTGAAACCGACGGTAGCTGCAAGTTCAACTGGTACAGGATTGGCAGTAGTAGGCAGTACTTGGCAATGTTGAAAACGCTGGTGAACTCTGTGACTGTCGCACAATACTATGATGAAAATGAGAGAGTTCATCTTCCACCATGTCAGGTAGGAATGGATTATGTGAGAATTTCATGTTCATAGCATAGTCACTGTTTGGAAAACGCCGCAGCAAAAATGTCAATTGTATGACGACACTCAAAGTCAAAAGGCACATGTGCACGAAACTGGCACAAGTATATACGCGAGAAAGTTCGAATTTTATAACAACAGAAAACTAGACAGTCGTATTGGTTTGAAGATTTAAACAGTTCGGATTCTCCACCATGTTATGGCTGGTTGCGCCATGATAACAAACAATAATAATTATAGAACATAACGGAATTGAGCTCATACAATTTTCAGCAACTCCCTACTTTATTTTTGTACTCAGCGTCTCAAGGGAAGTCACTCTTCCCAACATAATCTGTGTAACACAAAAATACGCACCGCAAAGTACGCGCCAAGAAAACCCGGTGCATTGGCGAGTCTACAGCTCCACAACATAATAGGTGTCTGAACAGCATAGACATGTTGTACGTTGGGGTAAGGGTTGTGTTGCTTGGAACATGAATGGGTGTATATCTGCAATTCAGTTGGTGGAGGCGGGTTCCATTCGTTACCTGGGGGTCTGATGCTGCATTTCCGTTGTGGCTTTATATGCAGAGAGATTGTTTTGGGGCCATCTGTGGCTAGGGATGCCTTGGATGTCCAAGAGCAGGGCTGGGATATCGGACAAGTTGGTTTGCGGCACCTTTCATGTTTGGGAAAAGTATTTTTTTTTTTTTTATTTAGGTAATTTGAATACTTCGTTAAACAGATTTTATAAATTGGGGGTGGGTCCCCAATTGTCTTTGGGGAAAAACTGTGCGGGAGGGGTAGGTGTCCAAGACATGACTGGCAAAAAATTTGCATTCCGGGGGTGGTGGGTCCCAAAAATTGAAAATGTAAAAATTTCCACCTTGTATCCGTAATTGCTCTAGTGCTCTCTCTCACTCTCAAAGTCTAAGTGCTACTACGATGCTCAAGATGGAGGATACACCGGGTGCTCGATGAAAAGAAGCACTTACGGGTGCTAGATGGAAAACGCACTGCTGAATCCACCGAAAAGTTTCTGCACTTGGGGATGCGACGTGCATCCCTTAAGTGGTTGAGTGTTGGTCTTCTTTTGCACGAATGCGTACTGCTCGTAGTGGACTGGTGGCTACTCGGCTGGTCTTGATTTTACTACCTCTTTTGTTTCTTCCGTTTCTTCCTTGGCGGTGGAAGTGGAGGTGGGGATTCCTTAACTTTTGGAGATGAGGACCGTGGAGCCATATTTTGATTTTGGCTGCGATTGTCGAGTTTGGAGTGCAGCTCGGCAGTTCGTTTTACTAGGTCTGCCAGTTCGTTATCAAGGTAATCTTTGGTTTCTTGGAGCTGTCTTTCTAATCTACGCTTATTTTCTTCCTGGAGTGTGATTAGCTCGGCAGCCGTGGGAGAGCTGTCTGATGACTCTTCTGTGCCCAGGATCTGTTGTTCCAGTTCGTGGGTGAGCTTGCTTAGTTCTTCGTCATGTCCCACCTCAGCGTGGGGGTCAAAGCTTGGGATGGAACTGGAGGTGGAGGCATTTGAAGACTGGGTGGTGTCTGGTGCTGTTTTCTCCGTCTGGATGAGGGAGTGGTCTTCCATCTCCCCTTCCTTCTCTTTGCGGCTTTCTTCAGATTTTCTTCTCCAGGCCTCTGGGCGCTTAGTGGATGTGCTTTTCTTCCTCCTCTTGCTCTGGGCCTTTTCAGTGTCCTCTGGGTGTGGACAAGAGCCCGATTGGGCTAAGGTAATAGTACCACCTGGCAGATATTACCAGAGACGTGGATGGACCAGTCTCTGGTGTTGGTTACATTCAGGTAGTTTAGCATGCCCAGTAATTTGTGTGGAAGAATCATTCTGGCTGTAATAAGTGGTGCTAACGGAGAGTCCAGTGAGCGGCCGAGCTGATCAACAATCGATGGTAATGTCGTACTGCTGAATCCGTGGCGAACATCGACATATATCACAAACAGCCATCCCACACCTACAGTGACCTTTGTCTATGATGTCAATCATGTGCGTCACGAACCGTGTGGGTTGAAAGGTTTTCAAATGTTCTTTACAGAAACTGCCAAACCACTGTAACATCACATGGATACCATGTGAAGTGACCTTACTTCTGTGTCGAGCTGTACCGGCAGCCCACACAGTATTTCACAATAATATTTCTAACATTTCCTTCATCATCGTGACTCTGCAGAATGCTTACTACCATCCTTTTGTGCTTTGTCACGAAAGGATTTATACGGCAGCGTATTAGCGCCATTTCGTTTTTTTGCGTAACTTATGTTAAATTGTTGAATTGTAATTTCAATTTAGCTAAATTGTAATTACAACTTAATAAATTGTAATTACAATTTAATAAATTGTAATTACAACTTAATAAATTGTAATTACAATTTAAATTGTAATTACACCTTAACTTAATTACAACTTAATAAATTGTAATTACAATATAGCCTAAATTGCAATTACAATATAGCTTAAATTGTAATTACAATTTATTTATATTGTAATTACAACTTAATTGTAATTACAACTTAGTTGTAATTACAACTTAAGCTATACTGTAATTACAATTTAAGCTAACTTGTAATTACAATTTAAGCTATATTGTAATTACAATTTAAGCTAAGTTGTAATTACAATTTAAGCTATATTGTAATTACAATTTAAGCTAAGTTGTAATTACAATTTATTAAGTTATAATTACAATTTAGCTAAGTTGTAATTACAATATAAATAAGTTGTAATTACAATTTAAGCTATATTGTAATTACAATTTAAGCTATATTGTAATTACAATTTAAGCTAAGTTGTAATTACAATTTATTGAGTTGTAATTACAATTTAATAAGTTGTATTTACAATTTAGCTGAACTGTAATTACAATTTAACATAAGTTACGCAAAAAACGAAATGGCGCTAATACGCTGCCGTAGATTTACGCCTTCAATTACTTGGATCATGCAATCGTTTATAGTCTTCACAGCATCCGCTCACAGATCCGTTTTCAGATGTCAAGGAGTGTATGACACTTCCTAATTACTTCTGTGTTCGTGAGAAAGATACATCAATATTTCAATCACAATTAAACCCCTGCTTCTAGCAGCAGTGGTGGCGCCAGGGGGAGGGCAACCCCCCCCCCCCCCCCCCCCCCCCGTCGGAGAGGTTCGGGGGGGGGGGGGTTGCCCTCCCCCCGTCACACAGTATTTCACAATAATATTTCTAACATTTCCTTCATCATCGTGACTCTGCAGAATGCTTACTACCATCCTTTTGTGCTTTGTCACGAAAGGATTTATACGGCAGCGTATTAGCGCCATTTCGTTTTTTTGCGTAACTTATGTTAAATTGTTGAATTGTAATTTCAATTTAGCTAAATTGTAATTACAACTTAATAAATTGTAATTACAATTTAATAAATTGTAATTACAACTTAATAAATTGTAATTACAATTTAAATTGTAATTACACCTTAACTTAATTACAACTTAATAAATTGTAATTACAATATAGCCTAAATTGCAATTACAATATAGCTTAAATTGTAATTACAATTTATTTATATTGTAATTACAACTTAATTGTAATTTCAACTTAGTTGTAATTACAACTTAAGCTATACTGTAATTACAAGTTAAGCTAACTTGTAATTACAATTTAAGCTATATTGTAATTACAATTTAAGCTAAGTTGTAATTACAATTTAAGCTATATTGTAATTACAATTTAAGCTAAGTTGTAATTACAATTTATTAAGTTATAATTACAATTTTGCTAAGTTGTAATTACAATATAAATAAGTTGTAATTACAATTTAAGCTATATTGTAATTACAATTTAAGCTATATTGTAATTACAATTTAAGCTAAGTTGTAATTACAATTTATTGAGTTGTAATTACAATTTAATAAGTTGTATTTACAATTTAGCTGAACTGTAATTACAATTTAACATAAGTTACGCAAAAAACGAAATGGCGCTAATACGCTGCCGTAGATTTACGCCTTCAATTACTTGGATCATGCAATCGTTTATAGTCTTCACAGCATCCGCTCACAGATCCGTTTTCAGATGTCAAGGAGTGTATGACACTTCCTAATTACTTCTGTGTTCGTGAGAAAGATACATCAATATTTCAATCACAATTAAACCCCTGCTTCTAGCAGCAGTGGTGGCGCCAGGGGGAGGGCAACCCCCCCCCCCCCCCCCCCCGTCGGAGAGGTTCAGCCCCCCCCCCCCCCCCCCCCCCCCGTCGGAGATTTTTAGTCAGTTCGTCGGAGAGTCTCGTATACACGGCTTCACGAGAAATTTCCGACAATCGAATGTAGATCTCTCGTCTTGTCAGTCTCGAACCCGTGCAGCACTGGAACTTTGATAGAGAATAGTGATTCTCACGAAATTCCTTAATGTCGTTCGTCAAACTGGTTTTATAGATGAAATGTTTCCCGACTTTATTATAATATGTTTACTTTAACCCTTTACCTAAGGTAACGGTCAAAACCGGCCAGCGCTATTCTCAAAAATCGCCAATTAATTTTCATTATTTTTTTCATTTTTTGTCTCAAAAACATAGGTTATGACCCCTCGTTGGAACGAGCTCGTCGCGCTCGTTCCAACGAGGGGTCATAACCTTTGTTTTTGAGACAAAAAATGAAAAAAATTAGTTATTCATTATTTTTGCGAGTGTCGTCTGCTTTTCAGCTTCGGTAAAGGGTTAAATAATTAACAAACATACTCAATTTGCTTCTATTTTGGTTCTCCAATTTACCAATTTTCACTCATTTTCCTTCTTTTGGGGGGGTCAAATGTTATAGCCCCCCTGTCGGAGAGGTCAGCCCCCCCCCCCCCCCCCCCCCCCTGTCGAGAAATCCCTGGCGCCACCCCTGTCCGGCAGCATAAACTTTTATTAAGTTCTAATTACTTCTCTCTCTTCTCTCTGTACGTTAACACTCACTGAGGCTTGACTAAAATAAAATATAAATGCTCAAGCGAAACACGCTTAACCCTTCCAGATGACTCAGTCCACGTTGACTCTGTTACAAATCTACAAATCGATGATTTACTATTATCAGCAAATTATTTTCAAAGCATGTGCTGAGCCTCAATCGATCAAATGGATTTCGATAATGCGAATTGCAATACCAGTGGATTATTTCTAACCAATTGTCAACCAATTAATCACACAACCCGACTCCTATTGTCTCCTGTAAATAAATCACCCAGTAATGTCCAGAAAATATATTGAATCAGCATGAATGTTAGGAACGCTGGAACCAGGCCGTATTTCTTCAGAAACGGAAGTACATTTTTTTCTTTCTCTGGCGTATTTGCAGCGTCTGCTGTTACGTGTCGCATACAAAGTTCATATTTCCACGTTTTCTTATCAATTCGATCAAAATATGCGGCCCACGGGCTTTTACGATCCACCATGACGAGTTTACTTTCTGTCAATTTCTGTTTATGTACAGTTGCATTTGCACCATTGTGTTTTTGTAGGGTACGGTACGGTGTTAATATGGGCATTGCCTGTTCGCCAAATCCCATTTCAATGATGAAAAAAAAATTCGCAGAAAACTATAAATACCGAAACGAGCGGTATTTTGATTTGGTTTCGGTACGATTTTCGGTACCCCTGTCATACCGAAACCGTACCGACAATTTTCAGCACTAGTGCCAAGTTTGTTTAGATTTGATCTAGTGGTTCTGAAGAAAAAGACTATCATCAGTGGTTCACAGAAAGAGAGTAACTCGGCGTTTTCCCCATTACAGAGAGTGTAAAAATGGGCACCCCCAATGGTATCACATGATCAGGGTTCACGCTGGACTGAAACTGTTTGGATGCACATGTTTAGTCATTTTGGATATTTTAGTGCCAAACCAAGGTTTTTGGTGCTAAAACACTAATGAGACGGGAGGGGTGTACAGGCCTGAAAATTAGCAGCCTGACATTTGCAGAATGAGGTCCCCAGAAGGTGAATTTGATGATGCTATCCCAGACAGTGGGCTAATTTATCCTCTGGGTACCTCTTTCTGTTTCGTTTTGAGGCCGTGATTCAGACTGAGGTTCACAGAGGGTAAATTTAGTGATGCTACCCTGCTCTGCAGGGTAGCATCACTAAATGCACCCTCAGAGGCCCTCATTTTGCAGATGACAGTCTGCTTATTTTTTGTATTGGGGTGTACTTCGCTGTGCTGTTTAGTCCCCCAAAAATGATTGAGTTTTAAACTAGCGAAAGCCACCAGGGGTGGCAAATCCCCCCGAAAAATCACCTTGATACACTAACCTTGGTAATATATTACATTAAATTAACACGGCCACTATCTGTATTTGATGACATGTCAGGTTTGGTTTCGATCAGGACCGATAAAATTTTATGTTGAAGGTCATTGTGACCTTTACCTTTGACACAACAACCTAAAAATAAATAGGGTTCTTCCTTTCATCATGCTTAACCCATAAGCCATGTTTAGTTTCGACCGAGCGAGCAAAATTCCAATTAGAAAAGCAAACTCTGGTAAATGTTTAAGTTCAAGGTCACTGTGATCTTGACCTTTGGCACAATAACGTCAAAGTAAATAGGATTCTTCCTCTCATCACGCCTAACCCACATGCCAGGTTTCGTTTCGGTTGGCCAAGAGGAACTTTAAGTACAGGGCGGAAAACAACTCTGATAAGAAATTAAGTTCAAGGTCACTATGACCTTGACCTTTGGCACAATGATCCCAAAGTGAAAAGGTTTCTTCTTCTCATTATGCCTAACCCACATGCCAAGTTTGGTTTCAGTCGGCGAAGCGGTATTTTAGTTAAAGAGCGGAAACCAACTCCGTCTACAGACGGACGAACGGACAGCACCACGGCTATATTTCCGACAGAACACGAAATGATCGATAGGCAAAAAGGATGGTCACCAAAGTTATATTAGTATGCCACTGATTTAATTTATGGTCCGGCTGATTGTTGTCGGTACGTATTTTCCCTGTTGTAGCACTAATATGATAACATATAAATCGACTAATTACTGTAAATTCACTAGGCTTAGAGGGTCTCGAGTCTTTACAACAAGCCAGTACAGTGGAGCCCACTTAATTGGATATCTCTTAATTCTATATCCCTGTTAACTGAATATAATTTCTCAACAAAAAAACATTTACCATACCTCCAGTACAAATTTGACCTGTTAATTGAATATAGGCTATAGGGTGAACTCCTGTTAATTGGATAAAAAATCCTGTAACCGGTCGAGAAAGTACCCTGACTCTCCGCAGTTTTCCTTTGTTTATAGACCTATTTGGCCTCAGTACATCCAATACAGGCATTTAATCTATTATATCTTGTTTGACAGAGCTCATGGAGCTCTGTCAAACAAGATATAATAGAATAGATGCTAAGTTTATCTCTAGAATAGAGGAAAGTGACAATCTCTGTTAAATGAATGATCCTGTTAATTGAATAATTTTCATTGGCAAAGTGGCTATTCAATTAACAAGGTTCTACTGTATTTAATTAAAACAAATACCTCATACGGTATGAACTTAAGTGATAAGTATTTATCTTACTATATGCTGCCTTTTGTTTCTGACAACCAACAATGTATTTCTGAAGAAAAAACAATGCCTAGTTACCACCCAATCAGTGACGTAACCGGGGGGCGGTTAGGACGCCAAGCCCACCCTAGAAACTACAGAGGCCCCTCAAAATGGGAAAATTAAAGCACAGAGGGTCCCAGATTGAATTTTCAAACTATTCTCGCCCCCCCCCCCCCAAGTTAACCCCCACCAATGGGAGGTGGATACCGAAGGCCTGAGGTGGGGTGGGTATGCCCCCCGAACCACTTAGGGTCATACCTACCCCAACCTCAGGCCGACGGAATATGCCTATGGCATATATCGACCTGCCCCCCCCCCCCCCTCCCTAAAATAATTTTTCCCCCACCTCCCAATAGGAAATCTGTGCTAAGCCCTTGCACTCAATGTCAATTAATGTTAAAAGTGTGTCTGTCACTATTTCTAACACCTTATTGACAAAAGAAGTTATAAAACATTTTTTTTTTCGTCATCGATCACTGCCACATTGCTTTCCATCACAAGTGAAAAAAAAATTGGGTGTCATAAATTTAGCCAGGAAAGACTGGAGCCAAATCAAAATTTTCAGTGTAAATGGCTAAATTAGCACCCGACAGCGCAAACACTACCCTTGACACAACTTATTGCATTTCTTTCTTCTTTTTTGGACAAATCGAATCTACTCGTCGTAATGGATTTTCAACCCAAACAACAATTCTCGGTTCCAGTCGGTTTGGAAATATTGGCGTTTGAATATTTTGCCTATTTTCAGATCCACAATTCTAACGACGATGTGGGGTTTTTGTTGCATACTAAATTTGGTTCGAATCGACTAATGGGTTCTTAAAATACACATTTTGGACTGTAAATCTTGTCTCCACGAACACGATAAATGTTGCCCCGCGAACTTCGTTTGAACAACCTTTACTCTCCACCTAAAAAGGGAGCGCAGTGCCAAATATCAAGTTATTGTCCCCATCTTTTCCTGAGCTGATTCTTTTTTAAAATTGGGATGGTTTTCCCCCACCACCTCCCCTTGGATGGGGCAGGGGCTGCACAGAGATTTTAGCAGAACTGAAAACCCCCACCCAGCCATCAATTCATGAAATTTGATTGAAATCGAGCCAATGGTTTGGGAAGAGAACACTTAGCCCTTTAACCCACGTAACGGCCAAAACCGGCCTTCGCAATTCACATAAATCACCATTCAATTATTTTTTTTTCATTTTTCGTCTCAAAACATAGCCTATGACCCATCATTGGAACGAGATCGTTCCAATGAGGGGTCATAAGCTATGCTTTTGACGCAAAAAATGGAAATAGTTAGTTATTCAAGCATTTTGTTTGCAGGAGTCGTCTGTCTTTCGTGTTAGGTAACGAATCGCCCGCATCCGCCGCGAAATAAGCAAATTCAGAAGTAGAAAAAATATTATTTTTCAAAAAATTTAAACAAAACCATATCATGTGACCACTCGTTGGAACGAGCTCGTCGAGCTCGTTCCAACGAGGGTCACATGATATGATTTTGTTTAAATTTTTTGAAAAAATTAAAAAAATGATATTTAAAATAATAAATTTTGATATCGTCTGCGCTGGGTAAAGGTTTAAACACTACCTTCACGACAGAGGACGGACGAAGCGTGAACACTACAGCTCACCGGGCGCATGGTGGCTCAGTGGTTAGGCGTTGGCCTTTGAACCGAAAGATCGGCGGTTCAATCCTCACCAGCCAAAAATGCATGGTGCCATTGGGTAAGATATCTAATCCCGACTGCCGATGTGGGGCATGCTGGCGCTGTGTACTGAGACATACTGCACGTCGATGGAGCACTTGCATTCAATCGCTACAAACTCTGCTTGTACGCTACGCAGTAAGTTGGCGAGTTTGGCTGTTGCTCGCCGCTGTTCTGTGGTTCTCTCCAGATACTCTGACTTTCTCCACCCGTAAATCTGTGCGACATAATGCGACTCTAGGCAGGGCCTTCGGAAGCACGGGGGCAGGACAATGGCCTTTCCAGGTTCGTCATTCAATTTTTTTCAATAATTTATTCTCGAAGTAAAGCTAAAATACACCCCCCAAATCTGTTCCTGGGAGCTTTCAAGATTCAATAGGGGAGTGTGGGAGGAAGTGCCCCTTCCCTATGGGAGAAGCACCTCTTCTCAAACTCCCCATATCGGGCCTTTGAGACATGCATACTTCGGCATGCTATTGCGAGAAAATGCCCTTTTCCCAGGGTCTGACCTCTTGCCCTGAAGTGCTTCTGGCATCCCTCACTCTAGCTGTTGAAAGTGCCGTTATACCGTGGCAACAAAAAAAAGAATAACTCGCTCTGTCTTTGCGTTGGGTAATCTAAACAATCAAACAAGATATATGTATTAAAAACAGTTAACCTTACCAGAATCATAATCTCCTCATCTGAGGAATCATCACTACTGTCACTATCGTATTCATCAAATCTGTCTCGCCAGTCTCCTGAAAAATAGAGAATTTGTTACAGTTTCCATAAAATTCACAGTTTCAAATTGTAGACATGGCTGACAATTTTCATCATTGACAGTGATTTAAAGGAAAGTTCGCTCCCCTAAACTTCCCAAAGCTGTATTTAACGGTTTATGTTCAGCGTGGATAAGCTGACGAATCGCCTTTTCGGAAGTGGCGGAGCGCGAAGCGACCCATTTATATTTTTAGACGCCAGTTTTATCTCATGTTGAAGTTGTATGAGCTTTTTTTTCCTTTAACCCCCTGCACACTGATGTTGAAATATCTTAAGTTCAGGGTGCAAATATTTCCCATAATTCAACTAGAAATTTAACCAATTCAATCTTGTTTGACAGAGCTCAATGAGCTCTGTCAAACAAGATTGAATTGGTCAAATTCCCAGTTGCATTATGGGAAAAATGGCTACTTCAAATCTGGATATTTTGACATCAGTGTGCAGGGGATTAAACCTTCACAAAAACACAAAATACAGACATCATCGTATACATGACGAAAGTAAATATGCTGAAGATTTGATTTCCATCCCAGCAACGTAGCATCATTTCTTTTGTTGGTTTCGGATGTATAAAACGACGTACCGATACGTCATGGAGACCGCTTTTTGCCCAGAAAATTCGGCTTCATATGTAGTTTATGTACATTTCTGAACAGTTTTAAGTTTCAAACTATATGTGGTTTTGAAGATACACGATTAACCAACAATAATTATTTTGAACGATTTTTATTAACTCATTAGGAGAGAAATAATACGCATTATACGCCCGTTTGGAACACCCTATATCTGATCTCTCACCGACCGGTCAGTTGCGAAATCTACTGATCATCAGTTCCCGATTATCTGTCCGGTCAGTTGAGTATTTTGTCTCGTTGTGAATGACAACATTTCTTGATTATGTCCAATAACGTACTCTCTCTCTCATGATTCATCACACAGAAACAGGGCCCATGGAAAGATAATATCTGACATTTTGGACTATAAAAACATGTTTAGCGTTAATTTCTATATCCAAATGCAAATCTAATCTCTGGGTAAAAAAGAATTCGCTCCGGGTTTCACTTTATTAGAAAATTCGACCGAATATCGAACACTATATTTTGCATGCAACAAACATCATCGGCTCAGGTGTAATGCCCTGCCCATACTACAAATAAACCCCATTAAGCCCGGGGAATGAAATTGGGGCCAAAACATTTCCTGTTTGCTATAGTGCAGAATAGACTGTCGGACATTCGACGCAACTTGTAGAACAAAATGGGGTAATCAGAGGACCGGTGTGAGGAAATTCTGTCACCAAAGAAAATGATAAAATCAGTTATTAAATGGAGACTTCTGGCGGCTTTCGGGATGAAAAATCACGTTATTTTTTTACCAAACTGACGTTTTTTAGCATGCTTCTATTTTAAAAAAGTTCATCAGTGAGTATCCAGTGACCTAGTTATCACTTCAAGACTCATGCAGTCCAAAATTACAACCATTAGTCAAGTGGAGAACTCCTTTCGCGATACCCCCGCCCCCTTTTTTTCACTGTTGGACAGGCTTGGCAATTTCAGGAGAGCGATTTTTTTAGCTCTCCTTCCTGCCCTCCTGAAAGAATTAAGGAGAGCGAAAAATTGCCCTCCTAAATATTTTGGTCTGGGATGATTGAGATTACATGTATTATGCTCACATTAAATTTTTGTTGTAAAGCAAAATGTAATTTAACTTCGAAGTCACATAACATCACGTAATTTCATTTTGAAAGTGGTTTAGTGGTAAAAGGTAATGGCTGCAACCATACCCAAACACAGTTGCAATCATTTGAAGCAAAATGGGTCACCAGCAATATTTTTTTTTCTGACAGTTTCAGTTCAACAACTGACATCACAGTTTGAGGGGTAATTATTCAAGGAATATTGACATTATAATATACTACCATTACTACTATCCTGTCACTTGAAGCACTTGCACCAGGATGTGACTGTAGATTCAAGCAGACCTGTTGTCCAAAAAAGTCATACGCCTACCACTACCACCTTCAACCCCCTTGGGGGGGGGGGGGGTGAAGGTGATAGTGCCCCCAAGGGGGGTTGAAGGTGATAGTGTAGGCGTATGACTTTCTTGGACAACAGGTCTGAGTTCACACACAGGTCTTGTCAAGTGTGTGTTCGGTTGTTGAGTGAGGACATCTAGATGTCTAAGAGATTTCGCTTTACCTCAGTAAAGTTAATAAAATCACTGATGTAATAGTCTGTGGTTTCAGTTTCAATGAGTTCGTTCAACTGGATACTTAAAATGCTGTGTAAAGCTAATTGCTCTCCTAAGCTGACTGAGAGAGCGATTTTTTGCTCTCCTGCATTTTTCAGAATGCCAGGCCTGGTTGGAACAGGAGTCAGAACGGGGGGGGGGGGGGGGGGGGGGGGGCAGGCCTAAACCAAGAATCCTGGACTCCTGGGTCAAACCCGGGCCCCCAAAGTTTCGGGCCAGGGCCCAGGGTAACAACCCGTACTATCATTCTCGCCCTGGTTCAGCTTGTAATTTCATTATTAATTGCTAATAATAAAACTGAACATTTTCCATTCGACATTTTTGATTACACTGCAAACAATTGTTTACAAACATACATAATTTGTTCTTCCAAAGATTATTGGTTGTTTGTTTGTCACCAACAATTTTAAGCACATTTTGGATGCTACAATAATGTCAATCGAGTTTGAAAACAAGTTTGTTCTATTTTTTTTACCCGAGTTGTGGACCTTAAAGGGGCACTCCGATAAATGTCCTTATCTTTTTCTTTCATGACTTTGGTCAATTGTGATATATTTCAACAAATCTCCCGTTTAAGGGAAATACTCTCATTCACATCAAAATGTCTGATACTACATTTATATACTGTCCCAGAATTTTCACAGACGTCCATTGTTTTGAATAGTCAGGGACGTCCATTGATTTGTACAGCCCGTCATTCATTTACAGGCGAAATTTTCGTCTTGCACAAAGGTGTGCACATTGGAGCGCGCCCCAAGCTCTCGTGACTCAGGGGCGATATCACACAAACCTATGGGTTCTCGAAATGCAACATTGGAGTTTCTGCCAATTTCAGGCTAGAAAAAGGCGCGTGTTTGTACAATTTTTCTCCACGTCCTATGGTTCTCAAAGAACTTTCTCCATCATTTCCTACACGGAAAAGGGAGTTTGTACTCAGATAGCACGGGCATAACAAAGGGTCATTAATGCCGCCTATGTAAAATTCCATTAAAGCTTCAAATGATCTGAGATACTAATAATCCAGAGCGAGAGTTTTCCCGGAGAGAACCTGAGAGTACTTCCTTCCCCGTTGTCTTGCCCATTCCCCTCCCTGTAGAATTCCCCCGAGACTCCCCCTTCCCTTTCACTGACTATTACTGGTCGAAGTCCAGACTCGATGTGTGCCAAGCCAAGAAGCCAACACCGACCGTACATGGATAATTAGTCCTTTGGACTTTGGAATACGACATAACTGCAATTGCAACTTGAAGATTCCTATAAGGTATCCACAATGAGTGACCTTACCCGCCATCGGAAGTGTATAGCATTGCCGGAACCCGCTGTCGACTGTAATTACCTATATATAGTGTCGATCTGGCATTAGCTTGGGTTTATTGCAAAGAATTTACAGCTAATTTTTCATCCAAGGTACGGGTCATGTATATATATATCAGTAGTAGGAGATGTGGTAACCGTGCAACATTGGGGGGGACTCCGGATGTGACGTCATGCCACGTTACCTAGTGACGTCATGTTTGGTTGTCATGGTAGCCCGCGTTTCCGTCGGCCATTTTGGGTACAGGAGGCTGCCATCCTGGTTTCTATGGTAGAAAATGGTTGCTATATGGCCCAAAGGCTTCTAAAAGGACAGGGGTATGTTCGGAGGTTATGTTTGATTGAATAAAACTATTACACAAACACATCTGGGGAAGTCAGAATACTTTATATGGAGGCCAAGGAATATAGACAGGTCAGGTCTAGGAATGTTCGGTTAGAGTGGACAGAATAGTTAGAACCCAAGAATTAATTAGTGAGAAATTGGAGCCAAATAACTAGTTATCAGGTTGATTGTGGTAATTCTACGAAGTATCCAAGGATTCTGGGTAATTAGATTTACTTTTATACAAAGGAACGCGCCTATTTTTGAAAGAAAAGGACGATTCTGCGGAATCCGAACAAAGTAAAGTCGTTTTATGTGATCTGAAACACGTGTCACGTTAATAACACGCCCTGCACACACACACGACCGCGGTTCATTATGGTGATGACGTCACAAGATGGCTGCCCACGCGGGTTACCATGACCATAAACATGACGCAACTGGATCACATGACTATGGCGTCACTTCCCCCTCCCCTTTCCCTCCCCCAACCGAGCACGATCTACACATCTCCTACTACTTATGCCATACACAAAACTTACGGCCCCGTAAATATAGACCCGATCAAAATTTAAGGGTAACCAGTTATGTTTATGGAAATAAATATAGGATATTTTAAGAGTGTTGGACTCAAGTGATATTTACAAAACGTCTGGGAATGTTCCATATTGCTCAACTCAAATTAGAGCTGAAACGGTTAACCGATTAATCGATTAACCAATGATTAACGTCTTGATCGATCAAAAAAAGTAATTAATCGATCAACCGTTGCCTTAAACTACTGTATTATATGGGTTAACAAAGGAACAAACTTGCTCTAAAACAGGCAAACATTATCACACTGACTTGCAACAATTATTATGAGACAGATTAAAGCATGCAAGTTATGCAGACAACGACCGATATGCCTAGCTTTATCCACTCTATCAAGTACCACTCAGAACCCCACTCAGCAATCATCTACGGCGAGGGGAGGGGAAAGTTTGTATATGAGCTGGTCCGAGGCACATCCAGACACACAGTCATCCTCTACCCAATAATGAGATATAACAAAACGTAACAGGCCCGCTTATGAATCTGGTCGCACAGTGAAATCTTTTTTGTGTTTTCCAGAGAGCTCTTCTGCGACTATTTGCGGGATTTCTGCAACCAGTTCAAGAGAGAACCATCCCTCTACACCATGTCTGCCCCGCCCGTCTCAAAGTTTTTATCAAGAAACAGGACATGTTATGAGAGCTTGCTTTCGGTGGCTGCTGAGCAATGTGTGTGGGTGTTGACCAAAAATAAAATCAGTTCCGAGAGACCCAAGAGAGCAGATCCGCTGGAGTGCTTTATTTCACTTCAAAGATCTTGACAGTTTCAAAGAATGTCTTCGGGATAACGATGCAATTTCTTCACGTAAAGAACGAGCGGCAGTGCGCCAGCCACTGCCCGAAACCGAGCACGCCAAGCTCCCAGTAAAAACTTATCAGCCAGCTGTTTATAAGGTGCTTGATACGTAGTATCATATAAGCAAGCATATGTGAAGCACTTTTGCTTCCTATTTCGACACTTGCTGTCCCATCGTGCCAGGCTACTATTTTGTGTTACGGGATTAAGGAATATTTTAGACTTAAGAGGCTGGCCACCATAGTGTTTCACAAAGTGAGAAAGTTGGCGTAACTGTTCCGTTTGGAGGAACTCAACAACTTCAACATAAACTCCAAGAAACTTCTGGACCGTCTCCTGGAGGATGACAGTGCCGCTGGAGATTTGGACATGCTCAAAAAGAGCATCAACTAATGAAGACTCAAAAGAGAGTCTGCAGAAATGCAACAGAAACGAGAATGGCTCACTGCGCTGGCCTGGGGGGGGGGGGGGGGTGTAGATGGGGGTGCACAGTTTCCTCTCATCTAAACAGACCGAACTCATGGACGACGAACAGATTCTGAGGCTTTCCATAAGGCAAGATGCGCGACTAGGCGTTGCGGCGACGAAGACTCCGGGCACAGCGGTATTACAGTTTTATGTGGCAGCAGTCTGTAGGTTTCTGCCCATTTGTTTGCCATGCGCCGAGAACGGTGACGTGTGATCCTGTCCCACAAGTATGGAATATACCTAACCTCGCTTACTGCAGCCCTGACAACAGCCAAACACTGCCAATTTGCATATGTTTGTCCCGTGACCATGCCAGACAATGTCAGACAATACGTCGACAGAGATGGGGACATCCACATTGGAGACGCTGAGGGTGACAGCCTCGCCTGAAAATCACAAACTTGAAAATGAACCTATTGACCAGAGGTGACGCAGAAGCGGATGAAAGACTCCAAGAAGGTGGGTGCTGGACGGAAAAGGATTACGTGAGGCCAAGTCTGCAATACACGAGAACGGACAGGAGGCAGATATTGACTAGTTTGAGCAACATGGGAGTGAGAGGAGTCACGAACGGTGGCAGACACCACCACAAGCCTGGACACATCTTTGACGGTCTGGTAGTTATAGGGGGCATATGGCCGCTCACCAAACGAACACCAACTCGAAGAACGTCATCAGTGGTGCCAGTCCCTATCACATATGCACAAAGTGTTGCTAAACACCAAGGGTCTGATTTTAATTTAAAGGTTAAACCTGACCCGTTCTACATGCAGTAATGGTAATGACAATGTTTTTCCCCGATCGCAGACGAAAATATGCCAGTGAACATGAAGCCCCCCACACCCTCCTCCACTCGCCTGTGGCATCTGGCTTGGCCATGGCCTATGCGCGTTTTGGCAAAATAGAGATGGAAGTATATTATCACCCAATATATTGAAGTAATCTATTACATTGTATATTGTTACGGTACCAATGGCTGCTCTTGTGGTGCTGGTCGGGGCGCCCAAGTGAACGCACTTGCCTTCAGTGAATCAAATCACCTCTTCTCAACGTTATGAAGCTCAGGTATCGACGTCGAGTTGAAGCGACACATAAGGCTATAGAAGAGCCCTTGCCCAATGGATTCGAAAAGGACAGAGTGACTCGACTGGATCAAAGAACTTCAGTGCCAAGGCCAGGTTGTACGCACTTTCAATTATGTTTACGAAACATTGTGCGAATAACTCTGATTGTTAATGGCGCTCGTTGCAATCTACACTCTCTCGGGCTGCGTCCAAACTTTCAGATTTTTATACGCCCTCAGATTTGCAAAAAGGACCGCGAACTTTGTATCTTGCGATGATGGAGGCGGGTTACTGCGCTTACAAAAATAAAATTCCTGGACCTCGAGCTCATATTTTCATAGACGCCGCAAATAATTTTGCTGAGGGCGTGGTTCGAGGGTCCTGTATCAATGCGTCTATTCTGTGAAGTTTTATCAGTGTCAGATATCTTAGTATTTCGATTCATCAGCTAAACAATATGACGCTCGAGGCATATTGGAGACTCATCAATTCTGGCTACTGGAAAAGGATTTCGGTCATTAAGAAACTTGCTTAAGCTACCAAGGTCCCAGAATATCACTACAATATATTGGCTGTGGGAGGGAGTGTTCAAAAGCAAGCTATTTGGCAGATCTATATGCCGGCACCACGACACATTCTACAATTTCAATTTGGCGTCTCTGCGCCACATGAGGTTCACCAAGTTGGCATCTTATTTCTACCTCATGATAGCTTGTCCCGCGGTCGAAAGGTTTTCAAGTGTGTCCTGACCATGCATAGTAGATGTGGCCAGTCGCTGCAAAGCCGCCAAGCCTCTGACCTCAAATGATACAGCTGAAGTAGCTAGCGCTTTGTCGCGTATTTACATCCGCGCACCTCTGTGATGACCCAAACTTCTTCAATTGGATCCTGGGGAGAGTCTATGGACTCTGTGTCCAAGTTGCTGACCAAATAACGTGTCTCCGTCAGACAAGGTGAGAAGGAAGTCCACGGAGGCAAGGCATTTTGGAAAGGTTCAACCACAAGCTTGCAGAGCGGCTGTTTTGGACATCAGTAGCACAGGAGATTACGTTATCTCAAGGTAAAAAATACACTGAATGGCTTGCCCTCTTACTGGCTGTCGTCTCAGTTCAAAACAACGAAGTAACACGTCTGACTGTTAGAAAGCCAATGGAAACCCTTAAGGCTGAGATATTGGCGCGAAATCCATCTGTCGTTTCGTTGCAAGTAGGAGGAAAAGAAAGATCGTTTAATGCGTACATGTGGTACCTATACCAGCCAGGTCAGCTTGAGATAAAAGGGTGACGTGTTTCTCTCGCAGTATCCCAGACTATTGTCTACCCTGTCTACGAGAGACAGCTGAGTCCTTAGAATCTAAGGACTAGACCATCTTGGTGTTACATGCTGCGCATCATATCGTCCACATTGAGATTAAACTTTCGACGTTTCTTATGGCCATTGGGTTTGAAATATGCAAGCTTTTTGTGGATGATCTTCCGAAGTCTGTGCTCAGTGAGCTGTAATTGTCTCTTCCATCACAATGGTAGGCCTGGCATTTTCAGGAGAGCGATTAATTCGCTTGCCTACTGCTCGCCTCAGAAAAATTGAGGAGGGCGAAAACTAGCCCTCCTGGCTTTAGAAAATAATGATTACCATAACCGCCAATTCCAAAAACCCACATCTTTTTCAGATCTCTGCTATGTTAGTGGTCTCAGTAAGACGGACACACTACCCTTCCCACACCTCTGGACCTTGCCGGGGCCCGGATGTGTGGGAGGGGCAGTGTAGCCGTCTCACAGAGACTACCTTGTTAGCAACACCAAATAAAATGTTCAAAGCCCATAAGGCAGAATTCATCAATAGTAAAACTTCATTTTGCAACGTTTAGCTTTTGTAAGCTTGAGGAGAGCTAATCGCCCGTCCAGGCCTTGCGGTGGGAGCGATTTTTAGCCCTCCTACTTTTTTAAGAATGCCAGGCCTGCTAGGGACAAGCGACCCTCTGAATATGACTCAGGAACTCCACCCTGCGGATGGCCTGGTATGCCCTCTCAGAAGAAGAAACTATGTCAAAAGAGTTTTAAAAAAGCATTTTACGTAGATGAAAAATCGAGAAAACGCACGGTTTTTTGTTCAAATTCAAATGGGGAGCGCGAATCGGGTCAAAAACAAGCCAAAGAAGCCGAAAAACAGACATCGAAATTTTCCGCAAAGTTCGATTTTCTGGTCGAAATTCTCTGTCCAACTCGAACCCTCTGGGCTGGTATCAAATTTTATAAAAAAATACATCGAAGTTAATTAAAATATGCTTCCCGGGCAAAAGAAGAAACTATACCATTCAAAAAGTGGGGGATATCCAAACTGATGTTGGTTGATATTTTCGGAAAAGGGTATTGGATACTCGCTATTGGACACATCAATATATTACCAAGTTTAGTGTGGATCATAAATGTCACAGGCCCACGAAAACTTCGTGCAGGTTGTTCGCAAGAGCGCCGCGTTAATGTCTGTGGGGGTACGTTTTGAAATTTTTATTTGTACTGGACGGGCATTTTTGGAGGTCTCATCGTTAATTTCTTGGTATAAACTCGTTCATCAATAGTTTCTAGTCGAAACGTAACTTTTGAGTTATGCGAAGACTGACACGTGACTAACGTTTGCGTGTCGTTGACATGTTGGAAGCTGGTTGTTATCAGGTTGTGGTCACGCTACCTTCAGACAGGCAATGTTGATGACAGACATCGGTCAGGTCGTCAAAGTGCGACAACTGCTAACCAGGATCGTTTCATCCGATCCACAGCATTAACTGAGCCAAAAATGTGCATTTTTCTCTGTATAGGCCTAGAGGTGCGAACGATCTCAATATAGCTCTGTGTGTTACATTCCCACCATGCGGCTTTGGTACATGTGCTATCACTAATATATATCAGTGTGTGAGTGCCCTTAAATTGCACGTCCGCGCCCTCCCCCCTCCCCCCTCCCCCCGCCGCCAAATTCGAAATGTTTCCTACGTCCCCGTGTTTAGATTACAATGTGTTTAGGCCAAATTTGCTGATGAAGCATTAGCAAGTATTTGTTTACTGCCACGGGTGTGCACTTAGAAAATTAAAATAGAATTAGAGGCAGTGAGCGGCGGATGTGCTTCCTCCTGAATTAGAGCTGAAACGGTTAAGGGAATTTCTTGGTCCATTAATCACGTGGATTAACCTTGGTTAACCGATTAATCACTTGTCCAAATAGATATCTGATTACTTGCCATACCGTTGACGATTTACAGCAAGAACCCTTTACCCAAACGTAACAAACAAAACCTACTAGGCCAGAGGCCTGTATACAAAAATCTCCATTTAAATTTATTGTTTTCAATTTTTGTCTCAAAAACATAGCTTATGACCCTCACTGAAACGAGCTCGCTCAGCTCGTTCCAATGAGGGGTCATAAGCTATGTTTTTGAGACAAACATTGAAAATTGTTAGTAATTCATGAATTTATTTTGCAAGTATCGTCTGCTACCCGTAATGGGTAAAGGGTTAAAAATGACCATTTGCAGCTACTGATACAGTATGATGACCATATAAGTAAACAAGTATGTCAGCAAGTAACTTGTATGCTTTACTCTGATTCATATAATTGATGTGAATCAGTGTGACAATGTTTGCCTGTTTTAGAGCAAGTTTGTTCCTGTGTCAACCCATATAATAAAATAGTTCAAAAGTAACGTTTAATCGATCAATTACTTTTTGGATCGATCAAGATGTTGATCATTGATTAATCGATTAACCGTTTCAGCACTAGCCTGAATGCATAACTGAATCGAACGGCTTGTTGTGAACACAGTCACTGGCTCCCCAAGGCCATTTGATGAAATAAAAATACTCCCCCACATATTACGAAATGAACACATTGAATTTGCAATATATTGGGGAGGGTGTATTTTTTCACAGCATTTTTGTTTTGAGGGGTATTACCGTATTTTCTCCTCAGCATTTTTATTTCATCAAATGGCAGCGAAAAGATGCCTTTCTGAGTTGGAAACAGACTTGAAAGTACAAAAAACAAAACACTAATTTGACTAGTCCAAACATGGCCTGAAAGTCCGTAATATAATTTTTGGCTTTAGTACGTCCTTTCAGATGACGTAGCAAACCCCAAAATTATTTTACCGAAGTAGTATAGCTCGTATCTTTCACCCCTAGGTTGGATGAACTCGATGGATGACCTCGGAAGTGACGTCATGTCACGTGATCCAGTGTCGCAATGTTGTGCTGTCATGGTAACCCGCGTAAGCGGCCATCTTATGACGTCATCCCATAGTGATACGTGGTGTTAGTGCGGATGGGCAGCGCGTGTTGTTAGGGTGACACGTGTTTCCGTCGTCCATTTTGTACACTGGAGGCCGCCATCTTGGTTTCTATGGTAACAGGTGGTTGCTATGTTATCCAAAGGCCTACTATAGGATAGGGGTATGTTCGATGGGTATGTTCCTTTGTACAAAAGTAGTTCAACGATTCGTAGAATTACCACAAACAACCCGACAAGTTGTACTATTTCGAATTCTTTCAGAATTCTCTGCTTGCTTCTAACTATCTATGAAGTAGTTTTCATCTACCTGACTATGTCCCTTTGTCTTGGAGTATACTCCAGTAGAGTAGAAGAACCTGGGTAGAAGTTAATGTTAGGACAGATAGGTCATAGACAAGTAGTGGCCTTGGGGCTTTGGAGATAAGATGGAAGCCGTTGGTAAGACTACATTGGACCTTATTGAGGGATTTCTCATGGCCTCATACGACAAAAAAGGGATTCTCCAAAAGGTATCCTCGATAAGTATCCTTAAATAATACAATACCAGGCCATAGGTATCCTCAAATACCGAAATGAGGCTAAGAGGGATAGTAAATGAGGACTCATTGAGAGATTTTTTCATGGCCCTCATGCCCTCAAAAGAAATGAGGCAAAGAGGAATAGTAAATGAGGCCTCATTGAGGGATTTCTCATGGCCCTCATGGCCTCATAAACAAAAATGGGATTCTCCAAAAGGCCTCAAATAACACAATACCAGGCCATAGGTATCCTCAAATACCGAAATGAGACTAAGAGGGATAGAAAATGAGGCCTCACTGAGGGATATTTTCATGGCCCATATGCCCTTAAAAGAAATGAGTCTAAGAGGGATAGTAAATTAGGCCTCAATGAGGGATTTCGCATGGCCCTCATACGACAAAAAAAGGTTTCTCCAGAAAGTATCCTCGATAGGTATCCTCAAATAATACAAAACCAGGCCACAAGTATCCTCAAATACTGAAATGAGGCTAAGAGGGATAGTAAATTAGGCCTCATTGAGGGATTTTTTCATGGCCCTCATGACGTCAATCAAAATGAGGTTAGGAGGGATAGTAAATTAGACCTCATTGAGGTATTTCCTCATGGCCGTCATGGCCACCTACAACAAAAAAGGGATTCTCCAGAAAGTATCATCGATAGGTATCCTCAAACAATACAATACCATGTTATAGGTATCCTCAAGTACCGAAATGAGGCTAAGAGGGACAGTAAATTAGACCTCACTGAGGGATTTTTCCATGGCCCTCATGGCCTCAATCGAAATGAGGTAAAGAGGGATAGTAAATTAGGCCCCATTGGCATTGAGGGTTTTTCACATAGACCTTGTGGCCTCATGCGACTAAAAATGGATTCCATAACCAGAGACGTTTCACAAAAAGGGATTCCATGGGACGTGGCCTTGGATATTAGAGGTGATGAGAATCAGATAGGGCTTCGTTGTAATAAGGGGAGATAACTCTGCGTAGAGATTACGGGGAATGAAGCGATCTGATTGGTAACTTTGCGTCAGGAAAGTGAAGTAATTGGGTGATCAAGAAAAATTAAACAACAAGAGTACTCGGAGTAAGGACAGAACTAACAAGAACAGACCAGAACAGCTACATATAGTAATAATAAGCAAACCTTTTCCAGCTGATATGTTCTTCTCTACTGGAGTATACTCCAGGACAAAGAAACATGGTCAGGTAGACGAAAACTAATGCATCGATAGATAGAAGCAGAGAATTCTGAAAGAATCCGAAATAGTACAACTTGGCGGGTTGTTTGTGGTAATATTACGAATCGTTGAACTACTCCTGTACAAAGGAACATACCCTCCGAACATACCTCTATCCTATATTAGGCCATTGGGTAATATAGCAACCACGTGCTACCATAGAAACTGTCAGGGCAAAGCCAGCCTAAATATAGGGGCAAGGGGCCTCATATTTAAAGATATTGTAAGTTCAAAATATATTCCGCATCAAGGCGAAAACCCACGTGAATTTCACTTCTCTGTAAAGCTGGACATAGAAAAAACACACGTGGTGTATATCCAGCTTTAGCGCAGGGACCCAGGGGAAAAACGGTATGTTAGATAAGGTTTAATCTCATTTAATTTATACAGTAGTCGCGAGTCTTACGAGACGTAATCGGTTTTCGTCATGGCCAATTGAGAAACGAGATTCTAAAAGATAGAAACGTCGTGTCATCATTAGTAATAGCAATGCGTGTCAGGAACGAATCGGTTTTCTCGACAAGTGAAGTCACCGTTAAGTCACGCGTGAGATGACTTGTATTGATTCTGCCTCGATATACGTCATCTCCCACTCTTTTGACAGGTGGACAGATGAGCGTCGGTCCACCGGACAGTTTAGGGTAAAAAGTATATATACCTTGAAGAGCAGAGCATTAGACACACACTTGGGGTCACACACGCGTTGGTGAAGTCCAGGACAGGCGGACTCTGTTTCCTGGCATAAGGGTACCTTCGATCACAGGACCCTGACACGGCTGGAATCGCCAGAGAGGGCATTCCATGATTGATTTAGCTTAACGTTGATAGGCGGCTACGGGGCCGAATTCGTGAGAAGGAACACCCCAGGTGGAACGTTAAAGTTTAGATTGTCGAGTAGCAGGTATCGGCCTGCAATAGTCAGAAGTGTAGGTTAATTGTATTGTGCGTATTATCCCTTTGAAGCGTCAGACTGACTGCGTTCTGAGTAGTTTGTTTTGCTGTCGAAGCATCGTAATACCGACTGGAGATCGGTGTGAGTGACAATTTCGCCATAGCACAAAAAGGGCATTTGTGAATCGTGAATTCAACCAGGAACGGTGAATATTTCAATAGGACTTTCACGGAGGACTTTCAAAAGGCACATAAGGTATGAGTAGACAATATCTGACCCGAATCAGAAGTACGGTGTCTTTATAGATGACGAACATTGCTGGTCGCAACCCTCCGACAGCCAGAGGTACAGTTACGCGCAGACGTTGACATTTGAGCCTAAGCGGGTGAAGCTCTTATGGCGAGCTCACAGTAATAACATTTCAGATTTGTGAAGCTCTTATGGCGAGCTCACGGTAGTAACATTTCCAGTGTGTAGACTATAGTGCCAGTACAGGGCTATAGAATGACTATATGATTATTAAGAATTGTTTAACCCTAGCGACCCATTTTCTGTGAAAAGAATCGAATTGTTGATTGTTGAAATATTGAAACGGATTTATTTTTATGTGTAAATAAAAGAATCGTTGTTACTTTGAATCATTCTTTCCATGAAACAGCCTGAAGTGATAAGGAATCACACCTAACGGAAATCGAACCTATTTCAGGCCAATTTGGCAGAGAAGGAATCACGGCGTCGGTCTAACTCAGCTCCCTGCGCCGAGTTCGCGACACTTGGATTCCGACCCTCCACGTTGGTCTAATTTTCCCGCAACTTCATCAGCGGGACTAAATAACCCCACGTCAGCCCAGGCCCTACGGGGCCTCAGGTGTCCCTGACAGAAACCAAGATGTCGGCCTCCAGTATATGAAATGGACGCCGGAAACACGTATGACCTTAACAACACTCGCTGCGCATGCGCACTAACCCCACGTATCACTATGAGATGACGTCACAAGTTGGCCGCTCACGCAGGTTACCATGACAACACAACATGGCGACACTGGGTCACGTTACATGACGTCACTTCCGAGGTCATCCAACCTAGGGGTGAAGCATACGAGCTATACTACTTACGGACTTTCAGGTCTGTTTGGACTGTAATTTGACTAAACAGCCTACCGAAACCACTCCGCCATTCTTTTATAATACGATTCATCTTCGCCCTTGTGTTTGTAGGACCTCGAATTCTGATTGATGTCCCTTCATTGTCTGTTGTAAACTTTTTCATAAATCCTCTCATATTTTTTGGTCTTCTTATAACTTCGATTTCCAGTAACGCGCCTATCTTCTCCAGTTTCTGGAAGAGAAAGAGACGGCGATTTCCACAAACCGTGTAAAAGTGGCCACTGTGTTTTACCACAACAATGGGGGGAATCTGCTGGCAGTAGAGATGGAGGTTTCCAGCATCCTCCTCACGAAGACATTCTTTAAACGTTGACACCAGTGTTCGTCCATCCCAAAATTTGTGGCTTATACTGTCTTGCGTATATCTAATTTCTGAGGGCGAAAGCCAGATGAGGGACGTATCGCGTCTTCCATGTGTGTTAGACCGAAACATTTTGATATTTTTTTCTTTTGCTGTTTGTGAATGTATTCCTGTTCTGAAAATGTTACACTTCCTTGATCTTGGCGATCACTAAATATGAAACCCACTTGAACTGAATACTGACTGTTTTGCGCAATTAATGAATCTGGGAAATCCCCACTGCTGGGATTTTGTACTTTTGGTTTTGATTTCTGGGATTTCACAGACTGATTCATCATCAATCCATGTCATCATATCACGAGACGGGAGGTTGAAGAGCATGGCCATAGAATAAAGACAAAGACAATAGGCATAAAATCCAAATCATTTACCTGTTGCGCCTGGTTGCGTTCATTTCTTCCCGTTTTCGTTTATAAAATCGGCAATCTTTGAAAAAAAAATTTTTTTTCGCAAAGCGAGATTGCTCTCGATCGAGAAGTCTGAAAATGAAGTATGGCCACGTAGTAGCGCAACATGCAATTCAGCTATGATATGATATGATGATATGATATTTTATTCAACAGTACACATTATGCAAGTCAATAATGAAGGTGTTACATAAAATATTACTTCAGTTTTAATGTATACTGTTAGGAAATGGCATAGCCAGATTGGCTACCTACCTGCCATTTCCTCAAGGAAAAAAGAAAATCGTACGACCCGACATGGTTTCAAACAGACTGTGACAGATGTTTCAGTAAGTGATTATATTAGTAACTGTTATGGGTTAGAATTATAATTTTTGTACCTCACTCACCCAGCGTGCTGGAAGGAACTACTAGCGGTATTAAAACTCTTACTTTTAAAATGGTGTTATTTTTTAATTTCACTCCTGCAAAGCACTACCAGTGACGCCCTGCCGAAGTGAGCTTATGGCTCTCGCTTCGATGAGGGGTCACAAGCTATGCCGCAAAAGCAAATAATTAACTTGTTTAGTTATAATTGTTCACAGCCTACGCTGGACAATGGGTTATTGATTTGTAATTCGAAAATACAGTTCACTCCCCCCCCCCCCCCCCAAAAAAAGCATTTTGTCCCAATGCAATTTTTACACAACATAGAGCTCCAAAATGGCCTCTAGTTAAGAGGCTATACAAATGCCTCGAGTTCTCTCTTAGAGCACCACATTTTGCAAAATTGGAGCCAGTCAAAAGTAGGACTCTTCGGTCGTTGCCTAAATGGAGGTGGGAAAAGAAGCAACGACCTGAGGATCCTACTTAGGACTAGGGACGGTCCCCTAAATCCCCACACAATGGCGTTTTAAATGTCATCTTTGCACCCCCCCCCCCACCAAAAAAAATGGCTACACCCCCACCCCATCACAGAAACCAGGCTACACGCCTGCCAAAACATCAATCTGTAATTACGGAATAGTTAACTGGTCGCTAGGAGTAAGTAATCCGTAATAACAAGACAGATGAGAATAGTATACCATGCACCCGGACATACTTGGAATAGGGTCAGAACTAACAAGAATAGACCTGAAAAAGCTAAATATAGTAATAATAGGCAGAGCTGATCCAACTGATAGGCTCTTCTACGCTACTGGAGTATACTCCAGAACAAAGGAACATAGTCAGATGGACAAAAACTATTACATATATAGATAGAAGCAGAGAATTCTGAAAGAATTCGAAATAGTAAAAGTTGGGATAGATTTTGGTGATTTGGAGAGATTGTCGGGTTGTTTGTGGTAATTCTACGAATCGGGAAAATACTCTTCTACAAAGGAACATACCCTCCGAACATACCCCGTCCTATTGCAGAAAAATTGGGTAACATAGCAACCACGTGCTACCATAGAAACCAAGATAGCGGCCTCCAGTATACAAAATGGACGACGGAAACACGTATCACCCTAACAACACGCGCTGCGCATGCGCACTAACACCACGTATCACTATAGAAATGACGTCATAACATGGCCGCTCACGCGGGTTACCATGACAACACAACATGGCGCCACTAGGTCACGTGACATGACGTCACTTCCGGGGTCCGGCACCGGAGTCCGGCAACCTGTACCTCAAATGTACCTGACATACTACTCACATGATATGGTTTTGTTGAAATTTTTTGAAAAATTTAAAAAAATGATATTTAAAATAATAAATTTTGATATCGTCTGCGTTGGGTAAAGGGTTAAAGAAGTATATTGAGCTGGGTTTCAAGTTAGTACTAACAGTAAATAACTCCGGAACACTGTCGAAAAACTTTCCCTCTTGCCCCATTATGTCGGAAAAATTGGAGATCTCGGCTTTGGGCCTGAACATGCGATTAACTATCTTTCTTCTCCCAAAACATCAGTCCAGACGCTTGATGACCATCTTTGTTCAAATCACAAGCACTTGTCCCCGGCCTTGTGATAAAATAAAAATGAGAAAATATACCCCCACCAATAATAAATTCATTTATTATTGGTATGGGCATTTTTTCTCAGTGCCTGTGTTTAAATCTAGACCGTGAGGCCATATTCAGGTGTGCCGCAGCACGGATCCGCCAATTTTAACCCCTTAAACACTGGCGCCCTGGAAGGTATCATTTCGAATACTGTCAACTGCGAAATTGGCGAAAGCATCCTGTCTTGTTGGGAGGTTCAGTAATCATTGTTGCAAAGCCTCGCTTCAGATTTTTTACTCTCTATATGGTCTGCTACCAATTTTTTCTTCATGCAAAATTTATGCATACCGGATTGAAAGGGCTATCACTGAGTAATTAAGAAACATCAACAAATTCTTCTCCCATCCCATTAATGCTCCATGTTTGATAAATAACACCTTTGTCAATTCGTGCAAATTAAGGCCCTGGCATCCAATATACGGATGTTGTGGTCTTGGGCCCTGTGAATTTATTTATTTACTTATTTATTGGTGTTTAAGGTCACATACTTATGCACACTGGCTAAACGTGACAGCGGGCCATGTGAATAACTCATTCTCGATTCGAATCGAATCGGGTCTGTTATTCGAAATCGAACAAAGCCCGAATCGAATCAGAGGATGACCGATTGTGTGTGTGTATGTGGGGGGGGGGGGGGCGGTATAAACCAGGGGCATAGCTAGGATTTCCTATTGAGGGGCCATTTTTGGGAGGGGTGTGCCAGGTCGATATATGCCGCAGCCATATCCGAAGGCCGTAGACCTGAAGTGGGGGTGGGTATGACCCTCCCATTTGTGGAGGTTCGGGGGCGGCTCCTCCGAACCCCACCAATGGGTAGGCCATAGCCATTCCTACCTTAGGCACACGGTATTATCCTCCTATTGGTGGGGGTTCGGGATTGTCGCCCGAGAAAAGTTTGAAAATTTGAGGGTGAATCTGGGGAACTTTGGTGCTTTATTTTTCTCATTTTGAGGGAGGCCAGTATAATTTTTAGGGGGCCACCCCCACCCCCACCCCCTCCTGACTACGCCACTGCTCTAAACTTGATTTGTTCCGACAATGATGGCTCAAGTCCCGACTAACAAAAATATTCCTACATCATCATCAAGACATGCCTTCCACGAAGGGATGTCTTGATGATGAAGTTGGAATATTACCCATTCATGATTATACACCTGGAACTAAATTAAGCACCCCCTGTTTTTTTCGCAGTGGTTTTAATAGAAAGTGTCATTACTTTCATGCTATCTTCCAGATGGCCAAAGGTGACTGTTTGTGGAAAGAGTGGTCTTTTGACAAATGAAAGACAACACAGTAATGAAAAGATGCAGCATTTTAATGGCGCTAATTACACAAATCTATCACTAATGTTTTTGATGAAAAAATGTCCTCACGACAAGTATGGTGCTGGAACGGTCCATGATGAAACAATGCCGGTATTTATTGACAAAACAATGGAACTTGTGATCTCAGAAACACAATAGCACTGTCTGACGTCAGTAGCGAGTGTATCCACCACGTGCCCGGATGACAGCCGACACCCTCCTCCTCATGCTACCAGTGAACCTTCTGATACTGTCCAGAGGCAACTGCTGCCAATCCTCATTGAATCCGGCCAAAGTCTGTACAGGCGGATCCCTTGCTTGCACACGACGTCTCATTACAGGCCAAGGTAGTTTTGTAATAGCTTTGTTCTGAAGGAATGCTCTCACACCATGGGAACGATATGGCCTTGCACTGTCGTCCATGAATACAGGGCGAGTAGCCGTCGGGTCGTTGTCAAAATGCGGCACCACAACCGGATTGAGAATGTAGCGAATGTACTGATGACCATTGAGATCCCCACGTACAGGCACCATATCAAGTTTACAATCACGAGAGTGGCATTTCAAGATCATTACTGATCCACCACCATAAGGAACAGTAGGTCTGATGTTCCTGGGCATCTAAGCAATATTTCTATGCCTCCACATTCTCATGCGACCATCTGTGACGTGAAGAAACCTACTCTCGTCTGGCCGATGGACTCTCCTCCTCGTCCTAAGATTCCAATGTTGTCGTGTCAAACACCACTCCAAACGTTGTATTTGATGCTGATCGGATAGAACTGGACGCTTGATGACCATTCTAGACCTCATACCCAGTGATTTGAGGCGGTTTCGGACAGTTCCGTTGCACAAACCCCTGTTGGGGAGCCAAAGGCGTTTCAAAACCCCACTTGAAGCAAGGGTTCACACCTAACGAGGCGTACAAGACTCCGATCTTTCCGAGGAGATATCTTTTGGGATTGTCCAGGCCTTGGTCGGTCCCTAACATCGTTGGTTTGTTGATGTTTTCGGACGAGTCTGCTGATGACAGAATGACTATTGCCAAGTTGCGCGTTTCAATAGCTTTGAATCACATGTTGAATGCTGGCCAACGATTTGCCATCTTAGTGCCTCTGACAGTCTCCTCCTTGCCATCTCAACATTTATTGATAAAAGAAGTGACAAATTGTCTTGTTTATACCCAGATATTGCATGTGGATGATAGTGTTTTGTGACATTCGTGGGAAGCATGCTTCACGTGGATGAGGGGATGTGTTTGGGGTACGCTATCAACCAGAAACATCATGTTTCACCAGATGAAATGTACTGTAAGACAGAGCAATCATTAAAACATAATAATCAGTTACAACAACTTCACTGTCATGAAACATTTCAGGGGGTGCTTAATTAAGTTCCAGGTGTATAGTTCAAAAACAGGAACGGGTTTCATCAACACTGTTCGGAAATTTTAAATTTGCTGTCAGAAGTGGTTATGACAAGTGAGACTGTAATTAGCATACGTGGTGGCATTGGTACAGATACTATTTATATAAATATAGTGTAATTTACACTCAAGTCTTTATTTCAGCATTATTTATGTACATACAATTTCCATATGGACTATCCGTTATGTGCGACTAATCAGGCCTTGACAATTCCATATTTTGATTAACCCATTAACAGGTTACTCATTTAGTTGTTCATTAACCTATTCTGAAGGTTAAGTAAATTTGTTTCATTAACCTGTTGGTTAACCAAAAATCCAAACACGAAATGCCACAGGCATATCTTGAAAACCGTAGGTCTGCGCTGGTGGGAAGGTTTGGGAGGGAAATGTAGAGTTATGCCCCTTCTGTTGGCAACGTGTGATGACTTCAGACGATAAAAATATCAACGAAACAGACATACGCAATTACTGGAGAGTTCTGCCTCTTCTGTTGGCAGAATTGCATACAAGAGTTGTGCATCTTCTGTTGGCAGCATTGCATATAGCGGTGAACAGGTCCAGAATTGATTTGGTTGTGGCCCCATCATACATCAGGCTGCAGTGCATTTCAATTTCCATAAACTGTGATAATATGTTTCTAATTATGCTTACAGTAGTCCAAACATGGGCTGAAAGTCTGTAATATAATTTTTTGGTTTGGTACGTCCTTTCAAGGACGTACCAAACCAAAACATTATATTACAGACTTTCAGGCCATGTTTGTACAATGCTTACAGGTGAATAATAAGCACAAACTTAATATTTGTATGTGTACTAATTTCTATTCAGGCTTCTAATATGCCGATCGTAAAAATGTTGACTAACCGATGGATCTGTTTAGTTAATCGATAGTCCGTTCGCCTCAATTTTTGTTTGCGTAAACTCTAAGGGAACGGAATGATCGTTCGCCTGAATTGTGGTGCAAGGATTAGAAAAGAAACGAATCGAGCCGAATAGCAACCTAAAATTCGAATTGAAGCGAATCTTGAAGCTTCACGGGCCCCTGTCATGGTCCCCGTTATTTTATTTATTTATTTATTTATTTATTTATTTATTTATTTATTTATTTATTTATTTATTTATTTATTTATTTATTTATTTATTATTGGTTCACATATTTCTGCACAATGGCTAATCATACCCACGACAGTTTTACGGGTGGAGGAAGCCGGAGTACCCGGAGAGAACCACCGAGCAACGGCGAGCAACTATCAGCTCACCAACATATTAACTCCAAACAAGCAGGGTTAGCATTGGTTGAAGACAGGTGCACCATCAACGTGCACTACGTCTTAGTACACAGCGTCACCGTGCCCCCACATGGG
The DNA here is from genome assembly GCA_031216915.1 of Pictodentalium vernedei. NCBI lineage: Eukaryota > Metazoa > Mollusca > Scaphopoda > Dentaliida > Dentaliidae > Pictodentalium > Pictodentalium vernedei. The sequence continues at coordinate 370,030,527 of CM062290.1, read as the reverse complement.
CAATGGGGGTGAAGTGTCACAACGCGGTTGCCGCAGGTGGGTCATGGTCCCCGAGTTTTATCACTATGGTAATGGAAAAGGCCTTAAAAATCTCAGAGCGTTGCCCCACCTGCTTCCACGTTAGAGGCCTTCGGCCCAGGCCGGCGTTGGCTATCGGGTCCTATTTTAAATGGAAGGCAGAATTCTTTTTACCACAGTAAATAAAGCACTGCTTCTCAGCCCTTTGTTCCCTCAGGGGAACGGAGGTGCACTTCATTTGACGGGATAGGTTGAAAAGGTCTACTCCCACTTGGGGCCACAACTCTGATGAGCAATAATTTAACTGGATCTGCTAGCCCACATAAAGATCTTGCTTACCGCCAAATATCATTTCCTTCGGTTTATTGCAATTACATAAATCTTCTGGAAAACTAGTATCTGAAAACAATCCAGAAAAAGGCGTTCTAACCTCACAATTATCACACATGTCTTTACACTGCATAACATTTAGTGAACTGCAAATGAATATATGTTCCAAACGCCTAAAATTGCAGTACATTCTGAGTCAACAACGAGATACCTCCTTGGCTAAAATGAGGGACTAATCGAAATAATCAGGCCAAGACGCGTAGCCTAGAAGCGGGAGGCTGGGGTGGGTACCACTCTAAATGTTTTGCTGCCCCCCCCCCCCCCCAAAAAAAAAACATTGGCCCAAAGGAACTTTCACGTAACATAAAGCCCTAAAATTGTCTTAAGTTTTGAGCTACATACGCTACAAATGTCTCAAATTCGCCCTTAGATCACCGAGTTCTGAAAAATATTTTCTCGTGTGGACAGGGGCAATCTTATCTAGGATCTCCGTCCGTTGCCCCCTCTTCCCACTTCCCTTCTGGAAAGTGAGAGGAATGGACTGTCCCTAAACCAGCTGTGTGTGCTTATTTTTCCTCCATAGTAGTCTACCATGGTACCAAAAGATATATGTTACGATGCCTCACATATGGAGCTAAATGTTACAACGTAACACTAGAAAAATCCGAGCCAAATTTGGTTCAATGTAAAACCAAAACCCATCGAAGAACGCAAACAAATGAACCTTCATGTGATCTAAAACCAAGCAATTTCATACAGAGTTGCCCATCTTGTTTATATGAAAGCTGCCGTTGCCGTACATCTTAGCGCATGTGTGAATGAACAACTGAAAACATGTTTCTGACGCTTCTTCATCGCCATTTTAAACTTCACCTTGGCGCGGCTTTATATTCTGCAATTTATACCATGTCCACGGAGCGCGGTGGCTCAGTGATAGACTGTTGGGCTTCAATGCTAGAGGTCCCGCGTTCGATCCCCTTCCGGGACGACCCGCCTTGTGTCCTCTGGCAAGGTATTTTATCCAGACTGCCTACATGGGGGCACGATGACACCGTGTACTAAGGCGTACTGCACATCGATGGTGCACATGTCTTCAACCAATGCTAAACCTGCTTGTGTAGAGTTAGTATGTTGAGGAGGTGACAGTTGCTCGTCGATGCTCGGTGGTTCTTTCTGGGTACTCCGGCTTCCTTCACCCGTAAAACTGCCACGGTCACGATTAGCTATTGTGCATAAGTATGTGATCTTAAACACCAATAAATCAATACCATGCCCAGATGCCTTGACAGTTCAGTTAATGTGAAAGATTGGTGCCACTAAATAGAGGATATCTACGCTGTTTTAGGTAATATCGGGAATTGTTTCATTCGTGTGGAACTGAAAGTATTATTGTTCACTCGCGCTGCGCGAGTGAAAAATAATACTTTCAGGTCCACACGAGATAATTCACTAAAAACAGCGTAGATTTTCTTTTATTATATGCTACGTGACATGTTACTGCGCAATATTCAGCCCAATTCGACTGCAAACAGTTTCAAGAAATAACAAAAAGCTGCTGGTCGTTCCTTCAAGGCGACGTTCAAGGCGACGTCATGTGCCGAAGCGTAACGTCATTTAGGAAGCTACTGGAAAAAATCATCGTGTGGACCTGAAAATATTAAAATAAAACTTTCAGGTCCACACTCATGAGATAATTCACGATATTCTCTAAAAATAATATGCTACGACTCCAACGAGACATTTTATTGTCCAGTATTCAGACCAATTCGACCCAAGATGCGTACGTTTCAAAATAATAACGAAGCTCTGATGATCGTTCCTTCAAGGCGACGTGATGCGGCGTAGCGTGACGTCATTTAGGAAGCTACTGAGGGATATTCCTCGGTATCCATCGAGTCGAAGGATATCGAGAAATACCATCTAGATAATTTGCAATAATTCACAGGCTAGTATATAATAAATATGAGTATGCTTGGTTCCATGTAATCAAATTTGTTTGTCCCCGCCCAGAAAAATGGGAAAAAAATAATTGGCCCAATGGAACTTTCACATAGCTACAGTGCATTAAAATGGTCTCCAATGCAGGGCGACACACGCTACAAATATATCATTCAATCTTAGAACACAGAATACTGCAACGTTTCCACTTATGTGGGGGAGGGTGGCTAGTCTTAACTAGAATCTTCGGTCTTTACCTACTCTACTGGTAACTACCGGGATGGCCCTAGTTAGAACTAGGGAAAGCCCAATACCACCACCCCAAGGACGTCCTTTCAAAAATCACGTTTGGCTCCCCTCAAAACTGGCTAACTTATTATAGAGTTCTGGCTACTGGCCTGGTCAGACCCTATTTTTTTCCATACTTCAAATCTTCTTTATTCTTTGCCAGAAAAGATAGTGCAACGGGGGAAATGAATAATTATGTATATGAAACAGTCCCTAAACCAGTTGTTATCTTTTCCCCCACCACGATACCGAAGGACATTCAAATATGTGTGTGAGAAATCCACGCCACATTTGGTTCCAAGTAGATCCAAAACCCATCGAAGAACTCAAACAAATGAATCTTAATGTGATCTAAAACCAAGCAACTTCATATAGAGTTGCCCGTCTTGTTTACAGAAGCGGCGGAGCCGTGGGCAGATGGGGCACGTGCTCCCTCCCCCTCCCCCTCCCACTGTTTTCACTACTTATAGGTACCCGGACGGCATATTCCGACATAACACACACAACCCCTACGGTCACCACTACCCATCACCTATACATATATGACCACATCGATTTTCAAGATTTTATTGGTTAAAAATAGAAAGCTCCAAATGGAACGTAATATCTCAAAGGACGGTTTCAAAGTTATGATTAGCCCTTTGAACCCGAGGATCCGCTTTTCCGGCCCATGGACATGATACTTTCTAAATTCATTAAGTATGATAGCTGGTAAGTGATTGTGTATGGAAGACCAATCAATATTTTCAACATGCAGCCCTAAGGCTGAACGTTGAAAATATTAATTGGCCTGCCCTCAAATAATGAATATGGCCACTTCCAATGCTGCCATTGAATTGATATGGAAGATACCACCAAGGTCCAAAGGGTTAAGTAAAAACAAAACAAAGTAAATGTGCTGAGGTTAGTGCCTTAAATAATGTGGGTTCAAGAGTGAGGGGTAGCGTGTATAAATTCATATATTTTACATGAATACACCACCATTGACCCCCCTCCCCTCCCCCCCCCGAAAGATTATTTTCAACCTACACTGCGGTACCCAGAAGGGTGTGAGCCCCTACTTTTTTGGAGCTTCTGCTTGTTTATGTCGTACAGAGGTTTAGTCAGCAAACTGCTCAGTATGAATGCAAGAGTAGTAGTAGAACTCAAGGATTTTGGCGCTGAGTGAGGAGTTGGAGGACTACTGTGTTGACCTTTATCGACCATTGGGGCACGTTTGGGGCAACGTGAGCATGTACGGGCGCGACGGGTTGCATCTTAGCAGGATGGGGACACGCGTATTGAGGGATAAATTTCTACGGGTCGCGAAGCCTTTTTGGAGAGGAGCGGGATGGGAGACCGGAGGCAAGTATAGCAAGAGTGGGAACAGGTGGGGGTGAACAAAAGCGAGGAGGACAGAATAAGTTTACCAAGGCGGAACCCAATGAATCTCGGTACCATGAAAGTGGGTTATAGCAACATCCAGGGTTTCCCCCAGAAAGTAAGTGAAATTGTTACATTGATCGAGGCAGAGGTCTTCGATGTCATGGGCTTAAGCGAGATGTGGTTAAGACACGAGGAACGGGTAGACCAATTAAGGGGGCGTGTGGATAGGTGTAGGGCGAACGGAATGCCACAAAGTGTGGGGAGGGCATATATATACATTAAAGAAGATTTAAAACCGTCGATGATCACAGACCTGGAAGATGTCAGCACCTCGGCTGAGGTACAGAAATTAATTGGATGGGTAAAGATCAATCTAAGAAACACAAATATTGCTCTTTGGGATTGTGTACTGTGCGATGGAGGGAAGAAAACCCGAGGGGAATGACTCGATATACTCAACACAAAGGTCCAATATCACAGAACTAGAAAACAGGGGGCTCGGTATAATTTTGATGGGTGACTTTAATGGACATATAGGTGATAAGAACGAAGGCATAGAGGGCGGGGATAAGAAAGTCAACAGAAATGGGAGGAAACTCTGACTGAAGATTCTGAACAGGGACGCGAGGTGTAAGGGGAAATAGACCTGGAAGAGGAACGACAGAAAATCAATAATTGACTATATTCTCATCGATATTAATTTATGGAGGGAGGTGATAGGGGTAGAAGTGGATGAAGAGGGTTACCTATAAATGTACTATGAGTGGAAACAACCAGTGTCCAGAAAATGGCCGACGCCATAGTTGCGAGCCAAGTGGAGGCAGGAAAAGAAAATGTAGGAAAGATTAGGGTGCCAACACGGGAACTTGGGTACAGAGTGAACGAAGAACTGAAAAGGGCCATAAAGGGTAGAAAACCTAAATGTGATGCATACAGGAGAAGTAGAAAACTCAAGGGGCGGAAAGCAACGCGGCCATGGTAGCAAAGGAAAAATTCCAACAAGCACGAAATAAGGTAAATAAGATTAAAGACGATAATCGGAGAGTGCGAAAAAGCAGTCTTATTTGGACGATAAGAACGACAGGGGGTCGCGTTCGAATGTATTTTGGAAATTGGTGAACGTAACAAAGGAAGTAACCCACCGTGTATTAAAGTAGATGGCGGAAATACAGACGATCATGATCAAACTGCATCAGAACTAGTCAAGCACTGGAAAAAGGTAAATGATAAGCGATGGGACATGGGAAACCCACCGGAGTGTCCGATCCAGTGAGAGGAAAATCTATCGAATTTCGTGTGCAGCGAAATTAAAACCGAGAGGTGCGAAAGGTGATCTCAAAACTAAGGAACGGTAAAGCGGGAGGGGTGGATGAAATTCCTAACGAGTTTATCAAAAAAGGGGTGGAAGAAAGCCTAACTGCCCTATTCAATTTAGCCATAGAAAAACAAGAGATCCCAAAAGAATGGAGAGAAAGCAAAGTGACTTTTATTCACAAAAAGGGGGAAAAGACGTTTTCGATAATTATTGAGGGATCGCTGTCAGTAGCAACATTGGAAACGTTTTTTGTAAAGTCCTGTATGGGAGATTAGATGAGGCGATTGAGTAGAAGGGTTTTTTGGGAGAGATTCAGAATGGCTCCAAGAACGGAAGGAGAGTCACTGCCACATCCATCCACCAGCCACTGCCGAAGACCGAAGTTCGTAAATCACTCGAGAAATCAGACCCAATTTTCTGCACATTTACCTTCCAGTAAAAAAATCTGCTGAGTGTCATGTACTCAGCTTTTGAGTAGTCAAAGAATATATATCGATACAAAAAGTACATCGCTGGCAATGTATGGGAACAGTTCGTTATAAAGTAATCCTCGATTGTTTCACGTTATGTTCGTTGACTTCGCAGATAACACGGCCATGTGTTATTGTACTTTTAACTGTGCGAGACGCTGATGGTGTCACGTGGTCTTATTACCAAATATGGGATGTGCACACATTAGTTCATTGGAAAAGTTTAAGGGGTGGATCGCACATTCATGTAAATTGATTATTGTTAACTCTTCTCAGCCGTGTGCGGATAAAGTTAAAGCTATTTTGTGGCTACTTTAGTTGTTTAGCCTAATCATGTAATTCAGGCAGGATTCATTCGGGTTTATACTTCACACTTTGCATCCGATTATTACGCAAAATACCGTCTGATTTGCTATCAACAGTTCAACTTAAATTAAACGTTTTTACCCTTTCTTATTTATTTATTTATTTATTGATGTTTAAGGTCACATATTTATGCACAATGGCTAATCATGACCGTGACAGTTTTACGGGTGGAGGAAGCCGGAGTACCCGGAGAGAACCACCGAGCAACGACGAGCAGCTGCCAGCTCCCCAACATCGTAACTCGCGTTAGATTGGTTGGAGACATGCGCACCATCGACGTGCAGTACGCCTTAGTACACGGCGTCATCGTGCCCCCACGCGGGCAATGGAGATGAAGTGTCTTGCCCAAGGACACAACGCGGTTGCCGCAGGTGGGATTCGAACCGAGGACCTCTCGGTTTGCAGCCTGCACCTCTACCTACTGAGCCACCACGCTCCACCCTTTCTTATCTAAGTGTTTCGTAATAGAGTGAAACATGTATCGTTTTTCATACTCGTCCCAAAAATGGTTAAATTTATACTAGTATGGCAGTATTTATTTGGTTATTGTTCTTCAAAGCAAAAATTGATCGGGATACTGACAGAAGTAGTTCTTTCTGTCAGCATTACTGAACAAAATTCAGGAATCCTGAACGCCTGTACACAGCATCATTGGTCAACTAACGTCACGTTTTTCGTTACGGAAAGGTATAAAATGCTGCGTTGCGGTTTTTCGCGCTCTCGCTGATCTTTGACAAACGTTCATGAAAGTTAACAAATAAAAATTACCAATACTAAAAGCAAATAAATCAGTGAATCAGGTGAGACCCAAATGGCCCTTATAGTGTGTTAGAATGGCCAAATTTGCATTCCCTAGCCCCAGTAGACTCTGAATTGGAATGGGGCCTACTGTAGGCCTCTTGTAATTAGCAAACGTAACCTGGGAAAAGTAAATAAAGTAAATGGGAAGCAGGATATAATTATAGACTAGATAGTACATGCCTATACAGTATGTTGAATGGGTCAAGTCCACTGGAAGTCACCTAGTGGAGTTTCTAGGATATGGAATAGAAGTTAACACTTTGTATATAATGCATATAAGTCAATATGAAATAGGTGCTACCTAAAGTGCAAACGTAGTTATTTTGTAAATTTGAATAAAAAATATACAGAAGATGTCATTGGGTCTGTGTAATTCCGTACCCATTACAAAAACCATGTCCATGGCAATATAATTTGAAAAAATAGGTTATAAATTTAAAATTTATAAGCGAAACGGATCACAACATAGCATTAAGTAATGAATCCACAACATTTAGAATTACTTATTTATTTACCCATACAGCAGGAGGTTTTCGACCCTCATTACCCGGACCTTTGCCGGTGCAGCTAGTGTTCAATTCCCATAGGAACCGGAGCCATTGCCGGTGCAACTTTTGCCGGTGCAAAACGTTGGTCCGATCCAGCTAGATGCGGCAAGCAGTGTACGTACAGCATATATAGTATGCTATGGTATGTATAGTGATATATGTACACTTAGGGCTATGGGTATATAATGGGTATCTGATGGAAAACTGATGGTAAAGGTGAGACTTTTCTTGAAATTTTTTTTTCCGCGAAACGGTTGACGTTGTTATTGACGTCGTGACGTCATGATGCGCACGCGACGTCATAGAGATGTTGGCCACTGCTGTTGTCCACTGGACAATCTGACATAACGTTGTTCGGGTTAGGGGTATCGGACTTCTCGTATGGGCGGGGGGAGGGGGTATCTGGTAGTGGTGTTATATGTCCATATTGGTATACTATTAGCCCTTGGGTCTTCATATTATCCTATGTCTAGTATAGCTAGGCCAAGCAGTTTTGTGGGGATGGGGATAATGCATGGTCGCCCAGTGTGGTATTGCGAGGTAGTCCTTGGTGGTTTAGATTGGCAGTATAGGATGAATGGTCTGTGGGCTTATCAGTCCCTTAGTACTATTTACCTACCGAATCCTTTGTATTATCTTATGGCTGGTATTGGTAGTTCATAAAGTTAGGTCAGGTAGTATTATAATCGTTTGTTCAAAAGTGGGGCATAGGATGCATTGTATATACCGCTGTGGGTCCCCTGTTAGTCCTCGGTATTATTAACCAACCGATTGCTTTGTATTATTCTATGACTGGTATAGGTAGTACGTTATGGCAGGTCATGTGGTATTGTGGAGTGGGATGGGGGTAATTCCTGGCAGTATAGTATGGACGATATGTACCTCTGTGGGCCCCCGAAAACCATTGGTACTACTAATCGGTCTAATGCTTTATATGACTGATCTGGGTAGTATGTAAGATCAGACGTTATTGTGTGTGTGTGGGGGTTGGGGTGTGTGTGTGTGGGGGGGGGGGTAATGCATGGTAGTATACGATGTATGCTTTGTACCCCTACATGTCCCATGTTAGCCCTTAGTTCTGTTAATCCACCTAATGCTTCATGTTATATTATGACTGGTATAGGGAGTATGCAATGCTAGGCATAGGGGTATTGTAGGAAGGGGTAATGCCTGGTAGTTTAGAACAGTAGTATAGTATGTGCGGTATATACCTGTATAGCCCCCATCCCCCCCCCCCCCCCCCTGTTAGTGCTTGGTACTATTAACCAACCGATTGCTTTGTTTTATTATATGGCTGGTATATGCAGTACGTTATGGTTGGTCTCGTGATATTGTGGTGTTGGGGGTAGTTGATGGTAGTTAAGAACGGTTGTATAGCATAGGTTGTTGTACATACCCCTGTAGGTCTCTTGTTGTCCATTGGTACTACTGATCCACCAAGTGCTTCATATTATCAAGCGGAATTCTGGGGTGGGGTTAATGCATGGTAATACAGAACGGCAGCATAGTATGGTTGGTATATTTCCCCGTAGGTCCCATCTTAACCGTTAATAGTATTAACCTACCAAATGCTTTGTATCATCCTGTTACTGGTAAGGTAGTACGTAATGCCAGTAGTTCCTACCCTATTCCGAGTACTCATGTTGTTTCATTTATTTAGATCACCCAATCAGTTCACAAACTAACCAAACAGATGGCTTCGTCCCCGTAATCTATGTGCAGAGTTATCTCCCCTTTATTACAACGAAGTCCTATCCGATTCTCATCACCTCTATATCCATTGGCCACTTCCCATGGAATCCCTTTTTGTGAAACGCCTGTGGCCATGGAATCCCTTTTTTCTGAAATGAGGCTAAGAGTCGTATGTCGAGTCACTCGAACGAGCAATTGTTTTATAGCGCATTTGCCCGATGGGATTCAAGTCGTTCGAGCAGTATGTGCGAGTCACTCGAGTTAAAACGGAATCCCACTTATAGAATCCCTTTTTGGAATCCTTATAGAATCCCTTTTAAGGATATGTCTGTGGCTACAGAATCCCTTTTTCTGAAATGAGGCTAAGAGTCGTATGTCGAGTCACTCGAACGAGCAATTACTCTAAAGCTCATTTGCTCGATGGGCTTCGAGTCGTTCGAGCAATATGTCGAGTCACTGTCCTGACATTAAATCAGATCTTATGCAGGAATGATCACTTTTCGATGTTTCATCATTTTGTAACAACGAATGAAGTAATTAACTCAGGATAACGATATTACATGGTGCGATTTTCTTGAAGTGCATTTCGATGATTTCTTCTTTTTTTTTTTTTTTTGTTTTGTTTTATTACGATTAGTAAACGTACCATAGAAACCTCGTATAGATTGACACCATGCAAACTTATGAAGCTCAATATTGTGTACACTGTAGTTGTAAATATTAACAATAGGGAGTATGCAATGGGTGGAAAGAGTGGTTAGGGCTGATCGCGATAATTTGTATTTTAAGCTCCGAAAACAATTAATCATCGAACTTACTTTGTTTACTATACTGTCGACTTGCATGTCCCAAGAACCCGAGCTTTGAAAAATAAGTCCTAGATGTTTATGATAGGTGACTTCTTCGGTAGTTTTATCCAGTAACGTACTGGGCAACTAAGCAACTGGGCAACTAAGTATTTCAGGACTGAAATTTGACTGCCATTTTTAGGACCAGTTCCCAATTTCTACAAGATCTGCGTTTAAACATATTTTATTTGTCAAAGTAAACAAAAAAGATTGGACAACAAGTGCTCAACACGTGCTCAACACTTAAAACACGTCCTCTCCTTTGTATACGATTAACAAGTAAATGCAGCATCTTTTCAATATGTACACATCATAATAATCAATACGCTATTCAAGATTGCAATGGTGTTAATATGGTAGATATTCAGCGAAAGAAAAGAGAAGGAAGAAAAGAGGCGGGACTCCAGCCAACTCACCAGGCCGCAGCGCTCCAGAAGAGCCTCATCATTGCAAGGTGCATGCAGTGTTTTATCATCACATATAAAGTAGGTAAGCTACGTCTAACGATATTTCGTCATCTGACAACCACAATGCTCTCTCTTCCACCGGAAGATAGAACCCCATGGTTCTCACGTGACAATAGTATATACGTGACATGACACTAATATATGTGATCAGCTCCAATGTGTGTAGCTATTTCATAAACACGGTACGGGTAAGTCAAGATCCTCCAATCGTAGTTAACACCTTACCCATCAAGAAATGCAGAGGAAAGTTGCAACTTTTCCTCTTGAATAACTATCCCTTTTCCATCCTCTGTACCAAACACACAGCTCATGATTCCTCATTGGGACGAGCTGAACGAGCTCGCTCCAATTAGGAGACGCAAGCTATATTTTGAGGTTAAAAAGGGAAGAAATTAGTGATTTTGTGAATAGCGCTGGCAGATTTAGACCACTACATCCGGCAAAGGGTTAATCATGCCAGTCAGTATAGACGACTTGCACACCACTCAATGGCTACCAGAGCATTTTTTTCCAATGATGCGGCACTGTCCACCATATTAGACCAGCACTACATTATTTTCCGGGGGCCTGGAAACATAGAACTAACTATTCTCAAAGGTATTGAATCGATTGGTTGCTTAGATATACTTTTGTATTACTCGAAATAGATGGTCATTTGCAGATGGTGACATGTTAGGGATACCGTACAGAATATCCGTAACAGAATTAATTGTGATGTTGGCCAGGTCCTGTTGTAGTATTAATCTTTCATTGGTATACCTTGGGCAGACACAAAAAGTAGTGTGATGCGTCTTCCAGTCCGTTGCCACATGAGCAGTTTGGTATGTCGTGAATATAATTTTGAAATTTGTCAAAATTTAAATCACTGCATGCATTACGTAGTCTGCAATGCAGTATGTTCATCTTTCTTGAACAGATTCCAAATTACGATGGTGGCCTACATACCTCGCTTTTGAAATACTTAGTAAATTCACTTAAAGTTTCCGGGTTCTTTATATCCATGGGAAATGAGTTCCACTCTGAGATAGAAGATGGGATGAAAGAATTTTTCAACAATTTAGATGCATCAGAGGAATTTTGAAATTCGAACGAGCACGTGTGTTATATGGCGAGTAGTCCTGGAATGACTGTGGCAATAGTTCAAGGGGGTATTTTGGGGTATCCCCGTGGATACTTTTGAAGAAGGTCACCATTTTGCAATTTTCGCCGTTGTTCTAGGTTTTCCCACCAGCAGAGTTCGAAAAATACTCTCGAAGACGGTACCAGTTATTATCCTCCCGGCTTCCGTGTGTATTTTATCTAGTCTAGAAAGTAAGTAATCGGGGCTCCGGTCCATACTACGTCTGCGTACTCTAATATTGGAAGAATAAAAGACTTGTACATTATTTCAAGAGTTTTTCTGCTCAGTGTAAATTTAAGTCTTCTCAACTGAGAAAGCCTAGAGTTAGCGTTCTTGCATATGTTGGAAATATGTGTATTCCAGTTCAAGTCATCTTGTAATGTTAATCCGAGGTGTGTATGTTCAGTTGTGAGATCCAGAAATGTCCCCCCAAATCTCACACCTGGACTCACGGCTACTACTTTCCTGGTAAATAGCATGACCTTGGTTTTTGATGGGTTAACATTTACGAGCCACTGTTGAGCCCATTCTAATACAACATTAAGTTCAAGATTAATATCTATACTGAACTGATCAAGATCAGAATTGTTTTTTGTTATACATGTGTCATCTGCGAATAGCCAACACGAACCTGCAGAGGACATATATTCAGAAATGTCATTGATGTATATCAAAAAGAGTAGCGGTCCCAGCACTGATCCACACTTAACGGGGAGATAGTCAGAATAAGCAGAATTTATTATCACTCGTTGTTGACGATTCTTCAGATAGCTTTCGAACCATTCCAGGATGGATCCTGTAATACCATATTGCCTCAATTTAAAAATAAGCCCCTTATGCCAGACCCTATCAATTGCTTTTGGTATGTCACAAAAACCTCTAGTGAGAAGAAACGGTTGTCATAGGCTAAACATAAGTTGTGGTAGATTTCTTGTAGCTGGAATACAGTACTGTGTTTCGGTAGGAAGCCAGATTGGTATTTAAAGAACAGATTATTTTTGTGAAAGTGGTCGAATACTTTCTTGAAAATAACCTTTTCCATGACTTTACTCACGCAGCTAAGAAGAGAAACGGGCCTATAGTTGTTAGGGTCGTGGGTGTTGCCTTTCTTGAAGATTGGTATAACTGTCGCCAGCTTCCAGTCTGATGGGTACGTGCGAGAAGTAAGTGACTGCTGGAATAATAATAGGAGTGGCTTGCATAAGGTTTGCCGTGTCTCCTTCAGCATTCGGTTACTGATGCCGTCATGGCCGACTGCTTTATTGATTTCTAGCGAGCTCAGTATCTCGTAGATGTCTCCTTCCGTAACATTATTATCTTTGTTCATAATTTCACTTGCCAAATACGGGCTTTCCCCTACCAAAGACAATGACCAATTTAAGTCGGTCTTTAGCAATAAGAAAAAAACCCTCGCGGAATTAAATCTGCACTGTCGCAGTCTTAATGCAAATTGGGACTCTCTGTATCGCTTCTCATGTGACATCCGCGGCTCCGATAACGTTTTTGACATAATTGGTTTAACGGAAATTTTCAAAATTGATAGGAATCCACACAATTTGACAGGTTACCATCCATTATATTTTTAGAAACGCCCTGACGGCGATCACGATCGGGGACCGGGTGGAGTAGGAATGTTTATTCAAGCTCACATTTCCTATAAACCTAGGCCAGACTTTACCATTTTTATTCCCCATGTGACTGAATCCCTATTTATCGAGGTGAACCCAGGTCAAAATAATCATTTCATTGTTGGGTGTATATATAGACCCAACACAGGCCCAACACAGCACCATTGGCAGATATTCACACATTTACTGATACAGTAACCAAAGTACTGGAAATAATGAATTCAGAACAAAAAGAAATGTAACTTGATGGAAGACTTCAACATTTATTTTTGAAACTATGGGAAGCATCTGAAGACGAATGTATTTGTTGACAACTTATTTGGTGAAGGATTCATGCTTGTCATAATCAAACCTACACGTGTAACAGAGTATTCGGCTACCCTTATTGATCATATTATAACCAATCGAATTGAAAAGAATTATCACTCCGGTATCATAATTACTAATATATCTGACCATTTTGCCACATTTTACTTTCTTGAAGAGGCCCTTCAGCATTCTCCTCGAACTAAACAACAGAAGATAAAATATGTTTCAAGAGAGAAAACATTTCTACATTCAAAGGTATACTGCAACAAAGTGATTTTAGTAGTGTTGTAAATTGTAACTGTCCCAACACTGCGTACGACAAGTTCTTGAATATCTATCTGAATGCGTTAGTAGGTATAAATTGCCGTTTCATGACCACTTGTACATGTACGTGTACACGATACGCACACGATGCGTTCACCAACGTGGAATTCAGTGTTAAATCACACGCTTGTTCACAAAAACTGTACATGGTCTTGAATCGGCTCATGTACAGTCAGTGACTCCTAGATCGCGCTTTTAGCGTTCAAACACTCGTGGTGAACGCATCGTGTGCGTGTGTTGTACATCTTCAGTTGTATCGTGTACATGATTTTTGGTCTACGTTCGCATCGCAGATCAGACCCATCGATCCATCGTCGGCGAACGCGATCGAAAGCAAAAGATTCTGGGTGATCATCAAAAAACAACAATTGCGCTTCAAGACCAGCGGTCCAGAATCGGCAATTGCGTTGGTACAGATGGTCCAGAAACTCTCCCTCGTTTTTGAGGCGGTCACGTTTTTGATTGATATAAATATAGGGGAGAAAAAAAAATATAAATAAATAGTTATTTAGAAAAATAAATATATCAAATCGAATAGATAATAAAAAAAAAATACGTAAATCATGAGCGATTCTCAGACTATTAGAGCGAGGTTTCTTTTAAACATGCTGATGGGAGCATACGCAATCTGCGTGAACGAACAACTACGTCCCATCTTGTTAGAACGATGCGTTGGATGTCGGGATCATCTAGACTTCGATCACGAGGATCATTCGTGTCTGACGATGGAAAGGGAATATATGGTCGTCATGTATTTCGAACCGGCGTTCGAACGCGTTAAATTCGACGATGTCATCACGTTTTGGAAGAGATTAGTCTACTGAAAGAATCGAGACAGGCCCACAGATTCGGAAGAACTGAAATTGGCGCATAGAAGTTTGACTTTAGAAGACAAGGGATGCATCAAGAAATTATTGCTGAACGAAGCATACGTCTAAGTTTTGTTTTTCGTTGATATAAAAAATAAGGGAGAGTAGAAAATAAAAAAAAAAATAAATACACACATAAATTTTTTATCTAATATTAGAAAGAAAAAACACCCAAAAAAAAATGAGAACCAGAAATAAATTGTATTTGACGTTAGTGGACGACGAGGACGAGAAGCCGAACGGTATTTTGCCGACGGCGCTGTCGCTAGAAGAAAGAGAAAGAGGAGAGAGGTATCGCATCGATCAAATCAGTAGAATCCAATCGTATCTGACTCGAGAGAGAGATTCTCGTCGTTCCCTCAAGAAGAAGTATTCGCGTTTCGTGAAATTTGTCAACGGGATCGACACGACACTCATCACGATTTCCATGGGTTTACACGCGGCCGGCATCGGATTGTTGTCGACCGCAGTCGGCATTCCGATCGTGCTGACTGTGGAAGGAGTGGCTCTCGCCGCCGGATTGTTCAGCATGCTCGGAAACTTTTTGAGTAGGAAATTATATCTGAAGGCGAGGAAACACGACAAGATTCGTGTCTTGGCTGACTCCAAGATCGATACGATATCCGAAATGATCTCTATGGCATTGAAAGACGGTAGGATATCGGACGGAGAATACTCGCGATATTGAGCGAGAAAACGAAATACGATGCCATGAAAGAAGCCATGAGAATTAAGACTCGTCAGATCATCAAGGAAGAGTTGAAGGATTCTCTCGTGGAAAAGGGTAGGAAAGAGGCCAGGGAGGAATTCAATAAGATGATAGAACTCAAGGGCAGCGATTGAAAAAAAAAATATATATATATAATAAGAACCGAATTTTAAAAAAAAAAAATATTAAATTCATATATAAAATAAAAAAAAAACGAAATTAATTTAAATTAACTCTTCAAAAAAAAATGTATTGCGTAAAGTGTAAGAGAGTTACCGAGACGAGTAATTCTAGAGAAGTGCAAACTAAAAACGACAGACGGATGCTTCGCGGAATTTGCGACGTGTGTGGTTCTATCAAGAGTAGATTCGTCAAACAAAAGAACACGAGCAAAGGCAAAGGCATCGTGAATAAAATGATCAACAATCTACCTTTCGAAATGCATCTGCCTGGTCACAGTTCCACGGGACCAGGAACGAAATTGAACAAGAGACTCAATGCCGATCTGACTCCCAAATCTTGGAGCAAACCCGTGAATAGGGTGGATGTGGCCACGTATGATCACGATCTGTGCTATGCCGGACATCCCGACACCAAGACTCGCAACGACGTCTGCGACAAAAACATGTTGGGGAGATTGAGAGGCATATTGAATCCGACCAGGAGAGAGAAGATGGAACGTTCGCTGGTCGGCAATCTGATCGGTGCGAAACGTCGATTCGGATGGGGCGTTCAAAAAAAAAAAAAAGCGCATCTGAAAAAGAGAAGAAGAAGAAACGATTATTGACAAGCGAATTGGCCGAGGAGTTACACAAACCCATAGTGTGTAAATTTCGAAAGAGAAGGGTGTTCGTGAAGGGTCTGGACGACATTTGGTCCGCCGAATTGGTCGACATGAGATCGTTTTCGAGGTGGAACGAGGGCGTCAAATATCTGTTGACGGTCATCGACGTGTTTTCCAAATACGGTTGGATCAGAGCTTTGAAGAATAAATCGGGACCTTGCGTCGCCGAGGCTCTGAAGAGCGTGTTCGACTCGTCCTCTAGAAAACCGAGTAAATTGTGGGTGGACAAGGGAAAGGAATTCTACAACAAGGACGTTCGTCGATTGGTAGACCTCTACTCGATCGAAAACGAAGAGAAAGCCAGCGTGGTGGAACATTGGAATCGAACGATGAAGGAGAAGATGCACAGATACTTCACGGCGAATTCGACCAAGAAATACATATACGCTCTGAACGGTCTGGTGAAAGATTACAACGACACGCGACACAGATCGGTCAAGATGACTCCCGTGGAAGCTAGCGATCCTCAAAACGAAAAACGGGTCTACGGGAATCTATATCCCGAGAGATCTAAGATCAGGAAGAAGAAGTCTAGAACGCCGAAATTAGCGGTCGGCGATCGAGTGAGAATCTACGCTTATAAGAAGCACTTCAAAAAGGGTTATACTCCTCGATGGACCTCAGAAATCTTCGTGATCATCAAAATATTTCACACCAATCCGGTGACTTACGAAATCGAAGCTTTGGATGGAGAAGAGATCATCGGAAAGTTTTACGAACAACAATTACAGAAGACGAATTTTTGATGAAGAACGCAAAAATTTTTTTTTTTATTTACTCTCTTTGACATTTTCTTGTTTACACACATATATATAAGAGAGAAAAAAAAATAAGTAATAATAAAAAATAATTAAAAACTATTTTTTTTTAGATAAAGAAAAGCAAGTGAATTAATAAACAAAAAAAAAACTAAAAATCCTTTAAAATGACAAATATACTAGATATAGCACAAAGCATAGTGAAAGATGTAAGTATTCAAGAATATGAGGTTCACGAATATGAACCGGTAACCGGAACGAGTTTGAACAATGCGGGAGAGATAAGAATCAACGTCGAAACTCAAGATCTATTCGTACATCCTAGCGAGAGTTACATAGTAGTGCAGGGACGTCTCACCAAGGAAGATGGGAGCGACTACGCCGACGATGACACGGTCACTCTAGCCAATAATGGCATCATGCATCTATTCAGTAACATAAAATACATGCTATCCGGACAAGAGATAGAATCTGTTTTTCATCCCGGTCAGGCCACCACGATGTAGGGACTCTTGACGTATCCTGACGATTTTTCAAAATCCAGAGGACTTAATCAGTTGTGGGTGAAAGACACCGTCGGCCCTGCTAGCGCCGGCGCCGCCACGATATTCGACTACGTCGTCATGACGTCCAGACCTAAAGGAACGTTTTCGTTCAGGATACCTTTGAAACACATCTTCGGATTCGCAGACGATTACAACAAGATCATGTACGGATTCAAACACAATCTGACATTGATTCAAAAAGGAAACGACGACGCAATAGTGAAACTCGCCGCGACCGATGTGGGTAAGATAACTCTACACAAGATATCGTGGTTCGTTCCACACATGGAGCCTACGATGGATGAGAAAATGCATCTCTACGAGATCATACAATCCAAGAGTAAATTACCCGTGGGATTTAGAATGAGACAGTGCGACACAGCTAGCATTCCTCCCTCCACGAATCACTTCGATTGGAGATTGACGGTGATATCTGCTTCCGAGAGACCGCGTTTCATCGTGATCGCGTTTCAGACCGATAGGGACGGGTCTCAGGAAAAGAATGCATCGCTGTTCGGTCACTGCCATTTGAGAAACATGCAAGTGTTTCTGAACGCCACGAGATAACCGGCAATCGATTACAATGCACCGTTCGACAAGAACGATTTCTGCAGGCTGTACGGCGACGCCGCCGATTTTAGAAAGAAGTATCACGGTCTAGACGAATTGATGAGCAATCCCAACATATCTCCCGGCGAATACAAGTCGATGTATCCCATGTTCGTGTTCGACATCAGTAAATAGAGTGAACGACTCAAGAGTAGCATGTTAGACATTCAGATCAAGATGCAATTTGATAGGAATGTGCCGAGAAAAACCGAAGTCTTCACCCTGGTCCTGTCGGACGGAGAATTACAATTCGAATCAGACGGAAATAAGATGTCGATCATTCGATGAGAGACGAGTGTGTGAAAAAAAATAATAAAAACAAAAAAAAAAAAATGGAAAGTAATGTGTGATTATTAAAAACAAAACAAACAAAAAAAACAAATAAAGTAATGTCATATAGAGAGATTGAACATCTCTCTATATCTCATTACTTTTTTTTTGTTGTTTTTAATAATCACACATTATTTTTTTTTTTTTTAATTCATTATTTTTCCACGCGTTCACTGTTTGTTCAAAGGATCCAGTTCGATCAGTAGACTCACCATGGAAGTGGCGGCTTCGGGATTATTGGTTTTCATGACGAAATTAATCCTGTCTCCGGCGTTCACTTTGAGAGGCGTGCCGAACGTGCTGACATTCGCGTGTTGATTCTCAGTCTTTTCAATGCTGTATCTCTTATCGCTCTCCACACCATTTACCATGAGATTGACGACCGCTCTGTTATTCAAATCCGAGGAAGCCAGACTCATTCGAAGGATTTCACCTCCCAGCAGCATGGGATATCCCACCTGACCGTGTTTCGATCCGTTACCTCCATTTCTGAAAGACCACTCGGCTTTTCCCTCCTCTAAGGCGTCGGACTCTTCGGCCCACACGGTGATCAATTGTCTGGCATATTTGACTTTCTCCACCACCGAAATCAGGGTGCAGGCGTCCGTCATGTGCACGGGTTCTGGTAGATTCGTGAGCGCGTGTCCGCCCATGTCTAGTTTACCTTCCATGATGTCACCCTTTCTCCAGACTGAGTTGTCGTCCACGTACTTCCTGCTTACCGCGCTGGAATCGAATTCGGGATTGTGACCGAGACCGAATAAATTCTCACCGTTCATGTTGATGCCACCCTCCATGGTTCCGCCGGATTGTTTGTTCAGGTAGAGATCGTCCACTTGCAATTCTATGTATTCTTGCGATCGTATCACGGCAGAATCTACGTAGCCCTTGTTGACCGCGGTTGAGTCCGCATCCGTGTCGTCGATCTTCGACAGATTCAATATCTTGTGGAATCCCACATTCAGATCCGATTTCATTTCACGTCTGTCAGACTTTCTCTGTTCCAGATCTACGTAGTGTTTGGTCGCCACGTCCTTGGGATTCGTGGGAGCGACCACGTTCATTATTTTGTAAGAATTGGCGTTAAATTCCGAGTGCATCGTTTTCTGAACATATCTATTTCTCAGGTGTTCACTGAATCTCGCGTGAGAGTCGTCCGCGTATCTCTTGGTGGCGGCATTGGTGGGATCTACGTGATTCACGACGATCACCAAATGTTTGGATTTCAGATCGAGATCGTCGGTCATGGTTTTATCCACATAATTATCCAGCAGGATTCGTTCGAAATCGGAGTTCCCCCTGTCGACGTATTTTTTAGTCACGGCATCTGCGAGATCTATCTGCTCGGGAAGATTGTAGAGCTTCTTATCGTTCATGTTCAGAGGTTCCTCTCGAGGTTCGTATCTCCGAACATAACACTCGTCCAAGTTGGCAACGTCGTAACCATCGAGCGTCTTCCTCTTCTTTCTCGGGTTGACTTTTTCGTCGTCACTTCTACCAAATTTATCGACTGTCATGTTGTTGTGGGATTTTTTTTTTGTTGTTGTTTAGAAAAAAAATGTGTTCAAAACGCAGTTTATTAAAAAAATGAACTATGTTATTTTATTTTTCGTTTTTTATTCGATTAAAATTTTTTTAAAATAATTTTTTATCTTTATATATATACTATAAAAAAAAAAATTTTCTCTCTAATGTAAGTCATTGAGAATGTCTTGAAATTCATCTCCTTCAGACCATCTCTTGAGAACGTAGAGACACAGGTGACCGCAAAACACTTGATCTGGCGATTGCACTTGATCCGTGTTGTAAAGAACCATCGATTTGTTGAAATAGTTCTTTATTTCTTTCGGTGGCGAGATTCCGTAGCTGTCCAAATAATAATTCTTCTTCTTCTTCCCGTTCTTGAACCACGTCACCCAGTGAGTGCCTTCACCCGATGAATCGTCTAGATTTAAAATTCCGCATTCCGATTGTCGAGGTCTTCTCTTCGGCAAGGCATCTCTGGAAAACACTCCTAGAAAATCTTCGATTTTCAAATCTTTTGCCGCATTCAACAGATCGATGTTGGATAGGGGTTCGTTGGGTAAGACGACACCTTCTACGGATATCTTTATTTTCTTATTCATAAATAAGTATATATTTTTTTTTTTTTTATTTTATTTTATTATAATTCACTAAAAAATGACGTTATTTTTTTTTGTTTTTTTCTCTTTCTTTTTAAACTAACTCTATCAACTTCCACAATCTTGAATCCGTCAAATTCCTTGACTTCTATAATCTTGGATTCATCTAATTCTTCTTTTAAACTAACTTTCTCGATGTCACTATCGATTTCCATAATTTTATGTTCATCTAATTCCTCTTGATTTTCTGGAATCCTATCATCCACAATCGTATCTGGAATCTTATCATCTACAGTCATATCTGGAATCCAATCATCCACATTCATATCATCTCTAATTAGATCCACAGTCCAATGTCCGAGTGCCAAAGTGCTTATTTTATCGTCTAATACGAATCTCTTATCGTCATCGGCCGTCAGCGAAATCTTGTTGACTATTTCGGTATACAGGTCATGACTTTCGCTTCGAATCGATTTCATAGTCTTACACACCAGATCACTTCCTAACAGACAATCTTTATACTCTTGGAAAGAGATGTTTTTCTTCACCACGCACGCTTTAACTTCTTTGCAATTCTTGATCTCTTCATCATCTTCTAGACGATAAGCATACAGTTTGGGTCTCAAGCCCACGAATTCGACGATCTGTTTACCGCCGCTCTCATCCTTAAATTTACCCAACACCTTCTTGTTGTCATTCGATTGAATGTTGGACGGGTGATCGACAGGATAATTGCTTGTGTCGAACCACTCGGCCACATCCGGAGATATGTCTCGGTAGACGTCTTTCATCTCTATCTCATACACTAAACTGTCCATGTCGGTGAACAGTAGTTTGGCTTTGTCGCCAAATTTTCGTTTGACGTAATCGTAGTGAAACTCGTACATCAATCGCTTGCTGACATCTAAGATGATCGGTCTGAGATAATACTGTTTGTCGAACTTCAGGTGCGTCTTTTGCATGTGAACGGACACTAGATTTTCGCCGAATATGGTTCGGTGTTTGTAATTGGGTTTCGCCACTAATTTTTTTGCTTTTTTCTCAGACGTGACGAGTCGAACGTCGGTTCTCTTCCTGATGTTTTTCATTGATTTGCCGTACACGCAGTTGTTCATGAGTTTGAAGAAATCTTTTTCGAAATCGTTCTCCGCTCGAGTTCTGAGATTCGTGTTGAGATCGATGTATTTTTTCATCCAAGGCTCTTCGTTGAATCGAATGATGCGATGTATGTCGACTAATTTCATCCCGTAATCGACATACTGTTTCAAATTCTCGCTGTAGACAACGTAGTTACGTTTGTTAAATAAATTGGGAATGAGTTTTTCCTTGTCTCCTTCATTCGGTTCCATTCGTTCGGGAGCCAGCGGATAATCATTGTGCGGATCGTGTAATTCTTCCGGATAGTACAAATCGACTTCTAAAATGCAAGGATAGTCTCTCCATTTTTGCATCTCTTCTGGTTCCTTCACCCATTCGAAATTTCCAATCGGTAAAGGATGACTCATAGCCCAACCGTACAGATTATTGGCGTCCTAATACTGTATGTATTTAGTCGACCGTTTTGAATCGAAACCTTCTTTCATGTAGGGATTGTTAGCCTCAGAATGTCTGTGAGAGATCATCGAGACGCCACCTCTTGCAGCCCTTTCGAACATGAGCAACATGTCCACGTCGGATAATAATTCCAATTGGACTTCGGTGGTCTTCAACAGAGCGTCCCACGCCAGACCGGGTGCAGTGAAATATCAAGCGGGATCCAGATCGTAATTTCGACGACAGACGTCTCGAAAATTTTCGAACACGTCTGCCAAGAGCAGAACGTCGGTCTTCAGATAGAGATCGTGATAATCTCTCATGGTTTTCATATCGAATGATTTCCACACGTTTTTGGCGTGTTCGTAATTCTCGTCGGAAATGTCAGATTCGTATAATTTCAAATAAAAATCATCTTTCGAAGCTAGTGCAGTGTCTTCGAATCTCTTTAGATCGTTCATGTAATCATAAGGATAGACTCCTTTCCTCAACATGACATCTACTCGTTCTCCGAAATGTTCGCTCGTGATTTTAAATTTATCCTTGCTCATGTTATCGACTAATTTTCCCAGAGCGGTCGACATGAATTTAAAAGTGTCGATGAAACGTATGCATCTATGAATGGATTTCGTTTTTTCTTTCAATGTATTTCCGTCGATTTCTCTTTCCCTCTCCATGAGCTTCCATTTTGTGAAGGAAATGTATCTTTCTTCACTGTTCGTGATGCAATTTAATTCTTCGTGGGAGGTGCTGAGATTTTTCATGAACAGATGACTGTCGTAACCCGAGAGATTGTGAAACATCACCGGATAGAAAGTGGCGTCTCGATATTTTAAATTACACTTGCTGTGAGCCGGACCGCGATACAGACCCATGTAATGATCGTGGTCTCTGACCTTCTTATTTTCCTCCAAATTCTCGTCAAACGATTGTCTGTATATGTGACATTCAGCGGCTCTGTTATTTTCGTCCTGCTGCTCTCGCGTGATGATCATTTTCGCCGGAGTTTTGAATTTGTCGTATAACATTTGAATTTTCGATTCTAACTTTTCCACGAACCTTTGAGCCACGTCGTCGTCTTCGCGCTGTTTCGTGTAGGTGAAGGGACCGATGTCGTGTTGCGAGTCAAAAGCGCATTTCACGTAAATGCAATAGCCTGAAGGTATGTGTTTTTGATATCTTTTGACGTAACTTTGAAGAGCGTTGGGTTGACAGGAACTCATTTTCGTGGTGAAACATTCGAAATCGGCGTACACGACGAATGGTACTTTTAACCTTCTGTTGTGATTTTCAAACTTCACGCTGGTGTTGGGTTTGGGCATTTCGACGGCGACACCTTGATTTTCGTTGCAATATTCCTGATGTTTCGCTAATGATTTTTCGCTCTTAAACATGTTCATGCAGTTGCAACATAAAGATATCTTATGTCCATGATTATTATTTTGTTTTGACAGTAATCGGGTCGGATGTTTAACCCAACAATAATGACGATTGTCACCATTCGAAATCGATAATAAAATAATCGTCTTTTCTCTTCTGCGATACGGAGTCCATCTGAGAGGATAGATCTTTTGATTTTCGTCATCGTATCCCAGGACGTTCAATGCTACGGTGGGATTTTGAACCTCGAAACGTTCGATGTGTTTTAACTTTGTTGGAAAAGTCACTCTGGTCCAATCGAGATTTTTAGAAGTTTCCTCGTAACGAGAAACTCTATCGGCGTTTATTTCGACAGGGTATAAAGCGGAGGTGACTGCCCATTTAAAACACTGATCATCTTTATTTCTCACGTTGACCATGGTGTGTTTCTTAATCAAGAAATACGGTAATTCCAAGTAGGAAGATCCTTTCAACGGTTCGTTTTTAGTCATGTGAATTTCGAGTTTCAACACCTCGCCGAACGTCCAATTACTACTTTCATTTTGATAATTCGTGAGAGACGTCAACATCTTGTCTTTCATCTTTTCGAAAACGTCTGATAGATCTGAACCTCGAAATACGGGTTTGACGTTAGATCTGAAATATGCATTTTTCACAATGCTCTCACCGGACTTCACGTCGATTTTATTCATTATGCAGTGGAGTATCATCTTAATTTTTAATCCCAAGTTTGTGTATTTGCGAAACAAATCCAATACTTTTTTCTTCACCCGTTCCATGAACAATTTCGGATCGACTTTCTTCGATGAGGGAAACCTGTCGAAAGTTTTAAAAATGTCTTCGATCGCACTCTCCCATTCTATGGGTTTCGATTGGAATAGTTCCGCAACGAGTCGTCTTACATATTCTTCTCCTTTCTCTTCGTTGATTGCTCATTGAATTTCGCTTGATATATCTCGTTTGTCTTGAATCTGAAGTGCATCACTCGTTTTCGTTTTAATTTTTCTTTTCTTTTCTTTGGAAACTTGATGTTTTTTGATGGCTTTTCGTTTAGTCGTCTTCTTATTTTTCACAACCGACGCATCTTTTGACGTTGTTGCTATCGACATTTCATTTGCCTTTCTAGTGTTTTGCAAATATTCTTGTATGACTTCAAATTTTTTTGGCTTTAGTTCTATGCTTTCTGAAATCTGAAATTTGTAATAGACTACAAATCTCGTTTAACTGAGGTACGGTTTTCTCATTTAAATTTACCATTGTTTTATCTGTTTGCTTCATTTGTAAGAATATTTTTTTTTTTTTGGAATTTTGTATTAAATAATTTGTTAAAAAAGTTTTGCTTTTTTTTTACTCTATGTATATAACAGAAAAAGAAAAGTTAAATTTTAAAATTCAATTTTTTTTAATACAAAATTTAAAATAAACATTATTTGTAAGAATTCATAAAAAAACCCAAATAATCGATCATGACAACAACAACACCTAAAAGATGCGGATTGAAATTGAAACGAGACGAAGGGTATGAGAATTCCAGTTTTAATATCTATACATTACAACCACACGATCCCATCAAATTGAATGAGGTCAAGATGGTGGACTTAGAGCGCTACTACCACAAATATCGAATGTGTTTGAAAGTGGATGAAGCCGTGCTCGATTTGTTTTACGAGTACCAAAGCGAACTGTTGATTAATATCATCGTCGCCGAAGATAGAGAATTCGACAGGGGTGATTTATTGTTGTCCTATGGAAGTTACATATATCCAATAATCTCACCCGAACTCGTGAGGAAATCGGGTGGTGAGAGCGCATTCGCCTATGAAAAAAAACTCAAAAGAGTAAAGATGAACATTCACACCATTGTGGAAAAATGACGAATGTCAACTTGCTAATAACGGACTTGGAAATATAAACAATAGAGAGATTGAAATTAAAAAAATTTAAACTTTTTATATATATATCTAAAGAAAAAAAAAAACTTTTACTAAAAAAAGTATCTTCGTGAATGAATTTGAATCTCACCACCTCGCCTCGAGTTGTTAAAGCTCTCTTAAGTTTCTTCTTCTGTCCTGCAGATATGTTCACGTTTTTAACCACGTATTGTGTCATAATTCTGTTTGTTTTTTTTAAATATATTTTAAAAATGACGAATGTCAACTTGCTAATAACGGACTTGGAAATATAAACAATAGAGAGATTGAAATTAAAAAAATTTAAACTTTTTATATATATATCTAAAGAAAAAAAAAAACTTTTACTAAAAAAAGTATCTTCGTGAATGAATTTGAATCTCACCACCTCGCCTCGAGTTGTTAAAGCTCTCTTAAGTTTCTTCTTCTGTCCTGCAGATATGTTCACGTTTTTAACCACGTATTGTGTCATAATTCTGTTTGTTTTTTTTAAATATATTTTACTTCAATTGTTTCTTGTTTAATAATTATATTAAAATAATTTTGTAAAAATTAATATTACCGTTTATTCTATTTTTGTTATCTATATATATATATATAATATTTTTTTTTTTTTTTGCCTTTATATTTCTCTTATGTGAAATCGTATCGTCACTCTCTCTCCGCGAAGATCTAACAGTTCACCATTTTGATCCGTCAACGTGGTTTTGAGACTATACAACGTGTCTAAAATCACTGGTAGATAAACTAAATTTCGAGGTCGCTCCACGATCTTATAACCCAGCGACACGTTTGAAAAGAAGGAATAGATCGTCGGCTGAGCGCTACCATTCACGTAGCTTCCAGCAATCACGTCCACGTTCACCAGAATGCTATTGACAGCGAGAATGTCGACCGTATTTTCAGATGCCGCATGGCCTCGATACATCTTTCGATCGAATCCCAACATCTTGCCTATAGAATCGTCCGTGTTGAAATCCACACGAAAATTATCTTCCAAATCCAACATCGTCTGTAATGTATTAGGATTGGGAGCGAGTCTGATCTTGTTGCTTCCCTTTCCATCCGTCTTCATTCGCGTCTGAATGTAATGGTTCAAATCGTCTATGTCGTAACTCCCTTTGGGAATTCGAATCTCCAACCAATCCACTCCGTCAGAATACTTGAATGAGTTATTCTTTTCGGTGACGTTGGGAAAGGAATAATAAGTCTCCAGATCACCAACGCCATCTCGTAACTTTTCTCTCTGTTCAATTCGATGGAAGGTTCGAATTTCGTAGCGAATCGAGTCGAATCGCCACTCACCACGATTTGAATGGATTGTTTCGCAGCCATATTCTCGGCTATCCATTCTAACAATTCTCCATGTTGGAACATTATATCTTAATTTTTTTTTTTTTTTTTATTCAAAACTAATTATTTGAAGATTTATTTATTTTTCTAATTTTTTTTATTTTTTCACGCTCTATCTTATTATTATCATCACCATCGGGAACATAAAACTTGTCGAATCCGCACCGATATTTTCCGCGATTAAATTCGCTTGTCAAATCGATCACGACGAAATTGTAAAGACCACCATCCCAAACCCTCTTGCAGAATCTCCTGAATTCGACAGCGCTCATGTCGTTTGCGACGTGATCGCCGTAGATGTGATTGAGATTCTTGAGATCTTGGCGAAAGAGATACAGAAAATTAGCGTTCTCCCTTATCGTCTGTCTGGGCAATCGAAAATAATTCTGCGACAGGTAGAAACAGTCCACGTTGCTGTGTCGACCCCTAACGTAATACGATTCGCATCGGTTCTGTCTCTCCAAAAGCAGATCGTCGAAAATCATGAGATTCTTATCTTCCGATTTCAGTTCCCTAGGATCCGGAACGTCGCTAGCGTTCTCGTAAAATCGACACTCAACTTTCGAAGATGCATTTCTCTTCATCAGCTTCGTCGCCGCGTCGTCCAAAATGGTCTCGAGCGGAGCTCCGCACTTGTCGAATTCCTCCCTGCTGTCAAAGATTCTGGCTATGACGTGCTTGGGCAATCTGCGATCCATGCACTCTCGAAGCAATCTGTATTCGGGTTGAAACAAGCTCTTGCCAAACACGAACAATCTGTCGTAATCCAACCAGTCGGGTCGGGACAACAGATTCATCAACAGATTGGTCTTTCCACAATTCGATTTTCCCACTATCAAACCTCTTATGCTCTTGGGAAAGTACTCGTTATTCGACCTCTTGGTCGCGGCGTCGTTCCAAGACGTATCTTTAATGTTCATCTTTTTTGTTTTATTTTTTTTTTCTTGTCTGTTATTTTAGATTCTTTTCAAACACAAATTTTTTTATGTTTTTTTTTTTTTTTTTCAAACTCTGTTTTTAATGTTGTTATTATTATTATTTTGTTTATATCGCACCGTCGCGAGATCTCTTCAATCCGGATCCACTCGTAATGTTGGCTAAATCTTGTATGGGCACCATGGCATCCTTAAAATCTATCCAACTTTTCGGCGTTCGCTCTAACGCAGCTCGCTTCACCAGCGGACAGATCAACTTGTCGATCAATGCGTCGGCTGCCCTCTTGCCAGCCACAGAAGCTATCCTACCACTAGCTTCGGAAGCGGCTTTCTTACCAGCATCCAAAGCTGTCTTCTTACCGACCTCAAACGCGGTCGATGCGAGTTTTCTACCCGCATTGCTCGTGAACGCTCGCATTATAGAATCGACGATGCCAGAACCGCCTTGAACGTAAGTCCTGACGTATCCCCTGATCTTTATCACCAACATATTTTATTTTTTATGATATATTTTGTGTTTTTTTTTTCACTGGTAAATCGTTTTGTCGTTTTTAAATACTTTTATTATTCTAGTGTAAGAATTTACTGTTTTATTTTTGTTTGTTTGTTTTGTTTGTTTGTTTGTTTCTCTCTCTCTACTTATTATTATATTCACATCAATCCTTCAATTCATTCATCAGCCTTTTATACTGATTTTTATTCAAAACCTTCTGTCTCAACAATTCGTCAGATATGGCAACTATCTGATTATCTAATCCCGTGTTACCAGCCCGTCTGCTCCCCATCAACAAACTCAATCTCTGAGACAGAGCGTCGGGATCGCTCGGAAGAAAAGTAGTGGTTTTCACCCCTTTGCCGGTCATCGATTCGATGAACTTCTTGTTCGCATTCCATATGGGCTTCACTATTTTCGTCCACTTGTAACCTCTGTTGGCTTTGGGTCTCGTCTCTCTGGCATCGTTATTTCTATTCATGGCGTGAGTTTAAACTAGAATGTCTCCGTAATTGTGGAAATCCTGTTCCGTGTAATCTCCGGGCTTATCGAAAAGGAGCAATCTCTGCAGACCATCGGTTACTTTATACTTATTCGAACCCACGATCAATTCATCATCGTCCATTTCCACTTCAGTGTCGCCCACGAATTTCCTACCGCTCGAATCCTCCCGAATTCCATACAACAGATCTCTCTTACCGCCACCATCATCATCGGATGATGCGATGCTATCAGTGGTGATAGTCGAAGCCGTATCATCGCTCTCACTCACATCGGTTTCGATTCTTGTGGGAACGTAATCCGGTGTAGATTGAACGGAATACTGATTTCCAAAACTAGAAGGCAACGAACCCATTCTCAAAGAACTCTCCTTTATGGGTCCCAATTCTTTGACTATCTCCTTCCTGCTTCGCTCTTCACCCTCTGTCACAGGTTTAAATATTTTTGTAGCTTCGCGTGTGAGTTCCATCTCACCGAGACGTCTGCTCCTATCAGCTGCCTGAATCGCCTTCTTAGCATGTAAATACCTGTCTAAAATTCGATCTCGGCTTCTTGGATCCATCTGGAAAAACGTCATCTTTCGTTTTAATTGTTTTTATTTATTTTTCAAAATTAAATGTATAATTATATTTTTTATATTTTATGTTTTAAGTATTAAAATCTCTTTCCGTCTTAATATAATATCTGAAAAAAAAATCACATCTCAAACTCGCTGTGTTAATTGAAGTTAAAAAAAAATACGTTTTAAACAGTACATGACAAACTGTTTTCTGATGTAACGCATTTTGACAGCGGTGTTTACATTTTGTCAAAAGATTTCATTCATTCACACATCAATTCATCGAGTGTCAAATTAAGAGAAAATCCTTTTTTGATGACTGTTAGACAGTTTTAACACACAATGGAAAACTGATTTTTAACAAATCTCTCTCTCCGATTGCTATCGTGAATATATTAAAAATTTTACCACTCGAAACCTAACTGAGCGGAAAATGCGTTTTAAACATTCTGATAAGTGTTTCTTGACTTTATTCAAGGAACGCTTAACAGTCAACCTCATTTCTCATAGTGGAGGAAATTCTCAAAAAAAGCTCAATTTTTATCCATCTCATCACCGGAAAACATCAATGTCTATAATACAGGCTATATATTCACAATCGACTCTGTTTGAACAAAACACCTCAATTACGATAACGTGTGTTAGTTGCTTACTTCAGGAAAGACGTGACTGAGTTTGCACATTTCCAAACACACAGACACTCTTCGTTCAGATCGAGTTTTTATTACGAGAATCGAGCGATTCGATCGCTCGATCAGCTGAGTGGTTTTGTTTGAGAATTTTCTCATAGTGGTGGAATTCACCAAAAAACCCCAAAACTCAATTTTTATCCATCCCATCACCGGAAAACATCAATGTCTATAATAAAGGCTATATATTCATAATCGACTCTGTTTGAACAAAACACCTCAATTACGATAACGTGTGTTAGTTGCTTACTTCAGGAAAGACGTGACTGGGTTTGCAAATTTCCAAACACACAGCCACTCTTCGTTCAGATCGAGTTTTTATTACGAGATTCGATCGCTCGATCAGCTGAGTGGGTTTTTTTTGAGAATTTTCTCATAGTGGAGGAATTCTCCAAACAAAAACCCAAAACTCAATTTTTATCCATCCCATCACCAGAAAACATCAATGTCTATAATACAGGCTATATATTCACAATCGACTCTGTTTGAACAAAACACCTCAATTACGATAACGTGTGTTAGTTGCTTACTTCGGGAAAGACGTGACTGGGTTTGCAAATTTCCAAACACACAGACACTCTTCGTTCAGATTGAGTTTTTATTACGAGATTCGATCGCTCGATCAGCTGAGAGGTTTTTTTTTGAGAATTTTCTCATAGTGGAGGAATTCTCCAAAAAACCCCAAAACTCAATTTTTATCCATCCCATCACCGGAAAACATCAATGTCTATAATACAGGCTATATATTCACAATCGACTCTGTTTGAACAAAACACCTCAATTACGGTAACGTGTGTTAGTTGCTTACTTCAGGAAAGACGTGACTGGGTTTGCAAATTTCCAAACACACAGACACTCTTTGTTCAGATCGAGTTTTTATTACGAGATTCGATCGCTCGATCAGCTGAGTGGTTTTTTTTTTTTGAGAATTTTCTCATAGTGGAGGAATTCTCCAAAAAACCCCAAAACTCAATTTTTATCCATCCCATCACCAGAAAACATCAATGTCTATAATACAGGCTATATATTCACAATCGACACTGTTTGAACAAAAAAAAACCACCACCTCAAAAACGAGGGAGAGTTTCTGGACCATCTGTACCAACGCAATTGCCGATTCTGGACCGCTGGTCTTGAAGCGCAATTGTTGTTTTTTGATGATCACCCAGAATCTTTTGCTTTCGATCGCGTTCGCCGACGATGGATCGATGGGTCTGATCTGCGATGCGAACGTAGACCAAAAATCATATACACGATACAACTGAAGATGTACAACATACGCACACGATGCGTTCACCACGAGTGTTTGAACGCTAAAAGCGCGATCTAGGAGTCACTGACTGTACATGAGCCGATTCAAGACCATGTACAGTTTTTGTGAACAAGCGTGTGATTCAACACTGAATTCCACGTTGGTGAACGCATCGTGTGCGTATCTTGTACACGTACATGTACAAGTGGTCGTGAATCGGCAATTTATACCTACTTGCGTTCATACACTACACCAAAGAAATTTATGAAACGCGAACCATGGCTGACCGCCGGCTTCCTCCAATCATCGATTAATAAAAATAGACTGTATGCCAACAAACTTAAAACTCCCAATATTGAAAATATCAGCAAACCCCAAAACTATTGTCGTGTCTTTAACCAAGTCATCCGGAAAAGTAAAAAACTTTACTATAGTAAAATATTATTAGGAAATAAACAAAATCTCAGAAAACCGTGGAGTATCTTAAGGAGAGCCATAAATAAATCTCGCAATCTTTAGGTCCTACCAACTAAATTTAAGCACAATAACAAGGAAATAACTTGTCCAGCTGACATGGCCAATAATTTTAATAATTTTTTTTTGTAGATATAGGTGAATCAATTAGTAATTAAATACCGAATTGTAGCACAAAACATTACTCAGACTACTCAACACAAATTTTTTCTAACAATTTCTTTGTAAACACCACCACAAAGCAGGGAATCATTCTCATGATTAACAAACAACCGAGCAAATACAGTAACGATTGCAACAATATTTCTATTCATCTTTTAAAGCTGACAGTGAATGAAACTGCCACACCTATTACTCATATTTTAACCATTCTCTTGTGCAAGGCATGGTCCCTGACAAGATTAAATTAGCTAAAGTCATACCAATCTACAAATATGGCAACGAGCAAGTGTTTGGCAACTATAGACCAATTAGTATTCTACCCGCATTCTCAAAAATACTGAAACAGATCATGTGTACCAGACTAACAGGTTTATTAAAATTGTTTCGACACTCTTTTACAAACATCAGTATGGTTTTCGTTAAAAGCACTCACCCTTACATCCAATTTTACATCTACTCCAGTATGTGGCTGAAAATAATGACAAACCAACAAAGGACTCTACTTTATCATTATTTATTGACTTATTGAATTATATTACTAAAAACACTGGAATGCTATGGAATTAGAGGGGTTGCTCACTCTTGGTTTGAAAGTTATCTAACTGGGAGACGCCAATACATGGAATACAATAGCTATTGTTCAGAACTAAAGACCATTGTTTGCCGTGTTCCACAAGGTTCTGTTTTAGGACCCCCACTTTTTCTTATAAATGTGAATGACTTGAACACTTCAGCATCTTTAGACTTGTTTTCTTTTGCTGGCGACACCGCGGTTTATACGTCGGGTCACAACGAACACATTTTAGAACAAACAATCAATGACGAATTACCGAATGTATGCCACTGGTGTCAAAGCAACAAACTTGCCATTAATGCCAGCAAAAGCAAAGGTATTCTTCTCTAACATCTAACAACTAACAAGAAATAGCAATGACAGGCAGGAGAACTTCGTTAAAATTTTCTCAGTATACATAGACGAAAATCTCAAATTTAAATACCTCGTAGAAAGGGTATGCTCTAAAATTACTAATGCCACATATTACATTGGCAAAGTTTAGCATATGCTTCCTTTTTATGCCCTAAAAAGCCTCTACTATACCCTTGTGCACAGTCACCTACTTTATGCTGTGCCCAAATGGGGTCATGTCTCATCAGCTGAAAAAATAAATCAATTACAAAAACGAGCAATCCGTATAATAAATAATAAAAAGTATAACAGTCACACGGACCCACTATTTAAAGAAAACAAAATTCCTAAATTTACAGATATTTATAAACTGCATGTAAATGAGTTTATGTTTGATTGGCATGTTCATAACCTTCCTGGTTCGTTTAACAACTTTTTTTGCTTATACACCATCAGCTAACATGTTGACCAGGCATGCAGAAGCAGGTCGGCCCCAAGTCGGCAAGCCCAGAACGAAATATTCGGCTGAGCTTCCGAAGCATAATTTCCACAAAAACTGGAATGAAACAACAGGGAACTTCCAGATCACAACAACGCGAAAATGTTTTATCAAATCATTAGAGAATCGATAATCATTTTTGACTAATTCTTATTCCGTTACGTTAAGTGCCGTACCAATGTGTATCGCGTCACGGGAACGTAAAATTTAGCGTCACACTGATCCTAATTGTTGAATGGGAATTATAAAATTGATCGAGATACGCGTACGTCTTACAGATCGATTTATTATTTGGCAAGTGGCCGCCTAGCTCCTAATCACGAACCCGTCTATAAAATCGCCGATACATATCTTCCTTGGGTGGCAACAAGTAAAGATATGTTCCGCATTACACGTTGTTCACTGTTTTTAATTGTAAATTATGGACAAACAATACCGTATCAGATCTTCCTCAGGTGGTAACAAGTGGAGATATATATATATATATACTATAATTCCCATTCAACAATTAGGATCAGTGTGACGCTAAATTTTACGTTCCCATGACGCGATACACATTGGTACGGCACTTAACGTAACGGAATAAGAATTAGTCAAAAATGAAAGCCGCTTAGAAGGAAGTAAACTTCCGAGCATGACGGCAATTTGACGAAGTTATATAAAATATTTGATGAAGTGCATGTATATATGTATATATATGTATGCATGTAATTGTATGTATGTGTATATATGTATGTCAGGAGTTTATAAACAAGTCTTTGTGCTGGTAGTAAAAAGAAAATATCAACAAAATTCAAAACAAATACAACGAAATTATTGAATTTATTCCTGCTAGCGCTTTCACCGCTCTCTCCGCAGAGAAAGCGCTAGCAGAATAAATTCAATAATTTCGTTGTATTTGTTTTGAACTTTGATGATTTTTTTCTCATATATGGATGTATATATGTATATAAATAAGGGGTGTTACTTTTTGCACCGTTTAAAGTGTGGTTAAGTATGTATCAATATATATACAATATACTTATATATCTATGCTTGATACTCCAGTTGTCTCATCCAAATTATTGGCCTTGGGAAAAGTTATAAGTCACGTTTTTTCTTAAGACCGAATATAATATAAAACTTATACCAAGGCGAATATTCTAAAAATCTCAAGTTGATTCTACCCGAAGATATGACTATAATACACGTCGGCCTACGTCAACCTGTTTAACCCCACTCAAACTATTTTCTAATATTCCTGGCGATGGCAGGAAGACAGCCATACCGGTGTGACAGGAATGGAAATCCGTAGGAACGTTAGTCCAGAGGGACTAATTTTCTTACGGAATTCCATTCCTGTCACACCGGCTATGCCATTGCCTAACAATGCACTTAACATATTTGTAATATGTAAAAAAAAATCACTTTTGTATCATTGTTTAACTTTGTGTATTGTTAAATAAAATTTATCTATCTATCCACGAGGAATTGAAAGACACGTTTAAATATTATTTATTCAAATACTTTACAAAACCTCATCATGTGACCCCCTCATTGGAACGAGCTCGAACCAACGAGGGATATCACATGATATGGTTTTATTGATTTTCTTTTTTGGAAAAATTGCAAAAATAATATTTAAAACTAGGGAAACAGAATTTACTGCCACCAGTAAATTCAAGTCCATGTGAAAAGGGTTAAAGTATCAGGAAAAACAATATAGAAAAAGAATTTATGGAGGCTTATATTTTCGGGATTAAAATACTTTCTAACAAATCAGAAATGGGTTTTCGTTAACAGTATTTACATATATTCATACAGGAATCAGAACATTTTTTCTAAGAAACAAGAAAAGGTATATATGTGCACACCATTTATAGGGTTCGATCAAGGAATCAGAAATTGACATTACTGGCTCTGCCATTTATTTGAATGATGAGATACATGCATAATCTTCAGAATGGCATTAGTTGGTATAAAACGGAATTCCTAATAGGTCGGAAAAATATGCTCTTAATGACCTCTGTTGACCGCATTGAGGTGGATCACATTCTGAACCTCCATTCGGTGTAGGCTCCATGTCTTTTGGTCATACCAAGCCTGAAGTATGAGCATAAACTACTTTATAAATATTGGCTCCACCAGCTCCGGATCTGCCATATTTGTAGATGATGGCAAATATTCATATTAGCTAGAAAATATTAAAGTGCATGGTACCTCTGGAAAATATTTTGCGAGTAAAAGAGTTTAGTAATGTTGGAATATAGACGTTGAAAGGCCTTAAAGCCCCCCCCCCCCCCCCCCCCCAAGATCCTATCTGAAGACTTATTGGCATTGGCAAAATACCAAGGTCCCATCTATGCCCGTGTGTGTTCAGAACAACATTGTGAGAATGGAAAGGGTTTTCATTATTCTCGATTTTGCATAAAATAAATTTTTGGGACCCATATTAAGATCTTGTGAGGGTTAAAATACTCTCTTTAAATACTCCATCTTTATCCTTTAAATGGGGGTGCAGTGGCTCGGCAGAGGTGATGGCTGCAAACCGAGAGGTCCTCGGTTCGAATCCCACCTGCAGCATCCACGCTGTGTCCTTGGGCAAGACACTTCGCCCCGTTGCCCATGTGGGGGCACAGTGGTGCTGTTTACTAAAGCGTACTGCACATCGATGGTGCACCTGTCTTCATCCATTGTTAGCTCTGCTTGTGTGGAGTAAGTATGTGGGGTAGCTGACAGTTGCTCGCTGTTGGCCGGTGATTCTCCCTGGGTATTCTGGCTTCCTCCACCCATAAAACTGTCGTGGTCATGATTAGCCACTGTGCAGAAATATGTGACCTTAAACACCAATAAATAAATAATCCTTTAAAAATGAACTCATTCCAATGAGGGTTCATAAGCTATGTTTTTCAAGCAAAAATGAAAAAGTAATTGAAACTGAATAGACATTTCTGTGAATAAAGCTGACCGGTTTTCGCCGTTATGTTGGACAAAGGGTTAAGAATGCCTTACTTTGGAAGGCACACTGAAAAGTGTCCCATTCCACATAGAATTAAATGTTACAGAAAAGAAAGCGAAAAACATTCTGTAGCCATGAGTTATATAAAAGGTGTTTGTACTCACATCCAAGTATTAAGAGGGTTAAAATCTGACCATTCAAATATTCTATTTCATTTCTTTATAATTGTGATAGGTGTTTCAGAAAGCCACACACCTTTCCATCCCAAAACCTGTCAATCCTGAGTTATGATTGAGATTAAAAATGTTTTGAAAAATGAAGGGTTCTCTCTTCACTGATTTGGGAATGAGGTTTTGTAACATGATACTAAATAAATATACAATGCTGTTCAATGTAACAAAGAAATTATATCTAAGCTTTCTCTCTGACGATTTGTTTATGAGAGATTCCATTCTGTTTTTAGATAATGGCTATTGCTTTTAGCAAACTCATTTCCCAGTAAATGGTGTAAACATATTTTAACCTATAAAGCCTCAGGGCCCACATGCCACCAAATCATAGATGACTGAGTACTAATGGCAGGCAGTCTATCAGTTGACCAAAACACATTGAGATAGGATTGATTGTATTCTGGTTATCTGTTATTGACAAACAGTGCATAGAAGACAGTACTATTCCAACTACACCATCAAGGCATGCCTTCTATGAATGTTATTTATTTATTGGGATTTAAAGACACTTTCGACAGCCAGGGTCGCCTCGTGTCGGACAGTTTTACGGATGGAGGAAGCGTGAGAACCCGGCAAGAACCACCAAGCAGCGGGGTGTAACTGTCAGGCTCCCCAACATACTAACTCCACACAAGCAGGGTAAGTGCAAGTGCACCATTGACGTGCAGTATGCCTTAGTACACAACGCCACCATGCCCCCACGTGGGCACTGGGGTGAAGTGTTTGCTCAAAGACACAAGGCGCTTGCCGCAGATAGGATTCAAGCTGGGGGCCTCTCGGCTTACAGCCTGCACCTCTAACTACTCACCACCGCCCCCCTCTATGAATGTAATGGGAACACTTTGGAGGCTTATTCTCGGGAATAAAATAGTTTTAAAGAAATAAGAAATAGGTTTTTGTTAATAGTATTTAAAGATATTCATTCAGGAATCAGATAAGAAACCAGAAAAGGCATATATGTGTATAGAATTCAAAGGGTTCGATCAAGGGAATGCACTAGGGGGGGGGGTCCAAACTGTGATTTCCCGCAATTCTGAAAAATGCACTCAATGACCCCTGGACGACCTCAGTGACTTTGACCCATTTTAAACCTCCACTTCGTATTTCTACTCATTTGGTGTTGGTCCCAGACCCAC
Source organism: Pictodentalium vernedei (assembly GCA_031216915.1). Lineage (NCBI taxonomy): Eukaryota > Metazoa > Mollusca > Scaphopoda > Dentaliida > Dentaliidae > Pictodentalium > Pictodentalium vernedei. The sequence continues at coordinate 369,992,962 of CM062290.1, read as the reverse complement.
ATATCATACCATGCTTGAGATATGAACGTGACCCATTTTTAAAATTTTTGGCCACGCCCATATTTGGCGTGTAAAAATGCATGTATGAACATAGGGAAAGCATCTGGGGGCAAAAAATGTGATTTCCAGCAATTCTAGAAAATGCACTCGTTGACCCCTGGGTGACCTCAGTGATCTTGACCCATATTTTGAATCTCCATCAAGTGTCGACTTATTTGGTGTTGGTCCCAGCTCCGTAGGTCATACCATGCTTGAGATATGGGTGTGACCCACTTTCAAAACACTCCCACAGACACCCTACTACCCCAAGATTCTGAAAAACATAGGTGGCCGAGAACGTGTGACTATCTATCAGTATGCCAAAAATCAGCGAGATAGGAAGATTCGTTTTCGAGTTATCGTGAGGACAAGGAAGTGCATAGAAGACGGAAGACAGGAGAATAAGAAAAAGAAAAAGAAGAAGAAAAATAAAAATAAAAAAAGACTAAAAAAGAAACTGTACAAAAACAATAGTCCGTGTTTCACACAGACTAATAATACATTTTGATATCGTCTGCCTTGGGTAAAGTGTTAAGACATCATGTGGAAGCTGTGTATACCATACACAGTCAGTCCAAATCTATATGCAGCTAACAGTCAGGGTGATCTCCCGTTGTTTATTTATCCATTAAAGTGTCGGTTACTGCGAACCACTTCACGTTACACAAGTAAGAATTCTATCAGTTTCTATTCATCGTCGTTGTTAGTTCAGTATAGAGAAAAGGTAGTTAGCCCAATTTGGAATTATTTGGCCGCGTATATACCAGTTTAAGTCATTAATATACAATACAACTAACAGCATAAAGCGTCGGTCTCAAATAAATGGATTGCTGAGACGCTAAATAGTCACATACAGAAAAATGTCGCGCCCGGAGCCATTTTGGGGCGGGGGAGGGGGCAATTTTTGCTGTAAATAAACAACGCTCAACAAAACAATTTTTGTATCTTTTTTTTAATTTCAGATGCCTCGAAATCGTCGATCGCTTTCTGAATAATATAGTTCGATGTCTGAAAAATGAATATGTTGAAGATATGCTCATTCCCAGCGGCAAAAAAAAACTTATTATTTACAACATATTTTATTTATTATTGACAAGAAACACCTGGCGAGATTAAATAATTCGTACCGTGTCACTAATTTTTGTGCTACGCACTCGATTGTGGTTTTGTTTAAGTGAAAGTTGTGGCACTCTAAAATCATTTGGGTTGAAAATCAATTTTACCCAAATGAACTGGGTTGAGTGAATACAGGCTAAAAACTAAAGTGTTAAAAACTACACTTGAAGTGTTGTATTTAACACTTACTAAGTGCTGAACTAGCACCTTGTTCAAGTGTAGATATCCCAGAACTTGACAGGTGTTACAATAATACCACTTGACAAGTGTAATGTCGCGAGACACTTAAAAGGAAACAATGCAGATGACGCGGATCAGGCTCGAACTCTCGAGCCTGATCGCGTCATCTGCGTTGTGTCCTTTTAATTATGTACCCACCAAGCGCAAATCAAATTATGGACGATTCTGGAAGAACCACCAGTGCTAGACACATGGGAAGTGTCATCCATTCAAGTTTCAGATGTCTGACGATTGTAATGTCTAAGTGCTTAAAGCATTGCTCTTTGAGTGTTAAAATCCAACCCTAAGAGTTAGAATGGGTTTAACACCTTGAAAGTGTCAGTTTTAACACTTTAGTTTTTAGTGTGTATGAACCCAGTTGGGTTCATATTCACTCAACCCAGTTGATTTGGGTTGATTTTACTCAACCCAGTCGATTTGGGTTGAATTTCAACCCAATTGATTTAGAGTGCACGTTGTGGCTGTAACAGCTTTCACGTCATGAAACGTCGTCAATAGGAGACGCCATTGCGCTGATTGATATGACGACATCTTGAGAGAAGAGATAGGATGTAGACTGAGTTTTGAACTTCTCACTGACGTTTTAGCTATTCAGTCTGTATCGAGATTAATGGTGCCGGCTCACGATGTTCAATTCTGTTTATACCAATTGACAGTTTTTTTTGTGTGGAATTTCGAAATCTACTTCTCGAGCCGTTCACCTGGTTCCAATGTTCAAACGTTCATACAAAGTTAAAATCAAGCAACGAAGGTATCTTAGATGTCACTGTTCTTGCGAAATGAGTATTTCATGACTAGAATTTTCCTTTTGAAACAGAAAAATGAGGTATTGCAGTCCAGAATGTTTTGTAGCAGGTCCATAATTGTCGAGGTTTCAATAACGCATTCCACTGTTGTGACAATGTAGATTCATTGTATAGCACAGTTCCGTTTTTTTGATTGACCTGGAAAATAGAACATTAAAACACTGAGTCTTATAAGCTGATAGTGATAACTCTCAGATCTGAGCGTCATGTTTTGAATTATCACGCCATATAGATGTTATATATACCACTCTATTTAATATTCAGTTTTCGGGAGCGCGGTGGCTCAGTTGGTAGAGTTGCAGGCAGGGAGGTGGCTTGAGGTTTCCGATTAGGGGAGGGGGTGTAGAGTAGTGAATTTCCGACTAGGGGAGGGATCGGGAGGGGAAGTCCCCTCCCGGTCCTTCCCCTAGTTGGAAATTCACTACCGAGAAACATTTTGAAAATGAAGCCATGAAAGGGGGCATAAAATTGATTCAAGTAACTGTCTGAAATGCCAAAACATTTATGATAGAATTATCAGGTTATTATCATTTGGTATTATTCTGGGAATTGAATATGTGCTAAACAAATGCTCAAGCTAAGAACTTAGAGCAATTCACACTGTCCTAACATTAAATCAGATCTCATGCAGGAAATGTCAGTTTTCGATGTTTCATCATTCTGTGACTGTGAATGACTGAATTAACTCAGGATATTACATGATGTGATTTTTTTGAAGTGCATTTCGAGGATTTTTTTATTAAGATAAGTAACGTACTATGGGAATCTCGTACCGACTGCTACCATGCATACTTATGAAGCGCGATATTGCAGATATTGTGAATATAGTAACAGCTGGAAATTTTGCCGATTCGAATCCGAGTTGGAATTTTGGGAAGCAAAGGAGACATCAGCATCACCAAAAAAGCTATAAAATACAGATAGATGGAATTTCCAACTACTCACGACTTGCCCTCCGAATTTCCAACTATAGGAAATTTTTTTCAGGATTTGGGGGGGGGGAACACCCCCCCCCCCCCAGCCCCCCTGTCCCTACGTCTCTGGATGCAGGCGTAGAGATGAAACTTGTAAGCCGAGAAGTCCTCTGTTCGAATCCCACCTGTAGCAACCGCATTGTATCTTTGGGCAAGGCACTTAGTCCCAATTGCCCACGTCGGGAACTGGGGGCACGGTGGCGTTGTGCACTACTGCGTACTTCACTTCGATGCTGCACTTGACTTCAACAAATGCTAACCCAGCCTGCTTGTGTTGAGTTAGTACGTTGGTGAGTGACAGTTTCTCGCTGTTGCTCAGTGGTTCTCTCCGGATACTCCGGATTCCTCCAAGAGTAAAACTGTCCGACACGAGCTGGCTGTCGAAAGTGTCGTTAAACCCCCAATAAATAAATGAATACTTATTTTTCAGAAATGTTCTGTGTCGCCTCATACCTCGCCCCCACGGACAATTTCTGTTTACGCACCTGTATCATTCTTACTGTTGTGTGAAGACTCCCGTCTTTCAACAATCCCATTCAGTTCTGTTTAGCGTCAAGTCAGAACCACCGAGCACCTCTATCAATCGCCAATAGTTTGCATATCAATGTGGGGTCCCGAGATATGGTTTTGTGGAATTTTTTTTTAAAACATTGAGGAAAAATTATTAAAATAATAAATTTTGATGTGTGCGTTGGGTCCAACTCTATAAATAGCAGTGAATTTCGAAATCCCTGACGTAAATATGTTTCCAGCGACCTCAACTCACAAAAACAACACAGCTTATCCCGACCTGTACGATCGAAAGGGATTTTCTTCTCGTCGTGAATTTTGATATTATAAGTTATCTCCGCCAACACCATAATGTAATAAATGTCCATAATGTAATGCCTACCCATAATGTAATACAAAAAATGCCCGTAATGTAATACGTACCCATAATGTAATAAAAAACGACCCATAATGTAATAAATGTAATAACGTGTAATAAATGTTAGGCGCCCATAATGAAATAAAATTCAAAAAAATTTAGATACAAATTACACTCATCCAGGCCCGCAATGCAATAAAATTCTAAGCTTGATTTTTGTTTTTTCCTCTTTACTCCAGCAGTGCGTTCGGCTACTTATGACACATCCTACGCCTCCGCCAATGCTGCCAATGGCCCCTATGCTATACACAGCAAACATGTATGGGTGTGTTGGGATTACGATGGGGAGTATTCCGCGACCTGGGGTGGGTATACTCTGCTCTGAGTGACAGGCATTATCCCTCTTCTATTTGTACCACCCACGCAAACGACTTCCTCGATAGCCTCTACTGCCTTGCCACAACCATATATGTCTACCTTACCAGACATTCAATATTTTCGATTCCAGGATGGTCATTTATAACTGCTATCATCATATTCGACCGGCTGTTCACTTGCACAAAAGCAATGTGGGTGGCAGGTTCCTGCTGTTAATAAATGCAAGTAACTCTGCCCAAAGTTGCTGGCGCAGAGGGTGGAGTGGGGTGCGGTGGGGTTTGGGTGCACAATGACCGGATAGTGTGTATGTGTGTGTGGGGGGGGGGGGGGGGGGTAGTGTGGGATACAAGGAAAAGATAGAACAGAAGCAAGACGTTGAGTCAAGCGGCGCAGAGGAATATCGGAAGGCGATATGGTGAGTGTACTGGTATTGGGATAGGGGATATACTATAGATCGATGGGATTTGGATTAGGCTACTTTGCTCCAAATTACGTGTACGATTTATCCTCTGTCTCTCCAATTTTCACTACCTGAACAAATTAGTTATTTCCCTGTACTGTACTGTACTACTATAAGTTCATGTCGCATCCACCGCACCTGGAAACTAATGAGCTTGATCCCAGGATGACACTGAATAACGACCACATCATATTCCCGATCCTGTGATCACATGTGTCAAGTAATATTATCAGTCCACCACATGGACTACCACTTAAACCACCTACAGTTCCTGACAGTTCCTGGCGGTTGGCAGGAACTTCCTCCCACTGCCTACTCTATCACATCGACTATTCGCGTGTTCATATCCGCTATTGTGTCATCTTCTCCTAAGCTACACTCAAACAACATACGTGGCTAGACATGAGGAGTAACAGGGGCCTATCCGTTTGACCGTGTGGTGTGACCTTGACCATCAAACCAGTGACCTTGAACCTGTGTATCGGCTCCTGCTGGGCCGAATTTCATGAAATTTGGTGTGTGGTTCGGGCGCCCAACAATTTCGCCACACCCGATGCCCGTCACACCGTTGACCTTGAACCTGTATCTCGGCTAATGGTGGGCCGATTTTCGTGAAACTTGGTATGTGGGAGTAGTTCGGGCGCTCAATATATATATCGCCACCCCCGATGCCCGTCATGTGTGACCTTGATATTCACACCGTTGACCTTGAACCTGTATCTCGGTTCATGCTGGGCCGATTTTCGTGAAATTTGATGTGTGGGAGTAGTTCGGGGCCCTCAATATATATATACATATATTGAGCGCCCGAACTGGTAGTAGTTCGGGGCGCTCAATATATATATATATAAACAGGTTCAAGGTCAACAGTGTGAATATGAAGGTCACACATGGCGGGCATCGGGTGTGGCGATATATATATTGAGCTACAGAGTTACTTGCATTTATTAACTGCAGGAACCTGCTACCCGCATTGCTTTTGTGCAAGTGCAAGTGAACAGCCGGTCGAATATGATGATTGCAGTTATAAATGACCATCCTGGAATCGAAATTATTGAATGTATGGTAAGGTAGACCTATATGGTTGTGACAGGGCTGTAGAGGCTATCGAGAAAGTTGATTGCGTGGGTGGTACAAATAAAAGAGGGATAATGCCTGTCACTCAGAGCAGAGTATACCCCCCCCCCCTCCCCCAGGTCCCGGAATACTCTCCATCGTAATCCCAACACACCCATACATGTTGGCTGTGTACGGCATAGGGGCCATTGGCAGCATTGACGGAGGCGTAGGATGTGTCATAAGTAGCTGAACGCACTGCTGGAGTAAAGAGAAAAAATAAAAATCAAGCTTAGAATTTCATTACATTACGGGCCTGGATGAGTGTAATTTGTATCTTTTTCTTTTATTTTATTACATTATGGGCGCCTGACATTTATGGGCCGTTTTTTATTACATTATGGGTACGTATTACATTACGGGCATTTTTTGTATTCCATTATGGGTGGGTATTACATTATGGGCATTTATTGCATTATGGGTCGTAACAGTCGGCTTTTAAACATCGAGCCGCAGGCGGAGATAACGTTTTTTGTCCCGTTTGAAACACAACTGAAACATAGTGAAGAACTAGACTTTATAATTATGGAGAATCATGGCCTTTCCAAATGAGATTCCATGATTTTTCATGACCCCAGAGTATCTGATGAATTGTTTTTAACTGTCACACTGACGCTCCTTTATTTATGTTATGAGAAAGGTGGGTACAGTAGTCTCAAATGACTCAGTTTGATAAAAAAAATGTTTAGGTAAAAACCATTATTAATGGTGGAGAGTGTTAATATCAATATCGTCGTCCAACAAGTTAATGACCGACAAAATGAGTTATGTTTGTTTGACACATACCCACTAAGTGCTGTGGCTATTTGAAAATGGTCCATTTTATCTCAAATGTATCCAAAATATTGATGTCTGGCAGCATGTAAAGGGTTAACAAGTGCTAACAGGAATATTTTTCCATGCAACTTGTAATGACACACCAAGAATGGCCAAGATGTTTTCAGAGAAAGCCACGGAGAACATGAATTCTAAGATTTTAATGGGTATTAACAAATGCTTACTGGTATATTTTGCACAGGCAACTTGTAATGTCACACTAAGATCTGAGAATGGCCATTTTTTCTTGAAAATCTACGAGATGTTTTTAGAGAAAGCCTCGGGTAACATGAATTTTCAATCTTTTGGGGGGGGGGGGGGGGGTATCGCTCTGTAACCAGCCCTAAACGGGTTAATGCTTGGTTTTGTGAACACGAATTTTACGAATATGATGCTCGGTAAATTCCACTTCCAACGAAGGAGGTTATGTTTATCTCGCAGGTACACATTGGGTGTTATGGGTGCCCAGGAACAGCCAATTTTCTCAAAATGTCTATGCTTGGCAGCCTCTGGAGCGTTAACGAATGCTTACCGAAATATTTTGTCCATGCAACTTGTAATGTCACTCCAAGAGCTGCGGATGGTCAATTTTTCTTGAAAATATTTTTGAAGCAATCCACAGAAAACTGGAATTTTAAGATTTTAAGGGGTATATCTCCTTAACCAGTCAAAAAATTGTTTAAGACCTCGAGTTTTGAATACCCTTACTACTTACAAAAATGTTTCCCTATCAGTTTCGCGTCCGGTAAAAGAAGTTAGGTTACTAAGTGGCATTCCCATTTGATATTGTTGGTGTCCAAAAACAGACTATTGTTTAAAAATTTTGACATTTAGCAGCCCATGGAGGGTTAACAACTGCTTACCGGAATAATTAATCCATGCAACTGGTAATGCGACACCAAGACCTATCAATAGCCATTTTCTCTTGCAAACCCAACAAGATGTTTGTAAAGAAATTCAGGGAAAACATGAATTTTTCTAAGCATTTGGTGGGTATCGCTATTAACCACCAAAAAAGGGGTTAACGCTTGGTGTTTTGAATACCCTTATTACTTACAAATATGGTCCTCCGTGAATTCCACTTCCAACAAAGGAGATTATCTTTATTTCTCGGGTATACATTGGTGCTGTGCGTGCCGGAAAACAGCCCATTTCAACAAAATTACGATGCTTGGCAGCCTGTAGAGGGTTAATAAACGCTCACTGGAATGTTTTCCCCATGCAACTTGTAATGTCACACAAAGACCTGCGAGTAGTCATTTTTTCTTGAAAACCTACAAGATATTTTTAGAGAAATCCACAGAAAATGGGAATTTTGAGCTTTTAAGGGGTATCTCTCTTTAGCCTGCCCAGAATGGGTTAAGGCTTCGACTTTTGAATACCCTTACTACTTACAAAAATCTTTCCGAAAAATTGTGCGCTCGATAAAAGAAGGCACTTTTCTTTGTGGCGTACCCATTGGGTGCTGTTGCTGTCCAAATGCAACCCATTTTATCACAATTTTGACTTTTAGCTGTCCGTGGAGGGTTAACAAATGCTCACCTGAGCATTTTGTCCATGCAACTTCCATTGTCACACCATGACCTGCGATTGGCCAATTTTTCTTGAAAATCTACAAGACTCGTTTAGAAAAATCCACAGAAAACATGCATTTTTGAGCTTTTGAGGGGTATTGCAGTTTAAACAGCCCAAAACGGGTTAACGCTTGGTTTTTTGAATACCAAAATTACTTACACAAATGATCCACGATTAATCCCACTTCCAATAAATGAAGTTATGTTTATCTTTCGTGTATCGTCTGGGTGCTTTAGGGGCCCGAAAACAGCCCATTTCATCAAGATTTCGATGTTTGGCAGTCTGTGGAGGGTTAACATATGCATCGCCTAATATCTCTTGTATATGAATGGTCGTGTAACAGACAGGTCTAACAATGATGAATGTTTAAAAAAAATCTACAAGACTCGGTTCGAGAAAGTGCCTATAAACCTTAATTTTGTCAGTTTTTGCCAATTCTGGCGAACTGAGGGTTAAATCGAAAATTCCGCCTCGGTACATTTTTGTGCCGCTCTATACGTGTGCAAAATTGTGTGAAAATCGGTTCAAAAATGGCTTCTGAATCGTACGGACAAAATGTGTGGACCCCCACCCCCCCCCCCCCCCCAAAAAAAAAAAAAATAATAATAATCCGTAGAAAAACAATAGTCTTTCCCGATGGAAAAGCCTACCCCCACCCCATCCCACCACCCCCACCCCATCCCACCCCCAAAACCCCCAAAATAATAATTCGTAGAAAAACAATAGTCTTTTCCAGAGGGAAAAGCCTAAAAATTTGTTGACGGGTTTCTCACGCTGCGCAATCAATTGGACTAAATTCGTGAATAATTGTTTTGTATTCACAAACGCAGAAGACAACAGATAGAGTAACATCCCTTGGGTCCTTAAGGAAACGAGTAAACAGTATTTTGTTGACATATCCACATGGTTTTAGCGACAGTCGGCTGAAACGGAAATTGTGACCTATCCGGCGAGACTCACCTTGCTGAAACGTTGAAATCTGAGAAATTATACGCGAGTTACCGGTCATTTTTGTGAGATTGTGTCTATTTAGTGGATGCACCTAGAAAAAACAGCCAACACAATAAGAAGAATAGTTAACTGTTATTTCTAGAACAAACTGAGGTGAGAGTCTGTGTGGATTTGTTCACTTGACTCACGACAATATTTGTAATTTTTGAAAACGAGAATATGATAAATGGTATCGAAATACAAGACCAGTGACGTTTTCAATTGATTTTACTCCCAAAATGCTTAAAAAGATTCACTTTCCACTTCATTGGGCCCTTCATACGGAAAATCTGTAATACTTAAACCGTAAACCGGGCTCATAACTGGGGCCACTGTCTTCTCCCCGATTGTACGGCTAGGGCTGCACGATAAAAAATACCGCGGTACACCGGTATATCGAAAACTGTTCAGATATATGAACACAAGTACCACAATCGAGACTCGAGGCATTACAGTCAAAACGAATTAGCATGCCTTGATGATGCAGTTCGAAAAAACTTTACCCAACGCAGACGATATCAAAATTTATTATTTTCAAAATTAGTTTATCAGATTTAACCAAAGATTTCAACAAAACTATATCATGTGACCCCTCATTGGAACGAGCTCAATGAGCTCGTTCCAATGAGGGGTCATATGATATAGTTTTGTTGAAACTTTTGAAAATTTTGTTTTCAACTGCTGTATTTGTGTATTACGAGGGCTCAAGCAGGCGATTCCTTGGATAAAGGGATACTATTATTCATTCGGAGCTACATTTAAAAAACTCAAGACATCTTGAAAATTAAATTGAGGGTAAATAAATAATGACCATAAATCGATATTTTTGTAATTACACCGGTATTCAATCGATATTGGTTTGAATACCGGTATGTATCGGTTTATCGATATACCGTGCAGCCCAGTGTACGACTAATTAGAAAAACAGACTTTGTAAGTGTACAATCAACTGCGTTAGCACTGTCCGGTAAACTGAAAACTGTTGTACTAGAATTGAAAAGATGTCTTGGAATAATATACATGAACCCCTTACTGTCCCACGTAAATAGTCTTCTTACTAACGAGACGAGTCGTACCATACTATTCGTATCCACAGTTGGACATCTCCTACCCATTTTTCGTCTGGATAACTCGTACCCACGTTTGGATACCTCGCCCCCACGTTTTGATATCTCAACCCACTCAAAGATAAATGGATTCGAATTGTCCATCTGTGGGTACAAGTTGTCCAGCATTTGACATTTTTGCTCTTGTTGTCCAGACAAAAACGTTACGAGGTTTTAAACTGAATCGAAGTGGACATGTTACCTTCAATGGCCACGCAACATACGCCTTCCTCCACCCCACTCCATCGACTCTTCTACAAACTCGCCTATTGACCCAACTCCGTGAACATGTCCCACCATATCGCACAAAATAACTCAACCCAGTGCCCCCTTTTTTGTTTTGCTCACCAGACTGAAAGTCAGGGGAGCTTAAATGATCAATTTCTGTTCGCCGTCCGTACGTCCGGAGTGAACTTTACATTATCGACTTAGTTTAACCCTTTACCCACTGTAACGGCCAAAACCGGCCAGCGCTATTCTCAAAAATCGCCAATTAATTTTCACTATTTTTTTCATTTTTTGTCTCAAAAACATAGGTTATGACCCCTCGTTGGAACGAGCTCGTCGAGCTCGTTCCAACGAGGGGTCATAACCTATGTTTTTGAGACAAAAAATGAAAAAAATTAGTTATTCAAGAATTTTTTTTGCAAGTGTCGTCTGCTTTTCATGTTAGGTAAAGGGTTAAACATTATTTATTTCAAGAGTACAAAATCAGATGAAGAATACATTATCGACTTCTCCTCACAAAGCAAAGATTCCAAATTAAACCAAATTTGATATGCATGTTTCTTATCTATCAATCCAAGAATTTTTAAATAAAGTTGCCACGCTCCATAGGGAGGGGTGGGGGAAAATGCTCCAAAATTAAAAAAAAAACTTCTCTCTTGTATCAGTGGGTACATTGGTACAATGACTTGATATATGGTATGGAGCTTCCTTTTGAAATTCGTGGAGCAATATTTGCCTTTGTAATGGGAGGGGCAAGATTTTTGGCCCTGCCCCAGATTTCTATTTTCCGAGCCTTTGGTCCGATTTGAACCAAATTTAGTATGTGATATTATTGAGTCATAAGTACTTAATTCACGCAAAAACTTTCTCGTGTTTCCGTGGGAACCCCAGAAGCTAAAATAGAAATATATCCAAATGCCCATATTTCCCGAACCACACCGAACAGGGAACTGTTATTCGGCATGAAGCATCCTTAGGATCAGTAGAATGGAATGGAAAAAATGCCGTCGATTGTGCCTGGGTGTTCAGTTGGGCGGGGTGGGGGCATCGAAAAATGCCGACTCAGCATATTTAAAACAAATTCTTCTCCAGAACCACTGATCAGAATACCCTGCAGCATATAACCCTCTGCTTCTGACATGTGAAAAAAGTCTAGTTTCCTTCTCATTTTTAGTTACATGCCTGGTAACAAACCCGTGTAAAAATAACTTTTTAAAAAATAGCCGATTTTTCAAAGCCACTGTTTCCCATAATTCATCTGGTAATTTACCCCTATGCATCAGACTCCAACTTTAGGACCAAAACTTCAAATTCGCTTGTCAAGATCAGGTGAGGGATGCGACCTGTAGAGTGTACTAATGGAATTCAAATTTATAATCCTTGAATTTGGCATATAAATTGTCAACAATTCCATTGGAACAACCCGCAGGTCGCATCTCTCACCTCATCCTTGTCCAACAAACAGCCTAATGTAATCATATATCTGATACTAAAAATATATTTCCAATTTACATTGCATTAGTTTCAACATATGCCCTATGTTTAGAATTTCACCTCTGTGCAATAGCGCGAAACTGTAGAGTGGAACCGAACATCTCTAGGGGAGGGCGAGGTTTCAGATTCAAGTTTGTTCAAATCTCTGGGTTAATATTTGGGCTCCTGCAGGAGCCCAAATTTTAACTTAGTGCAATATAAGGAAATTTCTTGAGTCATCTTGGATTTGACATATAAACAGTGCTCAAAATAACTTTTTTTCTATGCGTAGCAAAATGCTACACATTTCCAAAAAAATGAATAGCATTTTGTAAAAATTGCATAGCTATTTTTGTATACCGGAGTTATGTTATGCTGTTTTATATTGAATTCTTCTAAGTAGACAGAATAGTTTCCATCCATTTCTTGGCATTTCCAAATGATCCGCAACACATGAAACATTTACTATGTTTTTATTAACTGAACTGCCTTTAAGGGTTGCATGGACTTGGATATTTTCAAATGACGTCGTGGTTGTTTAACAGGGTTCTCAAAATGGAAGTTGGGATTTTTAATTTGATGGGCTTGAAGTTATTTTTAATGGACATTTTATGCAAAATGTTGTAAAAACAGGAAGAAGTTAAACCAATAGAATTCACCTTACATATGAAGTTGCTAATGATGCTTGATGGAGAGTTAATCTGAGTTATGCCTGGAATGTTTCACAATCAGAAGTAAAGCATCAGTGAACTAGTTTTCAAATTTGTTTGCAAATTTTCATTTACATTTTGCGATACAAGATAATCAACTGCAGCCTAATAGGCTGCAGTTGATTATCTTGTATCGCAAAATGCTATACATAATTGAACATTGTGAGCTTTTTGCAAGTTTTGCATAGTAAAAAGCGACGCGACACCACTTATTTTGAGCCCTGCATATAAACTGTCAACAATTCCTTATCACACCCCACAGGTTACGTATCTCACCCAATTTATTTCATATTTCATATGTAGTTTTGGCGTGATGCCTACATGGGAGCTATTATTCTGAATTTCGTTCAAAAAAAAATGGCCGCCATCGGCCATCTTGAATTTGGCATATAAATTGTCAATAATTCCATTAGGACGCCCTACAGGTCGCATCCCTCACCTGTTCTTTTTCGGGTTTCTTTTCTGTAGAAACTTGATTAAATAACTTGGCATTGCTGGAGCTTTCTATTTAGTTCATTCTTTTCTTGGACAAGTTGAACTGCAGTGTCTCTAGGTCTCACACTTGCTAATTCACAAAACACAGTATTTAAAATACAAGTATCAGGTTCACTCTAACAAAACTTTGAATAATGTATACCTTGCAAGTTCTGAAAAATGACCCACGCCCCACCCCACTTCATTCCGCACCGAAAACCCAATGAGGTCAATATGGCAGGAATATGCTTGACAAATGATTTATCTAAGACCTTGAGAAATAATTTTAAAGCAAAATTAAAATCACACAATGACCCATTTACTAACCTTCCCGACCCGGAGTGGGGAGGGGTGATGCGGCCAGGTGGATTTATTTTAACAAGTGTCTTTTGCACCCGCATACACATCTGACTATATTTGATCACAACCCCCTTAAATCCATTAGTGGTAAATTGACCAAAAGTTAGCTGTTCTCCCTCTTTCTCCCTCTCTCTCTCTCTCTCTCTCTCTCTCTCTCTCTCTCTCTCCGCCACCCCTATCTCTCTGCTTCTCGTTATCTCTGCATACCTTCATCATCAACTCTCGTTCCCAATGAACCATTGGTTACTACTACACACCTTCGTTTTATCCAATAAAAGAGAAGGACCCAAATAACTAGTATTCAGACACAAATCAGCTTTTTTAACACCGCGTTTGTGAACCCGGGGTTTATATTTCGTTCACCTTAGTGAGAATCCAAATGAGAATTCTCCTACAAAACTCATGATTAAAATCAAACTTTTCATCGAAATATAAGTCCTGTGTTTCCCGGGGATGTTGATTGAATATCAAATGTTACACTTGTGTGTTTCAGTACGGCAGAACTAGTTCACATTGGCAAATAGGCACAACCGAATTTTCCAAGATTCCAGTGAAACTGTTGATGAAATATGTATTACTAGTGTTTATGAAGTTAATAACTAAATTTTCTACCAGTGGGGCATGACTAATGCACAACGCGGAGAAACTCTGCCACATATACCGGGATTCTTACAGTGATAGTGTTACAGTTAGGCCGTCAAAAATATTCTGTACATCTTTGTTAGTCGGACAGTGTCAGGGACACCTGAGGCCCCGTAAGGCCTGGGCTGACGTGGGGTTATTTAGTCCCGCTGATGAAGTTGCGGGAAAGTTAGACCAACTTGGAGGGCCGGAATCCAAGTATCGCGAACTCGGCGCAGGGAGTTGAGTTAGGCCGACGCCGTGATTCCTTCTCTGCCAAATTGGCCTGAAATAGGTTCGATTTCCGTTAGGTGTGATTCCTAATCACTGCAGGCTGTGTAATGGAAAGAATGACTTAAAGTAACTACGATTCTTTTATTTACACATAAAAATAAAGCCGTTTCAATATTTCAACAATCAACAATTCGATTCTTTTCACAGAAATTTGGTTGCTAGAGTTAAATAATTCTCAACAATCATATAGTCATTCTATAGCCCTGTACAGGGACTATAGTCTACACACTGGAAATGTTACTACCGTGAGCTCGCCATAAGAGCTTCACAAATCTGAAATGTTACTACTGTGAGCTCGCCATAAGAGCTTCACCCGCTTAGGCTCAAATGTCAACGTCTGCGCGTAACTCTACCTCTGGCTGTCGGAGGGTTCCGACCAGCAATGTTCGTCATCTATAAAGCCACCGTACTTCTGATTTGGGTCAGATATTGTCTACTCATACCTTATGTGCCTTTTGAAAGTCCTCCGTGAAAGTCCTATTGAAATATTCACCGTTCCTGGTTGAATTCACGATTCACAAATGCCCCTTTTTGTGCTAGGGCGAAATTGTCACTCACACCGATCTCCAGTCGGTATTACGATGCTTCGACAGCAAAACAAACTACTCAGAACGCAATCAGTCTGACGCTTCAAAGGGTTAATACGCACAATACAATTAACCTACACTTCTGACTATTGCAGGCTGATACCTGCTACTCGACAATCAAAACTTTAACGTTTCACCTTAACGTTTCACCTTGGGTGTTCCTTCTCACGAATTCGGCTCGGTAGCCGCCTATCAACCTTAATCTAAATCAATCGTGGAATGGCGATTCCAGCCGTTTCAGGGCCTGTGATCGAAGGTACCCCTATGCCAGGAAACAGAGTCCGCCTGTCCTGGACTTCACCAACGTGTGTGTGACCCCAAGTGTGTGTCTAATGCTTTGCTCTTCAAGGTATATATACTTTTTACCCTAAAGTGTCAGGTGGATAGACGCTCATCTGTCCATCTGTCAAAACGGTGGGAGATGACGTATATCGAGGCAGAATCAATACGAATCATCTCGCGCGTGACTTAACGGTGATTTCACTTGTCGAGAAAACCGATTCGTTCCTGCCATCTCATTGCAAAACTAATAATCAGTTGACGACATAACAGACATTTCTATCGTTTAGAATCTCGTTTCTCAATTGGCCGTGACGATATCCTGCCACCAACCGATTACGTCTCGTAAGACTCGCGACTACTGTATAACTTAAATGAGATTAGACCTTATCTAACATACCGTTTCTCCCCTGGATCCCTGCGCTGAAGCTGGATATACACCACGTGTGTTTTTTTCCATGTCCAGCTTCACAGAGAAGTGAAATTCACGTCGGGTTTTCGCCTTGATGCGGAATATCTTTTGAACTTACACTATCTTTATATATGAGGCCCCTTGCCCCTATATTTAGGCTGGCTTTGCCCTGACAGACAGGTACTTCGTAGTTAGTCTTACAGTCTGGGCGACTACAGTGGCCCAAGATGTTAGCCCGGTTTAAGATTCATGTGTTACAGATTTTCCGCATGAAGGTCCGAATGAAGTGGAAAGTGATTCTTTTGAGCATTTTGAGAGTCAAATGTATTTAAAGCGCCACTGGTCTTGTGTTTCGGTATCATTTATCACATTCTCGTTTGCAAAAAATACAAATATTGTCGTGAGTCAAGTGAACAAATTCTATGTTTAGAGACAAATCCATACAGAATCGAGCCTCAGTTTGTTCTAGAAATAACATTTAACTACTCTACTTACTGCGTGTAGGCTGTTTTTTCTAGGTACATCCACCGAATGGACACAATCTCACAAAGATGACCGATAACCCGCGTGTAATTTTTCAATTTTCGTCGTTTCAGTTCGGTGAGTCTCGCCGGACAGTCTTGCCGGATCTAGCTTGATAGGGCCGACGTTTTGCTGAGGAAAAAATTGCTCCGGCAAAAGTCCGGTTCCTATGGGAATTTAACACTAGCTGCTCCGGCAAAAGTCCGGCTGATGAGAGTCGACAACCTCCTGCTATACTACTTGTACCAAAGGTTTTTAACTGTCGATTCGATCATCAAAAAAATTAATTCGCCATATCTCTTTATATGTTTATATGGGGAGCGTAAAGTGATTGGCTCGCGGAATAGGCACTTTACATGAACACTCCTCTTTAAGTTTTTTTCTGATGAAACTTTAAGCAGTAACAGCTATCACCCTAATATTTACAGTATAGAAGTAACGGCAAGTGGTTGCCAGTAGTCAGGGAGTCGGGAAAGGATGTAAACATATTTTGTCCCGACTGTGATCGTTCAGGTCCCTACTGACTAATATACCAGCTATATCATCAAGGCTTGCCTTCGTCGAAGGCAAGCCTCGATGATGTAGTTGGAATAGAATAGAATAGAAATGAATATTTTATTGCACTTCCATAAACAATGTAAAGGTTTGGCAAATAAAAAAAAAACCAAAAAACTGATGCAATACGAAAAACAATGAGAACACAAAATGAGTCTTACACACATACACGCACACACACAACTGAACTGCGTGTATGCACTCATACACACAGACGCGCGCGCGCTCACACACTCACATCATCATTCCACACAACCACTGGCGTGAAATATCTGTATCCATAATATTAGCGCTTCATGGACCTTTCTGTCAGATGAATTCAATAAAAGGTTATCTTCTCCATTGAGGCTACCAGTACGTGTTTGTCCAGTGGCCAATCAGTTGCTATTGATTCCCAGAGTTGTTTTCGCAATGTGTCGTATTGTGGTCAGTGGAGAAGGGAATGAGTTTCATCCTCAACTGATCCTAAACTGCACTACTTACAAACCCACTCTGTAATGGGTTTGCGATTAGGCCTCCTGTATCGCCCTCTTTCTATTTCAAGACGGTGACAACTATGGAAGAGTTTACGAATGGTAGTTCTTTCGAGGAATGGTAGAGTGTGAAGGTACTTTGGCATTCTTTAGCCGTATTTATGCTCGAAGTAAAATCGCATCTTGCTATCACGATTTGACTTCCTAGCTAAATCATTAAACGTCCACGGCTGAATATTAGTCGGCATCTTAAAAAACACTTACGACTTCTTGGAAATTTATTTGAGAATAAATAACATATAACTGTAGTAGTTGTGACGTATTGTCTTCTTTAACCTTTACCCAGAGCAGACAATACCAAAATTTATGATTTTAAATATTATTTTTTCGAAATTTTCAAAATATTTAAACAAAACCATATCATGTGACCCTCATTGGAACGAGCTCGACGAGTCGTTCCAATGAGGGGTCACATGATATAGTTTTGTTGTAATTTTCTGAAAATTAATATTTGTTCAGCTGCTGAATTTGCATATTACGCGGGCGGATGCGGCAAATTTGTTAGGTAAAGGGTTAATTAACATGTGCAGTACAGATACTCCAAATTCACCCCAGCAACTCGAATCGCGTACTACCATGCACGCAACCAGGGTCTGTCTTCTTTTTCTTTTTTTTTTTGGGGGGGGGGGGGCAAAAAAACAATTCTTCACACTTTAAAACATTTTTATTATGACAGTCATCGTACAGTACAAGTTGAAATAAGTTGTAGAATAACCACTACAAACTATGCATCTTTCTTTAACTACACCAATAACACAACTCAGAGGGCTTTCCAGAAAATGCTGTCAATTTTTTGTGTTATTTTGGTGTAGTAGCAGTGGGATACTTAGTTTATAGCGGCTATGCTACTTCTTATTTCGACTCGTACAGAACACCAATACTGGCTGAGGTGGTCAATATAGAGATATTCTAGTGATACCATTTCGTTTTGCAAATTTATCAACAACATCATATGGATTTTCGAGTAACATTTTACTCCTTTCGGATGACATATACGTGTCCCCTAAGTCTGACAATCTTTGATTGGCCATTTTGTTTCTCGGATAATTTTTAATACATTTGAGAGCTGAAAAACTGCGTTCACGTGACGCGGAAGACACTGGTATCGTTAGTGCTAGCTTAACTGCTTTGTGTACATTTGGAAGTGTTGAGTAAGGAATTGTCTTTTACCTGGATGTCAGTATTGATTGTGTGTATGGGCAGATTGGCTGCTATAGCTAACTCTGCTTTCAACAGAACAGTGTCAGTGTCCAAACTGTCCGAATACATTTCAATAAATGGTGCTTTCGCTTCATTTTGTCTAAAAAGGCAACTGATGAAAACCTCAGAAATGAATCGACACCTTTCATTATAGTCAAACTGCTGGGCGAAAATCGCCGCAGTACGGTACTACAGCCCTCAATCAGAATGTCCGACTCTGTGCGTGTGACACAAGTCTCGGTTTAAGTTTAGTTTCAGGGTCAACCTCGGTTTCGGTTCAGGTATTCTATGTGTAAAGAACAGTAAAGCCTCCTCAACATGACAAGAAATTCGAAATAGTTTGTACGACACCACTTAACCCTTTGCCCAACGCAGACGATATCAAAATTTATTATTTGAAAAATCATTTTTAATATTTTTCAAAACCATTCAACAAAACCATATCATGTGACCCCTCATTGGAACGAGCTTGACGAGCTCGTTCCAAAGAGGGGTCACATCATATGGTTTTGTAGAAATTTTTTGAAAAATAATATTTTTTTCAGATGCTAAATTTGCATATTACGCGGGCGGATGTGGCCGATTCGTGGTGTAAAGGGTTAATGAAAGTAGAAATATTTACTTAATTCTTTACCCAGCGCAGAACTCAAAACACCCCCCCCCCCCCCCCCCCTGTAAGTAGGGCCTTCCTACATTGGGTTCGGCCTAATTTCCCTTTACTCTGGGAGTTACTTTTGGGAGTTCGGGGGGGGGGGGGGGGGGCAGTTAAGTGTATTGAGTTAGAAAAAAGCATAAATTAGGGTAACAAATGATTAAAGTTAATCTAATCTATATTATGTTGTGTTCTTAACCCTTTACCCAACGTAACGGCCAAAACCGGCCAGCGCTATTCTCAAAAATCGCCAATTAATTTTCACTATTTTTTTCATTTTTTGTCTCAAAAACATAGGTTATAACCCCTCGTTGGAACGAGCTCGTCGAGCTCGTTCCAACGAGGGGTCATAACCTATGTTTTTGAGACAAAAAATGAAAAAAATTAGTTATTCAAGAATTTTTTTTGCAAGTGTCGTCTGCTTTTCACGTTAGGTAAAGGGTTTTAATGTCACATTTTCTACAGTATTGACTCGTCCGATGGCTGAGACAATGGGGGAGAATTGTTTGAATGGGAATCCGAAGTCCTCGCCCCATTGTCGGATAGGGTGAGCGCAGGGGCGTGGCTAGAGGTTTCCGATTGGGGGTGTAGGATAAATAATTTGATCCCCTCCCGCCCTCCCCCTATAGTTGGAAATTCACTACCGAGAAAAATTTTGAAAATGAAGCCATGAAAAGGGGGCAAAAACTTGATTCTAGTAACTGAAATGCCAACACATTTATGAGAGAATTATCAGGTTATTATTATTATTTGACATTATTCTGGGAATTGAATACATGTATGTGCTAAAAATGCTCAAGCGAAGAACTTTGAGCAATTCACACTCCCCTAACATTAAATCAGATCTTATGCAGGAATGACCAATTTTCGATGTTTCAGCATTTTGTAACTGTGAATGATGGAATTAAATGGGAGCACGGTGGCTCAGTGGTAGAGTGTTAGTCTTTTATGCTAGAGGTCCCGAGTTCGATCCCCGCCCTGGACGACCCGCGTTGTGTCTTTTGGCAAGGCACTTTATCCCGGTTGCCTTCATGGGGGAATGATGACGCCGTGTACTAAGGCGTATAGCATGTCAATGGTGCACATGTCTACCGATGTTCGGTGGTTCGTTCCGGGTACCCCGGCTTCCTCCACCAGTAAATCTGTCACGGTCACGATTAGCCATTGTGCATAAGTATGTGACCTTAAACACTAATAAATAAATAAATAAATAAATAGATGGAACTTAAACTAACCCAGGATAACGATTTTACATGATGCGATTTTCTTAAGGTGCATTTCGAGGATTTCTTTTATTACTATAAGTAAACGTACTATAGAAATCTCGTACCGATTGAACGAATTTTTGCCGATTTGAAACCGAGTTGGGATTTTGTTAAGTAAAGGAGACATCAGCATCACCAAAGAAGCTCTAAAATTCAGATAGATGGAATTTCCAACAACTCATGACTTGCCCTCCGAATTTCCAACTATAGGACATTTTGGCCAGGATTGGGGTGGTGACACACTTCCCCTCCATGTCGCCACGTCCCTGGGTGAGCGACGAGAGTACATATGGGCCACTTGTCCTACGCCCCCCACCGCCCCCCCCCCCCCCCCCCGGCAAGATAGTTGATCAGTTTATGCATAAACACCGTGAAAACGTTCGGCAGTGGGGGATTTTCTGGATCTTGCGGTTCGTTTTTCCGGCTTGCCGCAAACACTGGAGCTGAAGCGGAAAAGCCAAAAATTGTCCACCCTACTTACAGTACATCTGCCGTAGCGAAAAATTATTTAATTACCTCTTCACCCAACGCAGACGATATCAAAATTTATTATTTGAAAAATCTTTTTTTTCATATTTTTTAAAAAATTCAACAAAACCATATCATGTGACCCCTTATTGGAATGAGCTCGACGAGCTCGTTCCAAAGAGTTGTCACATGATATGGTTTTGTTGAAATTTTTTGAAAAATAATATTTTTTCAGATGCTAATATTGCATATTACGCGGCCGGATGTGGCCGATTCGTTGGGTAAAGGGTTAATGAAAATGGAACATACCATCATCCGGGAAGGGGTGGGGGCTGGAAAGTGGGCTTTCTAGTGAAAATGTTAAGTGATCGTGCATTCGATTGCAAGTATCGGAACTTACCGTAGTGTGATGACTCCCACGTATCAACAATCCTGTTCAGTTTAGCGTCCATGTCGACACAGCCGAGCACTTCGACTGATCGCCCATCGTTTTTTGTAGTGAACTCCCTAATTACTCTCTCATTGAATGGTAAAACAGTGACTTTAACTAGCTTCAGAATATCTATATCTTCAAATTTTTTCAAGAGATAGAGTCGTTTATTCCCCCTAATTACATACCAGTTTCGTCTGTGTTTCATGACAGTTATCAGTGGAAACTGTCCAGGACGAATAAGTAACTTCCTGTTTATGACATGACTGAAAGTTTCATCAAGAGTTTGTCGCTCCTGGAATCGGTACACGATAGCACTCTTGCTGTACCTCATCTCCGAAGGCTGAAGGTAAATTGTGTTGTCGCGAGATGACAATTCAGTTGAGAGACCGTTTCTTTTAGCGTCATTCATTTTCATGTAATACTTGTTTGTTATGAATTCGTCAGATTGGAGGTTGCCCATTGTCAAAAGGCAGCCAAACAAGCCAAATGACTAAAGTTGCGTTCACAAAGATTCAGAAAATATGAAGGCACATTCAAGCTCTTGTAAAATAAAGAAATGAGTAGACAAGTCGAATTTCCAACAAAGCTTTCAAGAAACTTCCGACAACGTGAAGTCACATTCAAACTCTTATAAAATAAATTCGTTGATTGTATTTAACCACACTGTTTTTATTACCATAATTTCAGTTCTTTGTATATAGTCGCTGGGGGAATTCCCTCAATAATGGGTTGAAGTGTTTTGTTCCTCTTAGGACTACCAATAAAAATAAAACCTGCTACCCACTAACTTCCTATGCATTGGCTGACGCGCAATCAACAGATGTATTGAAGCGAAAAGATAGACTCACTGGAAACTGTCAAACGGGGAGTTGTGAGATGCCTTCATGATATAATATAAAGATTAATTGGTGTGGTGGTCAGAGTGTGTGTGTGTGGGGGGGGGGGGGGGGGGGGGGGGGTTGGTGCGAGTTACTACATATAGAAAATCAACCAACATTTTGAGCTTAACCCTTTAACCAACGCACACGATATTAAAATTTCTTATTTATTATTATGCCGGCGGACCAATGAATTGTTGTGTTGGCCAGAGTGAGGGAAGGGGGAGGCTTTTGAGAGTTACTCGATATAGAAGAAAATCAACAAACATTTTGAGTTTAACCCTTTACCCAACCAGGCCAGGTGGGTAGCCAGGATATCAAAGTTAGGGAGGGGCAAGAGTAATATATAGGAGGGGGGGGGGGGGCTAGTTCAGCGATCTCAACGAAGCGTCTACCCCCCCTACGGGGGGGGGGGGGTAGCCGCTACGTTCAGATCTCTGAACTACTAGGGGGCATACAGAATAGGATGCGCAGCATCATCTGAGCCACGCAGCGGCGAGATGGGGGGTGAGCACAAGAGGGGGCATTCTCTCTCGCTGGAGGGGAAGGGGCTTCCCCGGGGAAAAATATTTAAATTTGAGGCAAAAAAAACGCAATTTCCTTGACTTTGAATCTGTTTGTGTCCATAATTTGTAAGATGAGAAAGACATCAATAATTAGGCCACAACACCGTGGGAGGGTGGGGGCATGACTGAAATTTGGAGGGGGCATGTGCCCCTTACCCTCCCCCCTTCCATGGCTAACGCACACGATATTAAAATTTCTTATTTTAATTATTATTTTTTTCAAAATTTTCAAAACATTTTAACAAAACCATATCATGTTATCCCTCATTGGGATGATTTAGTTCCATGATGGGTCACATGATATGGTTCTGATGAATTCTATTTTTTCAACTGCTGAATTTGCATGTTACGCGGGCGGATGCGATCGAGTCGTTAGGTAATGGGTTAACTCTTTTCCTAACGAATCGGCGACACCCACCCGCGTAATATACAAACTGAGCTGTTGAAAAAAATAAATTTTCAAAAGATTTCAACGAAATCTTATCATGTGACCTCCTCATTGGGACGAGCTCATGGTGCTCGTTCCAGAAAGGTATTGCATGCTTGGGTTTTGTTGAATTTTTTTTTACAAATTTGGTAAAAATACTTAAAACAATAAATTTTGATATCGTGTTCGTTGGTAGAATGGTTAACCCTTTACCTAACACGAAAAGCAGACGACACCTGCAAACAAAATTCTTGAATAACTAAATAGTTTCATTTTTGTCTCAAAAAACATAGCTCATGACACCCATTGGAACGAGCTCATCGAGCTCGTTCCAATGAGGGTCATAAGCTATGTTTTGGAGACAAAAAATAAAAAAACTAATGAAAATTGAATGGTGATTTTAGTAAATAGCCTAAGGCTGTTTTGGCCGTTACGTTGAGTAAAGGGTTAAAACCAAAGAAATATTCCGAAGTTGCTGCAGTTTACGCCGTTGAGCAGGGGAAGTGACCTCAGAAATCGATAATGCTCATGCGCAAGAGGTCTTCAGGGCATCGATTAGTGACGTCAAAGATAATCGTTATTGATTGATAACACTTTATTTATTTATTTATTTATTTATTTATTTATTTATTTATTTATTTATTTATTTATTTATTTATTTATACATACTATGATTTTCGGCATGTGTACTTGAATATGCGAATGTTTGATAACAGTATAAAGATGCAGTATTAATCAATAATGTTGATGCGTGGGGATATGGTAGTACCTACATGGAATGTCGGCCCCGGGTGGCAATCTATGCTTGTGAGCCACTCTACTTAAAGGCTCTGGAATTGAAAATAAACACTGCACATCCCTTTACTGCTATACCAAACTTGGACATGAAGGGAACTGCATACATGTAATTGGGATGAATTACTTTGCTAGACAAACATCTCTTGAATTAAATGAAATGGTTGAGCAATGTTAAATGTCATATCTACTGCCTGTAACATTACAATTTATTTATTTATTTATTTATTTATTTATTTATTTATTTATTTATTTATTTATTTATTTATTTATTTATTTATTTATTTATTTATTTATTTATTGGTGTTTAAGGCCATATACTTATTCACAGTGGCTAATCATGACCGTGACAGTTTTACGGGTGGAGGAAGCCGGAGTACCCGGAGAGAACCGCCGAGCAACGACGAGCAGCTGCCAGCTCCCCAACATCGTAACTCCGCACTGCAACACAGGCAGGGTTAGATTGGTTGAAAACATGCGTACCCTCGACGTGCAGTACGCCTTAGTACACGGTGCCATCGTACCCCCCATGTGGACAATCGGGGTTGAGTGCCTTGTCCAAGGACACAACGCGGGAGTCCGAATTGATCGCTCAGACAGTCACCCATCCAATGATTAACCGGGACTTGGGTGATCTGTAACATTACAATACATGTTGAACTCTTCTGGACACTTTTACAACAGATCTCTATATTTGTTTGTTTGATAAACTCTCAAGGACTAAAAAGTAGTTACGCATAGCCGAAATTATTCCGAGAAACACAAAGGATGTCTGCTTTACTCCATCAGTCCAAGTGATCTCACATACCTCAGCTCCACATTACAGTTTGTCCCAAAATGCAAGAATCGATATTGGTTCTAGTGAACTCCTTTTTACAGTTTTTTTCCTATCAGTTTGACCGTTTCAGCATTATTCTCTGTTGAATCACATTTAACCCTTTACCCAACGCCGACGATTTCAAAATTTATTATTTTAAATATAATTTTTCAAATTTTTTCAAAAAATGTCAACAAAACCATATCATGAGACCCCTCTTTGGAACGAGCTCGACGAGCTCGTTCCAAAGAGGGGTCACATGATATGGTTTTGTTGAGATTTTTCGAAAAATAATATTTTTTTAGCTGCTGAATTTGCATATTACGCGTGCGGATGCGGGCGATTCGTTGGGTAAAGGGTTAAACATAACCAAACATTGTTTTCACCATCTTTTGATGACCTGTTATTTTTTTGTGTTCATTATATCATTAGTGTATAGCTGTAGTGTGCGGCTGATGCATGGTCCATATATAGAAACGGTGTTCTGCATAGCGCGGAACTGGATCCAAAATACCCTTCTGTCAGAGATGGGTCCTGATGACGTGAAAGGGATAAACATCAAGCTGCAAATCAGCTTCCCCATTCTGTAAACGTCCCATCGAAACTTCCCCATCATAGCCCAATCATCTGATAACCTCTTTGCGCCAATCCATAGATTTCTTGGTGCAACGCCCTGAAAGAAATCATTTCTATCGAGATGTATTGAATGAACAAATTAACAGTTGAACACCTGGTACTCATTGCCCTTAAGCTTCAGATAAAATTTCAGTTCTTACTTTGCACTAATGCTATTTCACATTGTTAAATCCTTGAATTTTTTTCTTTTGTTACTTAGCTCTCTATCTTCTCTACTTCTTTTTGCTGTATCCAGAAAGAAGTCTTCGTTGAACAGATTTGGATCAGGACGCTCTGGCGACCAGGTGGCGGACAGGGATTGTTGTGACATAGGGCTTTGTGCGGACACTGAAGCTACTTGTGATGAAGAAAACGACCCATGGCTATTCCTCACGTTATATCTTTCGGTGATTTGCCATGGCGGTTGATGCAACTCAATACCGCATTACCATGGGTCTATTTTATAATGCTGTTCATTGTAAGAGTCACATAAAGCAAAGCACAAATTGTCATTTTGCTTTCCGTGTCAGGGGCGTATCAAGTAGAGAAGTCACAATTTGTTTAATTGGGGTTATGTTTGCTATGAGGTTTTTAGTCCTCCTGTCTGGGGATGTAGAAGAAAACCCGGGCCCTTACACAACCGATGGTGAACTCCCTCTTCACCCATTGTCTGTACTCCATTATAATATACAAAGTATCCGAAATAAAATTGACGCATTAAACGACCTATTAGATGAGTATGATATTCTCTGTTTTACGGAAACCCACCTTGACACGTCAGTCAGCGATGACGATATTCGCATCTCAGGTTTTCAACCACCAATTAGACACGACAGAAATCAGTTTGGTGGGGGTATCGCAGTTTACTTTTCCGACAACCTGTTTTTCAAATCTTTACCTAGCCTTCGGTTTGATGACGACATTTTATGGTTCGAAGTCGTCACAAAATCGCGTTTTATCCTATGTGTAACGTACAGGTCAGAGAACTTTTGTTCCGCAAACTATTGGGAAAATCTCCATGAGAAAACAGAACAAGCCTTAGCTTTGAATTCTTCGATAGTGATTGTAGGTGATCTTGACAGCGACCTACTAAAGTGCAACGGCCCTCTATATAATATGATAATAAGTTTAAACATGAGAAATGTCATTAAAACCCCCACCCGAGTAACACCGAGAAGCCAAACACTCCTTGCTCCAATTATTATAAGTGACACCATTGTCGAAATATTCTCTGGTATCATAGATTTTGAACTTTCAGATCACAAAGCCACATTTATAATCTTAAACCAAACCCGCCCGAACACACTGTAGTATAAGATACGTTTGGAACTACAATAAAGCCAATTTTGGTAGACTAAACAACCTGATACACGACACGGATTGGGAAACTCTTATCTGCGAAACAGACAATATCAATGAATCAGTTACAAATTTTCGATGTAAACTTTCGGAACTAGCGGAATTCTGCATACCCAGACATAAAGTAACACTAAGGAAAAATGATAAACCTTGGTTTGACAATAATCTTAGAAAAATAATCCGCCAAAGGGATAGGGCAAGAAGCCTAGCATTAAAATGTAAGACTACTTCGCTTTGGGAAAAGTACAAGTCTCTTAGGAATAAGGTTAACAATATGAAAAAAACAGCGAAAAAAATTGTTCTTGATAAAGTAGATGTGTCCCTATCTGTCAACATCAATTCCAACCAGTTCTGGCACGTAGTGAAGAAATTTCTTAATAATTTCATAGACAATTCAGGTATTCCCTCACTACAATATACTAGTGAAATGGGACTGAAAGTTGTGAATAACGACGGGGAGAAAGCGGAGCTCCTCAATAACATATTCTTAAAGAACAGCAAATTGGACAGTCATAGTAAAAATCTACCCCCTTTCGCGACTAGATGTGATAATATATTAACGGATATTGAATTCACGGAAATAGATATAGTGAATATCATAAAGACACTACCTGTCACAAAAGCCAGTGGGCATGACGATATAAGCCATAGACTCTTGAGAGAAACCCGAAATACAATCTGTTTGCCCCTGTTTTTACTGTTTAGAAAATCCTTGTCATATGGCACTTATCCAAGTGACTGGAAATTAGCAGATGTAACTCCAATATTTAAGAAAGGTAATCGACTCGATGCCAACAATTACAGACCAATATCCCTCCTATCATGTGTTGGCAAAGTTATGGAATGAGTAGTTTTCAAATATGTACTCACACATTTTGTTGAGAATGACTTATTTTATAAGTACCAATCTGGTTTCCTTCCTCGAAATAGTAGAGTTTTCCAACTAATCGAAGTATATCACAATCTTTGTAGCGCCGTTGATTCAAGACAGTTTACCTGTGGTGTGTTTTGTGATATTTCCAAGGCTTTTGATCGAGTGTGGCACCGGGGACTGGTATTCAAACTTGAATGTTATGGAATATCTGGCACCTTGCTAAGTTGGTCCACTGATTATGTATCCAATAGAAAACAACGTGTTTTAGTGAACCAATGTTACTCCGACTACGGAACTATTGAAGCAGGTGTCCCACAGGGTTCAGTGCTTGGTCCCTTCCTGTTTTTGGTGTATATCAACGATATAGCAGACAATCTGGACTCTCTCGCAAGACTCTTTGCTGATGACACGTGCCTCAGCAAAAGCGCACCTTCGGCAACTGATGTAGCTAACATCCTGAACGAAGATCTAAATCAGATAAACCTATGGGCTGATAACTGGCTTGTTAGGTTTAATCCCGATAAAACAAACCTGGTTAAATTTACCCTTCAGAGAGATGTTTCCTGTCCAGATATCGTGTTTTCGAACACTGTTCTGACATGTGCTGAAACACACAAACATTTGGGATAACCTTACAGGGTAACCTGTCCTGGGATCACCATATCGACATTATCTGCAAAAGAGCGAGTGCTAGACTGCCACAGCTCAGAAAACTAAAATATACCCTTAACAGGAAAACACTTGAACGCATGTATCTATCTTTCATCTTGCCTATTCTGGAACATGCAAGTCCAGTGTGGGGTTGCGCAAGCGCATATCTGCTGAAACGTCTTGATGACATTCAGTGCGATGCAGCTCGAATTGTTATTGGGCTGACTAGGTCCGTTTCACGTCAAAATTTATTGTTTGAACTTGGTTGGCAGAGTCTCGAGAGCAGACGATATGCCCAAAAGATGTGCCTATTTTATCGAATTGTAAGTGGCTCTGCTCCCGATTACCTTGTTGAACTGTTACCTCCGCGCTTTAATGAAATCTCCCCATACAATCTCAGGGGGGGGGGGGCTTCAAATTTTGTACCCACTAGGACACGAACTGAACTTTTAAAGCGATCCTTCATCCCGTCTTGTGTTGATATCTGGAACATTCTACCCGAGTCAGTAAAGAATTCTACTTCAGTGCTCGAATTCAAAAAGAAGTTAGGACCTCCAATTTATAAGCCTCCCACACATTTTAATGTGGATAGAAGAAAACTTAACATTCTTCACTGCATGATTCGAAATGAATGTAGTGATCTTAATGCACACAAGTTCAAGAACCATATATCGGAAACATCCTCGTGCTCATGCGGGGAAACCGTTGAAGACGCTCATCACTTTTTTATGACATGCCCTAAGTATAACGCTATCAGAAATGAATTATTTCAGAGCATTCGACCGTACCACATCACAGATACGCCCCAACTGTTGAATGGCGTTGCCAGTTTGAGTAATGATGTAAACACATGTTTGTTAAAAAATGTCCAAAGATTTATCCGCGATTCAAACCGTTTTTAAATTATCGTATAAATAAATAATTTTCGGTACTTCTCTGTGTGGTTAAGGAACACTAAGCTTAGTCCAGCTCGCGAAGCTCGACAGGCCTAGGTGGATGTGGTCCGGTTTCTGCAGTCATGGACGTTATCCAAACTTCGTCAGGGATAACCTGTTTCCTACTACTTGCACTCCTTTCGGACTTAAAAGATGTCTAACCAGCTTCGAGTTGTGCTATTGCACTTTCCTCTCTGTCCGCTGACCTGTCCGAGCCGCAGTCAGAATAGAAGAAGATCTGGATGTATGTGAGTGTGTAAGTGTGTGGATCTGCGTGCGTGTGTGAGAGTGATTTCTGTGTGGTTGCACGTGTGGGT
This sequence comes from Pictodentalium vernedei, assembly GCA_031216915.1. Taxonomy (NCBI): domain Eukaryota; kingdom Metazoa; phylum Mollusca; class Scaphopoda; order Dentaliida; family Dentaliidae; genus Pictodentalium; species Pictodentalium vernedei. The sequence goes on along the minus strand of CM062290.1, from coordinate 369,963,178 downwards.
CCGTGAGTGTGTGCATGCGCCCCTGAGCCAGCCCAACCCATACAAAATTGACCTAGCTTAGTGGAAAGTTTTATATACCAATTATTTAATCAATCTATCTAAATCAACTAGAGCCCTTTCCCCTTCGCTTTTGCCTTATCTTTCTGCTACACATATTTGTTCGTTAATGCCTTTGTTCTTTTCCTTTTCTCTTTTTAATCTGCAAAAAACATTATTATTTTTGTACATTATCAACTGCTATCATAACATACTGGATTGTTAATGTAATGGAGAGGAGGCTTAGCTAAGTGTTGAGCACTCCAATCCCTTTGCTTTCTTGTTTGCAAATAAAATATGTTTAATCTTAATCTATCATTAGTGTTCTCATCGTGACATGTAAGGGCGCGGTGGCTCAGTAGGAAGAAGTGCAGGCTGCAAGGCGAGAGGTCTCGGTTCGAATTCCACCTGCGACAACCGCGTTGTGTCTTTGGCAAGACACTTCACCCCCATTGCCCACGTGAGGCAAGGTGGCGCTGTGTACTAAGGCGTACGGAACGTCGATGGTACACTTGTCTTCAACCAATGCTAACCCTGTTTGTGTGGAGTTGGTATGTTGGGAGCTGACAGTTGCTCGCCGTTGCTCAGTGGTTCTTTCCGAGTAATTCGGCTTCCTCCATCCGTAAAACTGTCGTTATCATGATTAGCCATTGTGCAGAAATGTGTTACCTTAAACATCAGTAAATAAATAAATCGTGACATATTATGCAAACGGCGTCCAGTTATTAACCCTTCGACATACATTGATAAAGTAGGATGACTCCTAAGTTAAAGTGTTGGGTAGACCAGCCCCGAGGCTGCACGTTGAAAATATTAATTGATCTACCCCCAAATAATGAATATGGACTCTCCCAGTTGCTAACATTGAACTGACACGGAAGATACCGCCAGTGCTTAAAGGGTTAATATAAAAGACTTGGAGTTGAGATTCGCTATTTTTTTCCTGGGAAGAATAAAAACTTGCAGAATATTATACAACACATTCGCTAAACAAAGAGTCCTAGCGGACGTTGTTAGTGTTGTACTGATAGATGTTCTTAATCACGGATCATCTCTGAACTAGCTGCTTCTAATTGCCTTGCCATAAAAAATCAAGTTTTCTTTTTTCAGTTTCAATCAACGAAAACAACAGACAGCTCCATGAGCTGTCTGTTGTTTTCGTTTCTTAACCTTTTGAACCAGAGAGGACGATTTTCAGGCCCAGGAACATGATACGTCACAATTTCATAAAGTTGGATGTCTGCTAAGTGAATGTGTGTGATAGATCAATCAATATTTTCAACGAGCAGCCTCCGGGTAGACCAATCAGCCTGGATGTTGCACGTTAAAAATATTATTTGGTCTACCCCAAAAAATGAATATGGACACTTCCAGTGGGCTGCCACTGAAATGACATGGAAGATACCATCATGGTTCAAAGAGTTAAAAGTAATGGAAGTGTCAATGACACTGTAGCTAAACCTGTCCTTGAAGGGAGTGAACTAAATAGAAAGCTCCAGTACTGTAAAGTCATTTAATCAAGTTTATACAGAGAAGACATAACACCAAAGCTACATATGAAATCTGAAAATGATCTTGCGAGGCAGGCGACCTATATGGTGTACTAATAGAATTGCTGCCAATTTCTATACTAAATCCAAGATGGCCGATGGCGGTCATGTTTTTTAACAAAATTCAGAAAAATCTGATAACTCCCATATAGACATCACTCCAAAGCTACATATGAAATTTGAACAAAATCGGGCGAGTGATGTAGCCTGCAGGGTGTGCTCATTGAATTGTTGACAGTTTATATGCTAAAGCCAAGATGACTGCTGGCGGCCACGTTTTTCAACAAAATTCAGAAAAATTCAACAGCTCCCATCTAGATATGACACTAAAGCTACATATTAAATCTGAAAGTGATTGGGTGAGAAATGTGGCCTGTACGATGTACTAATGGAATTGTTGACAATTTATGTGCCTAATTCAAATAGGCTGCTGGCGGCCATGTTTTTCAACGAAATTCCGTAAAAGTCCATAGCTCCCATCTAGACATCACACCAAAGCTACATATGAAATATGAAAAAGATCAGGTGATAGATATGACCTGTACGGTATGCCAATGGAATTGTTGACAATGTGTATGCCGAAACTAAGATGGCCGCTGGCAGCCATGTTTTTCACCGAAATTCGGAAAGATTTGATAGCTCCCATACAGACATTGTCGCAAAGCCACATATTCAATTTGGAACTGATCGGGTGGGAGTTGCAGCCTGTAGGGTGTACAAAAAGGGATTGAGGACGGACGTGCGGACGGACGCGCGGACCGACGGACGGACGGACGACTGATCGCAACCCATCCCAGTGTGAATGTGTGTGATAGATTAATGAATATTTTTAACGTGCAGTCTTAAGGCTGCACGTTAAAACTTAATTGGTCTACCCCAAATAATAAATATGGACTCTTCCAATTGACTGCCACTGAATTGACAAGGAAGTACCGCCATGTTTCAAAGACTTAAAAAGTAAAAAAGGAATCTTTGCTTTATTTTCGCCTGATGTCAAGGGTGTTTCCTCACCAATTACTTGCTTCTTATTTGTTCATTCTGATTGATGTGATTTGGTGTGATTTGAGCTTTGCAAGAGACAGAAGTCAAACGGTGTGTTGTGAAGTTCGGTTCAAGAAGGGTTAATACAGACTACAGACCCTACTGGGAACACAGAGGGGTAGAGTGATATTAATACCTTCGTGGATATTGTTACGACCACGGTCAAATCGGAGATAAACTGTTTATTATTACTTTCCAGAGTGTGATTTACTAGGATTTCCCGGTTTGGTTATAAACGATAACTTCACAAGTGAATTATGCAATCAACAATTGTGTCATGTATCCGTGCGCGCAAACGAAGACGCTTTTGCCGTGGGTTTAGTGGGGACTTCCTTGATGTTTTTTTTTTTTTTTTTTTTTTTGCTTTTTTAACCCTTTACCTAACATGAAAAGTAGACCACACTTACAAAAAAATTCTTGAATAACCATTTTTTTCATTTTTTGTCTCAAAAACATAGGTTACGACCCCTCATTGGAACGAGCTCGACGAGCTCATTCCAATGAGGTGTCATAACCTATGTTTTAGAGACAAAAAATGAAAAAATAATGAAAATTAATTGGCGATTTTTGAGAATAGTGCTGGCCGGTTTTGGTCGTTACGTTAGGTAAAGGGTTAAATAATATAATTATCGTTAATTATGAAAAGTAATAAACAGAGTAATCGCTTGACTGGACTGGTTACGTGAAATAATTCATGAGAGGCGAGGGACTATATTGTAAAACACTCGTGCGCACTCGCGCACTCGTGTTTGTACAACGTCCCTCACCTCTCATGAATTATTTCACGTAACCAGTCCAGTCAAGCGATTACTCTCTATTTAATGGTAATGGGTTGGAGTATTATTGAGCTTCCTCGCTCATCGAAAAATATAAAGGGAGATAATTTATTAGAAAGTCGGTTTTGCTGCCGAGTTTTGTCTGGAATGTTTGTAACTTACTCGGCGGATGAGGTTGAGTCGTTAGGTAAGGATTAGAACTCTTTATGCAAAGAACCGACAATTTCCAGCACGCACTATTCACACAAAACAAAACACCATTGAATTTGTATTATTTTCCCATTTTTCTCCCATTCGACCTAGAAAAGATAGCTCATGACCCCTTACTGAAAGGTGGTTGTTCCCAATAGCAGGACAAACCTATGTTCTGTGAAAAAAATGGAAATTTTATTTACTTTTTGCCTATGCATTTCTTTTTGCAAGTTATAGTCGTGTTTGGTGGATGATTATTTTCATTTAATTCCAGCACGTGCGCTATTTGTAAATAGCCGCCCATATCATTGTCTGCTAGTAAATATGGCTGACAATTTTCGTCTTTGAAATGAATGAGATCTACAGGAAAGTTAGCTTCCCCTAACTCTTTACCCAGCGTAACGACCAAAACCGGTCAGCGCTATTCACAAAAATCGCCAGTTAATTTTCATTATTTTTTTCATTTTTTGTCTCAAAAACACAGGTTATGACCCCTCTTTGGGACTAGCTCGTCGAGCTCGTTCCAATGAGGGGGGTCATAACCTATGTTTTTGAGACAAAAAGTGAAAAAAATAGTTATTGAAGAATTTTATTTGCAAGTGTCGTCTGCTTTTCATGTTAGTTAAAGGGTTAATTTCCCAAGCTGCCAAATTAGTTATTCAAGAATTTTATTTGCAAGTGTCGTCTGCTTTTCATATCAGGTAAAGGGTTAATTTCCCAAGCTGCCAGAAACGTTTACACTAGGGGTATGGGAATTTCATATAAAATTTCCATTGAACGAAGTGACGTCAAACGTAATGGACGTTCTCCAAAATTCTCTGAACAAACGGTAACGAAATTTTATTATATTTTGAAGTTAATAATGGGAAAATAGATCTTTAATTCATTGATATGGTCACTGGAGATGTTTTACATGAAGTGAAGGATAGTGCATGACGAAAATACACGCGGAAGAGATGTTGTAAACGAAATTCGATATTGGAAGGAATATTGTAATAAACAAAATGAACACAGAAAGCGCGAATGATATGAACAATGATATGGATAAAGACCTATTAAATACAGTTAATGTGGAAGAGACAGAGCATGAATCCAAAATTGATGAATTTAGAAATTATAGTCTGGACATTCCAAAATGAACAAGAAAGAAGACTGGTGCATATTATTATATGTCATTCACCATGTTAAATTAAAAAATCGAGGTATGTGTGTTGTTATAATATAGGACACTGAAAAATTTGAGTTTTACCGTGAAGGTTTTAGCAGTAAATGCTCGGACAGCCATAACGAAAGGGAAAGAGATGGAGTCATATGGGAGTGTGTTTCTGATAATCAAGGTATCATTGTGGAGGACAGGCTCAGTATTCAAAAAACAAAATCGAATAAACTTGTTAAAATTCACATATATAGAACGGCAAATAAAATTATGATACAGGGAACAAAAGTCAATATTCGATGCTGGGTGATAAATCTTCTTCCCATTGTTTATCAGCTCGGATTCAAACAGAACTTTCATGGAAATATAAACATCGTGGCCGATTGGATCAACACTGGTGGATCATCTGAAAAATACAGTGATCAGCTTGAAGTTAACAACAAATCTGAAAACAGCAATGCAACTAATAACAATCATGACGATAGGGCTGCGCGGAATATCGGTAAACCTATATATACCGGTATTCAAACCAATATCGATTTAATACCGGTGTAATTACAAAAATATCGATTTATCGTCATTATTTATTTACCCACAATTTAATTTTCAAGATGTCTTGAGTTTTAACTGTGGCCCCGAATGAATAATATTATCCCTTTACCCAGGGAATCGTCCGGATGTGCCCGCGTAATATACAAATTCAACAGTTCAAACAATAAATTTAAAACATTTCAACAAAACTATATTATCTGCCCCTCATTGGAACGAGCTAACTGAGTTTGTTCCAACGAGGGATCACGTGATATTGTTTTGCAGACATTTTTTGGAAAAGATCTGATGAACTATTAGATAAAATAATAAATTTTGATATGCAGATTGCTGCGTTGGGTGAAGGTGTTTCAAACCGCATCATCAAGGCATGCTGATTCGTTCCGACTGTAATGCCTCAAGTCTTGATTGTGGTACTTATGTTCAGATATCTGAACAATTTTCGATATACCAGTATAAATTTTTTAGAATACCAATACTGGTATTCAGTTTTGAATACCGTGCAGCCCTACATGACGATTATGGATATAACAATTTGCAAAACAGTATCGACATTACCACTCATGACTAAAATGGTACAAACAATAACGAACCCGCCAAAACAAGCAACGGTAATGAAAACAACAGTCCGAAAGTTCTCAAAGATGACACACACAGCAAAAAACCATTCAGTGTGAAGTACAGTGTTGGTTTCACAACACCGAAATGTGGATCGGTTAACAAAATTAGGTACAAAGTACGTAAAAGTCGCTCGACTACACATTCTTATTATTTGACCAGCAGAGTGTTGAAGGAATCAATTAACGACATTCAAGGTGTAATCGAGGAAATGGAAATATCACAAAAAGAACAAGAAGTATCATTTAACGAGTCACTTGCTGATATAAAAGTGCAGTTTCAAAATATAATGCGTGTGCACTGCCAAGGGTTTGAGGAAAAAATAGAAAAATTAAAAGCTGATAACAAGTCTATCAGACAAGAAAATGCGAATTTGCGGAGAGAAATTAACAAAGTCAACTTAAAATTGAAAGAAGTGACTGAAAATAAGAAAAAAATATCATTGCTAAAAAGTGGAGATTCTAACTTGTCTAGTCTGGTACTCAATCCACACTCGGAAGTATTCTCCCCTGGATTAAAGTATTAAAATGGTGATCACATTGTTTCCAAACAAGATGATTCAACACAAAGTGTCACAATGAGAGACAATAATTGCAACAACCTTAACAACGAGCCAATGATTAACACAGAAACAGGTATGATGCACTCTATGACTTAACCTTTTACCTAACATGAAAAGCAGACGACACTTGCAAAAAAAATTTTTGAATAACTAATTTTTTTCATTTTTTGTCTCAAAAACATAGGTTATAACCCCTCGTTGGAACGAGCTCGACGAGCTCGTTCCAACGAGGGGTCATAACCTATGTTTTTGAGACAAAAAATGAAAATATTTTGAAAATTAATTGGCGATTTTTGAGAATAGCGCTGGCCGGTTTTGGCCGTTACGTTGGGTAAAGGGTTAAATGACACATTTGAAATTCCTCTTTCTATATCGGATGGTATAGCACAATCATATGATATTGGCAGCAGAAATCCGACAGTGGGTATGGATACATATATACCACAAAACTGATTTATTGAATGAAATACAGTCACCCATCAGTCACTCATTATACATGTATACGCCGATTCACTTGATAACTGGCGACTCGGTTATTCGCAAAATAGATGAATAGAAAATTGCGATGCGTGGTGAAAAGGTTATCAAAGTGATGCGACCGGGACAAAGAATATCTGGACTAATGAATGGATTCAAACTTCTAATACTGTTGATAATGTGGTCAAGGTAACAGTGCATGTCGGAATTAATTCCTGCCGGCACGGTATTCCAACAACGGACAATCAAATTATGACTCAAATTGGGATGATAAAAACAAAATACCCAGACGCAGTAATCAGGATGTCCTCGGTGATACCTACACTGCATTCAGATGTTATTAATGATCTCATTCATCACATTAACGGACAGTATAAACACGCGTGTTATAACAGTAAGTGTGTATATATTGACAATACAAGTGGATTTGTGGAGCATAGTGGGTCAATACGTAAACATCTCTACAGAGATGACTGGCATCCAAACCAGAAAGGCGTGCGGGTATTGGCTAGGAAGATAAAAAACTCCAACAATAACTTTCTGAGTTCTATTAAGGGGCAATTGCCATCTACAAATAGTAATACCCCTTACATATATCATAATGCCAAAAACTCTTCAAGACGCCGCCCCGAAGTCACACGAGGTGGAAGACATGAACGCCAGTTAAAAAATAATTTTAATAATTCGAAAATTTCTTATAAAAGACATGATGAATCATTTATCGGGCAACGGTATATACATAATGTGTACCCCAAACCAGGCAACAATGACCCTTCCATAGAATATCAAAAATCCGAAGGTCATTACATTAGTGGTTTCCAACAGGAGCTATTCCGCTTTCGACAACAAATGACGGGTGTAATGGAATATATTGACGGTAAATTATACCACTAACTGATGATGCAGATAATATTAATAGTACTAACAGTTTTGCTAACAGCAGACAATGATTGATGTTAAAAGCTTGATATATTTTCGTTAATGTCTTTATTTTCAGTGGCAGTTGGTGTTGTTGAAAGTATAACAACCATTGAGGTGCACAATGAAACGCATCACTGTGTTATGGAATACTAATATGACCAATGATATGGACAAACGAAATGTTTAATTAATTGGGCGATCCGTCTCCAGTGACCAGTATCAAAATTCAATGAAATTTACCGAATATTTTTATCAATGACTAGCACAGAAGCAAAACGTAAATTAAAGAGGGTAGGCTACACAGTTTGGAATGTTCAAGGGCTGACTCAAAAAATTAATGACCCCAAGTTTGTGCGGCTTATTAACTGAACCGAATTTATCACACTGACAGAAACCTGGCACCAAGATGAAACGGATATTGACATACCGGGCTACAAGTGTGATGATTTGTGTCGAGTTGATGAACGGCACAGAAGAGGGGGGTTTAAATGTACAAAGTACAATGCAAAGAATAAACGGGGAGATATTGGGTTTTATTTTGCCAATCAATATCATGCTTTTCTTAAACGAGTTTGTAAGACCGATGACCTTGCCATTTGGATAGAATTCGATGGTACAATGTGTAACACGTCTTGTAAAATTATATTTGTGTCAGTGTACATTCCACCAAGTAACTGAAGTTATTGGAAAACAAAATATCCGAGCTCATCCATCTTTGAAAAAATAGAAAAAGAGATACTAAATTGTCGATCGACAGATATGATTATTCTTGGTGGAGATTTAAACTCCCGAACTGGGGGAAGGCCGGATTATGTTACAAATGACAATGATAAATATATACCACTACCAGATAGTTATACAAAAGATTTATCTAAAGACAGACAAAGTCTAGACAAAACAATAAATGGGTTTGGACAACAACTTCTGTCGTTATGTAGGGCAGCGAAACTTAGAATTGTTAATGGCCGTTGTCCGGGGGACGGCTTGGGAAACTTCACAAGCTATCAGTATACTACGTATAGTGTATTGCCACCAAGTGCGGTCACACTTTTTTGAGCTTCTGCTGTTTCCTAGATTTCTACTGGATATTTTTGGATTTATCTGCTGAAAATTGCTGTACATATTCCTTATCAGATGTGCATTGTTTTGATGTGACTTTGAAGAAAAAGTCTTTCAACATATTTTTGTTTTTTTAACAAAAAAACTCTGAAATATGCTGAATATTTTTCCAGTTTGAATTCTTTCCTCATGTGTAAAGTTAATCCGGATTGTCTCACCTATTTTTCTGAACCGGATTGGGTTGTGAAACCTATTTGCCATTCTATTCACTGCTAATGGGAGACAGCTACCTCACACATGATGCCATTAGATTCATGAGTTTCGATTACTGACATTTAAAATGTGTTTGTTTAATTACACCTCAGATGAGCTCCATTCAGTCAGCTACACAATGGACCATGTCAAGCAAGGACCTAAAGCATATGTTTTTAAAGCCATGAAAAAACAAAGAATACTAAAACCTGAATTTTGTTTTACCAACAACAACTCAGATAAAGTATACCAACTAAAGGGATTAAAAATTCAACACAAACAAGCAATAAGACCAAAGCCTATTAACTCTGGTGTGAATACCACTAACATTCATGTAATCAGCACAGATACTACTATTCATTCCCCGATCACCTCAAGTGTAAACTGTAAATGCCAGATCTGTGAGGAATAAGGTTCCTGATTTTGTAGAACACATCGTCAATAACAAAATGGATTTCTGTTTGGTTACTGAGACTTGGCTAACTGATCAGGACAGTGTAATTGTTTCAGGACTTTCCTGTGAAGGATATATTTTCAAGAGTGCCCCTAGGATTAATGCTAGGACTGGAGATGGACTTGGTCTCATGTGCCGAGAGATTATACAAATTAAAACCTATACCCAAGGAAATAAATCCTCTTTTGAATATGCCGAATGGTCTATATGCTGGGCTGACACCAACATCCGAATTGTGGGTGTATATTGACCACCTTACTCCCAAAATCATTCTATCTCGACCAGTGTTTTCTTTGAAGAATTTTCTGTGTACCTTGAATCCATTGTTATGTGTTCTGAAAAACGCCTTATCGTCGGTGATTTTAATATACATATGCATGACATCAATGACAGTGATGCTAACAAGTTTATGAACCTCAAGTTTATGAACCTCTTAGAAACATTTGGTTTACAACAACATGTTACTGGGCCTACTCATACCTCTGGACACACTCTTGACCTTATCATCACAAGATGTAATAATGACTTTCAGCTTTCTGAGCCATTAATCCCATTCAGATTATCTGACCATTCATTTGTTGAGAGCATTTGTCGAAAATCATCACTGACACGTAAGGAAGTAACACTCCGAAAATTCAATCAAATGGACATTAACAAGCTTAAATGTGACATCGAAAAATCAGATTTGTATATTTCTCAGTGTGCTAACCTGGATGATCTGGAAAAATCATACAACGACACATTGCCTTGTCTACTGGATGAGCATGCCCCTCTGAAAACAAAAACATTAATTATTCGTCCAAATTTACCCTGGTTTACCAATGAACTGAGAACTCTAAAAGCTAATCGTCGAAAGCAGGAGCGTGAAAGATCTAAATCTTACAATGAGGCAGCAGTATATATAAGACTATTCGTAATCAGTTCTCCAAGAAACTAAAAGATGCCAGAAAATCTTACTACACAACATGTGTTGAAGCTTGTAATGGTGACAGCAAAAAACTGTTTAAAGTTGTTAAAAATCTGTGTACAGAAAAACAAAGTGTGTCATTTCCACCGCACGATGACCCATCAAAGCTAGCTGATCAATTTGGCGAATCCTTCATCAAAAAAAATAAAACTAATTCAGGAAAAAAATGCAGAACATAAATGTAGACAAAACTGACATCAAACAGAGACCATCAGAAAAAGAGCTTTCAACTTTTTGACCATTCGAAATCCACGAGGTAACCAAATTAATAAAAGAATCCTCAAATGCCCCATGTCAACTTGACCCAAAGCCAACATCTATTGTCAAATCATGTGTTGACTCTTTGGCTCCTGTAATCACAAACATGATCAACATGTCTCTGCTAGAAGGATATGTGCCTGATGCGTGGAAAATAGCAATTGTTAATCCTCTTCTGAAGAAACAAGGTGCGGAACTTGTGTTTAAAAATTTCCGACCAGTGAGTAACCTACCGTTCGTCTCTAAGCTGTGTGAAAAAGCCACAACTGACCAGCTAATGTTACATAGTGATATGCATGCTCCATTACCGACCAACACATCTGGATTCAGAAAATTTCACTCGACTGAAACGGCATTGCTCAAGGTTCAGGAAGACATCCTCATTAATATGGAATCTGGAAGGGTAACATTGCTTGTTATTTTCGACCTTAGTGCTGCTTTTGACACTGTTTGTCATAAAACTCTGCTAGAGACAATGAATTCTGATTTTGGACTTAATGGTGTAGCTGCTAGCTGGCTATCATCATACCTCAAGAATAGACAGCAGCGTGTATCAATAAATGGTAATCTGTCAAAAGACTTCCATCTTGAATGTGGAGTCCCACAGGGCAGTTGCCTTTCGTCCTGTTCGGTTTCTATTCTATATTTAAAAAAATGTTCACCATCATTGAATCTCACCTGCCTGACGTCCATGGTTATGCTGATGACACACAGGTCTATTTCTCTTTTCGACCATCAATCAAGGATCAAACTAAAGCTCTAGAAACTATTGAATCAAGCATTTCGGACATTCGCACATCGATGGTTTCAAAGAAATTAATGATAAATGATGCTGAGACTGAATTCCTAATAATTGCTTCACGACAGCAACTCACTAAAGTTGACATCAATTCAGTGAAGGTAGGGGATTCCGCCATCAGTGTAAGTAACAGTGTACGTAATCTTGGTGCCTTCTTCGACTCTACCATGTCTATGGACAGACATGTTACAAATATGTGCAATAAGGCTTTCAGGGGTCTATACAAAGTTAAACAGATAAGACAGTTCCTCACGAAAGACTCCACAAAAACCCTATGTCTTATGTTCAACCTTCCACAATATCATTACTCTCGCCTGCAGATGGTACTAAATGCATCAACCCGAGTGGTATGCAGGGTATTACGATCTCAACACATCACTCCTGTTCTGAGGGATATGCATTGGCTGCCAGACAAGTACAGAATAATTTTCAAAACTTTATTATTAGTTTTTAAGACACAAAACAACATGTCACCAGCCTACTTAGAAGAACTCCTTAATACCAAGAATGTGTGTCAGTACAACCTGAGGTCCGATGGTAAAAGCTGCTACATGTTCCAAAACATAGGTGTAAGATATTTGGCGATAGGTCATTCTCATTTGCTAGCCCTCACTTGTGGGATAATTTTACCAGAACACCTAAAAAGACTATCAAATGTCAAACTTTTCAAGAAAGATCTCAAAACATACCTGTTTCAAAAAGTTTATAAATGATGTTGTGGACTGTAAGATACTGTATACATTCCGTTTGTATATTTGCACCAGCTCAGTAACATGTACAGCGCCTTAGAATATGGTTCTAAATCTTCTGAACTATAATTTTGGCGCTATATAAATGTGTATATTATTATTATGGTGCGAGCATAGTGGATTACGTCGTGATATCTGATCGATATCTCTCGGAAGTAAAATATTTTTGTGTTAAATCTCCAAATGAGTATTCGGACCATAGTCAGTTAGCGTTACACATTGAATTTAAAATGACAGATAGGACAAAAAGACTACATTATACGCTTATACGAATCCGAAATTTACTTTGAAATGGACAAAGGACAGCGAACATAAAACAATAGACTCACTAAATAGTCCTGAAATATGTCTAAAATTCAAAACTTCAAGATGAAGACTTACTCAGTTACTAGGGATGGCACAGAAGATGCAGTCCATGACTTAACAGGTGTAATAAATTTAGTTAATAAGACAGCTTGTTGGTTGATACCAAATTGTATTGTAAAGGTAAACAAAAACCTAAGCGTAAGTGGTTTGATTCAACCTGCAAATTCCTTAAACAAAAAATGAGCACAATTGTTAATGCTATGAAAAAGACCTAGTGACAAATCTTTGCTAACAAATTTTTTTACCGCAAAGAAGGCGTACAAAAAAGAAACAAAACGCAAATCCAGACTGTTTTACAAAAACATTTACAATCAGCTCGACACATTAGAATCCTCGGACCCCAAGTCTTACTGGAAAATATTAAACCGTCTTAGATCAAAAGAAGCGCCATCAAATGAGCTTGACCCCGACACAACGGTCAATTTCTTCAAAAATTTGTTTTGTAAAGAGGTCACAACTGAGAAAACTCATCTTACAAAAACAAACATTAATTGGAAAGACCCTTTAAATAGTGGAAATATAACCACAGAAGGGATAAATACTGCTCTCCGGCAACTGAAAAACAAAAAGACTCCTGGTGCAGATCAGGTGTCAAATGAAATGCTGAAGATTCTGGTACCTTTCATGATTGACAATATTGTTAAATTGTTCAACCAAATATTAGACTCACACCATTATCCTCTTAGCTGGAGTGAATCTACTATCACAACAATCTATAAAAAAGGAGACAGATATAATCCTGACAATTACAGGGCCATCGACCCGAGCTATACATTAGGGAAGCTGTTCAACAAAATTATAAATCGCAGAAATAATGAGTTTTTAGAAGATAATAACTTAATTAGTGAAAATCAATTTGGATTTCGAGAAAAACGTAATACGATCGACAGTGTGTTTGTTCTCAGGTCTGCAGTCAATAAATATAAGGAGCTAAAGAAACCCTTATACGCTGCGTTTGTGGACTTTAAGAAAGCGTTCGACACTGTGGGTCTATCAATACTTTTTGAAAAAATAAAAAGAATCGGAGTCACGGGACCTGTTTCACAAATAATAGAATCTCTCTATCGATCAAGTCACCACTGCATAAAAACGAATCGGGGTATTGGACAACCCCTGTTGTCGAAAATTGGCGTGAGGCAGGGATGTACCATTTCGCCTACTTTGTTTAAAATATTTATAGATGACATCAGTGGGTTTTTTTATAAAGACTGTGATCCAATAAACTTGAACAACCGTAAACTGAAACACTTACTATTTGCGGATGACTTAGTGCTGACCTCAGACTCACAAAGGGGACTACAGAACTGTCTGGACAGACTAGAAGCATATAGAAAGCAAAACAAATTGTTAATAAACAGAGACCAGACGAAATATATGATTTTTAAGGCCAGAAAAATAAGGAATATCCCAAATTTTTCAATAGGTCGTAAAGAACAGGAATGTACCTCAAAATACACGTACCTAGGGTTAACCCTTTCGGAAAATGGCGCCCTGAAACATGCACATTCTGAACTTAGTCTGAAGGGGCTCAAGGCTCTATACAGTTTATACAACTCGTTCAAAAAATGCACTCCGACCGTGGTTGCCTTTTCTAAGCTATTTGATAAACTAATTAAGCCTATATTATTATACGGCAGTGAAATATGGACGACGGAGCTGAATATGAGGAACAGAGATACTGTGAAAGGGCTCATATCAAGTTCTGCAAACTGATCTTAAATGTAGGTAAACATTCCTCCAACCATGCGGTACGCGCGGAGCTAGGCTAGTATCCAATAACATTAGATGCTTTAGTACGATTCGCAAATTATACTGGTAAATTGTTTACTACTTCCCCGGGTACCATTCTAAATGATGCTTTTGCGGAAGCTAAGAAATGTAAACTCCCTGACTCAATAAGTGAAAAACTTAAAGGACTTGGATTTAACAGTTTGAATGAAACTGAAATTTCCAAAAGTAAAATTAATCTTCTAAAGGAAAAACTTGAATCGGACCATATTAAATTATTTAAAGAAGATATACACAATGGTAACAACAGAATAGGAAAAATTGAACTTAGGACTTATCGACTATTCAAAGTAGATTATCAAATGGAACCGTATCTCATTCACACTTCTTCTAGAAACAACTTTACGCGATTACGCATCAGCAACCATAAACTGTGGATCGAACGTGGAAGGCATTTACAATCTCCTCGCCCTACCGAACGCAGAATATGCGAAGCTTGTACAATGGGGGAGGTGGAATCGGAATGACATTTCGTAATGGAATGTCCGCTTTATGCACCATTGAGAGAAAAATTATTTCGCGCAATTTCTGACGAAAAAATTGACTTTCCTCTGATGGATACAATGGACACATTTAAAGTAATAATAGTAATGATAATCCCAGTGCTGTGCAATGTTATTTGTAACATAGTCCAGCTCTTCCTTCACAAGAGGGACTTATCTGTAATATGATTTATGTATGTCGTATGAATTAGTGTGTTTTATGATTCTGTTTATGTTGATTCTGTGTGTAGCAATTTGCCTTTATTCTAGTGTATTTGCTGAATAAATCTTATCTTATCTTATCCATAAAAATTGAAATTTCGAATTGTTACGAATTTGCATCATCGATGTGAGCGTCATTTCACAAACATCGGGCATTTTCCCGTAGAGTGGTATAAAATAAAGAAGCTGGCTGTTTACAATTTTTACCCAATCAGTTTGAACGGTTAACTATTCTTCTCTGTTGAAACCCATTTAAAAATAAGGAAACGGAGTTTTCACCATCTTTTGATGTTCTGTAACATTTTTCTGTTCATTATATCAACAGCATGCGCATCGTGACATATATACAAGTGTGTGAATGGGTTAATCGATATGGCACGAGTGCCAGCGCGGAAGGATAAAACGAGAAGGATAGACTTCTCCCAGGGTCTATTTAAAAATAGTCTGTCAACGATTTTCGTTCTGTACATTTGTACGGAACAGATTTTCATTTTCCACATGGTTTAGTGTTGTTGTAGATGGGGATTACATAACGCGGAAGGATAAAACGAGAGGACGCGATGGCACAAGTGCCATATCGATTAATCCATTCACACGCGTGTGTCGTTCTGTGTTTATTACACGCCTTCACGTCTACAAAAACAATTATTGGAAGGACACTCAGCAATTCATTTGAAAACTATCCACAAAAACAACAATATATTTTTATCGCCAACCAAATTTGGGAGGGGAGCCCGTGTTACTATTTCGTCTCCTGAGTTCCAATGTGTTCTATGTGCCTGCTGGCACATAGAACTCATTGGAACTCAGGGGACTATTTTCAGCTAGCGATTCAAATTGTAATTGCGTTGCACGATTTGTAGAAAATCGCAGTGAAATTTCGCTTCTATTTAAAAATAGTCCGTCAACAGATTTTCATTTTTCGCATGGTTTAGTATTGCTGTAGATGGGGATTACATAGAGCAGGTACTGTTCTTTCCATTAACATAAAAGTCTGCGAGTTGAGTTTTGCTATTTTTTTTTCCTGGGAAGAATAGAAACTTGCAAATTACTGTAAAAACACATTCGCTGAACAAAGAGCCAAAGAGGACGCTTAGCACTTAGTGTTAGTTGGTGTGATACTGGTAGATATTGTTAACCCTTTAAACACTGGTGGTATCTTCCATATTAGTTCAATAACATCAACTGGAAGAGTCCATGTTCATTATTTAAGGGTAGACCTAAAATATTGATTGGCCTACCCCACATACGCACGATAATAAATCCAGTAAATTACTTGAAAATTTAACAAATGATTACACACTCTATTTTTACGAATGCATTAACAATGACAACAAAGAGTACGGTAAAAATAAATTGCGTACTTATCGCGCCTTCAAAAATGACATTAAATTCGAGCCCTATTTAGCTTACTCAAAAACAAGAGAAGCGCAAAGTATGTTTACAAGATTACTGATTAGTGATCATAATTTGGCAAGTGAAAAGGGAAGACATGCACAGCCGCCAGTACCTTTAGAAAATAGGATTTGCAATACTTCTGATGTTTGTAAGGACGCCGGCGATGTGGAATATAAGATGAATTTTGTCATGGACTGCCCGGTCGATGCAAACATCAGGAGACAGTTGTTTCCAATAATTAACAAAAATAATGCAGATTTCTCAAATGCAAGCAAACAAGATCGGTTTGAATTTATTATGAAAAATAATACGGCCTCATTATGTCACACCATCTGCAACATAATCCTGCTGTTCTTCAGGAAAAGAGAAACAATAATTGCAAAATAGTAAGACATTGAACTGACCTAGGGTTTTGACTTTATATACTTATATGTATGATATATTAGCCTTATTTACTATACAAAAATAGCTGTTTCGTTTATTATTTGTTTATTATAATCATGTCATATCTCTGTCAACTCTTTATGCAATCTGCCTCTCAGTAGGTGTTATTTTGCTTGAATAAACTATTACTATTATGCACTTAGCATCCATCCTATTTAATGAAATTATGACGTATCATGTTCTTGGCAGGAAATACGGCCGCTAAGGTTCAAAGGGTTAATAACGGATTCTCTGTCAACTTGTTTCTTCTAACTGGCTTGCCATAAAAATAAAGTTTTCTTTTGTTTGTTACCTTTAATGAACGAAAACAACAGACAGCTCCGATAGCTTTCTTTTCTACTGATGTCATAGGTGTTTCCTAAACAATTACTTGCTTCTTCCGGGGATAACTACGTTGTGTCCTGGGGCAAGGCACCTCACCCAGATTGTCCACGTGGGGGTACGGTGGTGATGCGTACCGTAGTACGCGTCGATGGTGCACTTGTCTTCAACCAATGCCAATCCTGCTTGCGCTGAGTTAGTACGTTGGAGAGTCTTGAATTAAATTTTGCTCCTCAAAAGTCGATATCCATGCACACGGGGAAATAATTTTATATTTTGCATTCTCGTGTTTTTGGTAGTGTCAGCCCCAACCCTAACTTAAATATAATGATGAATGCTGATCGCTTAATTTTATTGTTATAAACCCCATAAAACTAGAACCGCGACAAGTCGTCCAGTCCGGGCATGATCCACGAGATTTGTATGAAGCCCGACTGGATCGGATGTAAAACAGCTTAAAACTTGAATGTCGGGTGGAAAATGTGTCTGTTTAATGTCTTCCTGCCCTCATGAAGGCAATATTTATTTATAGATTAATGAATAAATAATTTTCTAAAATTTAGTTAACCTATGAATAATTTAGATCTATTTTCTGCTGCTGAATCAAGGGTGAAGCACAACGTTCACGATTGAACTTTAAACCAAAATCGTTTAACGCTTTACCTAACACGAAAAGCAGATTACACTTGCAAACAAAATTCTTGAATAACTAATTTTTTTCATTTTTGTCTCAAAAACATAGGTTATGACCCTCGTTGGAACGAGCTCGATGAACTCGTTCCAAAGAGGGATCATAACCTATGTTTTTGAGACAAAAATGGAAAAAATAATGAAAATTCATTGGCGATTTCTGTGAATTGCGCTGGCCAGTTTTGGCCGTTAAGTTGGGTAAAGTGTTAACCGCCCTACTAGAACCTTTCCCGTTATGATAACTTTGTTATGTTATATATTAATGATACATATCAAATTTCAACTCCAAGAGATCATCTTTGAACAAAAGTGTTCATTTAAATATTTGGAACGTACCGCGTAAGTAAGATTTGAGATAAGGTGTAAGAAACTAATGCAGGGTGCTTATTTAAAATATATTAAATTGAATTTTGATCACAAAAAACAGCAGGATTGAAGAAACGAAGGTCACTCTATTGAACAGACTAATGCTCGGATTGTATCTTTTTGTCTGTCCGGGAGAAAGTAGAATATTCCGAGTTTTGACGAGAAAGCCGAGGCTACTTAGCGATTTACCCACGCTGTTAAAGAGAACGATGCTGGATTGTGTCTTTGAAATGTAACTGCATTATGAATGATCTATTCGGCACTAGATAAGCTTAAATACTCGCTTCATATTGCCCTCCCCCCCCCCCCCCCCCAACATGTTTCTATCGCGTTCCTTGTAAGACCTGAGGTTTTCAATCGGTGTGCATCCATTCCAGCCGCCTCTTGCCGGATCAAGCTTCGTGGGGTTTATTGTGGTCTGACAAGAGTCGCAGGTGAGGCCAAACGCGAGATAACACCACGCGATGCTATACTGGTGTCTCGATCTGTATCGCAGACGACTCAACAATCGTCAACATCAAGCGTATCATTTGGATTGACTTGAAAGAGGAAGGTGCATTTTAAATATAATTGATTAATGCACAGATTCTGGTAATAACAAATACTTGATCATGATCAGAAATTGGGACGAAATTAGGTACAGGGAGTCTCCAGAGGGATCGACCGGATAGACTGACGGATGAAAACAACGCAATGAAACTTGATGAAACCGATTACAATGATTTTTCCCAATAGTAATGCTTGGTCTTTCCAGTCAATGGGGGTTGTTTCCGACAGTGTCCATAGATGGAGGAGGGGGGGTATACCACTCTCATACCCACCAACTCATCCTTACGTCCCTGATAATTGGTGACACCTAGGTCGCAGCGATAATGCCAAATGCATCGTGTGGAGTGTGTTAATCTTTTCAACCTGGTATGCATGAGTTTTACGTAAAGAAAAAACTGGATAACACAGTAAACACTTTACCGGACAGGATGGAGGGGTCAATGATAATTGAATCCTACAGCCCTATAGGGCTGCAGGATTCAATAACTATAGAACCTTCCCACAAATACAAGATAGACTCGCCCATTTCGTATTTTATATTAATATACAAGATGAATAACGGCATTAGGGTTGAAAGTGTTAAGGTACATAAGGCAGATCAAACATCCGACTGATTGTGACAAATCGCATGCCCATGGAGTTCTAAAGACGGAGGAGATGCAATATATGCCGGAACAGTGAACTATTAGTACGGGAGCCAGGTCGATTCTATTTCAACTCTCGTGAACGAAAGGTTCGATGTTCTCGGGTTGTTAGCACCATCGAACTCACTGATAAAATCGCATTCTTAAGTTCTGCAACTGTAGCATAAAGGGTCGATGGGGGCCGAAAACCCTTCAAATCACTACAGTTTCCAATTTCACGTGCATTCCTGATATTTACCGTGGTGATACTTCAACATAATACTGACAACTTAAGAAAGCTTTATAGACAGCAAAATCCACTTAAGAAACGGCCATCCGACGGAACCCCAAAACACGAAAAATCTCACCAATTTTCACTTTCGCGTACATTAATATTTGCAGCGAAAATACTTCAGGGTTTACTGATTACACAAATACAACTTAAGAAAGGTTTTTCTGCAGCAAAATCCACTTCAGAAAGGGTTTCCGACAGGACACATCAAACACACAAAATCATCAGAATTTCAAGTTCAGTATACATCACGCTTCCTGTTTCGGCAGAATTTCGACAATCTGTCGACTGGGAGGCAAAAACGGAAATATCTGGCACAGTTTTCAGAAAATGTTAGTACTGGTAGTACTGAAAGGCCAACGATAAGGAGGATGAGATAACTATAACTGTAATGTGTGACGTTGAGCATGACAGGATGGGAGGGGGGAGTGTTAGACAAGAAATGCCTTTATTCTCTGAGGGAAGAAATAGCTCCTTTGAGTCCTTTCATAAATTTATTTTTAAAATGTCTCATGCCGGTGTGAAAAATTTTGAAAATATGCCTAAGAAAAGCGAAAAAAGAGACAGACTTATGGTTGCCATTACCTCTTAAAATAAAGGCAATTCTGTTCAACAATTGTTTAACCCTTTACCTAAAATGAAAAGCAGACGACACTTGCAAACAAACTTCTTGAATAACTAATTTTTATTTATTTTATTTCTTCAGTGGTGGCCTCATAGAATCTGTCACCTCAGTCTTGATGATGAACTGTTCTTCCCAAAGTAACGGCCAAAACCGGTCAGCGCTATTCTCAAAAATCGCCAATTAATTTTCATTATCCTACTCTAGTTTATCTCCATCTGGAACAACAGATGGGGATATCTGCAGGCAGTCAAACCAAACGACGTTGTATTCACCATCTGATAATCTCCACCCAACATCAGGTTCTCTAGGTATGTAACGCTCCGCGACAGCGAGCCACATCTCAGCGATGCATGAAGTTCGAAAGATCTTCTGTTTGACAACATTCTCACATGGTGGTATGGTAGTGGTATCTATTCGTTTAATCTTATCGAGAGGTTTAGCCATGTCTTTGGGAGCGAAAGCTTTCTCGAACACATTGAACCGGTGATCATTAAGAGGCACCCCCTTCCAAGCACTTTACACGTGTACTGTTTAATCACTCCGATTATGCCACCTGTTTGAGAGTCTGTGGACAGAGACCCGAAGGCTTCGATGAATCTCTCGTTGCGAGACAGCAGGGCGAATGGGCGCTTCCTTACCCTTCCGAAGACAGCGGTGTAGTCGCAGCCGGTATAAGCATGGAAAGTAGATAATGCTAGGCAATATCGTTGACCTATCGCCTCTGCAATGGAATGGACATTGATGTGCCCCCATTTGCCACGATCTGTTGTACCAACGTTCATCCATGTCTGGCATAAAATTCCGTGGCTATGATGGATAGTAGAACAAGAATGTCCGTGCCTGAAGCCCGAATAATCAAATCTCCACCCTGGAAGCAGCGGTCTGCGTCTTGCAAATGCAAGCAGACGCGAGTGTCCGCCTCGGAGTGATTGTACGTGAAATGCTGCACGGGTTCCTTAGCGACTCTGTCCTCGATCACAGAAAGCCTGACACAGTCCTCACTAACACCGACATATATCCCACGACCCTTCAGCAGAGGTGTATGATGAGCCTTGAAGTGGCTACAGTTTAACCCTTTACCCAACGCACCGTCAAAACCGGCCAGCCTATTCTCAAAAATCGCCTATTAATTTTCATTTTTTGTCTCAAAAACATAGGTTATGACCCCTCGTTGGAACGAGCTCATCGAGATGAGTCCCCTCTCTCTTCAAGGATGTCAAACAAGGCGCTTTTGTCTGAATGCAACATTGTTCCGTCAGTACTGCACATGGACATCGGGACAGGAGTCAGCGGGAATGTTAGAACAAAGTGTAAATCAATCCTTTGCTTTGAGGCAACTATCGTGATCTTTCCTAACATGTCAATCGTGCACTTGAGTTCTTTCTCTACGGGTGCTGATACCTTCTGTTTGAAACACTCTGTTGAACGAATATCCTAAGTTTATTTTTACAGTTAAAACTAGAAGTCCTGCCATGAAATGCGCACAGATAGAACGTCGATCTGCGCGTTAATCTACGCGTTATGACCATGGTAAAGCTACCAAATTATGTACATATGGCCTGTGCACAAGCAATGTTTCAGCCAATGAACCTCCGGGTAACCCGGAGGTCCATTGTTAGAAGATTGCTTGTGTTTGCTATGAGTAACCGGGAGAACCTGCCGCGCTTTGAATGCCATTCGATATGGCAAATGCGCGCAATTCATACGCGCAATTAAACCTAGATAACCGCACCGTTCGTGACAGGACTTCTAGTTTTAACTGTAGTGATGGATTTCTTGATTCGAGATGCATCAGTGTAACATTCACTTACAAAATCGTTACGCATTTTCTTTCCCGTTTCTTCGATAGTGAGTAAACGTTTCGAAATCTCGTTAGAGGCACATTTACCCTTTACCGGTGCGGATATTCGTCATTTTTTCCGTGTCCAGAGTGAACGGATTCGCATGGCGTTTAATCGCAGATATAAATTTTTCATGTGTGCATTATCGGTTGATGAGACATTGTGCAAGGTCCTTTTGAGAACAGTGTTTCTGGTTTAATCCCACCATATCAAACGCTGCACCAGTTAGAGAAGCTCTGCTGCCCTTCGACACGCTCCAGCGGAGTTACGTTTGATAGTTGTTTGTGGCAGGTGTGTAGCCTGTCATCCTCGACGCACCATCTGCATTGAGGGTCTGTTCTAGTGTTTGGTCTACTGGAAGTCTATCAAACTGATTTGGCCCTCGGCGAACACTGAAAATACCCTCACTAAGAAGCTCCATTAGACCAGGGTGAATAGTCCGTAAGTTCATCAAGTCGAGCAGGTGCTTTAAAATCCACTGAGCGTAGTTGAGTTGGTTAGTGGCGAAAACAGATCAACAGCATCAGTGAGAGCATTGATGTACAGGTCAATGTCTGATTGTCTAACTGCTTTATTCAAGATGAACAGGTTTACATACTGCATGCAAAACTGCGCGGTCTTGCCAAGCTCTCCATCAAGTGTGCGTTTCGAGTATGCAGTGTAATCACCAAACAGCTTATTGAAAACAGGTAGAGCAATCAGCTCATCAAAGTCTTTCCTTTCCGCAAACTTTGTGTTCAACACCACATCTGGCAAGTTCTCAGAGTACATGTATGTGTCCATAAAGGTATAAACTTGAAAAAATGTAGTACTTCGAATGCTATGGCCAACATAGGATGAAGCCTTTTGTACCTGTTGAAGTTCTTGCACGTGAGAAAACCCTTCATGGAATCCGGTGAAAGAACAAGCGATTCGGTCAACATATCCTTATTCTCTTGTATACATTTACATATTGGTATTCATAGACCTGGGGTGCGAGTGAGGTGGCTTGGCGGCAAGGACGTGGCGACAAGAGGGTGTGTATGCGGGGGGAAGGGTCACCCCCCCCCCCCCAACAATCTTGGGAAAAATGTCCTATAGTTAGAAATTCGGAGGGCAAGTCATGAGTAGTTGGAAATTCCATCTATCTGGATTTTAGAGCTTCTTTGGTGATGCTGATGTCTCCTTTACTTCCGAAAATCCCAACTCGGTTTTAAATCGGCAAAAATTACAACTGTTGCTATTTACAACTACAGTGTACGCAATATCGAACTTCATAAGTATGCATGATGTCATTCGGTACGAGATTTCTATAGTGCGTTACTTATCGCAATAAAAAAAATCCTCGAAATGCCCTTCAAGAAAATCACATCATGTAAAATCGTTATCCTGAGTTCATTCCATCATTCACAGTTACAAATGATGAAACATCGAAAATTGATCATTCCTGCATAAGATTGGATTTAATGTTAAGACAATGTGAATTGCACAAAGCCCTCAGCTTGAGCATTTGTTTAGCACGGATTCAATTCCTAGAATAATACCAAATAATAATAACCTGATAATTCTATCATAAATGTGTTGGCATTTCAGTTACTAGAATCAATTTTATGCACCCTTTCATGGCTTTTGAAAATGTTTCTTGGTAGTGAATTTCCAACCATGGCGAGGGACCGGGAGGCTGGTTCCCCCTCCCGGTCTCCCCTACTTGAAAAATCACTACCCTACTCCCCCCCCCCCTCAAATTTTTTAAACTGTTTTTTATAATTTTTTGGCAATCTAAAACTGCTCAAAAACTATATTTGGCTATAAAATTAAAGTAATACATTGACAGTCAATTATCGGCCTATCGTCCGAAAAAGAAAGTGTCTACAGTTAAAACTAGAAGTCCTGTCATGAAATGCGCACAAATAGCACGTCAATCTGCGAGCTAATCTATGCGTTATGACCATAGTAAGGCTATCAAATTATGTACATATGGCCTGTGCACAAGCAATGTTTCAGCCAATGGACCTCCGGGTAACCCGGAGGTCCATTGGCAGAAACATTGCCTTTGTTTGCTATGAGTAACCAAGAGAGCCTGTCGTGCTTTGAATGCCATTCGATATGGCAATTGTGCGCAATTCCTACACGCAATTAAGCCTAGATAAGCGCACAGTTCGTGACAGGACGTCTAGGTTTAACTGTAGCATCAGGTCTCATCGGGTGTGTTATTTGGAATTTTCAATGATTCTTTCACTTGGAATTTTCTTAATAGTGAGGCAATTTGCCAAGAGTTGGGTTATTTTTTTTTACCAGATGTGAAGATTTACCGAAAACTTGATTTGTGGTCGTCATGGGGTTGAGATGGGAATTTGGAGGATAAGAATGAAAAAAGGAAAATCAAAATAATTTTATTTGACAAAATTATAATAACTGTTGTCAATTTCATGTTTCGTACTCGTCAGCACGGCGAGCGTATGGCATCCATTGACTTAGCATGGTTCAATGATGATACAATCTGATATGAGGAATAAACTGGGAATACCTAGAGTCCTGAAACTGGGGAGAAATCGAAAGAAACCATAAAAAAGGGAAAGTCGGGTCTTATTTACCAGAAACCATGTCGAAATGATTTTAAAAAAACGGTCAACTTCAACTAATGGCGTCGCAATTATTTTGATTTTGATTATGTGGCGAGTTCAACTATGGAAGCCATTCCGACCTAAGCTCTCTCAACAATCACAATACAGTTACCTTCTCCTCGCAGGCCTATAATGTAACTATGATGCCCAATAATGCTCAAACACTGAGAAATGTCATCGATATACCGAATTACCGATACAACTTTTGTGAAAAACGATGTTTGACGCTCATTGTCAGTGCGTTGCCCGTGCATACCTTAAAGCATGGATAACTCAGGCTAACTGGTGTAATTTGGCTGAGCCCCGGAAATCCTTTCTTAAGCGGTTTTGCTGCAGAAAAAAACTTTCTTAACCTTTTACCTAACGTGACGGCAAAAACTGGCCAGTGATATTTTCAAAAATCGCCAATTAAATTTTCATTTTTTTGGTTCAAAAACATAGGCTATGACCCCTCGTTGGAACGAGCTTGTCGAGCTCGTTCCAACGAGGGCTCATAATTTATGATTTCGAGACAAAAATGAAAAAAATTAGTTATTCAAGAATTTTTTTTGCAAGTGTCGTCTGCTTTTCAGGTTAGGTAAAGAGTTCAGTTGTATTTGTATAATCAGTAAACCCTGAAGTATTATCGCAGCAAATATCAAGGATGTTCGCGACCGTGGAAATTGGGGCGACTTTTTGTGTTTTGGGGTTCCGTCGGATGACCGTTTCTTAAGAGGATTTGGTTGCCGGTAAAGCTTTCTTAAGTTGTATTTCTATTGTTAGTATATGCTGAAGTATATCACCACGGTAAATATCAGGGATGTACGCGAAAATGGAAATTGGGGTGATTTTCGGGGATTTCGGGGGCCCCTCGGCCCTTTATGCTGCAGTTGCGGTACTTAAGAATTAGGTTTCTTCCGTGAGTTCGGTGGCTATAACAAAATCACATCAAATCTTTCGTACGCGACAGTGGAAACAGAACCGACCTGGCTTCCTGACTATATGTATAATTTTGAAAAGACAAACGATTTAGGTATAATATGTTAAGTTCTTCTTCAAACAGAACTGATAATGCGTTTACTTAATATACAAAAGTGAACTTTATGTTGGTCGAGGATCTCTTTGGTGGCTCTTAGGCACGGTGCCAACTTTGCTTGCGAAAAATACAACGGTGAAATATGACAACTCTTTACGAAATACAACTAAAGGTGGACATTTGCACAGAAATTTCTTGAGTATGACTAACAATTTTTCTTATCGCTTCAAAAATATAGCTCACGATCCCTCGTTGGTATGAGATCGACATCCTCATTCTAGTATGGGGTCAAAAGCAATGATATGAAGGAAAAAATTGACGAAAAAATAACATTAGAATGACAGGAAATAGAGAGCTTACATCGTAACCTATTAGCAGATTACGCTATATAACATGACGGTAACCTACAGGAAAAAACGTTGTGATACTTTTCCGTCATCTCTGTTTTCACGTCGTCAGCCACGAGAAATAAACCATTACGAAATAAATATACTACTCATTTATTTATTTATTTATTTATTTATTTATTTATTTATTTATTTGTTGGTGTTTAAGGTCACATACTTATGCACAATTGCTAGTCATGACCGTGACAGTTTTACGGGTGGAGGAAGCCGGAGTACCCGGAGAGAACCACCGAGCAACGACGAGCAGCTGCCAGCTCCCCAACATCGTAACTCCGCACTGCAGCACAGGCAGGGTTAGATTGGTTGAAGACATGCGCACCATCGACGTACAGTACGCCATAGTACACGACGTCATCGTCGTGCCCCCATGTGGACAATCGGGGTGAAGTGACTTGCCCAAGGGCACAACGCGGGAGTCCGAATCGACCGCTCAGACAGTCACCCATCCGAGGACTAACCGGACTCGACGTTGCTTAACTTCGGTGATCTCACGATAACCGGTTACCGCAACACCACCGCGCCCCCAAAATACTACTCAATGTTTGCTAAGCACCAAGTGTATCCCACTACCTGTTTTACGTTTTAGTTGAAATATTGTTATGAAAAGTGTATAAATTTTTTATTTAATTATATCTTTAATGATTTACAGAACGTGGAGAGTGTATTCTCACTAAATCACCCACAGAGTGGAGATTCCACCCAAGCAATAATTGCTAATTTGTTGCAAGGCATAACAAGCACAAGCAAAGTTTCAGCCAATGGACCTCCGGGTTATACCCGGAGGTCCATTGGCTGAAACATTGCTTGTATTTTTTGTCGATATGTACAAAATTTGAAAGTTATAGTTTGGGTGATAACTCCACTTCGCGGGTGTTTTACTTACAATCAATTCTCCACGTACTGTAAGTACAGAAATTGAGATTTTGTCTGTGTTTGACATTATTTTTTAGCTTTTGAATACGATAACCATGGAAAATGGATATTATTGGTAAAAGAGGAAATTTTTCAAATTTGCCAAAAAGTTGACGGAGCGAACTGGTATGGGTTCAATATCGAGTATGAGACCCATTACTGTTAATTACAACTTGACAACGCCTTCCCCTGCTCCCAATCAGGTTTCTGATGGTCCTTTGAGGGATGTTGTTCCATTCTTGGACTAGCATGGCACCAGGCTCATAGACACTTCTTGGCTGGACTAGACGGGCTGAAATTGCAAGCTGCAACTCATTCCAGACATGTTTGATTGGATTGAGGTCAGGAGATCTTGCTGGCCAGTCAATACGCCCAATCCCGTCCCTCTGTCAGTACCCACGGACAGCATGGGCAACATGAGGACAGGCATTATTGTCCATCAGAATGAATCTATCACCCACTGCACCTGCATACAATCTGACGTGGGCATCAAGGATCTCATCAATACACCGCTGTGCAGTCAATGTACCACGGTCAAAGACACATAGCTCTGTATGTTCATCCCAGCTGATGCCGTCCCAGACCATTATTGACCCTCCACCATAGAGGTCATGTTCAGCAATGTTGGCTGCATGGTATCGCTCTCCTGGTCTTCTCCATTCCCTAGAACGCCTATCTGTGTGGTCTAGGAAGTACCGTGACTCAACTGTAAAAAGGACAGGTCGCCAATCTTCTCTGGTCCATCCAACATGGCCCATGGCCCATTCATATCGTGCCTGGTGGTGGTTCTGGGACAGCGGAATATCGAAACATTTACCCCGGATACATTCTGAAAGTCACTGCGTAGTAGCTGGGTTGCTGTGGGAAAGCGGTTCCTAAGGGCCTGAATGATCAAAAACCGGCCTTCAGCTACAGATGTTGCCCCGTCTCTGCCACCACCATGCCGTCTTACTGGTGTGCAATACTGCTGAAATCTTGCCCAGGGTCTGGTGATCATTGTATGGTGCACAACAGGGGCTTCACCAACCCGGCGATGGGTAGACCCCTGCTCCACCATCCCTACAGCCCGCCACATTTCTGCTTCAGACAAATGTCTTCTTACATTCGCATTCGCCATATTCAATCATTAAATCACAAGGGATTGTGTTGAAATAAAGATTGAATACCCTACACATGTCATTTACATGTAGACAGTACACGAAAACATCATGAGAATCAAGGGGTACATGCTTTCCATGACTGTCACGAAAAGCCTGCCTGTCAAGAGCTAATGTAAACAGTGGGGACCATCTCAATGCATTCCTCAATCATATCCACCAAAAATATCGCAAATATGTCACAAGCAAATTTCACAATGATGTGTAAAATATTTGGTACTTCGCAAACTTTGAGTAGTATAGCAACAACTAACAAGCGATCTCGCTTTAGCGAGATCGTACGTGAGTTGTTGCTATTTTTTTTTTATTTTTTTTTTGTTGTTATTGGGCGCAGATGCTCTTTAGGTGTAAACTGCATGTCACTCTATTCATAATGCAACCCGAAATCTTTGCGCCGAGTTCGTTCCCCAAAAAATTGTCAGGTCTGACTGGCAAAACATGCAGCACTAGGAATTTAATTTATATTGTATTATTTTGTCGTAGCCTGTCGCTTGTTCGCGTATTTTCTGATTGACGCCCCCCCCCCTCCCCACACACACATATACGTAACATTAAACGATCGTTCGCGATTTATTTCCAGGACTGGAATGGCAATTTTGTGGATAGCACTGGCCTGATAATTCAGATAGGGGACCTGACAACCATTACTGGGCCCAAGTTCCTTAATCGACATTCGTTATCAACCGATAAAATCGGTTATTTATAATTATTTATTTATTGGTGTTTAAGGTCATATATTTCTGCACAATGGCTAATCATGACCATGACAGTTTTACGGGTGGAGGAAGTCGGAGTACCCGGAGAGAACCACCGAGCAACGGCGAGCAACTGTCAGCTCCCCAACATACTAACTCCACACAAGCAGGGTTAGCATTGGTTGAAGACAGATGCACCATCGACGTGCAGTACGCCTTAGTGCACAGCGTCACCGTGCCCACACATGGGCAATGGGGGTGAAGTATCTTGCCCAAGGACACAACGCGGTTGCCGCAGGTAGGATTCGAACCGAGGACCTTTCGGCTTGCATCCTGCACCTCTACCTTCTGAACCATCCCCCCCTCCCCCGATAAAATCGGTTGACAACGAATGTCGAATAAGAAACTGGGAAAAAATAACGGTTGTCACGTCCGTATTAACCCTTAAGTCCTCGGATTAATTTTAAAGTATTTATGGCCTTTTTCTGCTTACATAGTTATTGATGACTTGGCAGTGGTTCTACATCACTGCTGGCTGCCTATACAGGCAGCCAGCAGTGATGTAGAACCACTGCCAGGAAAAATTCAGTCTATACACAAGAGTAATAAAAAAGATTACACAAGGGAGCACCTGTTTCAATGCAATATAAAAGTGGCGCTTTGGGGCTATATGGGGGCTTAAGGGTTAAGATACTATTGGGTAAACGGTTAACAAACTCGAGCATGTGTACATGATCACAGCATGAAAATAAATTTTGCACGCGCAATGTTTGATCTATGAGCCGAGTAATCGTGAAGTCGTTGACAGTTACTGATGCTCTACGAAGAAGATAGAAAGGTCAATGGTTTATCGCAACTGAGATCGGAATATTCTTCCGCGGCTTCACAAGATGCACTTTTTTGGCTTGTTAACCCTTTACCTAACATGAAAAGCAGATGACATTTGCAAACAAAATAACCTAATTATTTTCACTTTTTGTCTCAAAAACATAGGTTATGACCCCTCATTGGAACGAGCTCGACAAGACATAACCTATGTTTTTGAGACAAAAAATTAAAGAAATAATGAAAATTAATTGTCGATTTTTGTGAATGGCGCTGGCCGGTTTTTGGCCGTTACGTTGGGTATGGGGTTAACCCTTTACCCAACGTAACGGCCAAAGCCGGCCAGCGCTATTCTCAAAAATCGCCAATTAATTTTCAAAATATTTTCATTTTTTGTCTCAAAAACATAGGTTATGACCCCTCGTTGGAACGAGCTCGTCGAGCTCGTCCCAACGAGGGGTCATAACCTATGTTTTTGAGACAAAAAATGAAAAAATTTAGTTATTCAAGAATTTTTTTGCAAGTGTCGTCTGCTTTTCATGTTAGGTAAAGGGTTAAGGGAGAATGATATGGGCATATCTCGTGCAATGAAAAACAAGAATAAAGCTGTTCAGGGAAAAGAGATTATGATCAGACTATGCTTAACGTTTTGAACCCTGGTGATATCTTCCATGTCCGTGGTAGCAATTGGAAGAGTCCATATTTATTATTTGCGGGTAGACCCATTAATATTTTCATTTATTGAAAATATTGATTGGTATACCCCACACATTCACTTAGCAGACGTCTTACTTATTGAAATTATAGTGTATTATTGTTTCTGGGTCATAAAAACGGTCGCTCGGGTTCAAAGGGTTAAGTCTTTCAACACTATTGTCATCCTCCATGTCAGGTTCATAGCATAAGACTGTAATATTAGTTACATGGTGTTTCATCGGGGTGTACGGGACTGAACGACACTTCTGAGATTCATTTATCCTGAGGCTGAAAACCAAAGGAAACACGAATCTCAGGAGGGTAGTACAGTCCCGTACACCCCGCTGAAACATCGTGTGACGAATCTATTACCCTGCACCTTCAGTGTGTCGAGTTTTGTTTTATTATATAATCCCCAAAGGGTATTCCAGTGATGAAAACCTTGATAAAAGTAACAATTAGAGAAACTGAAAGAAACATATCTTTCTTTATTATTAAACAAGGGCGGTTTGGAGTTATTTCCCTTCGATTGAATTCAAACATTTGGACGTCACCAATTGGGCATTGGGGAATGATGCGTCGTTATTATTGTGGGGCACGAGTTGCATTTATAAGTGTTTTATTCGATATTGTGTGTCTTGGAGAATCGGGGACACTATATTCAAACTTGTACAAGTAGTGTTTTAATACGTTTCACTGAAGAGGCAATTCATATAATGAGATAGGTTGCATGTTTCTTGAAACCACAACAGATCTGTAGTGTAGAAACACCACAAGAGAATACCGCTTCTCGAAAGTTAAATCGGACTTGAGGGTTGTACACTTGATTTATTTCCGGTTTTCGGAATATTCTCATGAAAAAATATTGTTCTCAATTTGTTTGCGAGCCTGAATGTTTATTATTACTGACGAAAATGTTTGAGGCGATGGGTTAAAGGGAAATCGGCAAAGTGTACCATATAATGCCTGTACACCCCTTTTAGCTGTCACTTGGTATTCTTCTTATACACCCCGTTTAACTTCGTACGCCCCGTTGGAGTTACATGTACCGTACCGGATGCATTGGTTGCTGGACAGTCGGGAAGCTTGTATAATTTAACCCTTTACCCAACGCAGACGATATCAAAATTTATTATTTTAAATAACATTTTTTCAGATTTTTCAAAAAATTTCAACAATTGTTGAAATGTTTTGAAAAATAATATTTTTTCAACTGCTGAATTTGCATATTACGCCTGCGGATGCGACCGATCCGTTGTGTAAAGGGTTAATAGGATAATAGGAGTCCATATTCGTTTTTGGGGGTGAGGACCCATCAATATCTTCAGTGTCCAACCACTTACGAATGCGGATAAAATGTTGGTAGCCGCATATAGATAGGCCTCCTGAGTCAGAATATTTTCCACATTCCTTTTCGATAAATCTTCGAGGACCCATATATATACTTATTCCAGTTATAATCTAACATTGCAATTCCCTGTCTGTGGTTGTCTTCGCTTTGTTCTCGGAAGGGGGTCTCAACAACATCAATGATCTCATTACAAGTAGCTAAATGCTTCCCTTGAAGATGTGTAGAGATGGACAATATACCGAAAAACTAGGGGGCGCGGTGGCTCAGTTGGTAGAGGTGCAGGCTGCAAGCCGAGAGGTCCTCGGTTGGAATCCCACCTGCGGCAACCGCGTTGTGTCCTTGGGCAAGACACTTCACCCCGATTTCACATGGGGGCACGATGACGCTGTATATTGAGGCGCACTGCACGTCGATGGTGCGCATGTCTTCAACCAATCTAACCCTGCCTGTGCTGCGGTGCAGAGTTCAGAGTTGCGATGTTGGAGAGCTGACAGCTGCTCGTCGTTGCTCGGTGGTTCTCTCCGGCTTCCTCCATCCGTAAAACTGTCACGGTCACGATTAGCCATTGTGCATAAGTATGTGACCTTAAACACCAATAAATAAATAAATATAAATAAATAATACCGAAAAACTGAATCGACACCGATATCATGGCGATATCGAAAAACCGAACCGAACCAATTGTTGAAAACTGAAACCGTCTGAATTTTCAAATTTTCCTACATTCGCTATTTATAAGTCTCTGTTGGATCTTGAGATGGGGGTGTTTTGGTTAATCTTAGAAACGTAAGATTCCCAAGAACTTTTCTTTTTTTGTTTAAAAAGTCGTCTTGTTTTTGCCTGATTTAAACGAAGTTTGTCTAAATTGTATGTGGTTGGTAACTTGTTAAATTCTCTTTCAGCTTTCTTACGATCCTTTATAGCCTTTTTACATTCATTATCAAACCATGGTTTGTTGAAACGTTTCGGATTTGCCGAGGTTTTAGGGATGACTGTGTTTGCAATGTCAAGCAGTTCGTTTGTAAAATGTTCTATTTGGTCAGCACTATCCTGAAATTTCTCCCGTGTGAAGCGTTCAGAACAAAGCGATGAGAAAGTGTCCCAGTCAGCCTTTTTAAAGTCCCACTGGGGCACTCTCTCATCCTCCGCCGGAACTACACTCTCCAGCACAACCGGAAAGTGGTCACTCCCGCACAAGTCATCTTCTACCTTCCAAGAATAATCGAGGAAGACAGAAGGGCATGCAACTGTAAGATCAACTGATGTATACGAACCAGATGCGGGGTGCAGATAAGTGTCTGAACCATCATTAAACAAACACAGATCATATTTTGTAATGAACTCTTCTACAGTGTTACCTTTTGCATCTTCCTGACTGCGGGAATTACCCCAAATAGGGCCATGCGCGTTAAAATCACCCAACAAAATATATGGAGTTGGAAGTTGTTGGATTAGTAACTCAAGATCATTCAGTTGTAGCGTTTTACTTGGTGAAACGTAAATAGAACATAATGTTATTGTTTTGTCTAAGGTAAGGCGTACCGCTACAGCCTGTAAATTTGATTGCAAAGATACAGAACTGTGAATAATGTCGTTTCTAACCAAGACGGATGTTCCACGAATATAAAGATCAGTTTCATCTGCCCAGGCATTATACGGTTGTGTAATGCTTAAAAGCTGAATGATCGAGAGTTTTCAGGTTTCTTTAAAAGAGTTTCCTGCAGGCAAAAAGCTGCAAGTTGATATTTTTGGCTTAGAAGACCCAGATCATTAAATTGGTTCTAAAACCCCGGCAGTTCCACTGTATTATGTTATGTTTGAGTGTACTATGCATGTTTGGTTGGCGAAGTTGAAGGTGGTCGTATGGGTGAAATTGCCCCCCGTTGTTCTTTTTGGTGAAGTTTTGCGTGGGGACCTTCCCTGCAATGATGGAAGGGGATTATTTGAAAATGTTTCCGTGAGACATTCGTCTACAGACATTTCCTCGAAGGCCTCAAATCTATTTCTAGTGACAATATCTCTAGAAAATTTGGAAATTCGATCTGAAAGAGTTTTCTTTTCTGTATTTCTGACTTTGTTTCTGACTCTGACGTTGACTAGATTGTGGATGGTCACTTGACGTTTCACTAACCTTTTTGCCCTTGTTTTTATTTTCTGTTGTTTTAGTTTGAGTAGACGAGCTATTCGTATTTGTTGTTTGTATAATGCTAAATGGATTTATAGATTTGGGTTCTGTATTATTAAGCGATGTGAGATCTGTTTGACATTGCACTGATTTTGTTGTTGTAGTAGAATGTTTAATAGCGTTCGCATAAGATGATATGATATATGATATATGTTTTATTCACCAGTATACAACAAAAAATTATCTCAAGGTACATAAAGTATACATATTTACAATATATTTGTCACCGACACTTGGTTGCGAATTCATCAACACTTAAATTGTATACTAGTAGGATAAGGCATAGCCAGATTGGCTGTCTTCCTGCCTTTCCCTAAGTAGGAGAGAAAAGAACATTTAGGTATAGATAGGAGAGGAAAAGTGAGAGGTTGAAAGAAGAAGAGTGTAGGAAAAACACAGAAATAGGTACTAGTGCAACATAGTTAATTCTCATTATCTTCTTTTAGATAGCTCGACTGTAATATGTGCGGATGGTGCGGGTGGTGGCCGGAGAACAGTTTGGTCAGGCCCCGACACGGATCTCACCATTGCGTTAGTTAACTTAATATAAGATAAGGGACAATTTGCCCCAAAACAGAATTTAGAAAATGCAAGGATGATAACCGAATCCGAGCCCGGCAGAGACGAGAATACCAGACAATTTACGTTGAAATTAAGTTACGAATACATCATGTCAGCTTATTGTTCCAAATATTGTCCTGGTGCACGATTATTGTAGATCGGTACGAACTGGAAAAAGAGGGGATACACACTCGAGGATTCGTTATGAGTGGAAACAAAACCTTTAGATAGCACAATCTGGGCAGTAGGGATTAGAACAGGAGACATTGTTTAAGTATGCGGAAAGCAATCTTTCAATTAGCGTTTTTTTAAACTTCTTTCTGTTCCTTATGGCCTTGATATCCCTTTCTAATTCATTCCATAATTTAGGGAATGCAAAGACAGGTAGATTATCTAATGTTTTTGTTCTTGTTCTATGCCTATATAGAAGGCCCGATTGACGTGTGTTTACATTAGTTCGAGTATTCACAGCAGGGAAGAAATTCGCAAATGATGCAGGGAGATTTCCATTATGCCAATCAAACATGAACAAGGAAGCATGCAGGTAATATAGGTCTTTTATTTTTAGGATACCATTTTTCAAAAACAGTGGGTCAGTATGGGCATTATATTTTTTATTATTGATGATTCGTATTGACCGTTTCTGTAGTTTAAACAGTCGGTTACAGGATTTTGCGGCCCCCCATATAGAAATTCCGTATACAAAATGACTCTGTATTAATGTAAAATATAGGGTTTTCATAACTCTATGAGGAAGAATTTTTTTCACTTTACTTAGGGTGAAATTGGCGAGAGCAACTTTTGAGCAAATTTGAGATATGTGTACATTGTAGGATAGATTTTCGTCAATATTTATACCAAGGAATTTCACTGACTTTTCGTTCTGACTGTTTCCAACTTTGTCGATGACCTGGTTATTTATACATATGTTCGGATGGGAATCATTTCCTTTGTGCGTTGGATTGATGATTATAT
This sequence comes from Pictodentalium vernedei, assembly GCA_031216915.1. Lineage (NCBI taxonomy): Eukaryota > Metazoa > Mollusca > Scaphopoda > Dentaliida > Dentaliidae > Pictodentalium > Pictodentalium vernedei. The sequence continues at coordinate 369,927,373 of CM062290.1, read as the reverse complement.
ATTTAGTTTTCTTAGGGTTGAGAACTAAGTGGTTGGAGGAGCACCAATTGAATATATTTTGCAGTTCTGCATTCAGTTCACCGACTAGTTGGTTTATTACTGCCCCAGATTTATATCCCGTAGTATCATCTGCAAACGATAGAAGATTTAATTTTGTTGAATTATTTATATCATTTATATAAATAAGGAAAAGGATAGGCCCTAAAATAGACCCTTGCGGCACACCACATGTTATTTCTGCTAGATTGGATTTACTGTCTCCAAAGGAAGCATATTGTGTCCTGTTTAGAAGGTAACTTTTGAACCACTGATTCGCATTGCCTCTTATTCCATAATGTTCTAATTTTTTAAGTAGTATCTCGTGACTTATAGTGTCGAAGGCCTTCGAAAGATCCAAAAATAAGGCGAGGGTACTGTCTTTACTGGCTTTGTTATTTTCCGTGGCTATGTATTTTAATAATTGCATAACAGGGTGCACTGTACTGTGATGTTTTCTAAAGCCGTATTGGTGTGGATAAAGGATATCAAATTTATTTAAGAACTTTGTAAGTCTTATAAGCATAAGTTTTTCTAAAATTTTCGAGAGCACAGGCAATATACTGATTGGTCTATAGTTCGTGAAATTGTTTTCATCACCTGACTTGAAAACTGGGGTAACCTTAGCAATTTTCATTCTGTCGGGGACTAAACCCTGGCTAAATGAGCTGTTCATAATATGCGCTAGTGGGACAGCAATGAAATTTATTGAGTGTTTAAGAATACTCGACGACATATTTTCACAGTCCTGACTTAATTTAGATTTCATTGAATTTACAATATTCGTTATTTCAAGGGGTGACGTCGGTGTGATAAATATATTTTGCGGTAGTCGATTATTCAAGAACTCGTCAAATGAATTTGGTGGTTTAGATATTAGTTTTGAGGTCTGATTGCCAATGTTTGCAAAAAAATTATTAAACTCCTGTGCAATGTCCTTTGGTGTGTGTATCTTTTTGTCACCAAGATTGAAGAAGGATGGTAGGGAACTTTTCCTTTTATTTCTATTTAAGGCGCTGTTTAGGACTTGCCATGTTTTCCGCATATTATTCTTGTGTTCTGAAATAAGTTTTTCATAATACACAGCTTTGCTTTGCTTCCGAATTTTGTTAAATAGTTGGCAGTAGTTTTTATAATTCTTAACATTGACTTCAGTAGGGGATCGTAATTTCTTTTTGAACAATTTATTCTTGTTATTTGCAGACACTAAGAGACCTTTTGTCATCCAAGGTTGACGTTTTATAAATTTCTTATTTGGTTTGAAGCTTTTCAGTGGGAAGGCTGTTTCAAAAACATTTAAGTAGATATTCAAAAAATTATTATAAGATGTATTGGGGCTGTCTGCACTCATGACCGTAGAAAAATCGCATTGAGACAATAACGTCTTAAAGAGTTCTATATTTGTGGTGTTTATTTTCCTTGAAAGAGATGGTTTTGATCTGTCGGATTTGGTGTAAGCCAGTTCAATATAAAAAATCCCAAAGTGGTCAGAAACATCGGTGAGGATTATTCCAGATTTAAAGCAATTGGAGACAGAGTTGGAAAATATGTGATCTATCAACGTTGCCGATCGATCTGTTACTCTGGTTGGTTTGGTAATAACAGGTATGAAGCCTTCACTAAACATCAAGTCAATGAATAAGTCCGTTTTAGAATGAGAACCTACTTTCAGGAGATCAACATTGAAATCGCCCATAAGAAGGGAAGTTTTCCTTTCCTTGTTAATTATGTCTGTTATGTAATTCATTTTTGATTGGAATAGGTCTATATCTGCTTTTGGTGCAGTATTAGGTCTGTATATTACGCCGATAATTTTTGATGAATGTTTTGACTTTAATTCAATAAAGATAGACTCAAATACGTGAGGTATAAAAACAGAGAGATCTTGACGAACACTGAAAGCAATGTCATTTTTTATGAACAACCCAACCCCTCCGCGCCTGTCATCATCACTAGGTCTTGTATTTGCTAGTAAGGGGTGATATCCTTCTAGAGTGTATGCCACATTTTCAGGGATTTGAAAAATTTCCGTGAGGCCTATTACATCGAATGTGTTCTCTGCGCCATTTAGGTCGGAGAGTAAGTGGTGTAATGGATCCCAGTGAGCATTAAGACTTTGACAGTTGATGTGAAATGCCGAGAAAGATCCACGCACACCACCTAATTCAGCACCAAATTCACTAGGGAGAATGTACTTGCATTCAGTATTATTGAATATAGACGCCGAGTCGTTGTCTTCTGGAGATGTCTCTATATTATTATTCAGTAGAAAACCAAAATCATACTCGGGATTGGTCTGGATCTCGTCAAGATTGATATTACCCGCCATGATAACCAAACCGACCACCAACATCACCAAGGCACAAGCAACATAGAGGAGTTATTGCAGTTATGACATCATTGAGTACAGTTTGTTTAGTATCCAATCTTTGGAAGATAATGAGATTCAAGGGTTTACTAGAACTATTTATGATAGATAATTGTTGAAACAATTGATTTATGTAGAGCAGAAAGCTGTAGAGAGAAAAAATATATATAACGGGTAATTTCTGTTGTTCAGAGATGATGCAGGGGGTATAACTGTTCTCTGGTTCCTTGTACACGTGTTAACAAATTAGCCATTAGGGTAACATCCAGGATTGCTGAATTCCACTTCCATTTTTCCATGTATGTCAAAATCATTGCTTGTGTGATGTTAACCTAATGGCTATATGAACGGTCATTGCATCAAATTAACCACTATCTCCGTAATACAGTGGTTAAGTCATTGTAATTTACTCAGCATATCAGCAACTTGCAACAGTGCCATCATTTCCACAGACATACATTTCATATAAAATTGTAGTGTACAGTGTTGTTTGGTTACAATTACTAGGGTCTGGGGTGGGTGGGTGGGTATTCTACAGGATAGAATACAGGCAAAGATGAGCTCTGTCAGACAAGATATAACAGAATAAATATTCAGTTTGTCTTAAGAATACAGGAAAGTGACAAATTCCTGCTAAATGAATACTTCTCTTAAATGAATAGTTTGCAGTGGCAAAGTGGCTATTCATTTAACAGGATGATGGTGGTAAATTCATCCCCGGCATTGAGATAACGAATTCACGGGCCTCCTTAAAACTAATCTGCTTTTCACATTTTACTTTCTGTTTTAGTTTTTCTTTTTCCATACAGGGCAATCCTTAGATGATGAAATGTGATTGCCCTGATTGAGACCACATTTAAAGCACATTTTCTTGCAACGACAAGCATCCTGGCCATATCCAAACTTCTGGCACTTGAAACATCGCAGTGGATTTGGGATGTACAAATCCACTCCGACTTTCAAGTAACCAATCTTAATTGACATGGGGGGTTTTGTACCATCAAAGGTGCAGATGTAAGTGTTTGTTTTAATTTTGTTTCCTTGTTTGTTGATTTCAATTCGTCTTACAGAGGTGATTGATTCCTTGAGGTTTTAATTCACATGTAATTTCATTTTCTTCCATGTCAGCTAGTTCAGGAGTTCTTATAACTCCCTTGCTACTGTTTAAAGTTTTATGATAACTTGCTTTAATACTAATGTCAATTAATTTGTAGTATGTAAAAGATTAAATGTTTGAACTTGTCTGGAACACTGGATTAATAAATCTCCAGAGTGTAGTTTCTTTATATCCTTTACAGTTCCTGCTATTCCTTTGATGGCCTTATCAAGATCAAAGGGGTTTAGATTACTTAGTTTTTTATTTTCATCAGTTGAATGCAGTAGAATGAATTTTGGAAGGCTGTCTTCAGGTGGAATCAGTGATTTAATAAGTTCTTCATCAGAGTCAGAATCTCGTAGTCCAGTATCTAAAAACGGTCGTTTGATTTTTGGTTGTTGGGTAGCCATGTTTAATATTTTAAACGTTCACTGCCCCGGCTCCCACCCACCACGGAGTACAACAAGGGATAGGGTTACTACCATGCAGTGAACCCACCGGGTTGCCGGTATTCCCACATACCTGGTATAAGTCAGTATACTCATACTCAATCAGTGTTGATGCCGAGGCATACCACTGACTGATTGGCCCGTGTGTGGAAGTGCCAGGTCTTCAGATGGCGGCCATTCAATCAATCACTGTATAAAACACTGTAGTAGAATGTTGCCACGCATAACCTAAACAGACAGTACAGCAAAACTAAGTAGTTGTTAAAATATAAAGTATTTAAAAACAGGACATAATGGCAATTATGGTATGTGATTAAAAGATATGATTGATTGAAGGACCACCAAACGCCCTCCGACGTGACACCCAGTACTTTTGGGGTGGGGGCTCCCGATTGGCCAGAACGGACCATCCGACCATCCTTCTACTCCCAAAGTTGGGGGCCAAAACAGTGTATTGAATAGGTACCTTCATGATGGGAGAGAAAATCAGTTCAGCTTATTGAGACTTACAAGGACTTAATAACTCAACTGAATGCCAAGAATGCTCAGGTAGTGGTTTCGGGGCTTCTCCCAGTACTAGGTGGTGGGGGCGAGCGTAATTCGCGGATCATTGGGACCAACGAGGAATTGGGAGAGTATTGTAAGGAACTTGGGATACCCTTTGTAGACAATTGGGGGTCGTTTTGGGGCAGAAATGACCTATATGGAAGGGATGGTCCCCATCGTAGCCCAAGGGGTACAGAGGTTTTAGGAAGAAATATGTTGCAGGTGGTGGAGCCTTTTTTGGTATAGGGAGGGGAGGGGGGGGTCAGTGAAGGGGGAAATAATCACAGAAAATGTGTCATGAACCATAGGTGTAAAAAATGGGACGAGGGGGATAAGGAAAAGGGACCAAAAATCCAAATCAATAGGAATAGCTTCCCAAGGAAAGCACGGGTACACAAAGTAGGATATACAAACATACAGGGACTAGATAATAATGGGACCAGTAGGCGGAAGCCAGTGAACCTTGACACCCTGAAAGTGGGTTATAGCAACATCCAGGGTCTCCACAGGAAAGTAAGTGAAATTGCTACATTGATTGAGGCAGAGGAGTTTGACGTCATGGGCTTAAGCGAACGTGGGTAAGACACGAGGAACGGGTAGACCAAGTAAGGGGGTACGTATGGATAGGTGTAGGGCGAACGGAAGGCCAGAAAAAGGGGTAGGGGTAGGCATGTACATTAAAGAGGATTTAAAACCATCGCTGATCACAGACCTGGAAAACATCAGCACCCCGGCTGAGGTATCGAAAGAAATTGGATGGGTAAGGATCAGTCTGAAAAACAAAAGTATTGCCCTTGGGGTTGTGTATTGTGCGGTGGAGGGAAGCAAACCCGAATGGAATGATTCGATATACTCAACTCTAAGGTCCAATATCACCGAATTACAAAACAAGGGGCTCGGTATAACTCTGATGGGCGACTTTAATGGCCACATAGGTAATGAGGAAGAAGGCATAGAGGGTGGGGGTAATAAAGTCAACAGGAATGGAAGGAAGCTGTTGAACTTCACAAACGAGCTCGGTCTGAAGATTCTGAACAGGGACGCGAGGTGTAAGGGGAAATGGACCTGGGAGAGGAACGACAGAAAATCAATCATCGACTACATCCTCACAGATGTTAATTTATGGAGGGAGGTGATAGGGGTTGAAGTGGACGATGGGGGTAAAATGGAGGTGGATAGTGATCACAACTTGATTACAGTGACGATCAGGGCCAAAACTCTAGTAAAAAGCAAAGGAAGCTCTAAGGAGATTTGGGAACTCAAAAAAGATGCTGACTGGGCGAAGTTCAATGAAAAACTGAAACCAAAGCTTGCAACCGTACCCAAGAGGGGCAGTGTCCAGAAGATGACCGACGTCATAGTTGCGAGCCTGGTGGAGGCAGGAAAGGAAAGTGTAGGAAAGGTCAGGGTGCCAACACGGGAACTTGGGTACAGAGTGAACGAAGAACTGAAAAGGGCCATAAAGAGAAGAAAATCTAAATGTGCTGCATACAGGAGAAGTAGAAAACTTAAGGGGACGGAAAGCAATGAGGCCAAAGTTGCTAAGGAAGAATACCACCAAGCACGAAATAAAGTAAATAAGATTAAAGACGATAATCGGAGAGTACGAAATAGCAGTCTTATTAGGACGATAAGAACGACAGGGGTGGGGGGGTCGAGTTCGAACGTATTTTTGGAATTGGGTGAATAAACGTAACAAAGGAAGTAACCCACAGAGTAATAAAGTAGATGGCAGAGTTACAGACGAGCAAGATCAAGTCGCATCAGAACTAGTCAAGCACTGGGAAAAGGTAAACGATAAGCGATGGGGCATGGGGAGCCCACCAGAGTGTCCGAATCAGGTCGAGGAAAACCTATCGAGCTTCGTGTGCAGCGAAATTAAAACGGAGGAGGTGCGAAAGGTGATATCAAAATTAAGGGATGGAAAAGCGGGAGGAGTGGATGAAATTCCTAATGAGTTTATCAAAAAAGGGGGAGAGGAACTCGTGAAAAGCCTAACTGCCCTATTCAATCTAGCCATAGAAAATCAAGAGGTCCCAAAGGAGTGGAGAGAAAGTAAAGTGACATTTATTCACAAAAAGGGGGAAAAATACGTTTTGGATAACTATCGAGGGATCTCTGTCAGTAGCAACATTGGAAAGGTTTTCTGTAAAGTCTTGTATGGGAGATTAGAGGAGGTGATTGAGGAAAAGGTTTTTTGGGGAGAAATCCAGAATGGCTTCAGGAAGGGAAGGAGAGTTACTGACCATCTTTTCACACTATCCCAAATGATAGAATCCGCGAAAGCAAAAACAAAAGATGTTTATGGCCTTTTTGGATATCAAAAAGGCATACGATAGAGTATGGAGGGAAGGTATGTGGCGCAAGCTGGAGGCTATGGGCTTAGGAGGCGAGTTTGTTGGAATTATGAAAGCATTATATAAAGATGTACAGAGTGAACTTAGCCTGGGAAACATTACAACGAAACGTGTGCCTATGGAGATAGGCCTAAAACAGGGGTGTATCCTTTCGCCGATCCTGTTTGCATTGTACATCAAAGGATTAGGAGATGAACTCCTGCGTAGCGAGGAGGGGGTAGCAGTTGGGGACTTGAAGATCCCAGGGCTATTTTTTGCAGACGATATGGTTCTAGTGTCAGAAAGCGAAGAGGGGTTAGAGAAGATGCTGGGAATTGTTGGGAAATATGGGAGCAAATGGAGACTCGAACTTAATGAAAGCAAGAGCAAAGTTATATCCGTGGGCCGCAAAGTTGACCCCACTTGAAGGTGGAGAGTGGGGGAGTTCTGCATTCCGGAAGGTAGCAGTAGACTTACCTGGGGGTAAATATAAACATCACAGGAAGAGGCATCTACCGAAACCACACAAATAAATTGATTCTGAAGGGGAAGCGAATCCTTAACCAAATGAAACTTATAGGGAGAAACAGTTTCAATAAGGTTTTCGTGGGGAAAACCATTTGGGAAATGGTAGAGCTGCCAAGTATAACATATGGTACGGAAGTGGTACCCCTAAACCAGACGGCCGTAAAGAGCTTGGAAATCCTGCAGGCCGATGGATAACGGGGTCGAGTAATGCCGCAGCGCTAGAAGCAATCAGGGGTGAGCTTGGGTGGATGAGGATCAAGGACAGGATAGACCTGTTGAAGCTCGGTTATCTTAATTATTTGGTAAATCTCCCCCACAGCCGATGGTGTAAAGTAATGTACCTGGGAATTTTCAACTCAAATATCAAAACGGGGTGGATGGTCCAAGTGAGGGAGCTAGTAGAGAACTACTCATTGGAGATCTCGGACCTGGACGTTGGGGCAAACCAGGGTAAAAAAATCGTCAGAGAAAGGGTCATGGAGGATTGTAACCGTAATTGGCGAGAGGGGGTCAAATCAAAGAGGTCTTTGGGTAGCCTGCGTGATAAAGAGAAGCCAGGTTTTGAAGAGTACCTTGATGGCTCCTTTGGGGGGTCACTGTTGTTCAAGCTGAGGTCGCGATTGGGAAAGACGGTGAAAAGGAGTGCCAGATGTGTAACTTGGACATGGTGGAGACCCTGGAACACTTTCTTCTAGAATGTCCAAATTATCAGTCTAAAAGAATGAGATTCACTGGGAGTATAATGGGGAAGTGGGATGGGAGAATGAAGGACATGTGGTTAGGGGGAGACTCAAAGGAGAGGGTTAATATGCTAATCGGAGAGATTGGGAAGAATGGGACAAGGGATATCATCAAGCAGTTCGTCTCCGAGTGTTGGGAGGAGAGGAGATGCGTGGGAATACGGAGGCAGTTGGGAGTACAGGGGTAACCATGGCCTTCTCGTCCGAGAACCGCGACAAATCAGCGGCTGGCCAAAGTGCTATTATTATTATTATTATTATTATTATTATTATTATTATTATTATTATTATTATTATGGAGATCAGGGCCAAAGCAGTGTTTACGACCTGATCTCCATCTTGGAGATTTGTCCGAACCGGGACCCAGTCTGTTCTCAACTGCCAGGATTCCTTTTTAACCCGGAGGTCCATTGGCTGAAACTTTGCTTGTGTTTTTGTCGATATGTTCAAAATTCGAAAGTTATAGCTTGAGTGATAACTCCACACCGCAGGTGATTTGGTTACAATCCACTCACCACGTACTGTAGTTGTTTTTTTTCTACTCGCTCTGTTATATCATCACTCTCCAACCGTGTCAGTTCAATTTCCACCTTTTTTCTGGTGTGGAAGGGAATACACCTGCATTGCTATATCACTGGCTGTGCAGTGTTATCAATATCCAATTTAACAGAGCCATATGTTTCAATTTTTCAAGGCCCTGAAAATTTTTCATGTGTTTTTCAATATAATCCTCAATATGATTTCCATCATTCAAATAAACTGCTCTCAATTTGGAGATTTGGATCAGACCCAGTTTTTGTGAAATTTCACCACTTAGCAATGTAGTATTACGGGCTTTAGTAACAGACACAGGAGTTTTGACACTCACAACTTCAAAAGATATGGTGACAGTAAACTGACCAACTAATGGCAGTCTGTTGGCACCATATACTGTTATAGTCGTGTGTGTTGGCACCATATACTGTTATAATCGTGTGTGTGGGCACCATATGCTGTTATAGTCGTGTGTGACCGCACCATGTGCTGTTATAGTCATGTGTATTCGCACAGTATGCTGTTATAGTCGTGTGTATTGACACCATATGTTGTTATAGTCGTGTGTGCCTTTTCCAAATTTGGTCGAGGGTTTAACATTTGATATGACTCAAAACCCATGATACAGCAAGTAGAGCCTGTATCGGCAATAGCCGAAAGTTTGAAGTTGGTTATTTTTATATTAAATTTGGGTTTATTGGATTCGGAATAAAGAGAATCATATAAGAAGACATAGTTTTCTTCAATGTCACAGTTTGTTTCAGCAGTCATCATATTTGTACGTTGTGGTTGTTGTTTTCTTCTGAAGGCATTCCTTGATCTGTTAGCACTTCTGGTAGTGTTTGGTCGACTTCAATTGAAATTGGGTTCTGAAGACATCGCTTATTTACACATCTCACGGGAATGGTTGTGTTTTCCACAAATTCTGCATATTGCAGGGACGGTGGAACCGGGGGAGTCTGGGGGGAGGGGCTTCAGCCCCTCCACTTTTTTGCCATGTTTTTTTGAATGTATATATTTTAACACAACCAATGACTGGTGAAACAAGGGGCGGATCCAGAGCCTCTCCCATAATTTCGCCTGCTATGTTTATCTCGTACTGGCTCAGTTTCGATGGATTTCGGATCATTTGTTTGCATTAACGGCAGCAAACGCTAAAATGTATACAGTCTGTTAAAAATCGGTTAACTGAAGTAGATCGTAATCTTACAGACATACAAGTACCAAATCCACCCACAAACAAGATAATCCACAGACCGTATAATTGCTGTAAACGTCTGGAAAAGCATACAGGTGAGGTCTATTTATCAGCTTTGGTTGTTACGACCAAAGCTGATAAATAGACCTCACCTGTATGCTTTACCGGCGTTTTTTAACGGCTCTCAAAGTGTGAAATCTTTCAAATACACCTCCTGAAAAATCTCAAAATATCCGCTCAGATGAATGGAAATGGGGGGGGGGGGACCCTGGAATTTACAATGTTCATACCGACGACCATCCATCACCCGATCCAGCACCCCCCCCCCCCCCCCCCCCTCCACACACACACATTTTGAAAATCGTTCCGCCGCTCCTGATTCTACATGTTGTATCGGACCCTGGCCGCTGGGCAGTTACGCTGCCCCCTGGGTGTGGCCACTTGCATCCACAGTTGAAATATTTATTCTGTGTACTAGTAGGTTTGTGTTTCTTTTGGTATTGTGGTTTATGGATATGATGAGATTTCACAAAGTCCACACGTTCACTGTGCCCATTCGCTGTGTTGGCACCGTCTTTCATTGTTTTATTTTGTGTATCAGTCAGTTCCAGTGAATGCTCGTATTGCAGTAACTGGTCTGATGTTATGTTTGACTCACTCAACCCTTCTTGTGTTACTTTATCTTTGCGGCTGCCAGAGATTAACCCCCTTCACTCTGATGTCAAAATACCAAAATTTCAGGAAGCTGTTTTTTCCCATAATGCATCTAAAAATTTAACCAATTCAATCTCGTTTGACAGAGCTCAATCTATGAATATTTTGTCGGGCAAGCAAGAGAATTTGTCCAACTGAGTACTCCAAAGCATGTGTATATTTTTGTCGGGCAAGCAAAGACGTCTGCCTAACTTGGTAGTTCATAATTTCTTGTCCAACCTCTCACAGACGACACTTATTCACCCTGGTAGCGCCCCGTTAACCCCCTACACTCTGATGTCAAAATACCAAAATTTCAGAAAGCTGTTTTCCCATAATGCATCCAGAAATTTAACCAATTCAGTCCCATTTGACAGTACTCTTCACGGGTTAGATATTTTGACATCAGTGTGCAGGGGGTTGAGCAAAGAAGTGAAAAACATAGTTTTCAAATTTGGTCGAGTTATTTTTAATTGTATGAATGCGTTTTAAGATTTCAAATGGCTAAATTGTTGTTTTGTATTGAATTCCCTAGGCTCTAGGCCTTTAGTAGCAATATACATATAAGGTGGGCCATTAAACGATACGGTATTTGAGTATACACAGTACTCTTCACGGGTAAATTATAATGGTTACAAAATAAATGGTGGTGCCTGTGCATCCCTAGTACTTCAATTGTCACGGTGTGGTCAAAGTTTGGTCTCTCCTACTTTTCACTACCGGCCTGAGAAGTGCTCCCCTTTTTGAAAATAGTACTTCTCTGTGAAGAGTTAAATTGTGTGGGAGCCAATACAGAGGCGGTTATTGTCATATATACCACTGGGAAATTTCCCAATGCCTTTCCGCCGTTCTCATATTGGAAATTTCACCCTCCGGGTGTCTCAGTGACACGCTACAATTCCGGGGATTTTTTCTAATCACAATCCGAGTCTTTGATTTCCACACACTTGTTACTTGTAAGGTTAGAAGCAGTAGTGGAGCCAGGGGGGGGGGGGGGGGTGTCAGGGGGGCTGTCGGAGAGGTCCAGTCCACCCCCACCCCCCGTCGGAGATTTTTAGTCAGTCCGTCGGAGAGTCTCGTAAACCCGACTTCACGAGAAATTTCCGACAATCGAATGTAGATATCTCGTCTTGTCTGTCTCGAACCCGTGCAGCACTGGAACTTTGATAGAGAATAGTGATTCTCACGCAATTCCTTAATGTCGTTCGTCAAACTGGCTTTATAGATGATATATTTCCCGACCTTATTATAATATGTTTACTTTAACCCTTTACCTAAGGTAATGGTCAAAACCGGCCAGCGCTATTCTCAAAAATCGCCAATTAATTTTCATTATTTTTTTCATTTTTTGTCTCAAAAACATAGGTTATGATCCCTCGTTGGAACGAGCTCGTCGAGCTCGTTCCAGCGAGGGGTCATAACCTATGTTTTTGAGACAAAAGATGAAAAAAATTAGTTATTCAAGAATTATTTTTGCAAGAGTCGTCTGCTTTTCAGGTTACATGTAGGTAAAGGGTTAAATAATCAACAAACATACTCAATTTGCTTCTATTTTGGTTCTCCAATTTTCACTCAATTTCCTTCGTTTGGGAGGTCAAATGTTATAGCCCCCCTGTCGGAGAGGTCAGCCCCCCTGTCGAGAAATCCCTGGCGCCGCCCCTGGTTAGAACAAAATCTGAACTTGAATATTTTTATATTACAGGAAATAGACCATCAGGTTCTTCTGGGGATCTAACAGTTCCAAGTTGCTTCTCACATTTTTCGTTCAGAACCACCATTTTAGTGACTTTCGCGCTTAGGCGTGGCAAATATCAGTTCATGACATAAAATCCTCCCAAACAGCCTCAGTGCGACCCAATCTGTCAGTCCACTGCTGCGATCAGTATGTCTACGAATCCCTCTTGTTCTAGAACAGAGTGCCAAGTTTGTGCCTTGTAGTTCTGAAACTGAATCCACATTTTTCGAAGGTGAGTGGGTGTTTAGTGACATCACTTTTTAATGTAAAACACTCGTGGCTGTAAACATGTTGACTGGAGTGAGTCGATATTATCAGGCGACAAACGGACTTTGTCCTCCCCTCGTACTTGCTGTTGAGATAAATATAAGTGCACGCCGTCTCTATATATGTGTGTCTTTAGGTCTGTACATTCCAGTCACTAGATCACTAAATAATATTACTGGAAAAAATATTATGTAATTGCCGGTCGCATACACATTTGTTCCACATCCGAGTCGGTCAGAAATATACTTGGAAAAAGTATACATCAATATACTTGGAAGATTTGAAAGAGTGAGAGAATACAATAAGAAGTTGACCACAGTTTTATCAATAACTCTTCCTGTTTCCGAATGGAGAACGTTTTCTACGAACATGTTGAGAATCCCGACATATTTGACAGCAGTATTGATAGACCGTCGCTAGATCTGTTTCTATCCAGAAAATGTAACGAAGAATTTTTCTGGAAATTCCATTATCTCCACGGTAAGTATTTCTTCGAACTCAATGTGCCTCCATTCGTTCACGTAAATCGTTGAACACTTATGGACTGACGTTCCTGTTAAGATAATAAGTCGCAATTTAATTAAAAATCACAGGAAAAAAACAACCAAAGTTTCAGTCTATGGACCTCCCGGTTCAACAAGGAAGTCCGTTAGCTGAAACTTTGCAGGTGGTTTTCAAAAACAGAGCAAGCATCAATCGGATAGGAAAACGACACTCAGTGGGTGCTTACAGTACAGTGATTATGGAAGGGAACAGATAATTTTGACCGGATCGCGACTATATCGCGATCCGGTCAAAAATTCTCTATTCGCTCTCCTTCTCCAATACTATGGAATATCACCTGTCGAAAATGAAAACGAAAATATGCTATTTTCGTTTGTTTTGTCTTGACTCTTGATTTCACAATGTTTTAAAAGCATCACATGTGGTGGCAAGGTGGCGCTGTGTTCTAAAACTGCTTAAAAAAGGAATAGCTTCAACAAGGTGTTCGTTGCAAGCACTAGTTGGGAGGGGTGGAACTACCCAGTATAACTTACGGAACGAACGTGATCCCTTTAAGACCTGCGAAATGATGCAGGTCGGTGCATTACTCGGTGAGATAACGCTAACGCGGGGAGTGCGGTGGTTCAGTGGTAGACTGTTGGACTTCTATGCTAGGGCTCGATCCCCGTCCGGGACGACCTTGGGCAAGGCACTTTATACCGGTTGCCTACTAATGACGCCGTGTACTAAGGCGTACTGCACGTCGATGGTGCACATGTACTTCGGCCGCTGTAAGCCTGCTTGAGCGGAGCTCGAATAGAGTTAGAATGTTGCGGACTCTATCAGACTCCCCAACTTCGCACACGCAGAGTTAGCATTGGTTGAAGACAAGAGCACCATCGACCTGCAGTACGCCTTAATACATAGCGCCACCCTGCCCCAACGTGGACAATCACGAAAAAGTTCCTCACCCAACGGGGGGGGGGGGGGGGGGGGGGAGTGACACCCGAAACTTTCCAGATACAAGAAATGGGTGGGTGTGTGGTTTGGCCAAATGCGTAAATGACCAAAAATGCAATTTTTTTCCTCCACATAAAATCACTAAGTTCTGTGGTTGTTTAACTTTTTATTATCAATTATATGGCCAACCAGGACATTTAAAACATATAAACTATCATATTAGGGGTGTAGGTAAGTCCAATTCCATAGAAATTCCATGTTGGTTCCCACAACATGATGTCCACATCGTTATAGAGCAGTTGTCAAATTTGCATCAGGCAAACTGAATTACATGGCAAGTATTTTAAATATCAACTTGAAATTGTGATTCAATCAGTCTGATTTTGTGTGCAATAATGTTTCATGGATGTATAGGTATGGACTTGCATCTATGCTTCCTAATCTTATCTGATCATTGCATGTTAATTGAAGGAGTAAATAGTCCAGAATAATTTCAGAAAGTTTATATAAACAAAAATTATAATACCACCTGATGCCACCGGTATAAAACTATAAAATAAAAACTACCACCTCCCAGGCTGATTTGACATAAAAACTACCACCTCCCAGGCGGAGTTGACATAAAAACTACCACCTCCCAGGCTGAGTTGACATAAAAACTACCACCTCCCAGGCTGAGTTAACATAAAAACTACCACCTCCCAGGCTGAGTTGACATAAACTGAATATTGTTTATTAGTTAACCCTTTACCTAACGAATCGTCCGCATCCGCCCGCGTAATATGCAAACTGAGCAGTTGATATAATTCATTTTTTCAAAATATTTCAACAAAACCATATCATGTGACCCCTCATTGGAACGAGCTCATTGAGCTCGTTCCAATGAGGGGTCACGTAATATGATTTTGTTGAATTTTTTGAAAAATTGAAAAAAATTACATTTAAAATAATAAATTTTGATATCGTCTGCGTTGGGTAAACGGTTAAACAGGCCAACCGAATAAAGATAACTACTATGCAGTATGAATCAATAACCTTCATCACCCCAATAAGTTATGCAGACATTCAGACTGTGATTGTGACTTCCCTCATGTTACATGTGCATGCCACAGAATAAGAAAGGTGAATTTTTGCTACCCCTATTAGCTCCAAAATGAGGAATGAAGAGTGTTTTGTGTTTAGTAGAATCAGGTCGAATTGCTGATTGCTGAACAGACTAGGCCATCAGGAAATGTTTTGTCTCAGACTCATTCAGTGACTTATTCAGACTTATTTGATTTTGTTACTATTTCCATTCAAACTCATTAGAAGTATCTCCCATGCAGCCTTAGAGGTTTATTAAAATGCTGGAAGAGTCAGGAGAGTGGTCTCAAATGTTAAAAAATGGAACAATTCTTGGTTAGACAGGCCTATGTCTGCATTTTATGCTCTTTCTATGATTTTAGGGGGTGGGTCCCCACAAATGGCCGGGGAAAAAAATAATAAAAAATGTAGGTAGGGGATGGGTGGGTGTCTAAAGGGTGGACAAAAAGTTTTTTGACCCTGTGTCTGCAAATTTGATCCAGACTTCCCCCCCCCCCCCTCCCTGCACCCAAGGTCACAACGCAGTTACCTCAGGTGGGAATCGAACCGTGGCCCTGTCGGTTTGAAGTCCAATGCCGTACCCACTGAGCGGTCGCGCTCCCTAACATCTTGTAGTTATTCTAAAACTTGTTTTCAGCTACATTGTGCATCCAGCTGTAAATCTGACAACAGCAACTCCCACTGTTGCATTACGCTTTTTGTAAATAAGATAAGAAAAATTGTTAAAATGTTTGCACCATGACGTGGTGGTATTTCAGAGCAAATCTGGAGTTATTGTGCTTGGTGGTTAATAATTTACCCAGTTTTGACGTAATGGACATAAACGGCCAGTGTTTTTCATAAAAATCGCTATTTAAATTTTATTATTTTTCAATATTTTTGCCTCCAAAAACATGACCAATGTACCCTGATCAGGGGCGGCGGAACGATTTTCAAAGTGGGGGGCTGGATCGGGCGATGGATGGTCGTCGGTATGAAAAATTTAAATTCCAGGGTCCCAAACCCCCCATTTCCATGCATCTGAATGGATATTTTGAGATTTTTCAAGAGATGTATTTGAAAGATTTCACACTTTCCGTTGAAAAACGTCGGTAAAGCATACAGGCGAGGTCTATTTATCAGCTTTGGTCGTAACGACCAAAGCTGATAAATAGACCTCACCTGTATGCTTTACCAGACATTTACAGCAATTATACTGTCTGTGGATTATCTTGTCTGGGGGTGGTTTTGGTACTTGTATGTCTGTAAGATTACGATCTACTTCAGTTAACCGATTTATTAACAGACTGTTTTCATTTTAGCGTTTGCTGCCACATACTGCAAAAAAATGATCCGAAATCCATCGAAACCGAATCAGTACGAGAAACATAGCTGGCGAAAATATGGGGAAGGCTCTGGATCCGCCCCTTGTTTTACCAGTCATTGATTGTGTTAAAATTTATGCATACAAAAAAACATGGCGCGGCAAAAAAAGTGGAGGGGCTGAAACCCCATCCCCCTATCCCGGTTCCGCCGCCCCTGCTCATTGGAACGAGACCGTTGAGCTGTTCCAATGACCAATCATAAGCTATATCTTCAAAGCAAAAATTCAAATTTTATGTTATTCAACACAAATTGTTTAAAAGTCCTCTTCTTGCCTTGTTAGGTAAAGGATTAAGTAAAAGAAAACACGCGCTGAACGTCGTGTAATACTAAAACACAACATAACGAGGGTGGGGTAAGAGGAACTGAAATCAACGACCCGAGTTGTTTTTTGCCTGTATTTCACGAGCGTGAAGGCGGGCGTGAAATGCAGGAAAACTCCTACAAGAGCCGATGATTCCTGTCCCCCCGCAGTAGTATGTCTCGTATGTTTGAGGTAACATTTGGATGACCCCGGTCGATGACCCCGGAAGTGACGTCATGTCACGTGACCTTGTGGCGCCATGTTGTGTTGTCATGGTAACCCGCGTGAACGGCCATGTTGTGACGTCATCTCCATAGTGATACGTGGCGTTAGTGCGCATGCACACCGCGTGTTGTTAGGGTGATACGTGTTTCCGTCGTCCATTTTGTATACTGGAGGCCGCCATCTTGGTTTCTATGGTAGCACGTGGTTGCTATGTTACCCAATTTTTTTGCAATAGGACGGGGTATGTTTTAAGGGTATGTTCCTTTGTAGAAGAGTAAATCGAATTACCACAAACAACCCGACTATCCTTCCAAATCACCAAAATCCACCCAACTTTTACTATTTCGAATTCTTTCAGAATTCTCTGCTTCTATCTATATATGTAATAGTTTTCCTCTACCTGGGCATGTTCATTTGTTCAGGAGTATACTCCAGTAGCGTAGAAGAGCCTATTAGTTGGAACAGTTTATCTTATTATTACTGTATTTAGCAATTTCTGGTCTAGTCTTGTCAGTTCTGACCCTATTCCAAGTACTCTTGTTGTTTCATTTATCTAGATAATAACTAACCAATCAGATTGCTTGATTTCCCATAACCTGTATGCAGAGTTATCTCCCTTCTGTATAATAAAAGACTATATCCAATGGCCATATCCAATGTAATCCCATTTTGGGGAAACACCTGTGGCTGTGGAATCCCTTTTTTGTCTTATGTGCTTATGTGAAAAAGCACAATGTGACACAATATGCCCTAGCACAAAGGCACATGCTTTATGTGCCGATATGTGCTTATGTGAAAAGGCACAATGTGACACAATGTGACCTAGCACATAGGCACATGCGGGTATTTGAGGATACCTATGGCCTGGTATTGTATTATTTGAGGATATCTATCTGGGATACCTTCTAGCTTTGCTTATTGTTACTATATTTAGCTATTCTGGTCCATTCTTGTTAGTTCTGACCCTATTCCAAGTACTCTTGTTGTTTCATTTATCTAGATCATTAGCTCAACTTGACAAAGTCAAGCTGACCTATTGCCATCACTTCTCGTCCGTCGGCGTACGTTAGTACCTTAGTATGTTAGTACGTTAGTACGTACGTCCACAATTTCCTTTGGCACACCTCACAGGTTGCATTTATGATCAGATAACTTTGAAACTTGGTATGCTTGTTTGGGGTGACCTCTAGATGGGAGCTATAGATTTTTTTCAATTTCCGTCAAAAAATGTTGCCAAGGCCAACGTTCTTAGAACTTAGTTTAGTCAAACCACAATATTTCCCTTTGGCACACCCTACAGGGCACATTTATGATTTCATTGCTTTGAAACCTGGTGCGTTTATTTAGGGTGACCTCTAGATGGGACCTATCGATTTTCTTCAATTTCCGGCAAAAAATGTTGCCACGGCCAATGTTCGTAGAACTTAGTTTAGTCAGACCTCAATATTTCCCTTTGGCACACTCTACAGGACACATTTATGATCAGATTGCTTTGAAACCTGGTATGCTTGTTTGGGGAGACCTCTAGATGGGAGCTATCGATTTTCTTCAATTTCTGTCAAAAAATGTTGCCGCGGCCAACGTTCTTAAAACTTAGTTTGGTCAGAAGACTCAATATTCCCTTTGGCACACCCTACAGGGTACATTTATGATCGGATTGCTTTGAAACCTGGCATGCTTGTTTGCGGTGACCTCTAGATGGGAGCTATCGATTTTTTTCAATTTCTGTCAAAAAATGTTGCCACGGCCAACGTTTTTAGAACTCGGTTTAGTCAGACCACAATATTTCCCTTTGGCACACCCTACAGGGCACATTAATGATTTGATTGCTTTGAAACCTGGTATGCTTGTTTGGGGAGACCTCTAGATGGGAGCTATCGATTTTCTTCAATTTCCGTAAAAAAATGTTGCCGCGGCCAACGTTCTTAGAACTTAGTTTAGTAAGAAGACTCAATAACTCCCTTTGGCACACTCTACAGGGCACATTTATGATCAGATTGCTTTGAAACCTGGCATGCTTGTTTGGGGTGACCTCTAGATGGGAGCTATCGATTTTCTTCAATTTCCATAAAAAATGTTGCTGCAGCCAACATTCTTAGAACTTAGTTTAGTCAGACCACAATATTTCCCTTTGGCTCACCCTATAGGGCACATTTATGATTAGATTGCTTTGAAACCTGGTATGCTTATTTACGGTGACCTCTAGATGGGAGCAATCGATTTTCTTCCATTTCTGTTAAACAATGTTGCCACGACCAACGTTCTTAGAACTTAGTCTAGTCAGACCACAATATTTCCATTTTGTACACCCTACAGGGCACATTTATGATCGGATTGCTTTGAAACCTGGCATGCTTGTTTTGGGAGGCCTCTAGATGGGAGCTATCGATTTTCTTCGGGTTTCTGTCAAAAAATGTTGCACTGGCAAAAAAAATAACATTGGTACCAATGATCTTCAATTTTGCCATTTCATTTATAACTTACCAAGTTCAAGTTTGTCAAGTTGAGCTACAGTGTCATTGACACTTTCATTTATATAAATTATAACCAACCAATCAGATTGCTTGATTTCCCATAACCTGTGTGCAGAGCTATCTCCCTTGTGTATAATAAAAGCCTATATCCAATGGCAATATCCCCGGGCACCCCAATTTCGGCACCCCTTTTTGGAAAAATATGTGACCTTCGGCACCCTTTTTTTGTCTTATGTGCTTATTGATAAAGCACAATGTGACACAATATGCCCTAACACAAAGGCACGTGCTTTATGTGCCGATATGTGCTTATGTGAAAAGGCACAATGTGACACAATATGACCTAGCACATAGACACATACGGGTATTTGAGGATACCTATGGCCTGATATTGTATTATTTGAGGATACCTATCTAGGATACCTTCTAGCTTTGCTTATTGTTACTATATTTAGCTATTCTGGTCTATTCTTGTTAGTGCTGACCCTATTCCAAGTACTCTTGTTGTTTCATTTATCTAGATCATTTATATACATTATAACCAACCAATCAGATTGCTTGATTTCCCATAATCTGTATGCAGAGTTATCTCCCCTTATTACAATGTGCTAGGGCACATTCTGTCACATTGTGCTTTTTCACATAGGCACATATGACAAAAAGGGGTGCCGAAGGTCATATGTTTTTCAAAAAAGGGGTGCCGAAATTGGGGTGCCCGGGGATATTGCCATTGGATATAGAGGTGACGAGAATCGGATACAACTTCGTTGTAATAAGGGGAGATAACTCTGCATACAGATTATGGGAAATAAACCCATGATTGGTTGGTTATAATTTATATAAATGATCTAGATAAATGAAACAACAAGAGTACTTGGAATAGGGTCAGAACTAACAAGAATAGACCAGAATAGCTAAATATAGTAACAATAAGCAAAGCTAGAAGGTATCCTAGATAAGTATCCTCAAATAATACAATACCAGCCCATAGGTATCCTCAAATACCTGTATGTGCCTATGTGCTAGGTCACATTGTGTCACATTGTGCCTTTTCACATAAGCAAATATCGGCACATAAAGCATGTGCTTTTGTGCTAGGGCATATTGTGTCACATTGTGCTTTTTCACATAAGCACATAAGACAAAAAAGGGGATTCTCCAGTAGGTATCCTCGAATAAAACAATACCAGGACATAGGTATTCTCAAATACCCGTATGTTCTAGGGCACATTGTGTCACATTGTGCCTTTTCACATAAGCACATATCGGCACATAAAGCATGTGCCTTTGTGCTAGGGCACATTGTGTCACATTGTGCTTTTTCACATAAGCACATATGACAGAAAAGGGATTCCACAGCCACAGGTGTTTCCCAAAAATGGGATTACATTGGATATGGCCATTGGATATAGGCTTTTATTATACAGAAGGGAGATAACTCTGCATACAGGTTATGGGAAATCAAGCAATCTGATTGGTTAGTTATTATCTAGATAAATGAAACAACAAGAGTACTTGGAATAGGGTCAGAACTAACAAGAATAGACCAGAAATTGCTAAATATAGTAATAATAAGATAAACTGTTCCAACTAATAGGCTCTTCTACGCTGTTGGAGTATACTCCTGAACAAAGGAACATGCCCAGGTAGAGGAAAACTATTACATATATAGATAGAAGCAGAGAATTCTGAAAGAATTCGAAATAGTAAAAGTTGGGTGGATTTTGATGATTTGGAAGGATTGTCGGGTTGTTTGTGGTAATTAGATTTACTCTTCTACAAAGGAACATACCCCCAAAACATATCCCGTCCTATTGTAGAAAAATTGGGTAACAAAGCAACCACGTGCTACCATAGAAACCAAGATGGCGACCTCCAGTATACAAAATGGACGACGGAAACACGTATCACCCTAACAACACGCGGTGCGCATGCGCACTCACACCGCGTATCACTATGGAGATGACGTCACAACATGGCCGTTCACGCGGGTTACCATGCCAACACAACATGGCGCCACTAGGTCACGTGGCATGACGTCACTTCCGGGGTCATCCAAATGTTACCGCAAACAAACGAGACATACTACTCCCCGCTCTCTACCCGAGCTGTGTTCTGTATTTATACGGTATCAATTACACCATGATTAAACTTGAATTAAGTGGATGAATTTGATATCTTTAAATGGAATGTTCATGTTCTTGTTTAACACTTTTTCGTGTCGAAGCATTTCAATCGCGCTACAGCATCAAGCAGATGATGACGTTCTTTTCACGTGGGTTGACTTCTACACGTGGTATATATGTGCATCATTTCTCAATGTCTGTAGCGTTTCGGGTAACGTTGAATACACTCGACAAGTGAACTATGTGATCCTGCAGACCAGAACAACGCATGTTCAGAATGCTACACTTCAAAGTTAATATACGACTAATCAATTCAGTATCTGTTTAACTTCTCCCAGCACCGTAGCTATGAGGGAGGCGGAGACCGTTTTATTAACCCTTTATCCAACGAATCGGTCGCATCCGCCCGCGTAATATGCAAATTCAGCAGTTGAAAAAATTGTATTTTTCAAAAACTTTCAACAAAACCATATCATGTGACCCCTCGTTGGAACGAGCTCGTCGAGCTCGTTCCAACGAGGGGTCACATGACATGGTTTTGTTGAAACTTTTTGAAAAATTTGAAAAAATGGTATTTAAAATAATAAATTTTGATATCGTCTGCGTTGGGTAAAGGGTTTTAAAGGAGTTTTTTAGAGTAACGTTTCAAGTTCATACCAGCGGTTAACGACCCGGAAACACTTGGAAGAGGAGGAAGATTGATCAGAGCGATATAAAGTTATGATCACCTCGGAGGAGGAGGGGGAGGGGGAGGAGGAGGAGGAAGACGAGATTATGGGTGTGATCAGGATGATATAAGTTCTCATCACGGTCTCCTCTTGAAGTGGGCGTTTTTTTTATTTTCCAGCTCGATTCCGGTTTTTACGGCAAACCGAACGGTTTTAGTGCGTTTGTGCAATAAATTGATTAAACTATCTGGCTGGGAGGGAGCTGGACTACAACCCCCTATGGACTCTCGTCGCTTAGTTTATCCGTCAAGGGGGTGAATACGTCGTGTTCTCAATGTGACACTTCCTCCCTTATTGATTCGTCCACCGGACGTCCACCGGACAAGTCAGTAAGGGAGGAAATGTCATAATGGTTTCATTACATAGATCAGATCATATTATTTTTCCGCGGTTCAACGAATAGCGGAAAACATTTGTCTTCTCGGTATGGCAGTATAGTCATTGCAGCGGTAGTGGGATTAAATGATGTTGATTGTTGAGTAGAATTCGGTCACGCTGTGTGTTTTTAAGCGTGATGTAAGAGCGGTCAAGCGGGAATTAGTTCATTCTGACCGTCGCTTTCAGACAGCGCAGATCAAATAATTTTACACACAGCTTTGAGTGGAAATCATTTAGAAAGTTTTGTATGTTTTTGTACGAGTATATGCATAGCAATGCATTAAATTTCACAAAGCTGAGTTGCAATGTTTTAAGGTGGAGTTCGACACTTAGTCTGGAAGTAACTGTATTGAGTTGCTTCGGACACAGGTTTCCAGAGTATTTTTTTCCTTATAGGGTTCATTTTATCTCTGGTTTTGCCTGGCCGCCTGCGTTACCAATGGAAGATTTTGGGAATCATATTCAATAGCTGCTAATATTGAAGTTTGGTAGAATATTCTGGTATTGACATTCTCACTTGTTTTTTTTACAAATATTTAAATCATCACAGCAAACTACCTGTCTGTATGCGCAGCGCACGGCATTTTGCAATCCACTTGTTATCCTGATTTCATGTTTTCAACTCAACAGACTAAAAGGATGATCAAAGTAAAGTTAGGCTGAACCCAATGGAGATACTTATAGGCAGGTTTTTTGTGTTGATTGGTGCCTTAAAAACTATTGCGGAGTGAAGGAGCCCGAAGTGTTATGTACTATGTGTTCTCAACCCTTTACCTACCATGAAAAGCAGACGACACATGCAAACAAAATTCTTGTATAACTAAGTTTTTTTCATTTTTTGTCTCAAATACATAGGTTGCGATCCCTCTTTGGAACGAGCTCGTCGAGCTGGTTCCAAAGAGGGGTCATAACCTATGTTTTTGAGACAAACAAAATGAAAATTAATTGGCGATTTTTGTGAATTTTGGTTTTGGCTGTTACGTTAGGTAAAGGGTTAACATACAGAAAAACTGAACCAAAACAGATGTTTTTTCCCGAAACCGAACCGACACCGAATTTGAAAATCAAATCCTCCCAGCTATGGGGAGGAGGATGGAAGAGGGGGCATTGATCAGGACGAGTATCAAGTTAAGCTAAAGTGATTGAAATTGTGAGTACCATATATTTTTCAGCGACTAATATGAAGAAAGTTTAAAAGAAACAGATTCCTGATAATTGATATAGAAGCTCAGTGGACAACTTATTTAACCCTTTACCTAACACGAGAGGCAGACGACACTTGCAAATTAAATTCTTGAATGACTAATTTTTAAAAAAATTTTGCGTAAAAAATATAGCTGATGATCCCTCATTGGAACGAGCTCGTTGCTCGAGGGTGTCATAAGCTATGTTTATGAGACAAAAAGTGAAAAAATAATGAAAATTGGATGTTGATTTTTGTGAATAACGCTGGCCTTTTTTGGTCGTAATGTTGCGTAAAGGGCTAAGGGATATAGTCGAGTTTTTGCAGTAGAATGGGAGAATAAAATACGTATTGTTAGGTACTGACGTATTTTCTAAGTATATGTGGTTGCGACAGATGAAAAAGAAACAGGAGGGGGGTGATCTGGTATATTTCTCATGGTAGAAAAGGAAACAAATAGAATTCGATAGTGTCCAAGAATTCAAAGCAAATGTTATTCAATCGTTCTTGAATGCGAAAACTCTCAAAGGCTCCTTTGGTATAAAGGGGCCCAAAATACTACCGAGAACGAATGGGCCAAGGGATGTACTCAGAGGTCATGAAGTCATGAAGTCCGTATGAGTCATCCACATCTCCTTCTGATATGTTACATTCTGATGCATCGTGTGACGTATTTTCGATATCCAGGTTCAAAGATTGTATGTCAGTAGTTCTACCGTATAAAAGTATTCACACCCAAATATAGCACATGATTTGTTGGGTTTATCGGGATCATAATCGGAGGTCAAAGAGGTATCCACTTTGGCATTTTTGGCGCGCAGCCGGGAATTGGTTGGGGAGGTGTGCAAGGTAGTGATGAACGATTTATTACACGCCTGTTTTATGTAATCCCCATCTACAGCAACACTAAACCATGTGGAAAATGAAAATCTCTTCCTTATGTGCGGAACGGAACTCGTTGACGGACTATTTTTAAATAGAAGCGAAATGTCACTGTAATTTTCAACAAATTGTGCAACGCAATTACAATTTGAACCCCCAGCGATAGCTGAAAATCGTCCCCTGAGTTCCAATGTGTTCTATGTGCCAGCAGGCACATAGAACACATTGGAACTCAGGGGACGAAACAGTAACACAGTATCCTCCCGCAAATTTGGTTGGCGATAAAACGTGTTCTTTGTGTTGGTTATCAAATGAATTGCTGAATGTCTTTCTAATAAGTGTTTTGATAGACGTGAAGGCGTGTAATAAACACAGAACGACACGCGTGTGTGAATGGGTTAATCGATATGGCACTTGTGCCCATCGCGGAAGGATAAAACTGCGGCCTCTCGTTCTATCTTTCCGCGCTGGCACTCGTGCCATTACGATTAACGCATTCATACACGCGTGTCATTCTGTGTTTGACCGGCACTTTAGGGCGGCCATGTTCGGCTCGGCTGAGAAAATTTTGAAAAATGAGTATCAAACAAAGCTCTGTGGTAGCATTTGGGAAAATATTATGTAAAATTTAGGATATAAAATATAAGCACTTTTGCACTATTGTATGTGAAAATTTAGATCTACATATAAAATAGATCGATGAAGTTGATAGACATTTTATTTTATTTTCCACATATATATTATACCTATATATTATTTATTTATTTATTTATTGGTGTTTAAGGTCACATACTTATGTACAATGGCTAATCGTGACCGTGACAGTTTTACGGGTGGAGGAAGCCGGAGTACACGGAGAGAACCACCGAGCAACTGTCAGCTCCATTCCAACTCTGTTCAAGCACCGCTCAAGCAGGGTTACAGCGGTTGAAGACATGTGCACCATCGACGTGCAGTACGCCTTAGTACACGGCGTCATCGTGCCCCCATGTAGGCAACCGGGATAAAGTGCCTTATCCAAGGTACACAACGCTGGTCGTCCCGGGCGGGGATCAAACTCGGGATATCTAGCTTAGAAGTCCAACAGTCTACCACTGAGCCAACGCGCTCCCCTGGAAGACATTAAACAACGATAAGATCGATGTAATGTGTAGGGCCGGAAATACAAGGACCATGCATGATGCAACTACTTTTTGTGAAGCGTTTAGCCGTTGATACTTTTTTTACAGCCGAGGCTATAAAAATATATCAAAGTAGTGAATTTCACATGCTACACAAACTACGTGCAAACGAGAATATTTATGTTTTAACCCTTTAACCCTTTACCCAACGTAACGGCCAAAACCGGCCAGCGCTATTCTCAAAAATCGCCTATTAATTTTCATTATTTTTTCATTTTTTGTCTCAAAAACATAGGTTATGACCCCTCGTTGGAACGAGCTCGACGAGCTCGTTCCAACGAGGGGTCATAACCAATGTTTTTGAGACAAAAAAAATGAAAAAAATTAGTTATTCAAGAAATATTTTTGCAAGTGTCGTCTGCTTTTCATGTTAGGTAAACGGTTAAACCCGAGCGGACTTTTTTCGTCCAGGAACATGATACGTCATAATTTCATTAAATAAGATGGATGCCAAGTGCATGTGTGAGAACGACCAATTAATATTTTCAGCGTGCAGCCAGATTGGTTTACACCAAAATGATGAATATGGACTCTTCCAGTTGCTGTCAGTGAACTGATATGGAGGATACCACCAGGGTTCAAAGGGTTAAAACAACTTACCCATCTACATCGCTTAGCCATGGAGAGTACGATGTATCGGGTGACCTCATTTTGACAACATTTTCAAATCATAAATGGGAGATAGTTCGTTAAGCGGAAAACCAATTTCTCGGGTGGTGTGTTCGAACCCGTCGCACCTCCCCTAGCAACGCGCGTGCATAACGGTGAGATATCATTGAAACAGTCTCAACCCCCCACCTGTCTATATATAACCATGTCCATGTCAATATCCACCAACAACTCTAGAGGTACTCTAAACCACTTCAGATCCACGTGCCGTACCAGGCCCGGTGATGTGTAAAAATGCGGAAAACTATAGTTCTGCAAACAACTCGTCGCCTGAGTGCTGGAATGTCCTATGTCCCATAGGGGACATTATACGTTATTCTGTTTGTTGACAGGGGACATGGTCTCACGTTCCCTGTATGGAATTTATATTCAACCGAGGCGTCAGCCGAGGTTGAATATATGTTTCATGCAGGGAACGTGAGACCATGTCCCCTGTCAACAAGCAGAATAACGTATATGTCCCGTTCTTACACAAGTAAAATTGAATTGGAAAAAAAAAATCTTTCATTTTATTGTAATCTTAAATAACAAAAAAACACTGCCGTGAGCCTCTTCGTTTGTGAACAGCGAATATTAGAAAGCAGACGTTGTTTCGGTAAGGCGTTAATTCGTTTCAGTTTATGTTACAGTAAATTAATGAAAAGAGACCTTATAATCTAATCGTTTTCATGAATAATTACCCATGTTTACATAACTAATCTTTTTGTACGTAATAACGGTACTTTTGTGTGTATTTTACTTCAGTTAAATGTATTTGTCTCAGTTGATTTCAAGTGAAAAAGACATTGCGATGAACCGTTGCTCATGGTAACGAGACGCTTTCCTTGACAGTGGACATAAGAGTCGCTGACAGTAGACATATGCGCGTGCTCGTCGACATAAAATAAAATCAACGAGGCATTGACCAATCACTGCAAGGTATTGCGGTTGGTATCGGGACATAGGACATTCTAGCACTCAGGCGATGAAATATTACAAAAAAGTCTGATTACGTCACATAAAGCTAACACGTACGTAATGACAAGAAATGTAATGATATTCGTCGAGCTTCGAGATGTCAAAATAATTTCATTCTTTCGGATCATCTTCTTAATGCCTTCGCCTAACAGTATAACTTGTAGATTTCGTTAGTTGTGTAGCAAGTCTCTGAAACCTATTTACTGAGTCAAAATATTCAAAGGGTAAACCTATTTCCAGAGCAGAACTTCAAGCCTTTCTTCTCCAAAATGTTTACCCATGTAGATGAAATAAATTCTTGACTGGACTTTCAACCAGTTTCTCTAACACAGTACTCATAAATTGGGATGAATCAATGAAATCCGTGCAACCTGGACAAAAACTAATTTATTGTTTCAATATTGTTCGGTATGCATTTAATATCTTTGATGATTTAGTGGATAGCCTCCATAATCAGACGGCTCTCCCTAGCCTCGTAGATTGTGGAAAATAAAAGGAATGCATTCAGTAAATTTCCAGTTAATATTACAAATCTACTGAACGGCAACTATGAATACCCAGTCACGTGTCAATGATCTCTAACGCTCTCATTACTAGGTTCTTTTTCACAAATGTGGTCGTGAAGAGCGTTTTTGTAATATTGTCATTCACTCTCGGCCATCTTCATAGACTCGTATTGCTTATTTGTTTCTCAATCTTTTCTCATCCCTTCATTATGCACTCGACGAGGTTGTAAGTTTGCATTTGGACCAAGATGCGGAATCATCATCATCGAACTCCTGTACGCGAAACCACAGGGTAAGTGCATTGTTAATTTGTCTGTACCTGACTCGGATGGATCCACTTAACAACAGGAAACATGGTTTTCTGGTGACTTGAAGTATGAATATATATCATGTATAACCCTGGGTTCTTTCCGGTAATCTTTACAGTACAAGTGTAACCGGGCTGTCGGTCGCTTAAAATGTTCGACCTGGATTGAAATTTTGAACTGCGACAAGGACTGTTGTTATAATTAAAGCACAATTTATTTTTACAATACTGGATTCCAATCGACTCGCCACAAGAAGGATATCTCCGAACTAAGGGCGAGACACTCCGTGCAAATTGGTATTTCCAAAATTATCCGTTTCATATTGATAAAAACTTGGTATATATACATTGTGCTTAATATCAACAACTATTAAAATATACAACAAAGGCAAACATGTTTTAGAACAAACTGGACAAAACTTGATATGACAAACAACTGATCGTTATTGAAAGAAACTGAAGATTAGGTTGAATTTGTTAATCACTTAATCTGTTGGACCCGGGGACGTGTCTAGAGGTTTCCGATTGGGGTGGGGTGGAGTAGTGAATTTCTAACTAGGGGAGGGACAGGGAGGGGGAAACCCCCCCCTCCCTGTCCCCCAGTTGGAAATTCACTACACAGAAAAATTTTGAAAATGAAGCCATGAAATGGGGTATAAAATTGATCCTAGTAACTGAAATGCCAACAACACATTTATGATAGAATTATCTGGTTATTATTATTTGGTATTATTCTGGGAACTGAATATGTGTAAATAAATGCTCAAGCTGAGAAATTTGAGCAATTCACACCTAACATTAAATGAGATCTTATGCAAGAATGATCAATTTTCGATGTTTCATCATTTTGTAACTGTGAATGATGGAATTAACTAAGGAATACGATTTTACATGATGTGATTTTCTTGAAGTGCATTTCGAGGATTGTTTTTTTATTACGATAAGTAGCGTTCTATAGAAATCTTGTATCCAATTCATGCATACTTACAGTACGTGGAGAGTGTATTATCACTAAATCACCCGCAGAGTGGAGATTCCACCCAAGCAATAATTGCAAATCTGTTGCAAAGCATAACTAGCACAAGCAAAGTTTCAGCCAGTGGACCTCCGGGTTGAACCCGGAGGTCCATTGGCTGGAACATTGCTTGTGTTTTTTGTCGATATGTATAAAATTTGAAAGTTATAGCTTGGGTGATAACTCCACTCTGTGGGTGATTTAGTTACAATCCACTCTCCACGTACTGTATGAAGCTCGATATTGCGTACACTGTAGTTGTAAATAGTAACAGTTGGAATTTTTGCCGATTAGAAACTGAGTTGGAATTTGGGAAGTAAAGGAGACATCACCATCGCCAAAGAAACTTTAAAATCCAGATAGAGGGAATTAGCAACTACTCATAACTTGCCCTCTGAATTTCCAATTATAGGAAATTTTTGCCAGGATTGGGTGTGGGTGTGGGGGGGGAGTACATCCCCAACCTGTCGGCACGTCCCTGGTTGTAACTGTATGGAATTTCTGATTCACGTATCGAGTTACACATGCAGGAGAAAACGTTTGGAAATTGCTTTTCAGAAAAATAAAATGTCACAGGCTTTTGCCCAGTGATACAGATATTTGCCATGTGCGTTTGTAGCCGTATCTTCTTCTTTACCTGATTTGGCAGTAGATAGATTGATAGAATTTATTCAGCAAAAATTCACCTACGACGAGGCAGACTCGGGTGGTATGCTACAGCTATAAATAATAATATTATAAATGTTATAATTATTAAAGATTAACTTGCATATAAATATTATTGGAATATGTAATATGCCTTGCTAGAATGATTTGACCAGACAG
Source organism: Pictodentalium vernedei (assembly GCA_031216915.1). Classification (NCBI taxonomy): domain Eukaryota; kingdom Metazoa; phylum Mollusca; class Scaphopoda; order Dentaliida; family Dentaliidae; genus Pictodentalium; species Pictodentalium vernedei. The sequence continues at coordinate 369,897,199 of CM062290.1, read as the reverse complement.
TTCTTGCAGACAATAAGGATTGCGTATATAACATCAGACGTGTCTGTGTTGGCCTCAATGCAGTTGATTTAAATGTTTATTACCTGGCGAACTGAAAAGTTCTGTTGCTTGAGACACCAATTAACATGCAACTGGGACTGATGTTTGGTCACGAATATGGGATAGATTTCTCCTCTTCTATATCCAAACACTTCGATAGAAATCTCGTCTTGCCATTGGAACCACGGAATATCACTACAAATCACAACTCGGGACGCAAGTTTTTATTTATTTACTTATTGGTGTTTAAGGTCACGTACTTATGCACAATAGCTAATCGTGACCGTGACAGTTTTACGGGTGGAGGAGGCCGGACTACCCGGAGAGAACCACCGAGCATCGACGAGTAACTGTCAGCTCCTCAAAATTCTAACTCTGTTCAAGCACGGCTCAAGCAGGGTTACAGCGGTTGAAGACATGTGCACCACGTGCAGTACGCCTTAGTACGCGGCGTAATCGTGCCCCCCATGTAGGCAACCGGGATAAAGTGTCTTGCCCAAGGACACAACGCGGGTCGTCCCGGACGGGGATCGAACTCGGGACCTCTAGCATAGAAGTCCAACAGTCTACCACTGAGCCACCGCGCTCTCTCGCGACGTAAGTAGCCACCAATCTATGGTAAACTCGCCTACATGTTACTTATACTTACTGACACGTTGTCCATTGTTCTTAACGGGGGGGGGGGGGGGGGGTATTGCAGCCAATTTTGACCACATAAAACATCGTTTAGCTTTCTTTTGAAAAGTGACGATCGCGTTTTTCATGTTTGATTTTAATATGAAGTGGTATGTAATTTAACACAATGAGAAGTCGGTATCGACCCACGTAAATTGAATCCAATACCATGCCACTGTCCAGAAGCCACTCTGCCGTTTTGAGATTCCATGAGAGGTGTGTGCATTTTCTAGATTGGTTCTTTCATCCCTCCCTCTGAGACTTGCTTGGCATGTCTTCAGTACAGCCGCCGTGGACTGGTCATAATCCACGCGTAGGCAGTGATGTCCACGCATGCGTTTACCAAGTAATAAAAATCATGATCAGCAAAATTTTAATTAATGAAGCACCGGGTTGTACCCGATGCTTCATTAATTAAATTTTTGATGATTATTCCTACGGAATCTAATATTATTGTCCATGGAAATAATGCCCGCCTGTGGAAGGTAACCAGTCCACGGCTGCCGAATTGTTGATTTTATAAATTCCAGGTGCTAGAATGTTAGTTTTTAAAGAAAAGCGTTAGATAGCTCTCCGACCTCTGCTTGTCTGTTTTAGAAAGATGGTTAAATTAGCCCTTTACCCAACGAATCGGCCGAATCTGCCCGCGTAATATGGAAATTCAGTGGTAGAAAAAAATATTATTTTTCAAAAAATGTCAACAAAACCATATCATGTGACCCCTCGTTGAGCTCGTTCCAACGAGGGGTCACATGATATGGTTTTGTTGAAATTTTTTGAAAAATGTGAAAAAATGATATTTAAATAATAAATTTTGATGTCGTCTGCGTTGAGTAAAGGATTAAACTCATTGATGGATGAATGCAATCAATTCTTTTGTTTATGTCACCCAAACATGAACGCTGCCTAACACGTGGTTTACTATGTACACTCAAGTATCAGTTGGGCTTAAAGTAAACCAAATCAACTATGAGCCCCAAATGGGTTCATGGTCACTCAACCCAGTTTATTGGGATTGATTTTTAATCCAACTGATACTGGAGTGCACTAAGTGTAGTTGTTACTTGCCGTCCGTTTGCGGTTTTGAATTGGGGTAGAATTTCTCGAATTCTCCAATGTTGATCTAGTAAAGTGATGCTGAGGAAGTCATTGTGCATGTTCTACGTAGTATAATGTTAGTTTATTTAAACAAATTTGTTGATAGATCTCGTTGCTGTTGAAAGACGGTTGACGAAACCGTACTTCTTTACAATTATGCGGACATCAATCTACTTTGTGACGCATCATTGATAAAATGAACCGTAACAGAAAATTCAAATTATTAGTTTGTGCAAGCCAGAAAATAAGCAGACTGACATCTGCAAAATGAGGTCCCCAGAGGGTTAATTTAGTGATGCTACCCTGCACCGCAGGGTAGCATCACTAAATTCACCCTCTGGGGACCTCAGTCGTAATCAGGGTCTCAAAACTAAACAGAACGAGGTACCCAGAGGATAAACTGGCCCACTGTATGGGACAGCATGATCAAATTCACCCTCTGGGGACCTCATTCTGCAAATGTCAGACGGCTTATTTTCAGGCCTGAGTTTGTGTGAAACTATTTTTTTGTTTCTTCTTCTTCTTCTTCTTCTTCTTCTTCTTCTTCTTCTTCTTCTTCTTCTTCTTCTGTCTTCTATGCACTTCCTTGCCCGCACGATAACTCGAAAAGGAATAGTCCTATCTGATCTTTGGCATACAGTCACGAGTACTCAGCCACCTGTATTTTTCAGATTCCTTAGTATGACCTATGGACCTGGGACCAACATCAAAGGAGTCGACACTCCATGGAGGTTCAAAATATGGGCCATGGTCACTGAGGTCACCCAGGGGTCATTGTGTGTATTTTTCAGAATTGCTGAAAATCCTATTTTTGACACTCTAATGCATACCCGAAGTTCATACACGTATTTTTACACTAAAAAAGTGGGCGTGGCCAAACATTTTGAAATTGGTCACGTTCACATCTCAAGCAATGTATGAGGTATGGACCTGGGACCATCACCAGAGTACAAACTCAATGGAGGTTCAAAATATGGGTCAAGGTCACTGAGGTCGCCCAGGGGTCATTGGGTTCATTTTTTTCAGAATTGCTGGAAATCACATTTTCCCCCCTAATGCATTCCCAAAGTTCATACATGCATTTTTACACTCAAAAAGTGGGCGTGGCCAAACATTTTGAAAGAGGGTCACGCTCATATCTCAAGCATGATATGACGTATGGACCTGGCACCAACACTAAATGAGTTGAAACTCAATGGAGGTTAAAAAAATTGGGTCAAGGTTACTGGGGTCACCCAGGGGTCAATGAATGCATTTTCAGAATTGCTGGAAATCACATTTTATGACCTCCTAATGCATTGCCGAAGTTCATACATGTATTTTTATTCTCAAAATATTTGGCGGGGGCCACAAATTTTGAAAGTTGGTTACACTCATATCGCAAGCTTGATATGACATATGAACCAGAGACCAACACCAAATGAGTCGAACACGGTGGAAGTTAATAATTTGGATCCAGTTCACTGGAGTCATACAGGTCTCATTAAGTGCAGTTTTCAGAATTGCTTGAAATTGCATTTTATAACCCTAATGCATTTCTGAAGTTCATGCATGTATTTCTTAAATGTGGGCAGAGTAAAAAATATCCATTGCTGATTCCTTTATCGAACACATTTAATGTTGTGCATAGAAGGTATTTCCGGTTTCTTGAAAATTTTAGTTGAAGCCTGTATGAAAATATTTAACCCTTTACCTAACATAACGACCAAAACCGGCCGGCGCTATCCACAAGAATCGTCATTTAATTTTAACTATTTTTTTTTAATTTTTTGTCTCAAAAAATAGCTTATGGCCCCTCTTTGGAACGAGCTCGTCGAGCTCGTTTCAATGAGACGTCATAACCCATGTTTTTGAGACAAAAAATGAAAAAAAATTGTTATTCAAGAATTTTGTTTGCAAGAGTCGTTTGCTTTTCGTGTTAGGTAAAGGGTTAAACAATGTTTACGAAAACCTATTTCTGATTTCTTTAAAGATATTTTACTCCCCAAAATAAGTCTCCATAAATTATCTTTGTTTATAATTTAGTTCTGATGCTTTCACATATTTTCACACAGATCTGAATTTACTGGTCACAGTAAATTCTGTTTCTCTAGTTTATGTTGCCATTTAATTTTTTTTTAAAAAACGAATCTTTTTGTCATTTCATGAAGTTTTGGAAATTCCTTTGGTGTCGAAAACAAAGACCCGGGAAGTTGAGATTCGCTGATTCAGTGAACAATGAGTATCGTCAAGGGGGTGTACATGTACAGCGTTTAGACACGGAAGACATCTTTTCTTGTTGCTCTTGCGATTATAATAAACCGTCGAATCGTTAAAAATATCTTCTCATAGTGTGTTTATGAAACGAGGACCCAATTATTTCACCTTACGATCATTGACAAGAGGGATTGTTTGTGTTTGAATATAAACATTTATCTCATCTGAAGTGAGAACATATTTAAAGTAATACTATGTGGGCATAATTTATTTCACAGTCTACAAAATGTTTACTGTTTGACCAGCTCTGGACAAGGTAAAAGAACCGGATAAATTCCCATTTGATGCACAACATTGAAAAATATATACATGTAAACTGCGCATTCGACTGTTTGTGGAGATCAGGGGAATTCTCAACTATTGCACAACAGTGTCACAACATATCGCTAAATACAGACTGGGAATTTCCAAATCGCTTTGCATTATGGGACTGGAGAATACCTTGGGATACCATGTGAGCATAACTGTTGAAACACTAAGAGATTACGTCAGCCACAACTCACTCTCGTATGATCTTGTTTGAAACGATAACGTCGATGAGAGAGAAAGACATCGGGAGGTACAGATACGTAGAGTTAATGAGATAGATAGAGACGTAGAAACAAACAGAAAGGGCTCGAATCGGCCGAGGTGATAGATAGGTGTCAGGGACACCTGAGGCCCCGTAAGGCCTGGGCTGACGTGGGGTTATTTAGTCCCGCTGATGAAGTTGCGGGAAAATTAGACTAACGTGGAGGGTCGGAATCCAAGTGTCGCGAACTCGGCGCAGGGAGCTGAGTTAGAACGACGCCGTGATTCCTTCTCTGCCAAATTGGCCTGAAATAGGTTCGATTTCCGTTAGGTGTGATTCCTAATCACTTCAGGCTGTGTAATGGAAAGAATGACTTAAGGTAACAACGATTCTTTTATTTACACATAAAAATAAAGCCGTTTCAATATTTCAACAATCAACAATTCGATTCTTTTCACAGAAATTTGGTTGCTAGGGTTAAATAATTCTCAACAATCATGTAGTCATTCTATAGCCCTGTACTGGCACTATAGTCTACACACTGGAAATGTTACTATCGTGAGCTCGCCATAAGAGCTTCACAAATCTGAAATGTTATTATTGTGAGCTCGCCATAAGAGCTTCACCCGCTTAGGCTCAAATGTCAACGTCTGCGCGTAACTGTACCTCTGGCTGTCGGAGGGTTCCGACCAGCAATGTTCGTCATCTATAAAGCCACCGTACTTCTGATTTGGGTCAGATATTGTCTACTCATATCTTATGTGCCTTTTGAAAGTCCTCCGTGAAAGTCCTATTGAAATATTCGCCGTTCCGGGTTGAATTCACGATTCACAAATGCCCCTTTTTGTGCTAGGGCGAAATTGTCACTCACACCGATCTCCAGTCAGTATTAAGATGCTTCGACAGCAAAACAAACTACTCAGAACGCAATCAGACTGACGCTTCAGAGGTTTAATACGCACAATACAATTAACCTACACTTCTGACTATTGCGGGCTGATACCTGCTACTCGACAATCTAAACTTTAACGTGTCACCTTGGGTGTTCTTTCTCAACGAATTTGGCACTCGTAGCCGCCTATCGACCTTAAGCTAAATCAATCGTGGGAATGCCCTCTCAGGCGATTCCAGCCATTTCAGGGTCCTGTGATCGAAGGTACCCCTATGCCAGGAAACAGAGTCCGCCTGTCCTGGACTTCACAACGTGTGTGTGACCCCAAGTGTGTGTCTAATGCTCTGCCCTTCAAGGTATATATACTTTTTATCCTAAACTCTCAGGTGGACGGACGCTCATTTGTCCATCTGTCAAAACGGTGGGAGATGACGTATATCGAGACAGAATCAATACAAGTCATCTCGCGCGTGACTTATCGGTGATTTCATTTGTCGAGAAAACCGATTCGTTTCTGCCAGTCATTGTCATGACAGACATTTCTATCTGTTAGAATCTCGTTTCTCAATTGGCCGTGACGATATCCTGCCACCAACCGATTACGTCTCGTAAGACTCGCGACTACTGTATAAATTAAATGAGATTAGACCTTATCTAACATACCGTTTCTCCCATGGGTCCCTGCGCTGAAGCTGGATATACATCACGTGTGTTTTTTTCCATGTCCAGTTTCACAGAGAAGTAAAATTCACGTAGTGTTTTTCGCCTTGATGCGGAATATCTTTTGAACTTACACTATCTTTATATATGAGGCCCCTTGCCCCTATATTTAGGCTGGCTTTGCCCTGACAACTCCCTTCCCGAGAGAAACACCCTGTGTATCTCTTAAAACACAAGGGGCAAAGCCACGCTCGCTCGCCTCTCACATCTTTTTACAATCTACCCAAATGTTCAAGACTACGAAACTGTACCCTTGTGGTCGTGGGGGTCATGACTGGGCTCATGCGTCGGCCATATCGATTCCCACGACACACACGCTACCACATGCTCCCGTCTTGCGGGTTTACATATGGAGAGTAGCCTTATCCTTAGATTTGCAGCACTCTCTCTCTCTCTCTCTCTCTCTCTCTCTCTCTCTCTCTCTCTCTCTCTAATACTATATATTTACACCTAAACATACACATTTTTATATACATTCGCCCATTTTGCAAACAGTTTACTTGGCACTCACTCCGACGAGTAACACCGTCCGCGCCTTTGCGTCAGATGGGTTAATTCCAACGGAGTGTAACTTCGCCTCCCGTTCCCCTGTGTCTTGTGAAGGGGCAAACGACCCCTGCATTATGTTGAGCCTCACCCTCGCAAAGCTCAACCATGGGATTAAAATTGTGCATCACACACTCACACATTCAACACACAGATTTCCCGACCGCGCCTTTGCGACAGAGGGGTTAGTGTATCCCACACTTACAAAACTCGACACACAGGCTCCCCGCCCACGCACATGCGACGAACGGGGCAGTGTATCTCACATTCGCACTCACAAACAACTCTAGTCAGCAGTCAGAGCAATAATAATACTAAAATAAGAAAATTCCTTCCGAGCCTTAACACCGGGTTTACGAAACTCATCACCTCATCCACAAAAATATTTGCGACTGGAGCCCCCGTCCCAGACACCAGGCCCACAGCCACCCAACTATTGCTTCTTTATAACCACCGACCATTGGTAGGGGCCCGGTTCCCAGTATCCCCTTGGGTAACCCTTGACACACCCCTACTTCTCGCCCCGTTATTTCTACGGGTATTCCACCAGGGTCCCCATACCTCGTCATTGTCGCATTCCCAAGAGCTTCCCTTGGCGCTATATCCCCCAGGCTCACTCGTCCCGGCGATTACCTTCGTTCGAACGACACTGGCCGTCCTTGGCCCTTGTGCCGTCGACCCCCGGTCCATTGCGACGACTTCTTGCGCACCTTGGGCGCTGTGCGCCCCCGGCACTCCCTACGTGGTCTCCGCCACCTAGGATGCTTCTCCTTTGATTTGTGGACCCTTTCCTCGGTCCCCTGGGCGCCCACCTTAGCGGTCCCATCCACTTTGACACCCTCAACTTGTGTTGACCCGTGCCCCTTCAATTCTGGGGAAGTTTGCCCAGCCATTTGCGTGGGTCTGGCCTCCCCTCTCCATACGGGTGACACCGACTTCTTGGGGCGCTCAGCTCCACCACATAAATTTGCTTGAGGGTCTTTCCCCAATGACCCCATTGGGTTCCCTCGCTGTTTGGCGTTTAGCCTGGACCGCCTGCGGCCCCTTCTCCTTAATTGAACAGGAGTCGTCCCTCCTGAAACTTTCCGACATTTCGTCGTGTAGGGGCCATCCCCTGGACTATCGGATTGGTTCCCCCTGGGAACCTTCTCTTCCTTATTCGGTACGTTACCGAGTGCAACGGCCGGGGGTCCTTGCCCACCGACTTGAACTTCCTTTGCCTTCGATGGGCCCTCACTTGACCCCCTACCCCTGGACCATAACTCATCAGGGCTTGCCCTCACCCCTGGGATATTACCTATGACCAGGTCATACACAGGTGATTCAATGCACATGGCTTCCACTTCGCCACAATAAAATGGGGTATCCATCGTTATCCTCGCGATGGGGAACCTTCTAACGGTCCCATCTATCAAAATACACAAATGGTCGCGCCCCAACAATTGCTTGTCGTCGACCAGTTGCCTTCTAACCGCTGCAGAGGAGCACCCAGAATCCCGGAGCAGACGGATCTCCCTTTGTCCCACATACCCTGGGCACACTGGCATATTAACCTTCTCCTGCGAAGTTGTGAGCCTCTCACACATGCCACTTATTATCGGGACAACCTTGCCGCCTTCCAGCCTCAATTCTCCCTCTTGTATACATTCCCGGAGGGGACTGTGTTCTGGACCGATAGTTTGACAGAATGCTGCCGTCTGTCTACTGGACCCTGGATCTACGCGGTCACCTTGCTTCCAACCCCTTGGTGCTGCGTTCCCGGCGTCCTGCTGAGGTGGTCTAATGTTCCCAGTGGTCCTAACCTGCTTCTGCCAGCAGTCCCTGGCAATATGTCCCCGCTTGTTGCAGATGAAACAAGTTGTGTCTTTGGGGGCGTTCCCATTCCGGCTGGCCTGCGACGCAGGCGGATTGGGGTGGTGTTGCCTTACGGGTGCCATTGCCAACCCGTTTGCCCCACCCCTAGCCGATTTGGGTGCGTTTACACTCCCACCGTGGGCCTCGATGTAGCGTTCCGCCACAGTTGCCATCTCATCATAGGTGGGCGGACCCCTTTCCTTGATGAACAGGCCCAACTCCTTGGAGCATGTAGTTAAAAACTGCTACCGGAGAAATAGATCTCGCAGGGCTCCATATGACCCATTCACTTCTGCGAGATCAGTCCAGCGGTCAAAGTACCGCCTAGCTCGGGCAAAATACTGAGGTACTGTTTCTTCCCTCTCCCGCTTAATTTCTCGGAACTTGGTCCGGAATCCTTCTTCACTGAGCTGGTATCTCCGAAGGATGGCATTCTTCAGCTCACTGTAGTCGTTAAGAAGTGCAGGAGGCATACTGGTATAAGCCTCGAGGGCTTTACCTGACAACAAAGGGCTCAAGCACATAGCCCATGTGTCTTCTGGCCACATTTGACTGGAGGCAAAACGCTCGAACCTCTCCAAGTACGAGTCCAAGTCATCTGTGTTTTCATTAAAATGAGCGAGGTGGGGGCGTGGGGCATGAATTGCTACCCCTGCACTCCCATCCCCTGAGCGCCGACTTTCATTCTCCACATCGGCCCTTGCTCTGAGGAGCTCTAATTCTCTCTCGTGCCTCTGTTGTTCGAGCTCTCGTTCTGCCTCCCTTGCCTCCCTTGCTAATTGGGCTTCCCTCTCTCTCGCCTCTCTCGCATCTTTCTCCCTCTCCCTTTCTAACTGAATCTCTCGCTCTTTTGCCTCTCTTGCGTCTTTCTCACGCTCTCGTTCTAATTGAATCTCTCTCTCTTTCGCCTCACTTGCGTCTTTCTCACGCTCTCGTTCTAATTGAATCTCTCGCTCTTTTGCCTCCCTTGCTGCTTGGGCCTCTCTCTCCCTTGCGTCATTACGTAAGGCAATCTCCTTGGCCTCACGTTTCTGCTCATCTTTAACGAACTTCTGAAGTTCAGCTCCCTCAAGGCCCATTTCCTTGCCTAATGATACCAGTTGGGCGAGGGGTGTAACAACATCCACTTTGATTTTTTCTTTCTATCTTCAACACTCGTCAGAAAGAATGAAGGAAAAGAAAGAAAAAAAAATATGGTAATTAATCTTAATTTACCTGTGTGATTTAACGTAATTAAACGCCCCAAATATTCTGAAACCTACCGCAGTTATAGTGGCTATTAAGTATCCTCTTGGGGACTACTGTATTGCGATATTAAACCCTTGAACGGCATCAGCTGACCGAACGCGTCAAAACATAAACAGAACCGCCGTTAAAATAAAACAAAATTTCCATATAGCCATTTTTTACCTTTTAGAAATATCCTGGTTAGCGCTCGCCAATCAATGTCAGGGACACCTGAGGCCCCGTAAGGCCTGGGCTGACGTGGGGTTATTTAGTCCCGCTGATGAAGTTGCGGGAAAATTAGACCAACGTGGAGGGTCGGAATCCAAGTGTCGCGAACTCGGCGCAGGGAGCTGAGTTAGACCGACGCCGTGATTCCTTCTCTGCCAAATTGGCCTGAAATAGGTTCGATTTCCGTTAGGTGTGATTCCTAATCACTTCAGGCTGTGTAATGGAAAGAATGACTTAAAGTAACAACGATTCTTTTATTTACACATAAAAATAAAGCCGTTTCAATATTTCAACAATCAACATTTCGATTCTTTTCACAGAAATTTGGTTGCTAGGGTTAAATAATTCTCAACAATCATGTAGTCATTCTATAGCCCTGTACTGGCACTATAGTCTACACACTGGAAATGTTACTATCGTGAGCTCGCCATAAGAGCTTCACAAATCTGAAATGTTATTACTGTGAGCTCGCCATAAGAGCTTCACCCGCTTAGGCTCAAATGTCAACGTCTGCGCGTAACTGTACCTCTGGCTGTCGGAGGGTTCCGACCAGCAATGTTCGTCATCTATAAAGCCACCGTACTTCTGATTTGGGTCAGATATTGTCTACTCATACCTTATGTGCCTTTTGAAAGTCCTCCGTGAAAGTCCTATTGAAATATTCGCCGTTCCGGGTTGAATTCACGATTCACAAATGCCCCTTTTTGTGCTAGGGCGAAATTGTCACTCACACCGATCTCCAGTCGGTATTACGATGCTTCGACTGCAAAACAAACTACTCAGAACGCAATCAGACTGACGCTTCAAAGGGTTAATACGCATAATACAATTAACCTACACTTCTGACTATTGCAGGCTGATACCTGCTACTCGACAATCTAAACTTTAACGTGTCACCTTGGGTGTTCTTTCTCAACGAATTTGGCACTCGTAGCCGCCTATCGACCTTACGCTAAATCAATCGTGGGAATGCCCTCTCAGGCGATTCCAGCCATTTCAGGGTCCTGTGATCGAAGGTACCCCTATGCCAGGAAACAGAGTCCGCCTGTCCTGGACTTCACCAACGTGTGTGTGACCCCAAGTGTGTGTCTAATGCTCTGCTCTTCAAGGTATATATACTTTTTACCCTAAACTCTCAGGTGGACGGACGCTCATTTGTCCACCTGTCAAAATGGTGGGAGATGACGTATATCGAGACAGAATCAATACAAGTCATCTCGCGCGTGACTTAACGGTGATTTCATTTGTCGAGAAAACCGATTCGTTTCTGCCAGTCATTGTCATGACAGACATTTCTATCTGTTAGAATCTCGTTTCTCAATTGGCCGTGACGATATCCTGCCACCAACCGATTACGTCTCGTAAGACTCGCGACTACTGTATAAATTAAATGAGATTAGACCTTATCTAACATACCGTTTCTCCCATGGGTCCCTGCGCTGAAGCTGGATATACATCACGTGTGTTTTTTTCCATGTCCAGTTTCACAGAGAAGTAAAATTCACGTAGTGTTTTTCGCCTTGATGCGGAATATCTTTTGAACTTACACTATCTTTATATATGAGGCCCCTTACCCTTATATTTAGGCTGGCTTTGCCCTGACAATAGGGGCGTAGGAACCGTGGGGGGGGGGCAGAGTCCCATGACCCTCCCCAACTTTTTTCCATGTATAGGTTATATGATATAATCAGGGCTTACAGTTAGGCCTATCCTGTGGAGTAAATTTGAACATGACCAAAAAAAGAAATTCCCCGTCTTTCTGAAAGGCTTAGCAAGTTAGCATGGACTTTTTTTTTAATTAAGGGATGCTCTTCAGATGTTAGCGTCATAGATATCAGTCAAACGTAAATACGCAAATTCTGCGTGACTAAAAATGTAGCATTTGCATATTATTGGCAATTTATTGCATAATTCACGAGAGAAAATTCGAGCAGCTTTTAAAAAAAATGGAACATGCTGCTGAAAATCAACTTTTTTCTATTAAAGAAAACAACGAGATTTTCATCCCAAAAGCCACCAGAATGCACCATTTGACGTCTCTGTTTTAAAACTTTTCTGGGGAGAGAAAAATCCCCCCCCCCCCCCCTCAGTTAGCTCGCGCCGTTGGCGCTCGCGAGGCATCTGCTGATTAGTGCCCCCCACCCCCATCCCCAAGACTGAAATGCTTCCTACGCCACTGGTGATAGAGATAGGGTTAACAACATTTAACTACCTGTATGCTCCCCTCAGCGTGATTTAATTACCAGGACTTGAATATTTATATAACGTAGCCATAAACAGATACAGAAAATCGGCATTAATCGGAATTTTGTACTTTACCTTTGCATCAATAACACATAAAATACGAAATTGAATATATAGTTGTTGTTGTTGCCTGTACAGTGTCAAGTTCGATGAAAGAAAAACACCATTTAGAATGATTAATAAAATATTGTTGGATTGGCACTGGACGCGGACGCAAAATAAGATGATTATCTTGACAGCGTATGGCCTTATATTTTGCAGAAACAGGAAGCATTTATATATAGTGCTTTAGATTTGTTTAGGGTTGTAACTGGTATTCCATACTTGTGCGCAAAACTAGAACAGGCGAGCGTTCGACGATTGTTTTCGACAGTATGGCGCATCGTCGCAGTTTATCCACTGTTTGATTTTAGTCAACTTAAGAAGACGCGAATATATCGTCAAAGTACTATCACCCTTCATTTGTTGTAGACTACTATACGATATTTAAGTGTACCGGTTTAATTGACGTGTGTAACAACCAGTAGTGTAATAATCAACCAGTAGTGTAATATTAACCAGTAGTGTAACAAAAATTAACCAGTAGTGTAATAATCAACCAGTAGTGTAATACAAATCAACCAGTAGTGTAATAGCTAGTAGTGTGATATGCCTTATGCCTGGGGTAAGAAATCTCTCGAAAGCACAACATTATCATAAATAATTGGCCAACTTTGAATTAACATGAAGCCACAAAAGCTGAAAGTGGCATTAAACACCAGAAAATACGCACATCACATAAAAATCAAAAACATACCTTTCCTCGCCGTATTGAACCCACGAAATGTTTGACCTGCAAAACGCCTTCAAATGTACGATAAAATGATTAAAAATAGATAAGATGTACCCAAACTATGATTTGATCCACCCCAAAAATTTTTCAAATTTTGTTGAAAACTTGTTGGTTTTCATGGATGTATATTACACTACTGGTTAAGTTTATTACACTACTGGTTGATTTGTATTACACCACAGGTTGGTTATTACACTACTGGTTAAGTTTTATTACACTATTGGTTAATATTACACCACTGGTTGATTATTACACTACTGGTTGTTGCAACGTGCACTGGTCCGTGGAATTTGTAAACGATACTCTATTGTTAGGCTTATGGTATGTAGGCCTTTAGTGTTACAAGTAGATACCCACCATCAAACACACAATGTGGAGACCCCACTCCGGTAATAAGTTTCAACTTGTGTTAACCCTTTACCTAACATGAAAAGCAGACGACACTTGCAAACAAAATTCTTGAACAACTAATTTTTTTCATTTTTTGTCTCCGAAAAATAGGTTATGACCCCACTTTGAAACGGGGTCATAACCTATGTTTTTGAGACAAAAAAATAAAAAATAATGAAAATTAACACACGACGTTTAGTCATTGGGCCTTGGGGTTATAGCAATGGGTGGAAATACCACTTCGTTGACAGACCCACAACTCTCTTAAGATATTCGGGGGTTTGGGCCCATGGTTGCTCGACCATGATATGAATTTGCTCAACGGTTTTTATGAACACATAAACGAATATATTCTAGAACCATATCCAGTACACACGACATCCGAGGAGGCACAAAAATTCTTTACTCGCCTTCGATTCAGAAATCACAATATGGTTATAAAAAAGGGAATACATACACAGCCCCCGATTCCGGTCACTGAACGAAAATGCTTAAAGTGTGATTCGGAGGCGACTGAAGATGAATATCAGTTCATTATGAAATGTGGTCACTATAGTCAATTACGGGAAGAACTCTTCGACCTGATAACTGACGAAATTGACCACTCGAAGAATTATGATAAGTCAACAATGTTCAAATACACCATGCAATACAACATCCCCAGGTTATGCAATCCTGTCTGTAACATAATCCGACGATTCTTCATACTACGGGAAGGCAACACCCGTGAAACGGAGCTCCAGCGAAGAAACGCTAAAGAAGGTGTTAAGGATACACACAGTAAAGAAATCAATTATAAATATAATCTAATCATACATAATTATACACACACACACACACACACACACACACACGCCTATATGTGTGTGTGTGTTTGTATGTATATTATAAGTTATCTCTGCCAACATGTATGGTATATGGAGATTTAATACCTGGATGTCGGTTTTTAAAGCAGGCGAGGTGTTTATATGAGACATCCAGGTATTAAATCTCCATATACCATACATGTTGGCGGAGGTAACGTTATTGTCCCGTTTAAAACACAATACAAACATAGTGGAAATAAGATTTGTGGCCACATTTCTCAGCTCCACAATCACTTGGACCAAATTCGTAATAATTATTTTGTTCTTATAATCACAGAAGACAACAGATAGAGTTACATCCCTTGGGTCGTTAAGGAAACGAGTAAACAGTATTTTGTTGACATATCGTCCCCTGAGTTCCAATGTGTTCTATGTGCCTACTGACACATAGAACACATTGGTACTCATTGGTACTCAGGGGACAAATTATTTGCTCTTATTGTATTTTTATGATTGAATTGTCGGAAATCTGATGATATTTGTGACTATTTTCAGATTTTTGGGTTCGATTTTTATGTCGAGGCGAGCAAACGCGGAAAGCTTTCGTTTAAACCATACACCCCGATGTTCCGCGTGCGCTAAAACCCTGGATTTTGCACGCTCTCTTATACCTTGGATGTTGAGAGCCCCCTTTGTCGTGGCTATTTGTCCAATGCATTCTGACCAATAAAAACATTTATCGGGATATAGGGACAAGTGTATATATACGTGTGTGTGTGTGTGTGTTTAAGTGAATATATATGTGTGTATATGTGTTCATGATTGAGTGCCTGCGTGTTGTTGTTGTTTGTAGCTTGGTCCAAGCACGAGGGAAGAGATCACGCCGGTCCGGGGCAGTATAGCATAAAATAATAGGGAAATGACAAAATACCACTATATATTTATCATTATATTACAAAAGGACTTTATATTGTGGCATGACAGGAGATTTTATTGCTGATGATGTTTGTGCCAAATGTTCTTAATTATTGTTCATAATATGTGTATTATTATCTGTGCAATCTCCCCAATGCGGGTGATTTATTGCAATAAAGTTCTATTCTATTCTATTCATACTTTCGCGTCTCGGAGAACTATATCGACAAGCAGACAGATTGCCATGGCTTTTGCCACGACATTGCCGATTGCCGTGCCGAATCTCTAGGGCCTGTCCGACGCACATGTCGCCTAACTAGTAAACGCATGTGACAGTTTTATGCCTATTCTAATTTGGACAGTAGGCACATAGAACACATTGCAACTCAGGGGACGAAATATTAACACGGGTTTCCCTCGCAAATGTGGTTGATGATAATATGTGTTGTCTGTGTTAATAGTTGTCAAATGAATTGCCGGGTGTCCTTCTAATAATTGTTTTATAGACGTCAAGGCGTGTATTAAACACAGAACGGCACACGCGTGTGAATTGGTTAATCGATATGGCACTTGTGTCATCGTGGAAGGATAAAACTCGAGGCCTGTGGCCTCTCGTTCTATCCCTCCGCGCTGGCACTCGTGCCATATCGATTAACCCATTCACACGCGTGTGTTGTTCTGTGTAAATCTGTTATGGTATACTCAACATTCGCTACGTACCAGATTATATAACTCTTAATTAGGTCAAAGGGATCGCGGTGGCTCAGTGGTTACGGCACTCGACTTCAAACCGAAAGGTAACTGCGCTGTGTGTTTTGGCAATGCACTTAATCCAGTCTGCATACTCGGGGACACTAGGGGCGCGGTGGCTCAGTTGGTAGAGGTGCAGGCTGCAGGCTGCAAGCCGAGAGGTCCTCGGTTCGAATCCCACCTGCGGCAACCGCGTTGTGTCCTTGGGCAAGACACTTCACCCCGATTGCCTACATGGGGGCACGATGACGCGTACTCCACGTCGATGGTGCGCATGTCTTCAACCAATCTAACCCTGCCTGTGCTGCGGTGCAGAGTTCAGAGTTACGATGTTGGAGAGCTGACAGCTGCTCGTCGTTGCTCGGTGGTTCTCTCCGGGTACTCCGGCTTCCTCCACCCGTAAAACTGTCACGGTCACGATTAGCCATTGTGCATAAGTATGTGACCTTAAACACCAATAAATAAATAATAAATACTCGGGGACACTGTACTAAGGCGTACTGTACGTCGATGGTGCACTTGTCTTCAACCAATGCTAACCCATCTTGTGTGGAGTCAGTACGTTGAGGAGTCTGACAGCTGCTCGCCGCCGCTCGGTGGTTCTCTCCGCGTACTCAGGCTTCCTAAATCCGTAAAACTACCCGACATGAGGTGACCCGGGCTGTCAAAAGTGTCGTTAAACCCCAATAAAAAGAGAATTAGGGCGAAAACAATCCCAGAAACACCAGTAGAAAAACAAGCCCGAGCAATGCTTTGTGCCAAAGAACATTCGATCAGAAGTGAAACACGGAAGAATCTAGAACTGGATCTAAAATGAACAAATTTGTTCAAGCTGAGGATCAAGACTCAAAAGTGGCACAACCTTTTTCACGTTGCTAGAGTACATGTGACCAGCTGAAACTAAATAAACCAGGTCAGTTTACTGAACTAGGTCAGTTTACTAACCTGCATCAACAAGTTTCAAATTTGTGAAGTATTCTTAGTACAACCATACCTACTACTATTAGTTTTACTGATAGTATATGCGGTCGCGGTCAGCCATTGTGCAGAAGTATGTGACCTTAAACACCAGTAAATAAATACTGATAGTATAGTTCAACTATCCGAACGTTGTGATTGCCCCACTACGTAGTTACTATACTATTTATTTATTTATTTATTTATTTATTTATTTATTTATTTATTTATTTATTTATTGGTGTTTAAGGTTACATACTTATGCACAATGGTTAATCGTGACCGTGATAGTTTTACGGGTGGAGGAAGCCTGAGTACCCGGAGAGAACCACCGAGCATTGACCAGCAACTGTCAGCCCCTCAACATTCAAACTCTGTTCAAGCACCGCCCAAGCAGGGTTACAGCAGTTGAAGACATGTGCGCCGTCGACGTGCAGTACGCCTTAGTACATGGCGCCATCGTGCCCCCATGTAGGCAACTGGGATAAAGTGCCTTGCTCAAGGACACAACGCGGGTCGTACCGGACGGGATCGATCTCGGGACCTCTAGCATAGAAGTCCAACAGTCTACCACTGAGCCACCGAGCTCCCCCAGTCACTATACTACTACTACTGCTGCTGATTCTTCTATTATGGTTGCCACTACTACTACTTGCACCTTCCATACTACAACTGCTGTTGCTACTTTCGTTGTGCCTGCTTCTACTTATACTGTTGCAACTAGTTCTAGTATCACCGTTGGTGATGCTGAGTCTCCTACATCTGCTCCTTCCGGAACTGCAACTGGTAAAGGTCAGTGGCGTAGGGGTGATGCTGCCTCGCCCCCTGACATTTCACCCCCCCCCCCCTCCTCACACCAGGAAGAAAATATTGGCTCGATGCAAGTTTCACATAACATTGAGCCCCAAAATGGGGCTACACACGTTACTAATGCTTAACCCTTTGAACTCAGGTAGTATCTCCCATTCCAGTTCAATGGCAGCAATTAGAAGAGTCCATATTCATTATTTGGGGTAGACCAATGAATATTTTCAACGTGCAGCCTCGGGGCTGCACGTTGAAAATATTCATTTGTCCACACCACACATGTACTGAGCAGCCATGTTATTCAATGGCGTTATGGCATACCATGTTCCTGGCCGGAAAAGCGGCCGCTCAGGGTCAAAGGGTTAAGACACTCTCTTGTAGTACTGGATGTTGCAAATTTGTAACATTTTCTCGGGGGGGGGGGGGGGGTTGTACTTGCTAGGAATCCCTCGTTATCCAGAGAAATGGGCGGAGGCGGTAACGACCGGTGGTCCTAGTTAGAACTAGGGGAAGCCCCACAATGGCCTTCCAAATTTCATGGCCATGTATAAGACCACATGGCCATGCAGTATTGTATGGCCATGTGGTCTTATACTAACATGAGCAGTTGTTTAGTTTAAATAATATTTTATTCAATGAATATGTTATACTTTACAGAATTGAACACCAAAAAGTAACAATACAAGGCATAGCAGCTCACAATATATCATATATATATTTAACAATATACTAATTTCTAAGTAATGGAGGGATTTTACAGAAAGCTTGGAGCTGTTGCTATTATCTCCCAAATAGGCAGACGACACTTAGCAGAAAATAACTGCTCGGCCATAATTCCTCATAATCGCGATGTTCACTGTGAAGGTGACAGCTTGGATTTTTTTATTTTGTTGTTTAAAAGTGAATATAACCTTTCTCACTCGGGCTAAATGTAAAGCGTAAAGATAGGTATGTGACGGACCCCGAAAACCGATTTGTCACTCAAACAGACCAGCAATAATTCAAGCGCTGCTAATTAAGCATGTAATTTTATATCCATTACCGCGTTTCTGTTTAACGCTATGATGGGATATGTTGCAAGAGATTAAACGTAGTGGAAGCCAGTCCACTCCTGTAGTCATTATCTGTGTAATTATGGCCAGTTAATAGGTAATTGTGGTGAAAACAGTACACCGCACATGCTCTGGACACACACCCAAATTACGCATCTAGCCTGTCACCGAAATGATCGAGCATGCCAAAAATGAGAGTCTTTCAAAGAAACTTTAAAGCGAGTATTACATTAAGATAGATCTAAGCGATCAAGTTCAAGAGAAGCAACTAAAATGAGAATTGATGAAAATAAAAATCGGGGTGTTTCTCGAAAAATTCATTCCAGTCTGAAGGTGTGTAATACTGTGGGTCTCGGCGAGGGAATGGGGATGTCCCATGCTATAGGTTAGAGGAGGTGCCGCATCGGTGCTAAAGTATAGGCACACGTTGTAGTGTAGGGGAGCCACATAGCTCTTATTTAGGATAGGGGTAGTCGCGGGCCTAGTCGGTGGCCATATCTGAGAGTAGAATCAGAAATAGAAAGTGCGAGCTCAGGAAGCTATTTACATTATTACATGTAGAAGGCAAGCCATACGTATAGGCAGAGTAGACTTTGCATGTATGAACATTATTCTGAGAAAAACGTAGGGGAGCGTTTAACCCCATTGGTGGCGACTGCTTGAGTGAAAAGCTACCAGTAAAGTGACAATACGCTAGTGGCCGTGCGACGGCTGTTGAAGAGTGACATTCCGTCACTTGTTAGAGGGAAGGCGATATAGCAAAGTGACACTACACGTTAGTGGCCGCGCGATGGCAGTCGTAGAGTTACATTCCGTCACATGTTGAGTAAAAGCGTCCGGTAAAGTGGCAATACGTTAGTGGCCGTGCGACGGCCGTGGGAGGGTGAAGTGAAGGGGCGACCAAAGGTCAAACACCAGCAAGGAGGAGAAACCAGCGACAGCAGAGTATGCGGGCCCGCAAGTGACTCAAAAACTGTGTGTGTAGGGGGATGATTGTCGTTTTGTTTTTCATATTCATTGGATTCCATGTGTCACAAATTACCATATTTATTTATATGTATATGTATTAAAATTGTTGTTTTCAGTGAACCCCTGTTGGTTCATGCTTTTTGACGAAAAGTCACTGACTCCTTCAGGATAAGAACCACCCCAACAAAGTGAAACAGACGGGTTCGTTACGGTGAGACATACGTTCACGCACGAGTTCAGGCAACACTCCTAGAGTGAATACGCGGCGTGAATTTATTTCCTCCAGCAACGACAAAGTCCCGGTTTCCGACATTCACTCAGGAAACTCTTTTTTTCCAGACTTCTGTGAATTAAAATGTTTGCACGAGAAATGTTTGTGGGTCTTTTTCCGTGAACGTTTTAATGCACCGCAGTGTATTATACGGTATCTTTGCAAGTTTGTACCCTCAAGGAAAGGTGATAGTTCACTAGCCTTCACCAGTTGCTAACCCTGTTTGTGTCAGGTTAGTACGTCAGACAATAACCCGCTGTTGCTCGGTGGTTCTATCTGGGTATTCTCAACTACCACTCTGACTTCTTCCACCCATACACTTGTCCGATGCGATATGACCCTGGCTGTTAAAAGTGTCGTTAACAAACAAACAAACAAACAAACAAACAAACAAACAATACGGAATTTGTAGATGATCTTCGAGATGCAGTTCATTCTGTGGTTTATCTGATAGATCCATCGTTCTGAAAATGTTTTACCATTCTTCGGTTTATCTAATTTTCAAGAGATAATAGATATGGGTGGTATTGGAATTTGGGTATCGGTTTCGGTAGTTTAGTGGGGGGAGGGGGGGGGTATACCGCGGTATCGGCTGTCGAAAACCGGGGTGTGGTCGTTGCTGGGGGGAAATAGATTCACGCCGCGTATTCAGCGAAAACCCAAGGAGTGTCGCCTGAATCCGTGCGTGAACGTATGTCTCACAGTGACGAACCCGCCCGTTTCGTTTTCGTTGGGGTGGTTCTTATCCTGAAGGGGTCAGTGACTTTTTCTCAAAAAGCATAATGAACAGGGCTTCACTGAAAATGACAATTTTAATACATATATAAAAAATGTACAGTAACTTGTGTCTTACATGAAATCCAATCAATAATAAAAACAAAACGTCAGTCACACCCCACCCACATAGTGTTTGAGTCACCTGCGGGTCGCTGGTTTCTTCTTCCTTGTCGCTGGTGTTTGGACTCTGGTGGCCTTTTCACGAACATACAACTGGAACTTCACTCCTCTTTCTCTGCCGTCGCACAGCCTCTAACTAACGTGTTGTCACTTTACCGGACGCCTTTGCTCTAACCTGTGACGGGATGTCACTCTATCACTGCCGTCGCTCGGACACTAACGTATTGTCACTTTACTGGATTCCTTTCCTCTAACCGGCGACGGAATGTCACTCTACCACTGCAGTTGCACGGCCAATAATATCGCGACTCGACTGGACGTTTTTTACTCAAGCAGTCGCCACTTATGGGGTTAAATGCTCCCCTTCATCTACCTCAGAATAATGTTCATACAGGCGAAGCCTACTCTATTTATGTACGGCTCAGGGCTCAAGATAAGCGGTGTCGCGTCGCTTTTTGCTATGCAAAGCTTGCAAAAAGCTACACAATGTTAAATTATGTATAGCATTTTGCGATACAAGATAATCAACTGCAGCCTATTAGGCTACATTTGAGTATCGTGTATCGCAAAATGTAAATAAAAATTTGCAAACAAATTTGAAAACTAGTTCACTGATGCTTTACTTCTGATTGTGGAACATTCCAGACATAACTCTGATTAACTCTCCATCAAGCATCATTAGCAACTTCATATGTAAGGTGAGTTCTGTTGGTTTAAATACTTCCTGTTTTTACAACATTTTGCATAAAATGTCCATTAAAAATAACTGCAAGCCCATCAAATTAAAAATCCCAAATTCCATTTTGAGAACTCTTTTAAACACTCAAGACGCCATTTATAACAGTATACAAGTCCATGCAACCCTTAAAGGCAGTTCAGTAAAAAAAAAACATAGTAAATGTTTCATGTGTTGCAGATCATTTGGAAATGCCCAGAAATGGATGGAAACTATTCTATCTGCTTAGAAGAATTCAATATAAAACAGCATAACATAACTCTGGTATACAAAAATAGCTATGTAATTTTTACAAAATGCTATTCATTTTTTGGAAATGCGTATCATTTTGCTTCGCAAAGAAAAAAAGTTATATTGAGCACTGGCACGGCTTTCCTTCTACAACAGGTAATACCGTCTACCAAAATGCCAACATTCGTGAGCTCCCGCGCTCGTACTTCCTACTTCTGATCCTGCACTCATATATGGCCACCGATTTGGTCCGCGACCGTTCCTACTCTATGAGTTCCACTGGATTTTACTACCTTTTATCTTTTACCAGACATCTCATTATGGCGTTAAACAGAAACGCACTAATGGACATAAAATTCCATGCGTAATTAGCAGCGCATGAATTGTTAGTGCTGTTCTGTTTAATCCTTCACCTATATATGAAAAGCAGACGACACTTACAAAAAAAATTCTGGAATAACTAATTTTTTTCATTTTTTGTCTCAAAAACGTAGGTTATGACCCCTCATTGGAACGAGCTCGATGAGCTCGTTCCAATGAGGGGTCATAACCTATGTTTTTGAGACAAAAAATGAAAAAATAATGAAAATTAATTAGCGATTTTTGAGAATAACGCTGGCCGGTTTTGGCCGTTAGGTAAAGGGTTAAGTGACAAATATGTTTTCAGGGTCCGTCACCTATCTTTACTCTTTATATTATCAAAATATATACACTTTTAAACAACAAAATCGTAAATTCAAGCTATCACCTTGACATCGGCTCGCTATTCAAAATCTGATTTGACTGAGATTTGCTTTTTGTACCAAAGGAGAATTCACATAAGGAAAGTACTGAATAACTTGTTGTGTATTATTCCATCACTGCATCACAGATGCTACTGCCAATGAGTTCACCATTGCCATTCTTTTTCCAACATAAATCATGTCTACAAAAATTGTCTGACTTGTTCCGAGCACATCTTCATTTTTAAAGACATATTTCAGGCTTTTTGAGATCTCAGAGTTTGTGCCCTTAGGATGACACCATTAGGCTATCCAGTTGACAATAATAGACAAATCAACTGGACAGTGATTTCTAGTCAAGTCTTGACTTCCTGTTAAGGCAGCCCAGTCCTGACCAGAAATGAATGCTAAGCAACCGGACGTGTACAGGTTGTGGTCTAGTGGGAATTCCGGGCAATTGTCCGCGTCATTAAGAGATGACAAAACTGAAGAGAAGATCAGTCACTTCTTTCATGAAAATAAACACTGCAAGTGCTATCAATCCTCAACAAGGCCTTATAAATAGATCATGTATGAAAAATTTAAAATACAGATGGTTTCAATATCCAATTTGCGTTCGTCTCAGTGTTTCGGTATCCTCATGACATCGAATTCTGTTCGGTTTTTCGGTACATTGCCCATCTCTGGTAGACAATACAAATATTCTGTTGACTACATACTACAGCTTTCAGTTCCTCCGAAGATGAATGAGAATACGAAACACAGTACATTCCAGGTTTGGTGCACATGCAAGTTGCTGCAGTATCTGTGGTTGAGAACTGGGTCGCCAAGAGGTAAGACAATGGGGCGTTTGTCGGGGATCCCACCAGATTCAGCGGGTTTATTTTTTTATCTGTACATTTGGCTTACGTTTACTAATTTACACCATGTAACTGTAGTTTATTTTCCCAAGAGTTTTATAAAGCGAGAGTCTAGATGGGATGATGATTAACACCCGTTACGCCGAATCACGTACAGGTCTACACTGAAAACGTAATGTGAAGCATGGAAAATGATAAGTGATATATATTCTCCTTTTTTGCAGGTCCTTGTTTATTTGAATTGTTCAATAAAGTTCTTGGATATCTTCTCATTAGCATTGCTTCAGTTGGTAAGTATGTTGTTTTATTGTTTAGATTTAGGGCACCACTTGCAAGCTGTGTATCCATCATACACAGCTTGTTCAAATCTATTCACTGCTAACAGTCAGAATAATCTCCACTTTGTTTACTCATCAGTCAAAATATCTGCAGACGATAGCCGCTTCACGTTAATTAAGTAAGCGTTCTTTCATTTATTATTCGTCGCAATAGTTTACTCAATATGTAGATAACGTAACCCAGAGGCGGCGGAACGATGTTCAAACTGGGGGGGGGAGGTGTGGGGGAGGGAGGTGTGGGGGAGGGAGGTGTGGGGGAGGGGTTGGGGGGCTGGATCGGGCGATGGATGGTCGTCGGTATGAAAATTTTAAATTCCAGGGTCCCAAAACCCCCATTTCCATGCATCTAAGTGGATATTTTGAGATTTTGCAGGAGATGTATTTGAAGGATTTCACACTTTAAAAAACGTTGGTAAAGCATACAGGTGAGGTCTATTTATCAGCTTTGGTCGTAACGACCAAAGCTGATAAATAGACCTCACCTGTATGCTTTACCAGACGTTTACAGCAATTATATTGTCTGTGGATTATCTTGTCTGGGGTGGATTTCGTACTTGTATTTTTAAGATTACGACCTACTTCAGTTAACCGATTTTTTAACAGACTGTATACATTTTAGCGTTTGCTGCCACTTACTGCAAAAAGTGATCTGAAATCCATCGAAACTGAACCAGTACGAGATAAACATAGCTGGCGAAAATATGGGGGGAGGCTCTGGATCCGCTCCTTGTTTCACCAGTCATTTGTTGTGTTAAAATATATGCATACAAAAAAAACATGGCCCGGCAAAAAAGTGGAGGGGTTGAAGCCCGTGCTCCCCCCAGCCCCCCCCCCCCCCAGCCCCCCCCCCCCCCCCCCCCCTCCCCCGGTTCCGTCGCCCCTGTAACATTAATGTACACAAGGTTGTCAGGTTTTTCGGAATTCCCGAATTTCACATCTTAAACTGTACTCTAGCCCAGATTTTAAGGTATGACCTACATAAGAAATTATACCTTTAGGCGGTTAACCATTTACCCAACGTACCAACCACATCTGGACAGATCTATTCACAGAACTCTCCATTCGAATGTTATTATTATTTTCACTTTTTGTCTTAAAAACATAGCTTATGAAGCCTCATTGGAACGAGCTTGTTGAGACACAAAATGAAAATGTTTAGTCAAGAATTCAAGAATGTTTTTGTGAGTGTCGTCTGCTGTTCGGGTTGGGTAATGAGTTAACGTGCAATTGTGCATAATTTGGATGAATAACCACATTCATATCCACATTTTCTGGAGGTCTCTTAAGGATAGGGCTTCCCTTTTGACATCAAGGCGTACGTTTCATGGTCGTTATAGGAGTCCTAAAGTCGTCAAGTATATACATCAGGTTATTCCTTGGCCATTCAGCCTAAAACGCACGCTGGAAGTGCAAAGATCCATAGGCCTACTGTGCATTGGCCAGAGAGTGGAGAATGATGGAAAATCTTCTAAAATATGACAAAGGATTTTTTTTGGACTGCAGTTTTTTTTTTGTATCTAAAGCAGCGCCCATCCCAATTTCGCAGCCTTTTCGCGTCATATTTTCTTTCAGAAAACACCCGGGGACATCTGCCTCTGATACCAGTATCATGTTTAGTGGAGTGTGCTGCACAATAATAAGGCATTTTCCAGCAAACTTTGAGTCATTATCAGTGGCGTAGCCAGGGGGGGGGGGGATTGCGGGGCACATGCCCCGCCCAATTTTAGTAATTCCCACACCCACACCCCCACCCCTAATTATTGATGCCTTTCACATCTTATAAATTATGAACATAAATCGTGTTTTTTGTCTCGAATTTCAATTTTTTTCCCGGGGGAGCCCAATCCACTCCCCCCCCCCACACCCCCGTCGCAGCTGCTACGTTCAGATCGCTGAACTAGCCCCCCTAGATGTTACTCTTTGTCAGGGCAAAGCCAGCCTAAATATAGGGGCAAGGGGCCTCATATTTAAAGATATTGTAAGTTCAAAATATATTCCACATCAAGGCGAAAAACCCACATGAATTTCACTTCTCCGTAAAGCTGAACATGGAAAAAGTGAACTGTTTGCAAAATGGGCGAATGTGTATAAAGATGTGTATGTTTAAGTGTAAATATATAGTATTAGAGAGAGAGAGAGAGAGAGAGAGAGAGAGAGAGAGAGAGAGAGAGAGAGAGAGAGCTGCAAATCTAAGGATAAGGCTACTCTCCATATGTAAACCCGCAAGACGGGAGCATGTGGTGGCGTGTGTGTCGTGGGAATCGACATGGCCGACGCATGAGCCCGGTCATGAGTCCCACGACCACTAGGGTACAGTTTTGTAGTCTTGAACATGATGGGTAGATTGTAAAAGGATGTGAGAGGCGAGCGTGCGTGGCTTTGCCCCTTGTGTTTTAAGAGATACACAGGGTGTTTCTCTCAGGAAAGGAGTTGTCAGGGCAAAGCCAACCTAAGTATAGGGGCAAGGGGCCTCATATTTAAAGATATTGTAAGTTCAAAATATATTCCACATCAAGGCGAAAAACCCACATGAATTTCACTTCTCTGTAAAGCTGGACATGGAAAAAACACACGTGATGTATATCCAGCTTCAGCGCAGGGACCCAGGGGAGAAACGGTATGTTAGATAAGGTCTAATCTCATTTAATTTATACAGTAGTCGCGAGTCTTACGAGACGTAATCAGTTGGTGGCAAGATATCGTCACGGCCAATTGAGAAACGAGATTCTAAAACGATAGAAATGTCTATCGTATCGTCACCTGATCATTAGGTAGCAATAATGGAAAGAACGAATCGGTTTTCTCGACAAGTGAAATCACCGTTAAGTCACGCGCGAGATGACTTGTATTGATTCTGTCTCGATATATGTCATCTCCCACCGTTTTGACAGGTGGACAGATGAGCGTCGGTCCACCTGACAGTTTAGGGTAAAAAGTATATATACCTGGAAGAGCAGAGCATTAGACGCACACTTGGGGTCACACACACGTTGGTGAAGTTCAGGACAGGCCGACTCTGTTCCTGGCATAGGGGTACCTTCGATCACAGGACCCTGAAACGGCTGGAATCGCCAGACAGGGCATTCCACGATTGATTTAGCTTATGGTTGATAGGCGGCTACAGAGCCGAATTCGTGAGAAGGAACACCCAGGTGGAACGTTAAAGTTTAGATTGTCGAGTAGCAGGTATCAGCCTGCAATAGTCAGAAGTGTAGGTTAATTGTATTGTGCGTATTAACCCTTTGAAGCGTCAGACTGATTGCGTTCTGAGTAGTTTGTTTTGCTGTCGAAGCATCGTAATACCGTCTGGAGATCGGTGTGAGTGACAATTTCGCCCTAGCACAAAAAGGGGCATTTCTGAATCGGAATTTAACCAGGAACGGTGAATATTTCAATAGGACGTTCACGGAGGACTTTCAAAAGGCACATAAGGTATGAGTAGACAATATCTGACCCAAATCAGAAGTACGGTGACTTTATAGATGACGGACATTGCTGGTCGGAACCCTCCGACAGCCAGAGTCACAGTTACGCGCAGACGTTGACATTTGAGCCTAAGCGGGTAAAGCTCTTATGGCGAGCTCACAGTAATAACATTTCAGATTTGTGAAGCTCTTATGGCGAGCTCACGGTAGTAACATTTCCAGTGTGTAGACTATAGTGCCGGTACAGGGCTATAGAATGACTATATGATTGTTGAGAATTGTTTAACCCTAGCGACCCATTTTCTGTGAAAAGAATCGAATTGTTGATTGTTGAAATATTGAAACGGATTTATTTTTATGTGTAAATAAAAGAATCGTTCTTACTTTAAATCATTCTTTCCATTTTACAGCCTGAAGTGATTAGGAATCACACCTAACGGAAATCGAACCTATTTCAGGCCAATTTGGCAGAGAAGGAATCACGGCGTCGGTCTAACTCAGCTCCCTGCGCCGAGTTCGCGACACTTGGATTCCGACCCTCCACGTTGGTCTAATTTTCCCGCAACTTCATCAGCGGGACTAAATAACCCCACGTCAGCCCAGGCCTTACGGGGCCTCAGGTGCCCTGACACTCTTGCGCCCCTAACTTTGATATCCTGGCTACGCGCTTGGCTATTTGGCTATTATAAAGAATGAGGGAAATAATTTCGCGTACTCTCACCTTGATCCCCAGCACCTACTTACCCCCACCTAAACACCCTTTATACGATTTAATATCACATCACATGAAGTATGCTTCAAAATTGATGATTTAAAATAAAATACTTTTTCAACTGGTATAGCTGTAATCGTTGTGAAGGGTGAATTACGATGGAAACTCTCGTTGGTGTTCCAAGAACTCGTCAAATCCGTAGATTTCATGATCGTTTCCCCTGTCCAGTTTTGCGGTCCTGAAGTCGTCCGTACTGTCCAATCTCGTATGGTCCGAAATATCTTTTACATGTCGGTGTTAAGGGCTGGGGATGTTGGATCGGTAAATTTGTAAGCAGTTTGGCGTAGGATTTCTGTCCTTACTTGTTCAACGTGGATTATTCATCAAAATTGCCCGTCGCCTCGGGGACCACTTTCGCGGAAACCTATCGCCCGATGACGACTATTCGTTCCTTTGATGAGATTTAGGATTCCAGCTGGTTTGTTGGACATCTGCAATCTGCTTTTGCTTGAACATTTTTAGATCAACTTCACCGATAAGTTGTCTTCATAAGTTATGAATTTGAGACACGGAACTTTCTGAAATGTCGTCTGCAAGAAAAATAACGCGAGAATGCGAGCGACGCGTTTTGTACTATAACGGCCTTAGACTGACGTTAACTAGATATATTCGTTTCACAGTTAAAGAACCTAATATATGGTGTTGGTTAATTTACAAGAAGCTCCCATCTACTAAAATCACTTTTACTAGAAATTGTTTTTTTTTCCTTTCGAGCCCTTGTGCAAATAATTTATAGATAGAAACATGCCTTTAGTTCAGTTTCAACCGATGGATATTGTTCCCGTTTTGGATTCTGGTAAACAAATAAAAAACACCGGAAAACACAGGAAAACAGGGCATTTAATTAACCCTAAGCAATATGCATTGCCAAGGTATTTGCAGACCTAAAATTCATTTTCCTAGGCAATAAATTTGCAGAGACATTTTCATGAATGTTGCGGTTTTTAAGCACATGTTCAATTTTTTCCTGTAGGGAACACCAAACTCGGAAGGATTATTACATTAACCCTTTACGCAGACGATATCAAAATTTATGATTTTAAGTATTATTTTTTCAAAGTTTTCAGAACATTTCAACAAAACCATATCATGTGACCCCTCATTGGAACGAGCTCGACGAAGAAGTCAAATCAACGAGCAAGGAAATCTGAAAAATAATGTGCATGACGATGGAATGGAAAGGTGTTTGTTTAAAAAGTCTCGACACATTATCACACGGCATACTGAAATTCCAAGTTGTCGAGCTTGTCCCAATAAGGGGTCACATGATATGGTTGAAATGTTTTGAAACAAGCGAATAAAGAATTCCACAAAACCATGTCATCTGATCCTTTATTGGAGCGAGGTCGTCTTGGAAGTGAAATGCCGTGTTGCAATACGCTGTTGTGAGACACTCCTTCAATCAAAGACCGCGCGAATCAAATTTTGTCAGTGGTCGAAGGGAGATAATTCAATGTTAGGGGGCGTCTCCTTGTGATCTTAAAATGTTGAGAGAGGGACGACTGATATTCTCTTCCATATACATAGGCCTACGCGGCTACGCCTAATAATTTTGATGTGATTTCGTGGAAATATGAACTCCCTTTTACTTTTACGAATTGGGAGTGCAATTGCACCTGAAATTTTCAACGCAAAAAAACTTGTATGCAATTTTGGTTATATTCACTTCAAGGTATTAATATTGTGACTGAAAAATTGCACTACATTCAGCTACATAGCAGGGAGGGGGGGGGGGGGGGGGGGGGTCTTCCAAAAAAAATCCGGACACAAGGCCGGGATGGGTGGGTGGTCGGATGGGGGCCAAAACACCTTTTTTCCTGGAGTTGCAATTTTTTTCCTGGAGGTTTGTTTTCAAATTATTTTCACATAACAAGGCTATATTGTTGTTTAGTAGTCTAACAGGCACCTGTTTGTCAGGCGGGGTTAGTGAATAAGGCCCCACTAGGCAGATTAGGGGATTTGTGCTCTTTTTTGTAAATTAAATTAGATGCATTAAAGAATTGTGTACTCCAGTTTGACTAAAAACAATCAGTGGAAATTTATGAATTTTAATTTGGGAATGGTTAACATAATTTTCATAGCTGAACCATCACGGCACAATTTGGATTTTACAATGAGTAGCAATGTGTTTAGCAGAACATCTAAAATAATGTAAAAAATTTACGGAAAATAATCTAAATGCCCAGTTTCTCTGAGTATAGCTCTTGTAACCTGAAACTAATGAAAATTCTCCCTGTGTATCTTTGATATAAAACCCCACTTACTTAATTCAAGCTCATAGTGATAGTACCAGGGTTTTCACAGAGGGTTTGTCTGGCTATCTCGTGAAAACATGAAACAAAAGTTACAGTTAATATTTTAATTGAAAACTGACCCTGACTGAGCTAGAGTATATAAATGAGTAGCTGAGCATAATACTATGCAGCAAAAGAAGATTAGTTTAATCCTCTATTTGATGTTCAAAAAAATAGTCTAATTCTTACATTATATGGTGTTATATGCAGAAATCAATGCTGACATTTTTTCGGAGACGGACCAGGACGGACAGTGAGATTTACAATAGTGTTAGGTGACATATTTTCAGCTTTCCTACACTATCTACTATCTTTTGAGTAATGACAATTGGCTGAAATCTCAAGCCTAGACACTTAGCCTGTAGTCAGGTCATTAAAATTAAAACTTCTTCACTAAATTTAAACTGTTTCTTCAGTCTCGGAACTTAACACATGAATGATAATTATTATGAGAGCATTAAGGCCAGAACTTTCAGTTCAGCATTTGTAATTCATGCATTGCAATAATATGCTAGTATACACTACGCCATAGTGTATATAGGCATATTATTGAAATGCATGAATTACAAATGTTTAACTGAAAGTTCTGTCATCAGGTATTAGATGCTGGTTGATGTGTACATAATTAGTTTAGACAGTAGATTAGGATTCAAATTAAGGCAAGGATTGACAACTGGAAGCTCAGTGCAATAATGTTTTATTACCCACTGTGGTGATACACTGAAAAAATATAGGTGGTGGGGTGGGTGTCCAAGTGGTCAGAGGAAAAAAATATTTTTTTTGCACGTGGGTGGGTGGGTGATGGTCAAAAGGTGGAAAAAAATATTTTAGGCCTTGTGTCCGGAATTTTTTGGAAGACTCCCCCCCCCCCCCCCCCCCCCCCCCCCCTGTACATAGTGGGAAAATTCGCACACACATCTTCTCATTATTCAAAATGTTGACTTGAATTCTTAAGTGACTGTCTTCTACACTCAAAATGTATCGAAATGCGTCACAGAATGGGTCATGGATTATTGCGAATCAATGCAACATTGATAAATCGTCCTCTGAGTTCCAATGAGAACACACTGGAACTCAGGGAACGAAAGGTTAATAGATTTTCAAGGTAGTCCCAAACAGATCCAGAAATCAAGGGGTGCAAAAAATTGCCCTCCTCAATTTTTTCTAGGCGTGCAGTAGGCGTGCAGCACTCCTGTACTCCCAAAGAATGCCAGATATGCCCCACGAGATATCACTCTTGCCCACCTAACTTTGAAATCCTGGCAACGCGCCAGGATCACAACCAGATTTCAAGTGCATTTCTGCTGACTTCCGAGGCCGTAGACTTTACTATACTTTCATGTCACGGTCATTTATCTAAGAATGCCAAGTCATTTTTAGAAATAATGTTTTTATGCCCCTGAATTGAAAAGTTGAAGGGGTATCTAGTGAAGACCTCCGTCCGTTCATCCGTCCGTACTAATATCTCCCCTTGTATCTCAGCCACTGCTATTCCGCTTTGAATGATATTTGATGTTGGATAGAACATCATGGGGGAACGATACCCTAAAAGCGTGAGTTTCTTCCACACATTTTTCCAGAGTTATGGCCCCTTTTCATTCTTTCGACTTAGACAAAAATTTGCATGCCGGGGGCATTGCACACGCTTTGCGTTGCCCCTCTTGTTCGTGGCGGTTGTTTTTCCGGATAATAGCAAATGCGAAACAAAAGGAGTTGTTCGGTGGTGGGTTTTAATTCACAATATTGTAATTACATACAATATACGTTGTTATGTCTCACATATAATTCTTATTTATTCTTTTTCAGCATATGTTCCACAGATATTTAAAATTCTCAAATTTAGAAGCGGAGATGGGATAAGTTTCCCAAGTTGTCTACTGATGCTACAGGCAGCCTCTGTAAAAGTTTCATACTGCGTACTGAAACGATTTACATTCAGGTAAACTTGATTTAATTTTCAACTTTAACTTCTAGATTGATGGGTTGGGTTTGTTTCTTATTCCTTTAACCATTTGAACGCGCGAGACCGCTTTTTCGGGCCCAGTACCAATCTCCACGCAATGATTTCTCCCTTTCAGCGGGATACATCTCTGCCAGAAGTTACCGAATCTGCAAGAATCTTGCAGATTGGACAGCGTGTTGTACGGGTTCATGAATTCAAATCAGCCCGATTTTTAATTAAACAGGTTTTATTACCTGAGAAGAAATTTTCAAAAATACTGTTTGAATCAATGAGAAATTGGGGAAAGTGAAATAAATATAATCCGAGTAAGAATACACCGACAATCACGTGATATTTGTAAACAAATAAACGCACGTGTCATCTAATTCTCGGACGACAATCGGCATGGAGTTTGATGAAGCACTGCAACGCAGTGTGTAATTGTTAAACTACGTAACTTGAGCTTCATTTGACCGTGGGTTACTTAACTTAAAAATAGTAGCAATACTCGTCCGCAAGCACGAGAAACACTTCGCCGGCGACGATTTTGTTGGTGTTTGTGGTGCCATGTTTATGAACCGAACGTCTACGTTTCCGGTTTTGTTTTGAATTGGGGGAAACCGTGAATCTAAATTTAGACGTAAAAAGTTCAGTAACTTCTGGCAGAGGTGTATCCGCTGCAAGGGAGAAACCGTTGTGTGGAGATTGGCCCAGTACATGATACGTCACACTTTCATTAAGTAAGATGGCTGTTTAGTGAATGTTTGGGGTATATCAGCCCCAAGGCTGCACGTTGAAAATATTAAGTGATCTACCCCTAAATAATGAAGATGGACTCTCCCAATTGCTGCCATTAAACTGACATGGAAGATACAAATTAACCCTTTGAGACTTTAATTATTCTGACGTTCAAACGTCACTGGGAATTCAGTTTCTTCAACGTTTTTCAAAATGCGACGTCAAACGTTGGAAAGTACAAATAACAAGATATTTTTCACATTAGTGATTATCTTGTTGAGGGCTAGATTATTTTTGGTGGTCTGAATTTGTTATTCAAAACTTGTTGTATTACAAATTATTGGAGAGTGCCCACGGGCACTCCAATAATTTGTAATAAAACAAATTTA
Source organism: Pictodentalium vernedei (assembly GCA_031216915.1). Taxonomy (NCBI): domain Eukaryota; kingdom Metazoa; phylum Mollusca; class Scaphopoda; order Dentaliida; family Dentaliidae; genus Pictodentalium; species Pictodentalium vernedei. Next base: position 369,863,816 of record CM062290.1, on the reverse strand, counting down.
TATAAACAAAATATTATTTCTGTTTGATTGAGTATGAAAAATAAGCAAGGCAAGTGTTGGCTTTTGCTCTGGTATCCTCATTTTGTGAAAGCCCAGATAGTGGCTTCTTGCATTTAACCCAGTTAAGAAGTCTTGACAGCAGGATTATATTAGTATTTTAAGCTGCGATAACATTTGGCTCAACGGTTGTCAATAAGAGCACTATTCGGGAGAAATTAGGAGTTGAGGTTAAAACTTTAAAAAATCGAAAAATAACAAAACAAATGACCACAAAGTATCAAGGCGCTGTTTGATTTCGTACGTCATAAGACGTACAAAAGTATCAAAGGGATAAGATACTACCAGGGTTCAAAGGGTTAAAGCATCGCGAATGAATTCATGTTGTCATTCACAAATAATAATACAGACAGTCGTGACAAGGGTTTTTCATTGTATGGTTAACCTTCTCAACTCTGGCGTCGATATATCAAAATTTCAATTTGCATCCCTGACTTATATCGTCAGGAAAATCGACTTTGTGTAAAGTTTTCTCTCATGAAATTATTAGACGGGCGAGAAAAGTTCAATTAAGAAGCAAGCTGTTATTGAGAAAACACGTATGATGATATCAGTAAAAAATAAAGTCAAGTTTCATTTTGTTACTTTTAATAAACAAAAACAACAGACGTCATGAAGAATATCTATCGGTATCACACTTACCAACACTAAGTTTTAAGGAATTACTTTCGTTTGGTAATTTTTAAAAAAAAATAGTAATAAACTAGCTTAGTATATGACTACCACAAATAGCCCCTCAATACCACTGTAGTTTGCCCATCAAACCCAGCTCTCCGGAAAAACAAGAGTGCCAAGTTTTCCAGATCATTATCATGCCTGTCTCAAACGAGGCGCACGTGAACGGACTATTTCTACCAGTGACATATAAATAAATATAAAACATAAGTACAGAACATAAACACTCGTGTCCCCCACCCCCACCCCCACCCCCCCCCCCCCCCACCCCCTCCCCATTAAACTCCATGGACAAACATTCCAGTCGTGGTCTATTTGAAAATGCCGTGCTGAACAATTTCAAAATAACAATTAACAACTATTTTCAAGATGCGAATCCAACAAAACGTAGGAGAACATGTGTTATCGAAAGCGATTCCGATTGAAATACAAGTTTTGCCTTCATTATTTTGACTTACAAGTTTCATGTTCGACACGAACATTCGATATTACTACGCGTTTCTGATTCCCCAATTCCATAAATTGTTGATGGTTATTTGGCTAATATAATTCTTGTTGTATTTGATTTTTCAGGTGCTGTAATGAGTTTAAAATACTAATTGTCATGTAATAAACAAATTACTACAACAGTCATTTGATCTGTATCGTTGTATTCCGTCTCGTTGACGAGATGAGATCGGCCAGATCAAACGAGACGCCACAAATACAAAAGCACAGATCAATTGACTGTTGTAGTAATCTGTACGTATCATGCCTGATCCATTTATTATTGTTTTAAAGTACATTGAGCTGAAGGTTTCAAGTCCGTACCGACGGTAAACTACCCGGGAACACTGTCGGAAAAATTTAACTCTCGCCCACCAAGCCTGAAATGTTTTAGATCCTAGTTTGGGGCCTGCTGCAGCGTATTAATGGCACTCGGCCTAGGACCTAGGTTTACCAATACACAGCGTGCAGGTGAGCCACTAAAAAGCTTAAAACAACTTCGAACGATCAAGAATAGCTCAACCGAGATTGCAACCTCTGTTTATCACTGCTTAATTTCACAGAGAGTTGGTATTCGATATTGGGTTACTCGAGGGAGGGCGGGGGGGGGGGGGGTTACCTCCCGGTGCGTCCCCTCGTAATACGTCCTTGTGAAGTGAAGCATCAAAAACCAGAATGTGAAACTCACCAAACATTCCAAAACCCTATAATTGTACTGTAAAAGAGAGAAAATAGAGAACACTACTCCAACAACAGCGTCGTATAGTACAGCAAGGCACTGATACACTTTCTTTGTTGTTGCATAGATGAGGGTGATAAGGCAAGTAGGCTAAAGAAAATTAATCTTTTGATTCTCAGGCACCGGCGCATTTGTTTTTTTCGGCCCGCGTTCGTCATTTTTATTTCGGGGGCAAAATTCAAAATGCACAAAACTACAATGTGGTTTTAGTGGTATCACATCGCGATTTGCGATGCATTATGTCGTATACATTGATTTATTTATTTATTTAATGGTGTTTAAGGTCACATATTTCTGCAAAATGGCTAATCATAACCACGACAGTTTTACGGGTGGAGGAAGCCGGAGTACCCGGAGAGAACCACCGAGCAACTGTCAGCTCCCCAACATACTTACTCCGCACAAGCAGGGTTACAGTGGTTAAAGACAGGTGCACCATCGACGTGCAGTACGCCTTAGTACACAGCGTCACCGTGCCCCCACGTAGGCAGTGGGGGTGAAGTGTCTTGCCCAAGGACACAACGCGGTTGCCGCAGGTGGGATTCGAACCGAGGACCGTATACATTGATATACAGTACTGTTATTCTCTTCACGAAATGCGACACTATTCTCATGGGTATACAAGATAAATATTTATTTAACTGGTTGAGGGCTAGATTATTTTTGGTGGTCTGAATTGGTTCATCAAAAATTGTTCCAAAAGAATAATAGAACAAATTTGTACAAACAAACTATTATTTACGTTTAACTGAATACGAAACATGGGTAAGGAAAATGTTACTTTTGCACTGGTCCCCTCATTTTTTTTAAAGGCCTGATTGTGGCTTCTAGCACTCAATCAGTTAAAAAAAAAAAAACTCCTTATTATTTTTAATGTCCATTTTAGTTGTTCTGTATTGATTTTGTGTAGGGCAGTCACGATCAATCGATTAATCGATTGTTGATATATCACGGCGAAATCGATTAGTATTTTTCGTTGTCGAATAATCGGTAAATTGTATCCCGTTTTAGATGTTTAATAATTAAAAGAAAATTTGATGAAAAAACTATTGTTTCTAAAAGTATTGAGTTAAGAACATCAATGTTAAACCCCAAGAAGCCGTTGGAAGCATTTGTCTTCCAGGTACATTCATCAAAGCTTTGATGTTCTGAATCTTTGAACCGTCAGTGTAATAATCAAGACCGGTCGGCAGTTGCGAAGCTTTGAATGTACCTAAAAGTTGTTTACTTGAGGTAGGTTAGCTGACTTGAACTTCATTTTTATCGACTTCAAAGAGAGGGAGAGGGGTGGGGTCATCTAGGTACGATTAATCGATTATTATCGATTATTTGCAACGATTAATCGATTCCTAAATTGAAAAATCGTGACAGCCCTAATTTTGTGTTGTGTGATCGCTGTTACAAAAAACTATCAGCGAAATCAAGATAGAAGCTCTAGTATTTGACCCTTTTCCCAACGAATCGCCCACATCCGCCCGCGTAATATGCAATTTCAGCAGCTGAAAAAATACTATTTTTCGAAAAATTTTAACAAAACCATATCATGTTACCACTCATTGAAACGAGCTCGTCGAGCTCGTTCCATTGAGGGGTCACATAATATGGTTTTATTGAAATTTTTTGAAAAAATTTAAAAAATGGTATTTAAAATAATAAATTTTGATATCGTCTGGGTAAAGGGTTAATTTTAGTCTCCAACAATTGGATTTTAGGCATCGGCGACCATTCCATCAGGAAGAAAAAAATAGAAATTAAAACCGCTCTCCCTCACTCGTTTAAAAAAAAATGCCTGAGAATCAATTATTTAACTTTGTTTGGCCTAAATCCTTTACATAACAGTGCGGATAAAATCGGCGTTCAAATTTTATTATTTTCCCCATTTTTGTCTCAAAAATATTTATTATTTATTATTTTTTTCCATTTTTGACTCCAAAACAATGGTTATGACCCCTCATTGGAACGGTCTCTACTAACTTTCGAATCTCGATGAGTGGTGGGTCCATTTTTTACCCAACGTCAATGAGCACGTACATTGACTCCAATTCCAGCATACAGACTTGTAAGTTGAGTTGAATTTATCGCTGGAATTTTATCACTATTCTTACAGTTCGTGGGGAGAGAGTTTATTCATGATGTTGCAGTACTTGACAATGAGCTGCCTGTTGCTGAGATACCGCGGAAATCTTGCGTCATCAGTTGTTTTTGTCTTCTTCTACGTCATCTTCATGCTTGTGTTACTTGGACCTTTGATTCCGAAACACTACATCATTGCATTGAAAGCCATCAACTTACCCGTTGCGTCTGTTAGCAAGGTAATTTCGTTATAAACGTTAGTAGTATTGCTGACACACAAATAATCAGCTTTGTTATTTAAGCCAATGATACACTTGTGCAACTTGTTGAATTCAACATGTTGAATTCAACAAGTTGTATGCAACTCGACATGATACACTAGAACAACATCGTTCAACTTCCATCAAACAAAATGTCAACAAAAACGTCATGTGACGTAAATTACACATGCGTCCTATTATTGCATCATCCAAAATGCTTCTATATTTTTTAAAGCAGCCGTCCTTTTAAACTTGTCTTTATAGTCTTTTCATGTGGTTACATACAGGCAGGGATTCTGTTCGTGCAGCTCAATGATGAGCTCGATTTCATTGTTTGTCCACTCCCTGCCTGTATTTTCTGTCATTTTGAAAACGTGTGACACGTAAACAAACATCACATGGCCAACCATATGACACGAAGATGTTTTTTCATTGGTAGTTGCATACAACATGTTGAACGAAAGTTGGACGGTAATGCAAGCCTGTAGACAACCGTTCAAACGGCCGTTCGTTATCATATGGCGCATCATACGGAACGCATCATCTGTTCTACGCAAGCTTGGAAATGGTTCTTTAAAATAATGACGAAAAACTGGACATTCACACAGAGAAATTTGGGTCCTTCCAGGAAGCAAAACTGGTTCTTCGTTTGTCTTGGTAGAGGGACCAAATTCAGTCACGTGGAACCAAACATACACATGCCCCTCCACCTTTTTCCACAGACATTTGCACGGTTACACAATGATTTAAAATAGGCGCACGCAAACGTGTCAGAAAACAGGCATTCCTGTAATGTATTATTTGTAAATCCAAGCAACATTTGGAAAAATAATCCCACCTTCGGTCGCTTCGGTTCGTTTCCCCTACTTCATTCATCTTCCAACCCGAAGGCTAGCCTTCAAGTTGGAAGATGACTAAAGTAGAAGAAATGGACAGGACAGTGACCACACTGCGGCATGCTCATCCAAACGAGAGACTATAGTATGTCACTGTTCATTTACTGATATACGATTGAAACTTTTCTCCCACTGGGCCGAACTAGGGTAGCCTTGAAAAGTTGTGCCCCACCACTTTTATCGAGCGCCAAGTTGAACCTCCAAAACACGTATTTATTTATTAGGGTTTAACGACACATTAACAGCCAAGGTCATATCGTGTCGGTGACAGTTTTACGGGTGGAGGAAGCCGGAGTACCCGGAGAGAACCACTGAGCAACGACGAAAAGCTGCCAGCTCACCAACATCGTAACTCCGCACTGCCGCACAGGCAGGGTTAGATTGGTTGAAGACATGTGCACCATCGACGTGCAGTGCGCCTTAGTGCACGGCGTCATCGTGCTCCCATGTGGACAATCACGGTGAAGTGCCTTACCCAAGGACACAACGCGGGAGTCCGAATCGATCGCTCCGATGGTCACTCACCCAAGGACTAACCGGGCTCGACGTTGCTTAACTTCGGTGATCTGACGAGAAGCGGTTACCGCAACGCCACCGCGCCTCCAGTTGTTATATTACGTATGCGTTAAGCTCCGCGGCAACGCCATTTTTATATAAACAAGACAAGCAACGCAACATGAAACTGTCTGGTTCCAGATCACATGAAGTCTCATTTCAGTAGGTTTCTTGATGGGTTTTTGTTCTACTTGGAACCAAATTTGGCGCGGATTTCTCCAAGTGTTATTTCTGGGCCTAATCCAAGCTTTGTCTACAAGATCGGCCGGTGATATTAAGATGTGCTAATATCGAAAACTCTGCATATCTTAGACAATATGTCGCCCGTCCAATATCATCGGGGAGCTCGCATTATTGATATAGGGATATTAAACTTTACCAGTTTACAGTGCTGTCGCCGTTATCGAGAAGTGAACATTTTAACCATTTACTTACCAATCTGGCGCATCCGCTCTCGTAAATTATGAAATCAGTAGTTGATAAAAAAAGAATTTCAAAATGATTCAAAATATTTCAACAAAACCATATTATGTGACCCCTCACTAGAACGAGCTCGTTCCAATGAGGCGTCACGTGATAAGGTTTTTGTTGCAGTTTTAAAAGAACATTTGAAAAAATGGCACGGAGATGTTTTATCATCTGCGAGGGTGGGGTATCTTTTACTCTCATATTAAAGAATCTCCTGTAATTGGAAAGTATTCCTACCACAGCATCTGTCAAAACATCTTTTGAAGATTAGAACTGCTAATCACATACTACCCAATGAAATATGAAAATGGAATAAATATAAAGAAAATAATGGTACTTTGTGCAATATGCTCGAAAGTAGGTGATGAGTATGAGTATCACTTTATTATTGAGTGTAGTTTTGTCAGCGATTTACGAGAAAAATATCTCCCGAAATCCTATTGGGAATACCTGTCAAGTTCTATGATCTACTAACATATGATAATGTCCAGATTGAAAAACGTTTATGCAGATTTCTTGAGAATGGCTTCGAACGCTTGAAAGCTGCAAGTTAGTCGTTTCGCGAAAATGGCATGTCAAAGTTATGATGATCATGGTGATTATTTTCATAAAACTTATGGCTATAATGGTGACGGTGATGAATATGTTGATAGTGGCGATGAGCTGGTGATGTTGAGCATGGTTCTGGAGGTGGTGATGGTAACCATTACCGGTCCATTGTCATCACTGTCGCCTTGTTAGCATCGCGACCGTCACCATTACTTTTACATTTATTGTCAAGCCCACAATCAACAATCGCACTGTAAATGTGACAACTGCGTACTTTTTGCACATGACCATATAGTTTCGCTAGGCGATTGGTGCCGAAGGAAACTCTCTCGGCGTGGGTTCGAACCCCCGCCATGCCAATGTATATATATAATATAATAATAAAAAATAATATTTAACCCTTTGGAACAGAACGGCAGCTTTTCCGCTCAGGAACATTATACGTCCCGAGGCTGCACGTTGAAAATATTGATTGGTCTACCCCAAATAATGAATATGGACTCTTCTAATTGCTGCCATAAAACTGGAATGGAAGATACCACCAGAGTTAAAATGGTTGAAGAACATTGATACGTTCGAAGTGCGTTTGCGTGTTTCTCTTCACAAAAGGTCAGAAAAAAAAACTTCTCAAAAGCATAATTATTAAATTATGGAACAACATTACTTTTATGCTTTTGTATCTCAATCAATGATAGAATTCAAGGTGGAACAACATGCACTTAGATAGAAACTTATACTGTTGAACTACAAACCTTTTTCGGGATGCTGAACATGTCTGCACTCACAAAGTTTATCCGTTGCAAAAGTTCAAGGTCGCCGCCTACAGTTTCAACCGAAATGACAAGCATTTTTATGAGTCCGCTAGTGCTAGTTAACACTTTACTCAATGCACACGATATCACAACTCAGTATTTCAATTATTTTTTGTAAAAAATATTTAAATATTTTCCAAACATGTCAACAAAATCATATCATGCGACCCTCTCATTGGAAGGAGCTCAAGCTTGTTCTAATGAGGGATCACATGATATGGTTTTGATGAAATATTTAGATTTTTTATTTCCATTTATTTATTGATGTTTAAGGTCACATATTTCAGCACAATAGCTAATCATAACCACGACAGTTTTACGGGTGGAGGAAGCCGGAGTACCCGGGGAGAACCACCGAGCAATGGCGAGCAACTGTCACTGTCAGACTCCACAACGTACCGACTCCACACAAGCAGGGTTAGCATTGGTTGATGACAGGTGCACCATCGACGTGTAGTACGCCTTAGTACCCAGCACCACCGTGTTCCCACGAAGGCTATCGGGATTAAGTGCCTTGCACAAGGCCACACCCCTGTTATCCATCCCTGACTTATCTCGTCATGAAAATAAACTTTCGATAAGTTATCTCCCCTGAAATTATTAGACTGGCGAGGAAGGTCCATTTAAGAAGCATGTAATTGTTGAGAAAACGCCCATGACATTAGAAGAAAATTAAGCGAAGTTTCCTTTTTGTAAATTTTAATAAATGAAAACAACAGACAGCTTTTTATGGCAAGCTAATAATTAGAAGCAGCTATGTAACTGTCCCGTCTGCCTACACGGGGGCTCGATGACGCCGTGTACTAATGCGTACTGCACGTCGATGGTGTACATGTCTTCAACTGCTGTAACCCTGCTTGATCGGAGTTTGAACAGAGTTAGAATGTTGAGGAGCTGACAGTTGCTCGTCGGTGCTCGGTGGTTCTCTCCGGGTACACCAGCTTCCTCCACCCGAAAAACTATCACGGTCACGATTAGCCATTGTGCATAAGTATGTGACCTTAAACACCAATAAATAAATAAAATATATAATAAGTAACTGTCCACTGGCGCTTTGTTTAGTGAACATGTTTTTACAGTAGTTTGCAAGTTTGTATTCTTACCAGGAAAAATATTTAGCAAATCTTACCACCTGCACTATTATATCATTGGAAAGGATAGTGTCTGTCTTATGTGTCACGATGAGCACACTGTTAATACACTGAACAAAAACTAAAACTTACAGAACATCCGAAGATGGTGAAAGCGCAGTTTTCTTCTTTTTAAATGGGTTCAAACGGAGTATAATAGTGAAACGTTTAACCCTTTACCTAACATGAAAAGCAGACGACACTTGCCAAAAAAATTCTTGAATAACAAATTGTTTTAATTTTTTGTCTCAAAAACATAGGTTATGACCCCTCATTGGAAAGAGCTCGATGAGCTCGTTCCAATGAGGGGTCATAACCTATGCTTTTGAGACAAAAAATGAAAAAATAATGAAAATTATTTGGCGATTTTTTTAGAATAGCGCTGGCCTATTCTGGCCGTTACGTTGGGTAAAGGCTTAAACTGATTGAGAAAAATTTGTAAAAAGCCAACTTCAGTATTTTATACTACTCTACAAGAAAATGCCTGAAATCTGCGAAATGACGCGCACATCGATAGAATTTTCAGTTCAGTGGCGCGGACCCAGTACTATGCCTGATGGAATTCCTGCTTGACAGGGGCGATATGAAATTAAATTCAAGCAGTTGCATATTCGCAGATCTTCTCAATTAAGATTCCTATGTTTACAATCTAGGACCATAAAACTAATCTGTTCCAGTTGCATCGAATGTTAAAAAACAAACGACCCGCGGGTAAATCTCACAATACATACAACAATTCCAAAAATTCAGTAATTGTCAATTCTTGAATACCGAAAAGTAGGGTATGGGGTCTGGTTGTAAATGCGAACTGACATACTGGCTGAGTTATTGTAACCTCTATGGGGTTGCCGTTAGCTCGGCTGGTTTGGCGGCAGAGCATTTACGGCCTGGCGATTGGGTGCCAGAGGCCTGGGATCGACTCCAGTCGGGGCCAACTTCGGAAAAACTTTACAGGATCATTTCAGTGGCTCGGACCCAGCACTATGTCAGGTGAAATTCCCGCTTGACATATGCGATATAAATTTAAATTCACGCAGCTGCATCTTTACAGATCTACATCTTCCATTAACTGAGATTCTTGTTCCACTATTTTTCAAGTAGAATCTCCAGGTGAAGCAGATATAATAGTTTCAAGGATACAGTGGTTGCAAGAGTTGTATCAATATATCATTTTGATAAAGAAAACGACATATTTTCCCCAAGGCCAAATAATGACAGATCCAATTATTTATTTATTGGTGTTTAAGGTCACATACTTATGCACAATAGCTAATCGTGACAGTCACAGTTTTACGGGTGGAGAGAGCCGGAGTACCCGGAGAGAACCACAGAGCATCGACGAGCAACTGTCAGCTCCTCAACATTCTAACTCTGTTCAAGGTCCGCTCAAGCAGGATTACAGCGGTTGAATACATGTGCACCATCGATGTGCAGTACGCCCTAGGACACGACGTCAGCGTGCCCCCCCCCTCCCCCCCCCCCCCCCCCCCCATGTAGGCAACCGGGATAAAGTGCCTTGCGCAAGGACACAACGCTGGTCGTCCCGGACGGGTATCGAACTAGGGACCTCTAGCATAGAAGTCCAACAGTCTTCCACTGAGCCACCGCACTCCCCGACAGATCCAATACATCTTGCACATTAACACACTTTTCATGGAATTGAACTTCTTTCGTCTTTGAGAGCAGGGAGTGCAATGGTTCGGTGGCAAGATAATTATACGTTTATTCAGTTTTAGTTGCTGTTTAAGGACACATATTTCTGCACAACCCACAATCGTGACCGCAACATGGATTTAAAGTTGTTAAGTCCAGCCAATCGTTGACACTCATTTTTAGAGGTGTTCCACCAAAGACCTTGGTTACTGGCTTCTATTTTAACAGTAAAACATAGCTTCGCTCATCACACTAAACAAGCACTGCGTAACTTCCCGGTGTTCACACTGGGAGAATTGGACCTTAAACTGAAAGATCAGCGGTTCGATCCTGTCCAGTGGTAACTGCATTGTGTCCTTCGGCAAGATACTTAATCCTGATTGTCCACGTGGGGTACGGTGGCGCCGTGTACTAGAGCGTACTGGGTGTCGATGGTGCATTTACCGTCAACTACTAGCTCTCCTTGTGTGGAGTTAGTAAGTTGGAAAGAGTCTAACAATTGCTCGCTGCTGTTCGGTGATTCTCTTTGAATAATCCGGCTCCCTTTACATGTAAACCTGTCCGATACGATGTTACCCTGACTGTTGAAAGTGTCGTTAAACCCAACAAACATAAACATAATTAGTGTCCATCATGGGAGAACGGTGGCTCAGTGGTAGACTGTTGGACTTCTATGCTAGAGGTCAAAAGTTCGATCCCCGTCAGGTACGACCCGCGTTGTGTCCTGCGGCAAGGCACTTTATCCCGGTTGCCTACATGGGGGCACGATGACGCCGTGTACTAAGGCGTACTGCACGTCGGTGGTGCACGTGTCTTCAACCGCTGTAACCCTGCTTGTGCGGTGCTTGAACAGAGTTAGAATGATGAGGAGCTGACAGTTGCTCGTCGATGCTCGGTGGTTTTCTCCGGGTACTCAGGCTTCCTCCACCCGTAAAACTGCCACGGTCACGATTTATTGTGCATAAGTATGTGACCTTAAACTCCAATAAATAAATAGTGTCCATCATAGATAACAGTTCGTCGTAGACATGACAACCGTCACTTATTCCCAGTTCCTTATTCGACATTCAGTATCAACCGTGCCTTATTCAACATTCGTTATCAACCGATCAAATCGGTTGATAACGAATATCGAATAAGGAACTGGGAATAACAAGTAACGGTTGTCACGTCCGTTAGTTTGTCGATCGAAAGTATATTACCCATCATATATATAGAGGATCTCAATCGAGTGATGTTTGGATGTAAGATTTTTTGAAACGAGTTTGATGAATTTGATTCATCAAACGAGTTTCAAAAAATCTTATATCCAAACATCACGAGTTAAAGATTCTGTATATCACATGAATTTTTGAATGCTTTTTACATTTTTTGTTTAATTCATTGTCGCTAAATTCTCCCAAAACAACCGACAATCAGTTCGTTGGCTCAGACGCTTCACACCATGACGTCATGAATGCGCTTTACTTGCACCTGTTGTCGTAATTGACGTCATGTTCACGAATGTCATGTAAATAATACAATGCTGCTGCTATGGGACCACGCGCCGATTAGACACTAGTTGATAATCAGGGAAATAAGACATGGGTTGTTAGGTCGAAATTAACGACGTTTCGTGTGATATAAAATAATGTGACTGAGACTGAAATGTTCTAATTTTTACGTCGACAGGCTATCCAGATTTATACGAATATGAAAAACAAAGGAACTGGTCAGCTTTCTCGGATGACTTTATTTCTTGTGACATTCCGCAGTTGCGCAAGACTGTTTACTGCAACGTTTGAAACCGGCGATGCCTTGATGACGCTGAGCTATGCAAATCTTTTCTTCTGGAACAGCATTCTTCTCGGTCAAGTCGTTTACTACAGGCGAAAGAACAAACCTAAGGAAGAATGAGACACGTGGAGGTTATAAATCTTATCAACCATGACAAAGGGCATATATTCGTCCTAATGATAAATCGGTTGGACAACTTTGTAAAGTAACAATGGTGGAATGTACGTCATTATCCTGAGGTTGGACACGGTAGAAACAGAAGTTTTGACCAACACGGGGTAATTTTTGTTCACAAGAAACCACTTTTAAAAACGCCATTATTGTAGAAACCACAAGTGTAGATTATATGTGACGATCTACATGAAGCTTGAAACCCTGACAATTTGATCAAACCCAGAAAGTTTGGTTTCGAACATATGACCCAAAAATACTTCGAAACTTTTTCTGGTTAGAAGAGCTGCCAGTAATTGTAAAAGTTAGTCCGTCGTGTAATATTCTTAAGCCCTTTAAAAATGGTCAATAATGGACGAAAACTTTCAACCTGTCATTGAAACCTTCGGCATTTTGAATGTGAACTTAACCAGAGTCGATAAAAAATGTCGTCATTTTGGCTGTAAACAAATCCGAGATTGTGACTCACAATCTCCACCTGGAATAAACAAAAATAAGATGTTAAAATCTTTGACCATTCTTGCTGGCTTTGTATTGTTCTTCGGTATAATTCCATTATGGCCAGGCGTACTATTCAGAAACTGACCCATTCAACCCTGGTGGTACCTTCCATGTCAGTTCAACGGCAACAACTGGAAGAGTTCATATTCATTATTTGGAGGCAGACCCATTTATAATTGTCAACATGTAGTCCCAAGGCCGCAAATTTAAATTATTGATTGGTCAACCTCACACATTCACTTATCAGCCATCCTACTTAATTTAATTATGATGTAACATATCCCTGGACGAGAAAAACTAGCTCTCGGCTTCAAAGGGTAAAAGCGCCATGAAAAGGGACTACCCTAACTTTTTTAGGCAATCATATTTTCAGGCATTCTTTGGCAAACCTATTTTGAGGCAACATTTGTCCGTTTTTAAGGAACAGAAATGAAAAGCAATACCGATATTGGTAACCAGTGTCGTGTCAATGTTGACATGAGCAACGTGTCCGTGCCAATGATAAGATGAGCAATCTATGGCACTAGTCGCCGCACTACATCTTATTTTGTGTATGGGGGTGGGGTGGGTTTACATTAAGCCGATGTAATGCAGTGCGGTAATACACTGCTTGAACGGGCTCAGAGAGTCCTCTCCAACGGTGTGTTACAACACAACATTTCATTTCCAAGACGGCCTCTTTCCAATGAGAGGTTAGATGACATAGTTTGGTGGAAAATTTACTAGTACCCTGTCAGAAATTTTCAACTTTTTCCAATTTAGGGTTTCGAATTTCCAAATGCAGTACAGTTTGAAGAATGACAAGGGAGGGGTGGGTGGAGGGAATTGAGACACCCTACACCAATTGGGGAATTGGCAACGTCACTGACAGTACTGTGAGCACAAAAAATACCTTCGAAACGTTTCCAGTGGTGGGTGGAGGGAATTGAGACATCCCACACCACCATGTGGCAACGTCACTGACAGTGCTGTTGTGATCACAAAAACTTTCAAAAGGATATCGAAACCCTAAACAACATTTCTTCATCAATATCAAAGATGCAGCAACAATCTATCATCATCATTGTAAATATATAACAGCCTTGCAGCTGCTTTTTATAACTTCAACCAGCAGGCTGGTCAACATCATTTTTACAGCATCTCTGCATAATTTCGAGCTAAATCTCTTTTTAATGTTAATTATCTGTATTTTTCGGTGTACATATAACGAATAGCAGATAAATATATTGTATTTTATTACCTTCTTTTGTTTTCTCTCTTTAGTGCTATCGCCCAATGTTTAAGACCTATCATTTGCAGCAATAAGTAGACCACAGGGCCATAACTAACAAACATTCTGGAGGAGGGTGAGACGTCGGAGCCCAACCGTTTGGAACATACCACAGGTACTCGGCACAAGCTGTGAAATCGAAAGAAAAATGAAAGTGTCAATGACACTGTAGCTCAACTTGTCAAGACATGTACATGTATAGTATGTGTCACAGCAATGACAAACATCTAGGAAATGACCTAATAACAAAGGTACATATAAAGTATTGTAACGGTCTGTACATAAATACTGACCGTAGCCTGTAACAAATGTATAGTTAAAGTATTGTAAAGGTGGGTGACAGTCAGATGCTAAACTAGAAAAGAAATCTTTGAGTCCCAGAGTGGGTCTGACTGAACCCCCAAATATTTGTTCTCATAGCACAGTGATAACAAAGGCACCCCAAAACACACTCATTCCTGTCCCAAGGTGAAAACAAAGGTACCCAAGAAGTTTCGTGAAGATCAGTTCATAAATACGAGCTGTATAAATTATTAAAATCAGAGCTTTCATGTGGAAGTTCTGCGCAAAAATCTGATTGACCCTAATTTTGAACAAAATGGCTGCCAGCGGCCATCTTGAATTTCGGACCGGACCCCAAAACACTCTTTCTCGTCCCACGGTGATAACAAAGATACCCAGGAAGTTTCGTAAAGATCGGTTCATAAATGCGGCCTCTAGCCCAAGCCCTATTGGCATTTGCACTGACAGAGCTGAAAGTAACACTAAATAAATCAAAGCTAGTCTAATTTGTATAATTTAAGCACGAGAAAAAAAAAAACCCGTATGATATGTAATGTATCTCATGGTACTAAACATTCATACAAAAAATTATTCAAATCAGAGCTTTCATATGGAAGTTCTGTACAAAAAAACAGATTTCTGCATCGTCGGTACAAAATGGCGGCTGGCAGCCATCTTGAATTTCGGACCGCACCCAAAAACACTCGTTCTCGTCCCACAGTCATAACAAAGGTACCCAAGAAGTTGCGTAAAGATCGGTTCATAAATACGGCCTCTAGCCCGAGCCTTATCCAATTGTTGACGTACGGACAGACGGACGACGGGCCATGACAAAAGCTCAAATTTGGCTTCGCTAAAGTTGAGCTAATGATATTTGATAGCATTTTTGAATCGATGCTGACGTGCCCCCATAATGGTATATAAATATTAACAAGGTATACAACTGGCTTTTCGAAAACGATAGCACTCATCTTCGTTAATCCCCCCCCCCCCCCCCCTCAAATTTGATTCACATAACGCATCCAGCAGTACCCAGTATCAGTGGAAAGGGGAATGAATAAGCTTTACAGTGGTGTATTACACGACCGTTGGGTGTTCTTGGGTTGTTCATGATAACTGGGAGAAGTCGCAGAAAAGGCCGGAAAACATTTAGTCTGACAAGATAGTGTACGGTGGGAAATCTTCCGGACAGACAGTTGACCTTGATCTGTGACCTTGACCTCCATCGAACAACATTTTTTTATTTTTATGCGCGACACATCATCTCCCCATGAGCAACATGTATGCCAAGTTTCAACAAAATCCAACGAAGTATCTCAGAGTTATGGAGCGGACACGAAAATCTTCCTGACAGACACACAGACAGTCGGACAGACGGAAATGACGAACACTGTATGCCCCCATAAACAATTTTTCGGGGGCATAAAAATAGTTCTTCAATAATTTTGTTTGAGGTGTCGTCTACTTTTCCTGTTGGGTAAAGGGTTAGCCTTTTACCCAACGCAGACGATATCAAAATTAATTATTTTGAATATCATTTTTTTTAAATGTTTCAACAAAGCCATATCATGTGATCCCTCAATGGAACGAGCTCAATGAGCTCGTTCCAATGGGGGGTCACATATGGTTTTGTTGAAATATTTTGAAAAATTTAATTTTTTTCAACTGCTCAATTTGCATATTACGCGGGTGGATGCGGGCGATTCGTTAGGTCAAGGGTTAATCGGTATTTCGGGTCACTGTCATCATTCATGGTTATATCATGACCGCTACATTGGTAAGAATTCAAGTTTATATCAATGTTGGTCTCTTTAGAAAAGTTCCACCCAGGTGTTACTTACCGGGCCCTATTTTACCAGTAAAGGTAGAGCTAGGTATAAATCCCATTCAATCTTATTTCGAACTCTGTCAAACAAGATAGAATTGGATAATTTTAATTACAGAACAGACAAATCTGCAGAGTAAAATATTTACATTTTGACATCAGCGGGCATGAAGTTAAATTACAAATTATCGGCCCAATCGTGACGCAATGAGTCTGAAGTCCAAAAATATTCAGTACTTGCATGTTTTACTGTACTCGGGTGCACAACAAGTTTTCTTTTTTCGATTTGTTTATTTATTTATTGGCGTTTAAGGTCACATATTTCTGCACAATGGCTAATCATGACCACGACAGTTTTACAGGTGGAGGAAGCAGGAGTACCCGGAGAGAACCACCGAGTAACGGCGAGCAACTGCCAGCTCCCCAACATACTAACTCCACACAGGGTTAGCATTGGTTGAAGACAGGTGCACCATCGACGTGCAGTACGCCTTAGTACACAATGTCACCGTGCCCCCACGTGAGCAATGGGGGTGAAGTGTCTTGCCTAAGGACACAACGCGGTTGCCGCTAGTGGGATTCGAACCGAGGACCTCTCGGCTTGCAGCCTGCACCTCTACCAACTGAGCCACCGCGCCCCTCTTTTTTCGATATCAAGTTCGACAAGGTGTCGAAATTCCTCAGAATTAAAAATCATTATTTGTTTATTTATTGGTGTTTAAGGTCACATATATCAGCACAATGTCAAATCGTGACCACAACATGGAGATAAAGTGAAGTGTAGGCAATCCTTTATATCCACGTTGCCCATTTTACTGGACTAACATCCCAAGCATTGGTGACTGGGTCCTATTTTTCCAATAAAATAGAGGTTGTTCACCACAGCAACCAAGCACTGCTTCCCTTCCCGGTGTTCCCACTGTGGTTCCGGAGAATTAAAATCATTAGTAATTATTTATTTATTGGTGTTTATTTATTAATTTATTGGTCTTTAAGTTCACATATTTCTGCACAATGGCTAATCATGACCACAACATGGAGATAAAGTCAAGTTTAGTCAATCGTTTATACCCTTGTTGCACATTGTAGAGGACTTCCACCCCGAGCATTGGTGACTGGGTCCTATTTTACCAGTAAAACAGAGTTAGCTCACTACTGTAAACAAGCACTGCTTCCATCACGGGGTTCACACGGCAGGGGCGGGGCGGCGGATCGATTTTCAAAGTGTGTGTGGGTGTGTGTGTGTGTGTAGGGGGGGGGGGGGGGGGGGCTACATCGGGCGATGGATGGTCGTCGGTTTAAATTCCAGGGTCCCCCAAAAAAAACCCATTTCCACTCATCTGAGTGGATATTGCGAGATTTTTCAGAAGATGTATTTGAAAGATTTCACACTTTTGAGAGCCGTTAAACACATCGGTAAAGCATACAGGTGAGATCTATTTATCAGCTTTGGTCGTAACGACCAAAGCTGATAAATAGACCTCACCTGTATGCTTTACCAGACGTTTACAGCAATTATACTGTCTGTGGTTATCTTTTCTGGGGGTGGATTTGGTACTTGTATGTCTGTAAGATTACGATCTATTAAAGTTAACCGATTTTTTAACAGACTGCATACATTTTAGCGTCTACTGCCACTTACTGCAAACAATGATCCGAAATCCATCGCATCTGAACACGTACGAGAGAAACATAGCTGGCGAAAATATGAGGGAGGCTCTGAATCCGCCCCTTGTTTCACCAGTCATTGGTTGTGTTAAAATATATGCATACAAAAAAACACGACCCGGCAAAAAAAGTGGAGGGGGCTGAAGCACCCCAGCCCACACCACACCCCGGTTCCGCCGCCCCTGCACGAAGGATCATTAGTGATTATTGCATTGCATCGAATTCAACTCTCACAGAGCCCCCATTATGGAAGAGCTTTGAGACTAGAACTTATTTCTGAAGGATTTTGGATGAGCCTAGAAACAGAATATTGCAATGATGTGCAGAAAAAACATCGAACTGATACGGTCTTTCGTGTTTCATTACAGTCCATGTAGTTACAGATTGCACAAGAATGAAAAGCACTGCTCCATTTCACAAGGTTCTCACGGGGGATATTGTCCCATAAAAATTTAATCGGGGGCATCTAACTATAATTTTGAGTTAATCTGTTCGTCATTTTTGTTTGTCGTGACGTGCCCCATCTCACCCCGCCTCTACGGGCCCGATCGATTTCAAACTAGGAATGTGAACGTATTTCTATCCGATGGACATGTTTAGTGGCAATAGTTTGCGTCATTTACCGAGAATCGTATCGAAGAAACGTGTTGATAAAACACTATTTGATTTGTTGGGTTCTGTGTTATAAGGGAGATAATTCGAAAAGCCATCCATCGAAAACACAAACATACATGCATACATTCACGACGAAACAATTTTTCACAGGCTCGATCTCCCAAAACGGGAAGTGGTGTGAATAAAATGTACAATGTTGCATGGTTCGGTTTTAACCATTTAAACATCGGGGCGCCTGAAGAACATCGCCCTACTGAATATTATTATAATATTGCTGAAGCTATGCAGTCTTTGTGGCGAGGTTTAGTAATTATTTAATCCCACAGGGCTGTAGGATTAGATTATTGCTGAACCTCCTTACAATTTGTCATTTGCTTGTTACCCTGTCTTTGAAAGGCAGATCTTTGTTATTTCATACGTTTATGCATGCCGCTTTATTTATTGGTGTTTAAGGTAATTATTTATTTATTTATTGGTGTTTATGGTCACATACTTATGCACAATGACTAATCGTGACCGTGACAGTTTTACGGGTGGAGGAAGCCGGAGTACCCGGAGAGAACCACCGAGCATCGACGAGCAACTGTCAATTCCTCAACATTCTAACTCTGCCCAAGCTTGGCTCAAGCAGGGTTACAGCGGTTGAAGACATGTGCACCATCGACGTGGAGTACGCCTTAGTACGCGACGTCATCGTGCCCCCATGTAGGCAACCGGGATAAAGTGCCTTGCCCAAGGACACAACTCGGGTCGTCCCGGACGGGGATCGAACTCGGGACCTCTAGCATAGAAGTCCAACAGTCTATCAATGAGCCACAGTGCTCCCGTTTAAGGTAATGTATTTCTGCACAAAGGCTAGTCGTGACCGCAACATGGATATAAAGTCAAGCTCATCCAGCCGTTTATACCCACGTTACCAATTTTAGAGGACTTCTGCGAATTGGTTACCGGGTCATATTTCACCAGAAAAGCAGAGTTTGATTTCAACAGTAAACGTGCACTGTTTCACTTCTCGAGGTTCCCACGGGCTGCACGCCGGGCTGAAGAGTTATAATTGCACATGACAGAATAGTTTATGGGATGTCTGTCTTCTGGCGTTTTTAAATTGTACACAAAATGTCGAGATTACACAAACTTTTTGTCAGTCTTGAAGCATATTATTAACAGGTTTTGCTTCATTTTCTAGTTCTTACTTTGAATAATTTCAAGTGTTATCTACGCTTTTCGATATTATTTATTTATTTATTGTTGATTAAGGTCACATACTTCTGCACAATAGCTAATCAGAACCACAACATGGAGATAAAGTCAAGGTCAGTCAATCGTTTATACCCCATGTTCCCTATTTTAGAGGACTCGCACCCCAAGCATTAGTGACTGGATCCTATTTTACCAGTGAAGCAGAGCTTGTTTACCACAGTAATCAAGCACTGCTTCACTTCCCGGGGTTCCCACGAGGGCTTTTCGATATAGGTTGTAGCGAAGAATATTATTGCACCTGGCCATTCCCAGACACCCTTTGTTCTGCCCGATTTACTTTTATTATTCTTTTCTTAACTGGTTGAGGGCTACAATTTCTCAGTTTCTTCATCCAGATTTTTTTATTACAAATTATTGAAGAGTGCCCACAGGCACTCTTCAATAATTTGTGATAATACAAATTTATTTATATAAACAAAATATTATTTGCGTTTGACTGAATATGAATAAAGAGCAAGGAAAATGTTGGCTTTTCCTCTGGTACCCTCATTTTTTGGAAAGCCCTGATAGTGGCTTCCAGCACTCAACAAATTAACAGGGTGTGTAGAAACAACCCTACTCCAGAACTTGTGTATGCTGTTCTGCGAAATTCTCGCATTACAACTTCTATGGCCAGGGCAGACCCATGTTTTGCTGTGCAGACACTGAGTTAATTTACCACCCTATTATAGAAATTTGGGGGTGAAAATGAATTTGTGAACTCTTTTTTCTTTTCGAAGAAAATTAAGCCAGGAAGAAAGGTCATTTGAAAGAGAAGCACCTGTGTACAATTTAAAAGCCTCTTGATCATATCACAAGCATACATTACCAACAATGCAACCGACTGATTTGCCAGGGAAACTGTATGGGGCCAAAATGGTTGCCTTAATGATTCAACTGGAGTAATGGGCTGTAATCCTGTGTGAAGTTCGTTGTGCACAAGAAATCCACATTACATAATGAACACACACACATTTCATAACTAAAATTCAAGAAATTCTGGATAGTATACCATCATGTGAACCACCAGAGTTTGATCATCTTGACATAAAAAGTGATTTTTCTAATTTTCACTCGGTCTCAGAAGACGACATTCGAAAAATGATTTTATCATCATCCAATAAATCCAATGATCTAGATCAAATTTCAACATTCCTTTTGAAAGAGACAATTGATTATCTTCTGCCAGCCATAACATCTATTATATCTGCATCCCTACATGAGGGGTTTGTTCCAAACCCATTGAACAAAAACACTTGTTACTCCACTCATCAAGAAACCCTCTCTTGATCCTGGCAGCCTGAAGAATTATCGACCAGTATCGAACCTCATTTTCCTGTCTAAATTGTTGGAAACGGTTGTTGCTTTACAACTCAAAAATCATCTGCATGAAAATGATCTTTTAGAGCCCTTCCAGTCTGCACATAAAGCCAACCACAGTACAGAAACAGCCTTACTGCGAGTCAATAATGACATTGTTAAATGAGTGTCTGAGGGTAAGGCTGTACTGTTTGTTCTCTTGGGTTTGTCAGCAGCATTCGACACAGTCGACCATGGTCTTCTCATGCAGACATTGACATGGCATGGCATATGTGGAACTGTCTTATCGTGGTTTGCATCATATCTAGAATGTCTCAGTCAACAAATATATATCAATAAGATCGGTTCAGAAAGCAGGACGTTAAAGTGTGGTGTTCCCCAGGGCTCAGTTCGTGGACCACTCTTGTTTACTCTGTACACTTCTTCTCTCGGCCGCCTTCTTAAAAACATGGCATATCATATCATCTGCACGCAGACGACACCCAACTGTACATCACACTCAACACATCTGTTCCAAGTGACTCATTCACTGCAGTCAATAACATGGAAACTTGCATAAATCTTGTGCGGGAATGGGTGATAGACTTTAAACTGAAAATGAATGACTCTGAAACTGAATTGTTAGTGATATCCGGGGTTTGCATGCCCACACCCTCTGTTACATCAGTTCTGGTTGGAAACAACATCACTATGAAAAGTTAATCGGCCAGGAATATTGGACTGATTGTGGACTCAAATTTAAAACTAGACATCCATATCAATAAAATATGTCAAAATGCTACTGGCAGCTTCGTAAGGTTGGAAGACTGCGACCTTATCTTAACCAGTCAGCACTTGAAAAACTTGTGCACTCCTTCATCACCTCACAACTAGACTATTGTAATTCAGTGTTAGTGGGGCTGTCCCAGTGCCTGATTCAGAAGCTTCAAAAAGTTCAGAATACTGCTGCTAGGATAATTACTGGTGCCAAACGCTCTGAACACATAACACCTGTTTTAAGACAACTACATTGGCTTCCAGTTAAACAGAGAATTGATTTCAAAATATTGATCTTAGTATTCAAATGTATCCACAAACTGACTCCAGTTTACCTGCAAGAGCTCGTCTCCTCACTGTATATAAACCATCACGCAGTCTCAGATCAAAAAAACCAAATTCAACTAGTTGTACCTTTTAGCAGATCTAATCAGGCTCATGATCGTGTGTTCTCCGTAGTGGGCCCCAGATTGTGGAATTCCCTGCCAATTAGTGTCAGAATTTCAGAAACACGCGATGTCTTGAAAAGAAATCTTAAAACTTTCCTATTTGCTGAAGCATTCTCCTGATCTTCTCTAAGAGGCAACCAAAACAGACGTGACTCTCTATTTCAGAAAAGTGTATTATTTCTGTCAAGCATTTTAGAGCACCATTTGTTGTTTTTACGCTCTAGAAAGGGGGCGCGGTGGCTTAGTAGGTAGAGGTGCAGGCTGCAAGCTGAGAGGTCCTCGGTTCGAATCCCACCTGCGGCAACCGCGTTGTGTCCTTGGGCAAGACACTTCACCCCGCTTGTCTACATGGGGGCACGATGACGCTGTGTACTAAGGCGTACTGCACGTCGATGGTGCACATGTCTTCAACCAATCTAACCCTGCCTGTGCCGCGGTGCAGAGTTCAGAGTTACGATGTTGGGGAGCTGACAGCTGCTCGTCGTTGCTCGGTGGTTCTCTCCGGGTACTCCAACTTCCTCCACCCGTCAAACTGTCAACGACATGATATGACCCTGGCTGTTAATGTGTCGTTAAACCCAAATAAAAACAAAAACAAAAAACGCTCTAGAAAATCAGCTATTATTATTAACAGAAAAAGGTGACCAAAGGCTCACATGAGTAAAACTGTCTGTTCACCCAAAAGCAACCTCGCATCCCCAAAGTGAACTCTGTATAAAGTATATGCAGTGAAGGCCAAGGGAAACAAGTTATAGAAATGCAACCGAAATTCTATTTATGGCAAGAGATACCTTGACCTTGTCTCTAATGGTCACCTCAAACATCTGCACCCAAAAGGCAATCACCGCATTACGTTTCAAGTGTTGAGCAATTATTGCACATAAACTGAAATTCTATTTAACCCTTTACCTAACGTAACGGCCAAAACCGGCCAGCGCTATTCTCAAAAATCGCCAATTAATTTTCATTATTTTTTTCATTTTTTGTCTCAAAAACATAGGTTATGACCCCTCGTTGGAACGAGCTCGTCGAGCTCGTTCCAACGAGGGGTCATAACCTATGTTTTTGAGACAAAAATGAAAAAAAATTAGTTATTCAAGAATTTTTTTTGCAAGTGTCGTCTGCTTTTCACGTTAGGTAAAGGGTTAAAGTAAGGGTAATTAGTACCTTTGACCTATTGAGTAATACCAAAAATCGAACCCTTTCAGGTTATCTGTGTACGAAGTAGGAGCATTGTTTGTTGAAGGAAACCAGAAGTTGCATGGAAACTGAATCACCATGGTTAGTGGCCTGGATACCCCGTGAACAACCTGTGTAAATCGGTGGGTAGTGTGCACCCAAGGGAACAAATTCTATTTATAGTAACGGCGATCCTGACCACCGGCTAATTGAGCCCATATGCAATCCTAAATACCAATCCCTAATATGCACTCTTTGTGTATGGAGTGTGAGCATCATATGCCCAGGAAAACTGACATTATTGCAGTTTTACGGGTGGAGGAAGCTGAGAACCACCGAGCAGCGGCGAGCAACTGTCAGACTCCCCAATGTACTAATTTCACAAAAGCAGGGATAGCACTGGAGCCTTGCCTGAAGACGCAACGCAGTTACCCCTGCAGGGGATCGAACCGCTGACCTTTTAGTTTGACGTCCAATGCCGTAACAAGTGAGCAACCACGCTACCAGAAAAGAAATGTAAAGATGAGAGCAAAGGGATCTCTCTATGCACCCTATATTATGGGGTATGAGTGTTAAAAAGTATGGGGATAAATAGCACCCTCGATGGTATTGTTTTATACAATACTTTCTGACAAATTGTGTGAGTCCATTGCGTATATGTGGGATTCAATTCTCTGCAGAGTTGTAGGAGTAAATTATTGCAGATCCCCACTACCTATTTATTGTTCAATAGTCGACCGACCAGTCTGGCCTGCACTATGTAAACTTTCTAGTTGTAATGCATATCAAGGTAGATAATCAATGCTTGTATTTCTAGCTGGACTGAATCACATACTCCTCATTTATAGATAGTGTGTATTGTCTGCTTGTGTGCCATCAAATTAACTAGTCTGTTAAATCTTAACCCTCTGAGTATTTACAGCATATATTTCATCAAATCTCGCCATGGCTGCTATAAAGCAGCCATAACTAAATTTGGTGAAAAATTCACGTAAATTTAATTCAAGAAATCAATGGTGACCCCAGGAAGTGAAGAAGTATTTGTTTACTGTAGTAAACAAGATTTTGTTTTACTGGTAAAAAAATAGGACCCAGTCACCAATGATTGGGGTGGAAGTCCTCTAAAATGGGTAACAAGAGCATAAAAAACAGACTTACTTGACTTTATCTCCATGTTGTAGTCACAATTGGCCATCGCGCAGAAGTATGTGACTTTAAACACCAGTAAATAAATAAACTAAATGGTGACAAAATTCATACTGCTTACAGAAGAAATGAAAGTGTTAATGACACTGTAGCTCATCTTGACAAACTTGAACTTGGTAAGTTATAAGTGAAATGGCAAAATTGAAGATCATTGGCACCAATGTTATTTGGTGAAATTTAAACATAACATCATTGTGTGTGCACAACGTCAGAGTAATCCATGCATTTTTAAATGTAAACTGTAAGGCTGGCTAAAGGAAGAATGTTGATACAAAAACGCAGTAAGTTCAGAGGTTATTGCAAATGGCAACTTTTTTCTGAGAAATGAATGCTAATCAATAGCTCTTATCTGGAGGTCCTGTCAAATGAGCACACCAACTTCAAAAACAATCCTATGCTAAATGTGCCCTGCAAGTCATGTCAAAGAAGAATGTTGATACACAAATGCAATAAATTCAAGGATTGTTGCTAACAGCAACAGTTTTTGATGGAAATGAAAAGAAAATTACCAAGAGGCCCCAGGGGGGGGCTGAGGGCGCTCACCTGACATTGTAGTCTAAATATCAAACCAGGGACTTGACTTGAATAAGCTGAATACGCCCCTCCTAAGAAAAGCATATACCAACTAGATGAAGCGATTGTGCCCACACAAGACACAGGATTTTCCTTCTATTTTCAGTTCCTGCACTTTTACGTCCCAAATTTGAAATAAACGCATAAAAACCAATTTTTTTTATTTTTGTTCGGAAATTTTTGAAGTCCCAAACAAAATATTTTCAGACTAAAATTTTTTTTTCTTCTTCTTAAAACTGACCAAAACGCATAAAAAACTAATTTCTGGATTTTGGTCAAAAATTTTCTAAGTCCCACCCGGACCCCAAATTTTCAGTGTAAAAAAATTCTTTTTTTCTCTTAACATTGACCAAAATGCATAAAAACAAAAAAACTCATTTCCGGATTTTGGTCCCTCCTGGACCCCAAATTTTCAGTGTAAAAAAAAATAAAATTTGTCTTACAATTGACCAAAACGCATAAAAAACGAAAAAACTCATTTCTGGATTTTGGTCCAAAATTTCTTAGTCCGGACCGGGATCCCAAATTTTCAGCCTAAATATGAACCCAGGGATTTGGCTTGAACAAACTTGAATCTCACCTCCCAAAGCATGCTGCATACCAAATATCAAAAGATTCTTATTGGTTGATCTGAAGAAGATTTTTAAAGAATATTCCTCATACTGCACTAATTTAAACATTTGGGCTCCCAAAGAGAGCCCAAATATGGACCCAGGGGATTGATTTCAATAAACATGTGAAACAATCTTCCAAAGATGTTATATGTAAAATATGAAAGCTTTTGGAGCAGTGGTTTGGAAGCAAACTATTCTTTAATTTTTTCCCATTGCACCACAGCGATCTGGTCAAAAATGTGCACTGCAGGCTGCGCCAAAGGGAAATATTGATGCATAACTGCACAACGTTCATCGAAGATCGTTACCAGCAGCAACATTTTTTGACAGAAATTGAAGAAAATCGATAGCTCAAACCTAGAGGTAACCCCAAAACAAGCATATCAAGTTTCAAACCAATCTGATCATAAATGTGTCCTGCAGGGTGTGCCAAAGGGAAATATTGATGCATAACTGCACGAAGTTAATCGAAGGTCGTTGCCAGTGGCAATACTTTTCGTCGGAAATCAAAGAAAATCGATAGCTCCCATCTAGAGGTAACACAAAACACGCATACAGAGTTTCAAACCGATCTGATCATAAATGTGCCCTGTTATTTATTATTATTTATTGGTGTTTAAGGTCACATACTTATGCACAATGGCTAATCGTGACCGTGACAGTTTTACGGGTGGAGGAAGCCGGAGGACCCGGAGAGAACCACCGAGCAACGACGAGCAGCTGTCAGCTCCCCAACATCATAACTCTGAACCGCAGCACAGGCAGGGTTAGATTGGTTGAAGACATGCGCACCATCGACGTGCAGTACGCCTCAGTACACAGCGTCATCGTGCCCCCATGTAGGCAATCGGGGTGAAGTGTCTTGCCCAAGGACACAACGCAGTTGCCGCAGGTGGGATTCGAACCGAGGACCTCTCGGCTTGCAGCCTGCACCTCTACCAACTGAGCCACCGCGCCCCCAAATGTGCCCTGTAGGGGATGCCAAAGGAATATATTGATGCCTGACTAAACTAAGTTCAAAGGTCATTGACAGCGGCAACATTTTTCGATGGAAATGGAAGAAAATCAATAGCTCCCATCTAGAGGTCACTCCAAACAAGCATGCCAGGTGTCAAATCAGTCCGATCACAAATGTGAGCTGTATGGTGTGCAAAAGGGAAATATTGAGGTCTAACTAAACTGAGTTCTAAGAACATTTTTTTACAGAAATGGAAGAAAATTGATAACTCACATATAGATATCACCCCACACAAGCACACAAAGTTTCCAAGCGATCCAGTCATAAATGTGCTCTGCAGGGTGTGTCAAAGGGAAATATTGATGAATAACTGCACTAAGTTTTTACTAAGTTCATCAGAGGTCGTTGCCAATGGCAACATTTTTTAACGGAAATGGAAGAAAATCGATAGCTCACATCTGGAGCTCACCCCAAACAAGCATACCACATTTCAAAGCGATCTGATAATAAATGTGGCCTGCAGGGTGTGCCAAAGGGAAATTTTGATGCATAACTGCACTAAGTTCATCAAAGGTCGTTGCCAGTGGCAACATTTCTTGGCGGATATCAAAGAAAATCAATAGCTCCCATCTAGAGGTAACCCCAAACAAGCATAACAAGTTTCAAACCGATCTGATAAAAAATGCGCCCTGTACGGCATGCCAAAGGAATATATTGATGTCTGACTAAACTAAGTTCAAAGGTCGTTGCCACTTTTTTTGACAGAAATGGAAGAAAATCGATAGCTCCCATCTAGAGGTCACTCCAAACAAGCATGCCAGGTTTCCAAGCAATCCGATCATAAATGTGCCCTGTAGGGTGTGACAAAGGGAAATATTGAGGTCTGACTAAACTAAGTTTTAAGAACGTTGCCAGTGGCAACAATTTGGATGGAAATTGAAGAAAACCAATAGCTTCCATCTGGAGGTCACCCCAAACAAGCATATCAAGTTTCAAAGCGATCTGATCATAAATGCGACCTGTGAGGTGTGCCAATGGAAATTGTGCACGTATGTATGCCCGGATGGATGTACGTATGTAGACGGATGAGAAGTGATGGCAATAGCTCAGCTTGACTTTGTCAAGTTGAGCTAAAAACTGATAAAATGTTCCCAAATTACACTTATTTCAGTAGCAAGAGAAATCCTGTCCTGGGCAGGAATATCCACCAGAAGCATACAAGGATATAACCCCTACACACTGATGTCGAAATAACAAAATTACAAATGACAAATTATTCTCGTAACACAACTAGGAATTTAGCCAATTCAATCTTGTTTGAAAAAGCTCAAGGAGTTGAAAAAGACTGTCAGTTGTGCGTCACTGCTCTCTGGGTATCCCTCCTTCCACCATCTATAAAACTGTCTAACACAATGTGATCCTGACTGTTGAAAGTGTTGTTAACCCTTTACCCAACGCAGACGATTTCAAAATTTATTATTTTAAATATCATTTTTTAAATTTAAAAAAAAAATGTCAACAAAACCATATCATGTGACCCCTCTTTGGAACGAGCTTGACGAGCTCGTTCCAAAGAGATGTCACATGATATGGTTTTGTTGAAATTTTTCGAAAAATAATATTTTTTCAGCTGCTGAATTTGCATATTACGCGGGCGGATGCGGGCGATTCGTTGGGTAAAGGGTTAAACTCCAATAAACAATCAGTGCTCACTCAGCTCTGTCAAACAAGATTAAATTTCTTAAATTCTGAATTGCATTATGGGAAATTTTTTACTGCTTTTAGTCTCTGCATTTTGACATCAGAGTGTTGGGAGTTAATTTATCCAAAACAATGTAAGACATTACAAAATAGATCCTGAAAATCTTTGATAAGTGCAGGACTGCAATAAAGTGCCAAGTATAAAGATCTGGGGTGTGCAAGTATACAACAGAAAATGAGAATCCAAATGTTCAGAGATTAGTCCATAAGAATGTGTGGATGGACACACAGACACAGGTAAACACAATTTAAAACACACCACCTCAGCATTAGTGATGAACGGGAACAATTACCCATGCTGCAAACTGGGTGACAATAAACTCAACTCCAAAATCTGTTTTTGAATTTTTTATTCAATTTTTTGTTTACCTGATAAGCCTTTCAACAATTATTTTTCTTGAATGAAATAATGGCTGCTGGAGGCAACCATCATTTTGTACACTTGAATTTATTTTACCTGTTAAAATATACTTCATTCATTCCCCAAGAAATTGATGGCACAATTTGTAATTCAACTTTTCCATTCATGAAGATTCCGAATTTCAACAAAGATTATATTATAAATATTGGATAGCTTTGAGTTGACAATGCCAAAATCGTGGTCCTCAATGAAGAAAAGTCCACATATCAGAGGAATATTCTTCCTCAAGGACCACTATTTTTGCATAGTCAATGACATGCCATACAACAAATATTATATTATATCAAACAGACCAAGGGAAAAGTGTTACTACCAATCAGGATTCCAATCCTAAATATATTGTCGATTGTCGTGAAGAACCTTTTTTTCTGCCTAAGACTGTCATTTTCATTCTTGAACTTACAAATAACAAAACAGAATTCCAAACAAACTAGTACATTCACCCCAGATACTGATTAACAGATCCAAGTTTACCAGTAAAACAGAACTTGTTTACCACAGTAAATAATTACTGCTCCACTTCCGGGAGTTGTGACGGTGAGGGTTTTTAAAATGCATCGAATTTGAGCAAAAATGCACAGAAAAATGCACTGTGCTCCCACTTTGGCATTTGGGATTAACCCTTTACCTAACAAATCGGCCACACCCATGCCATACAAATTACAAAATGAGCAGTTGAAAACCCCCAATATTTTTCCAAAAATTTCAACAAAACCATATCATGTGACCCCTCTTTGGAACAAGCTCGCTGATATGGTCACATATGGGTTTGCTGAGATTTTTTGAAAAATTAAAAAAAAAACAATAATTAAAATAACTAGCGGTGTGACTGTCCCAGATGAGCCTGTCCATACCCCCCCCCCCCCCCCCATGATTATACTGAGACAAAATGGGGTATAACTCTGGGAAAAAAGTCCAATCAAAATTATAATCGCAGGTGCACAGGTTCCCATGGTAGTGAACATCCATACCAAGTTTCAAAGGAATCGACCCATAAACATTTGAGAAGATCCCCTGACAAAATTCAGGCCTATGCAGCTGCTATTTCAAGTCAAAAAGGGGCATAATTCCTGCAAAAATAATCCAATCAGAACTATAATCGCAGGTGCACAGGTTCCCATGGTGGTGAACAACCATACCAAGTTTCGAGCAGATTGGTCCATAAACATTTGAGAAAATCACTGGACAAAATTATGTCTATGGGAGATGGACAGATGGGACGGATGAAATGAAGGGATGGAAAGATGATTCCAGTACAACCTCCCCTCAACAACTCCCTGCAGGGGGGGGGGGGGGGGGAGTAAATTTTGATATTCAGTGTGTTGGGTGAACGATTAAGTGTCTTGCCCGAACAATGTAGAGGGCATGGCTGAGGATCAAACGTTTTAATCTGAAGTTTAATGCTCCAATCAATGAGCCTCCTTGCTCCCAACTGTTTGCACTGATGCTTCACTTCAAATGGCATGCAAATCTGAGTCATGTCTTACTGATCTTGTTCCTGTACGTTCCACAGAAATTGCTGAGCACTTCCACATATTCGTAGCTTCCTGCATGGAATTTCACAATTCTGATGCAAATGTTTTGTGTCATTGAATGAATTGGGGAGGTAGAAAACAATTTTGAATGAAGTACATGATTTTTATAGGTCTGTACAATTTGTTTTAAAGTTTTCAGTCAATAAATCATCATTCTCCTGTGAATTATATAAATTACAGATAAGTTCTTCAAAGCTATATTTGTCTCTCTTGTCATACTAAACACTTTTATTACACACCTGTTCTGTGTAATCCCCATCTACAGCAACACTAAACTGTGTGGAAAATGAAAATCCTTTCTGCACATATGTGTGGAAAGGAAACCGTTGATGGACTATTTTTAAATGGAAGCAAAATTTCACTGTAAGTTTCTACCAATCGTGCAACGCAATTACAATTTGAATCCCTAGCGATGGCTTAAAATCATCCCCTGAGTTCCAATGTGTTCTATGTGCCAGTAGGCACATAGAACACATTGGAACTCCGGGCTCGAAATGGTAACACAGGTTCCCTTCGCAAATGTGGTTGCCGATAAAATGTGTTCTTTTAGTTGACAGTTGTCAAATGAATTGCTGAGTGTCCTTCTAATAATTGTTTTGTTAGACATGAAGGCATGTAATAAACACAGAATGACAGGCGTGTGTGAATGAGTTAATCGATATGGCACTTGTGAGATCGCAGAAGGATTAAACTCGAGGCCTGTGGCCTCTCGTTCTATCCTTCCAAAATGGCACTCATGCCATATCAATTAGCCCATTCAAACACACATGTCGTTCTGTGTATTTTCTGGAAGGTTAACTGGTTGAGAACTAGAAGCCACTATCGTGGCTCTACACTGTAATTCATTAGCTTGACATTTCCTCAGCAGAAATTTTTTTTTGATATAAAATAGTTTGGTTGCAATTTATTAGAGAGTGCATATTGGCACTCTCCAATAAACTGTAACAAAACATTTATGAACAAAATCTTTCTAAACTAAGAGTCCTCTTGCTGGTAGCATGATTTCTTTGAGAAGAAAACCCCCACATTTCAAATCACCTTGGAAAATAATGTAGCACTCTACCAGTTAACTAATGTAGGCATGAGAGAGCATTATTCGGCTGAAATTCCTATTTTCTGATTATGGATAGATTAATGAAATATCATATTTTAACAAAAAAACAAAACAAATGGATATCAAAAAGGAATTTTCATTGATAGATATTATTTTCTGTTTTAAAGCAGGGAATATTCTTCCATATCATTTCCCTTTAAATTTAACAGAACATAAAATTTCAACATTTCACTGAAAAATATTGAAATCACCCAAGCTCTCAAATCCCTAACGCTGGTTCTCAATTATGTTGTTTGCTTATGGAACAAGTTTTTTTTTCCCCCAAAAAGTATGCATACTGCTTTGAAAAAGTTAAAATGAGACATTACATAATGCACAGGAGATCAATAACTGTATTACTGAAACAGAATTTGCATATCAACCATGATAACAAAACAAGCGTTTTGCTACAATGTGCAAGCCTGACTGCGCAATTTGCATCCGACTTATGTTGCAACTTGAACCACTGTACTGATGTTTATAACTAAAAGGATCATCCCTTTACCATAAGAAACAGCCAGATCCTCTCTCATTTTACAATATTTGCCAAATATTTCTGTTTGCACCCGAAACACACATCATGACCTCTCAATGGAATGATCGCAAAGAGCTCATTCTGGTGAGCAGTGTTCACACTGTCAGCTGCCAATTGCACTAAAATATTTTGTTTATCACTTAAAATACAGTAGTTGGCACCAAAAATATTCTTTAGGGAGGTTTCAAAAGCTTTGTGGTTTATTATATAATCGCTAACTGAAGACAAATGCAAGACAGAATTCATGCCTATCAAGTAATCAATAGGTAACAGCCAGTCAGGCCTGGCATTCTTTAGGAGTGCAGGAGTGCTGCACGCCTACTGCCCGCCTAGAAAAAATTGAGGAGGGCAATTTTTTGCACCCCTTGATTTTCTGGAATGCCAGAACAGTTTGGGACTGTCTTTAAAATCTATTATCATTTCGTCCCCTGAGTTCCAATGTGTTCTCTGTGAATACTGGCACAGAGAACACATTGGAACTCAGGGGACGATTTGTCAATGTTGCATTGATTCACAATAATTCATGACCCATTCTGTGTCGCATTTTGATAGATTTTGAGTGTAGAAGACAGTCACATAAGAATTGAATGCAACATTTTGAATAATGAGAAGATGTGTGTGCCAATTTTGCCACTATGTAGCTGAATGTAGTACAATTTTTCAGTCACAATATTAATACCTTGAAGTGAATATAGCCAAAATAGATACAAGTTTTTGCATTGAAAATTTCAATTGCACTCCCAAGGAATCTGAGGAGGGCAGCTGTATTGCACTCCTTGATTTTCTAGATTGCCAGGCCTGGCCAGTTATCATCATTGTTCTCTGTTTATTAACTGGTTGAGGGCTAGATTATTTTTGGTAGTTTGAATCTGTTATTCAATATTTTTTTTACAACATATTATGGAAGAGTGCCCACAGGCACCCTCCAATAATTTGCAATAGAACAAAATTTATATAAAGAAAATATTTTTTTTCGCTTTACTGAATATAAAACTTGAGCAAGAAAAACAGTTACTTTAGCTCGAACACCCTAATTTCTTTTGAAAGCCCTGATACTGGCTTCTAACACTCAACCACTTAACAGTTTATTTATTTAATCTAAATCTTAACAGAACCATTTGTTCTTTCTTAATTATTTTTTTTATGTTTCTTAATCTTTTTTATAATCCTTCTGGAGGAAAATAAATTATTTGCTACAAGTTTATTTGGGGTGAATAAACGGTGAGTAAATAATAATCAGGAAATCATTTCGTAAATGTTAACACTTTAGCCAACGAATCGCCCGCATCCACCCGTGTAATATGCAAATTCAGCAGTTGAAAAAATATTATTTTTAAAAAATTTTTAACAAAACCATATTATGTGACCCCTCGTTGGAACGAGCTCGTTCCAACGAAGGGTCACATGATATGGTTTTGTTGAAATTTTTTGAAAAATTTGAAAAAATGATATTTAAAATAATAAATTGTGATATCGTCCACATTGGGTAAAGGGTTAATACAGTGGAGCCTACTTAATTAGATATCTCTTAACTTTATAACACTTAACTGAATATAATTTCCCAACTAGGGCTCAAATGGTTGGCTCATTTTCGTAACCGACTAACCAGGAACTACAACCGGATAATATCCGTTCATCCGTAGCCATTATTTCACCGAATATTGGATCAAAACTATAGGAATCGGAAAGTAGTATTCTCAAACTATTCCGTAGTGTGTATACAAACGGATGTTGTCGAGTACTCGACAACGTTCGTTTGTTTACACACTGCGGAATAGTTTCTGCGATTACTCATTACTCACGGAAACTGCCGATCATTAATGAAGTCTTGAATGCCAAAGTTGATTATTTCTCAATATACACAACACGGCTTCGATGTGTAAACTTTCTCAAAGGAGAAGCGGCAGATTTACTATGTTTTAAACGTGGAATGACGATCACTATCGATATTTCGGATAACTGGTTTACATTTTTTCTAATCAGTTAGGTAGCTAACTGGTCTCAAACGGATTATCCGGTTAACCATTTCAGTACTATTCCCAACCCAAAACTATTTACCATACCTCCAGTACAAATTTGACCTGCTATTTGAATATAGGTTATAGAGTAAACTCCTGTTAATTGAATAAAAAATCTTGTAACCTGTCGAGAAATTACCCTGACTCTCACCAGTTTTTCTTTGTTTATAGACCAATTTGAACTCAGTAATTCAATACAGGTATTTAATCTATTATATCTTGTTTGACAGAGCTCATGGTGCTCTGTCAAATTGGATATAATAGAATAAATGCTAAGTTTATCTCTAGAATACAGGAAAGAGCCACAATTTCTGTTAATTGAATACTCTTGTTAACTGAATAATTTTCATTGGCAAAGTGGCTATTCAATTAACAGGGTTCCACTATAATAGTCTTTTACTTTTTTATGATCTATATTTTTATCATTGGGTGGAGGGAGGTTGCAATTAAAATACTTAAAAGGTCCAGGGAACACTACATTAAAATATCGTACTTTTGAGTGAAAAAAGGTGCCATTTGCAATACTTTAGCATTGCAAATGGTACCTTGTTGCACTCATAGGACAATACATGGTTAATTTGTCCTCGTTTATGATAAGATCCCATTTAAAATTCATTTGGCACCGAACAAAAATTCCACTTGGCCCCAAAAAAGTTTGGATCAGCATGAACACTGCTAGTGAGGAATCATAATCTATGGTTCTGTGGAAAATAAAACCGAAAAATTCTATAAAGAACAGCTGACAGTATTATTCTGTAAAGCTGCTGGGTAAAGGGTAATGAACACTCAAACGAAGCATGATAATCTGTTTGTAGACTTTTTTTTTTAAAAAAGCATCATATACACATTTGCAGAAAGACCCTTTTTATACAGTGACTAGAAAAGATGGACAAGTGTGTGTCTACTAGAAAAAAAAATATATAAATAAGACTGCACTTCTATTTGTGTCCAAGTTAAAAAAAAATCTAGGAGTATTTTTCTTCAATGTCATTTCTCCCAACTATGACATGTTGCAAACTAGTAAGAAAATAAAGTTACAGAGTTTGTAGTTTATATATACAGATATTCTAAGATCCAGAATAAAGTAAACAACCAGCTTTCCGACATTAGAAATAATTCAGTCCTTCCATTAACAAGACCTGAGGATAAAATGTACTAAAAATATCCTTAAATAACTGAAATTTTTAAGTTTGTCTCAAAAATATAGTTTGGTATGACTCAATGGAATCAGCCAGGCCTGGCATTTTTAGGAGAGCAATTTATTCGCTCACCGACTGCTCACCTTAAAAAAAACATTAAGGAGAGCAAAAACTAGCCCTCCTGGCCTTTGGAAATAATGATTACTATAACAGCCTCTTCCTAAAACCCACATCTTTTCAAATCTCTGATATGTTGTTGGTCTCTGTAAGACGACCACACTGCCCTCACACAGTGGGCCTTGCCAAGGCCCGGAGGTGTGGGAGGGGCAGTGAAGCAGCTGTCTCACAGAGATTACATTGTTGGCAGTACCAAACAAAATGTACAATGCCAACTAGGCAGAATTCATTAATAGTAAACTTGAGGAGAGCTAATGGCTCCCCAAGGCCATATGAGGGGAGTGATTTTTAGCGCTCGTCTTTTTAACTCCCTTCACTCTGATGTCAAAATAAGCAAATTTCAAGTAGCCATTTTTCCCATAAAGCAACTGGGAATTTAACCAATTCAATCTTGTTTGACAGAGCTCAGTGAGCTCTGTCAAACAAGATTGAATTGGTTAAATGTCTAGTTGCATTATGGGAAAAATTTGCACCTTGAACTTTAGATATTTTGACATCAGTGTACAGGGGGTTAAGAAAGCCAGGCCTGAATCAGCTCAATGAGCTCATTTCAATGAGCAGTCATAAGCCAAGTTTTGGATGCCAAAAAAAATTGGGATGTGTTCTTCTGTGAACACCGGTTGGTTATGTTAAGTCTGGGGTTAAGTTGTTATATCCTGTTTGACAAAGCTCTCTCTCTGTGAGCTGTCAACCAGAATGCATCCAACAAAGATATCACTGGAATGCACATTTATGTTTATGCTCATGGGTGTCAATTGACATTCTCAGATTCTCTAGCTAAAATCTCACTCATGTATAAAGTGAAATTTAGCCAATTGTTTATCCCAATGCTGCCCAGCTCAAGAAACTCAAACAGCCACTCGATGGCAATCACATACAATTATACTAGTGAATGAAAATGTGCTTACTTCAGGAACCAAACACTACTCATCTTCCTGGAGTTTACAATGAAGTACTAAATTAATTTATTGGGGTGTACGGTCATCACACACATGTGAAGCCAATCGCTCATACCTACACTGCTACTTTCAAGCACTTCCTCCCTAGGAACTGATTACCAGGTCCTATTTTACCAGTAAAGCAGAAACACTGGATGGGGGAATTGGAAAGCAGGTTATCAACAAAATTGGAGACAGTGTTCTTTGAATATGTTTTACGGCAAGATAGCTATTCAAATAAAAAGCTTCTACTGAATTATCAATTCCCTTAACCCAGGATACACTGAGTGCTAGGTATTTTATACTAGTATGAATAGTAGCATTCTACAGCAACCTTCATTTGACCATTTAGTAGTGAGCTGAATATACCTGTGTACCAGATACAGATTCCTTTACACAACTGTTCACTAAATATTCAAAAGAAAGTTCAAGAAAGTTATCCCTTAACCCTTTACCCAACATAGATGATACTAACATTTAATATTTTAAATATCATTTTTTAAACCTTTTCAAAAAATTTCAACAAAACCATATCATGTGACCCCTCGTTGGAACGAGCTCGTTCCAACGAGGGGTCACATGATATGGTTTTGTTGAAAATTTTTGAAAAATAATATTTTTTCAACTGCTGAATTTGCATATTTCGTGGGCGAATGTGGGCGATTCGTTGGGTAAAGGGTTAACACATTTGACAAGCTCAATTCTGATTTATTGTCTGTTTTGGGCTGTTTCATGTTTGGAGGAACTGAGGTACCTGGAGGAAACCACTGAGTACCAGCAAGTAACTGTCACACATTCCAGTCTAGTAACCAATCACAAGTGATGCCTAACCCTTTACATACTAATGTCAAAATTCTGAAATTTTCTCCCATAATGCATTTACGAATTCAACCAAGCTCACATCCATGTACCCAAACTTTATCCAGTTATGAACAGCTCAACACAAGATAACTCTGCCTGCTGATTGCATCATGAAACTCTCAATATTTCAATTCAACAGAGACAGTTGGGAGATATGACAAATTCTAACTTGACTGTTTCAGTGCCAAGGTCAATATAAGATTTAGTTAATTACCACAGATCATTTTACAGATTAAAGAACAATATAAAATATTATATAATGCATTGTTCAGTACACAAACCTATGTTTACATTTTCTTGTTCAATAAGAAAATAGTTCTGAAGTAAGCTTTCGTTGACTTAACCCTTTACTTCACGAATCTGTCACGCCACATCTGCAGGCATAATATACAAATTGAGCAGCTGAAAAAAAAGTGTTTTTCACAAAATTTCAAAAGTAGAACCAGGTCGTTAAATGATATGGTTTTCCTAAAAAAATTTTTTGGAAAATTGGAAAAAAAATTTAAAATTATAAATTTTGATATTGTGCTTGTTGTTAACCCTTAAAGGTCTATTTCCGACTTTTCCAACCTCAGAACAGCTGCCATTAACATGTCATCATGAGGAGGTCCAGCTGACAATATACAAACTGCCTAGGCAGTAGTTTCAGATAAATTATAGGCTGTCTTAACAGACAGCCAAGACTAAATCAGAAATCACTGCAAAGCCATTAGACATATACATACTGGAGAATGATGGAAATTCAAGACCCTTGCCCAGGCCCTTAAGGGTTAAAGGGTTAGCTTATATTGGTACCGATTCTCTGAGTATAGAATAATGTCATTTAATCCTTTTACTGCCAAGCCTGCTTTAACCGTATGTGGTGGACCTCTATGTATGCTAGGAAGTTTAATAAAATTTATGACATACTTGGAACTGTCTCACCTGATTAATTGTTGGAAAGGGCTCTCTGAGCCCTTTCCAACAAATAATCAGATGATAGGTTTGAACTGAACATACCAGAATGTACGGATAATCATCATAAAGTAGGTGAACATACCAGAATGTACAGATAATCATCATAAAATAGGTGACAATAGTCTCTTTTGGCAGCGTAAGTGTTAATCCTTTGTTTAATGAAACATATCCAGCTAGTGTCATTCACAAAAACTGCCATTGAAATTTTTTCACATTCTGCCTTCAAAGCATACCTTTCGCTGGAAAGAGCTCGTTTCAATGAGGGTCATAAGCTAAGTTTTAAAGAAAACAATGAAAATATTCTATTTAGTGAGAAATATTTTTGAATGTGCCATCAGATGTTCACATCAGGAAAATGGTTAGAAAAAGAAAAGTTACTCATAATGTTACTTGCCAGTCCAGGTCGGAAACTTAACAATAAGCAAACCTGCAATTGACAGGTTACCGAACAGACAATCATAAAGGTCAAACAACTGCAAAAATGATTTTTTGTTCAAGTTCACAAAATCTGGTCTTCTTCTGCATAAAAGTAACTAATTTGTTGCAATTGATTTTGGTGTCTTCTCTTTCACATATGCAATACTTTCAGCTTGTTCCTTCCAGCAAGCAGATAGATGAACACTTTTCCAGAATTTCACTTAACTGGGAGAGTACGAAATTGTTTTTTAAAGGTGATTTGTAACACGGGTATTTTTTACAAAAATGCCATGCTACCAGCAAGGGGAGCCTTAGTTTAGCAAGATGTTCTTCATAAATAATTATTTTATTACCATTTATTGGAGAATGCCTGTTGGCACTCTCCAATAAATGGTGACAAAACAATTTAAAAAAACATTTTTTTCTACTGTTGGGCAAACAACAAGCCAAGAAGTGTAAAAGCTACTGTAGTGACTTTCAGCAATTTACAATGGTGGCTTCAAGCACTCTACCAGTTAACTTGTCCAGAACAGGTCAATGTCAACAGAATGTCACATAACAATTTCATGGTTTAACACGGAATTGTAAAATATCATTATTGTGAAATTAACCATGGCACCGAAACAACTGAGAAAAGAATATAAAAGGAAAAATCATATCAAAATCTACACAGATACCAGAAATATTGCAAAATCCAAAAAGTTTCTTCATTTTTGCATAAAAATATTAACATACTCACACACTAAAATGTCGTACTCTAAATAAATACTTAAAAAAAAACAGATGGTTTTAGTGAAAAAATTATTTACTATTTACAATATATACAGTTCATAATGTACAGAAAAGTTAACAAAAAACAAGGATTATTCTGATGCACGTTATGGGAAATTGTGACAAGATATGAAATGTTTGTTTAAGAAATAACATATCAGGGGGAAAATTCCTCATTTCTCAGAACTGGTTGAATGTTGGAAGCCCATATCTGAGCTTTATTCTCAAGTACAGGTACCACAACTTAACCCTTTACCTAACATGAAAAGCAGACACTTGCAAAAAAAATTCTTGAATAACCAATTGTTTTCATTTTTTGTCTCAAATACATAGGTTATGACCTCTCGTTGGAACGAGCTCGACGAGCACGTTCCAACGAGGGGTCATAACCTATGTTTTTGAGACAAAAAATGAAAAAAATAATGAAAATTAATTGGCGATTTTTGAGAATAGCGCTGGCCGGTTTTGGCCGTTACGTTAGGTAAAGGGTTAACCCTTTGAACACTGGTGTAGGTATCTTCCATGCCAGTTAAATGGCAGAAATTGGAAGAGTCCATATCCATTATTTGGGGGTAGAGCAATTAATATTTTCAATAAAAATAAAAGGAAAATATTAATTGTTCTACCACACACGTTCACTTAGTAGCCATCCTACTTAATGAAATTATGAACTATCGTGTTGCTGGACTGGAAAAGTTGCCTCTTGTGTTGAAAGAGTTAATGACTTCATTTTCTGTGGATGTACTTCACATCACCTTTGCCATGAAATTATTTGGTCTGTGTGCTTTTGCCTTGTTACAGTTGAGGAGAGGGTGCTAATGGCACTCTCCCATCAGTAGTAACAAGAAAGAAACATGTCCTGCAAACTGTGATGATAAAAAAATAATTTAGCACTCTACCAGGTGAAGGTAACTGGATGAATCATCAACCACAGGTGTGTGGAGTTTTTTTTTCACAATATTCACTTGTCAATAACTGGCTTCACAGTCTAGTGTTTGCTGCCGGTAAAGGTAGCCAATACTTGACTAGGAATCTGGGTCTCAGTAATGGGACAATTTATCTGCCATTTACCTAAATACACAATCACATATTAAAAATTTGGCGATAACAGATCTTAAATCGTCACTGCAGCAATAATGAGTCATGAGTCACATGATGTCACGAGAAGTGATTGCATTCATGCCTGTTACCCATAACGATCCGTTTCTAACTTTTATGTCCTCAGAACAGGTACCCTTAACATGCAATCATTAACAGATGCTGCTGAAAATAGACATATTACCTTGGCAGTAATTTCTAGTCAAGTCTTGGCTACCTAAATGGGCAGCAAACACTTGACTAGAAGTCACTGCTTAGCTACTGACAATGCACAGGTGGTGGTCTAGCAGGTATTTCAGAAATTTGTCCAGGCCCTTAAGGGTTAAGGTCAGAAATATCTGCACAACAGCTAAACTTGACAGTAACATGGATATAAAGTCAAGTCCAATCATTTATATCCATGCAGCCCATTTTCGAGGACTTCAACCGTAGGCATTGGTGACCACGTCCTATTTTACCAGTAAAACAGAGCTTGTTTAGCACAGTAAACAAGCACTGCTTCACTTCCAGGGATCACTGTGATATATGAATGAGGTAACATCATGTATTTAAAGAGATACCAGTAGACTACAAAAATATAATTTCGCAGTTTTTTTTCGCAAACCGCCGACCTACCCCTGTGTGACCTTGAATCGAATTTGGTTCTAGACATCACTGCCCAATGGACAAATTATACTTGAACCGAGTTTGATTATTATCATATTATACAATTTCATTCATATTGAAGGAAGTTTCTCACAGGCCGTTGGGCTGGAATAAATGAAAACAGAGTCCCATTGCTTTGATCCTTAAATTTTATTACCGAATGATCCAAAACATCAACATCACTGGAGACTATTCCTTGTGGAGATCATCCCATAATACAATTCATGGCCTTGCAGGAAGTTTTGTTTTTCAGTCCATTCAGATATCTTTTACAGGATTTTTATCAAGTGTACAATAGAATCTACTCGTCCCCAGTTTAGAGAATAATTTATAAAACATGTCCAGTAAATTAGGTTTGAGCCATGCCTCTGGTGAGATCCACACCTAATTCTGTGCACTTTTGTAAATTTTGCTGTAAACTGGGGACTCGAGAGACACTCTGGGCCATGCCTCTGGTGAGATCCATATCTATTCAATGGACTTTTGCAAATTTCACTATGAGACACTCGGGGCATTCACATCTTTTCCTAAGATTTTCAATTTTCACTACAACATGCTAAGGCAGGGTTTAAAAGTCACGTGAAAATCATAATCGATTCTCTTAAATGATTCGCTCAAGGAAAACAATGAGAATCAACTTTCTGGCAAAATGTTTATTTGATTCTTGCCATAAATTCTGAAAATGTCCTTAACTGGTAGAGTGCTAAATTATTTTGGGGCTTCAAACTTTGTTCACATGTCTTTGCCTATTGGCACTCTCTAATACTTTGTAATAAAACAAATTTTGATGAAAAAATTCAGCCCACCAAAAATAATCCAGCCCTCAACCAATTAAATTCACAGTTAATAGTCAACCTGACTGCATATACGGTTAAAACTAGAAGTCCTGTCATGAAATGCATGCAAATAGCGTGTCGATCTGCGCATTATAACCATAGTAAGGCTATCATATGGCCTGCGCACAAGCAATTTTTCAGCCAATGATTGGCAAAAACACTGATTGTGCTTGCTATGCATAACCACAAGATCTGCTGTGCGTTGGATGCCATTTGCTATGGAAATTGCGTGCAATTCCTACGCACAATTAAGCCTAGAAAAGCGCACATTTCGTGACAGGACTTCCAGTTTTAACTGTACCAAGGTATTCAACTCAGAGGTTATGATTACAAAATAAATACAAGTTACATATTCATATCACATAAGCATGCAGAAAACTTTAGTTCCCAAGCATAATATTAATTCCATTATAATGGAAGAGATTCTAAAATACTTTTTGTGTTGATATCTCATACACACCAGTCTATTTTATAGTTGGGTATAATACCAGTCTAAATAAGAATAACAGTCAGAAAGGTATTCAACGTTTCTGGCCAATGTCTCATTTTTGGAAACCTCTCTGATGGCTATCTTACCATTTCTTTTGACTGGTTCCATTCTGACAATATTTACAGTTGAAATGAATATAACCACTTGTCCTTGCTTAAAAAATGTCAATGGTTTGAGTGGACCTGAGAGGTTTTGATTTTTCGGATTCGGTTTGATTTTGGGAAAAAACTTTGGTTTTGGTTCAGTTTTTCTAGGAATTAAGAAGACAAATAATATTTCTTGTCTCATTAACTTGAAAAACATTCCCAATCGTTTTGAGCGACCTTACTCACCACAAAAAGCCCTATCTGAAAGTATCTCCACTGGGTTCAGCCTAACTTCCTTTTATCATTCATAGGTGTTCTAGGGGATCAGTTGCTAAGCCTTTTGAGTCAGAAAAGACATAAAATTATGATAATATATAGAGAATAATCGCTTGACTGGACTTGTTACGTGAAATAATTCATGAGAGGTGAGGGACGTTGTACAAACATGAGTGCGCAAATGCGCACAAGTGTTTTACAATATAGTCCCTCGCCTCGAATATTTATTTCATGTAACCAGTCCAGTCATGCGATTACTCTAGTTTACTACTTTTCATTATTATCGATAATTATATTATTTAACCCTTTACCTAACCTAACAGCCAAAATCGGTCAGCACTATTCTAAAAAATCGATAATTAATTTTCATCATTTTTTTCATTTTTTGTCTCTAAAACATAGGTTATGACCCCTCATTGGAACGAGCTTGTTCCAATGAGGGGTATTAACCCATGTTTTAGAGACAAAAAATGAAAATAATAGTTATTCAAGAATTTTTTTTTTTTGCAAGTGTCGCCTAACAAAACAAGAAGAGCACCGCCAGGCGCTGGATCAATATACACCTATGAAGAAATTGCACTTGTGAAGAAATTTTTAGTTGAACAAAAGGTCAATAAATCCTTCAAAAATAATTGTACATTCCTGGCTTACAACCCATTAAAGTTGAATATATTGTTTTCAAGTTATTGCGTGGAGAATCAAAAGTCACCAAAATTCCCAGATGGTTGTCATGGCAGCCATATTGGACATACCAGAATGCTGGTTATCGAAAGGAACCATCCTTTAGTCATGACTAATCAACCATAAACAAACAGTATCTGTTGGATGTATTGTTTTCAAGTTATAGCATGGACAAATAAAAGTTAACGGACAGACGGACGGATGGATGGACAGACAGATGGATGGATGGACATTGATTCTGGTTATTGAAAGGAACCATCCTCTAGTCATGACTAATCAACCATAAAAAACAGTATCTGTTGGATGTATTGTTTCCAAGTTATCACATGGACAAACAAAAGTTAACGGACAGATGGATGGACAGACAAATGGATGGACAGGCGGACAATGATGCTGGTTATCGAAAGGAACCATCCTCTAGTCATGACTAATCAACCATAAAAAACAGTATCTGTTGGATTATCAAATGCACAATCAAAAGTCCCTAAAAATCCAAAATGGCTGCCATGGAGGCCATCTTGGATATGCCAGAATCATGGTTATCGAAAGAAACCATCCTCTAGTCATGATTAATCAACCATAAAAAAACAGCATCTGTTGGATCTATAGTTTTCAAGTAATCATGTGGACAATCAAAAGTCCCTGAAAATCCAAGATGGCTGCCATGGTGGCCATATTGGATAAGCCAGAATGCTGGCTATCGAAAGAAACCATCCTCTAGTCATGACTAATCAACCATAAAAAAATAGTATCTGTTGGATCTATTGTTTTCAAGTTATCGCGTGGACAATCAAAAGTCCCTGAAAATCCAAGATGGCTGCCATGGTGGCCATATTGGATACGCCAGAATGCTGGTTATCGAAAGAAACCATCCTCTAGTCATGACTAATCAACCATAAAAAAATAGTATCTGTTGGATCTATTGTTTTCAAGTTATCGCGTGGACAATCAAAAGTCCCTGAAAATCCAAGATGTCTGCTGTGGTGGCCATACTGGATATGCCAGAATGCTGGTTATCGAAAGGAAC
The DNA here is from genome assembly GCA_031216915.1 of Pictodentalium vernedei. Taxonomy (NCBI): domain Eukaryota; kingdom Metazoa; phylum Mollusca; class Scaphopoda; order Dentaliida; family Dentaliidae; genus Pictodentalium; species Pictodentalium vernedei. Next base: position 369,819,299 of record CM062290.1, on the reverse strand, counting down.
AATCCTCTAGTCATGACTAATTAACCATAAAAAAATAGTATCTGTTGGATCTATTGTTTTCAAGTTATCGCGTGGACAATCAAAAGTCCCTGAAAATCCAAGATGGCTGCTGTGGTGGCCATACTGGATATGCCAGAATGCTGGTTATCGAAAGGAACAATCCTCTAGTCATGACTAATTAACCATAAAAAAATAGTATCTGTTGGATCTATAGTTTTCAAGTAATCATGTGGACAATCAAAAGTCCCTGAAAATCCAAGATGGCTGCCATGGTGGCCATATTGGATAAGCCAGAATGCTGGCTATCGAAAGAAACCATCCTCTAGTCATGACTAATCAACCATAAAAAAATAGTATCTGTTGGATCTATTGTTTTCAAGTTATCGCGTGGACAATCAAAAGTCCCTGAAAATCCAAGATGGCTGCCATGGTGGCCATATTGGATATGCCAGAATGCTGGTTATCGAAAGAAACCATCCTCTAGTCATGACTAATCAACCATAAAAAAATAGTATCTGTTGGATCTATTGTTTTCAAGTTATCGCGTGGACAATCAAAAGTCCCTGAAAATCCAAGATGGCTGCTGTGGTGGCCATACTGGATATGCCAGAATGCTGGTTATCGAAAGGAACAATCCTCTAGTCATGACTAATTAATCATAAAAAGATAGTATCTGTTGGATGTATTGTTTTCAAGTTATCACGTGGACAAACAAAAGCTAACAGACGGACGGACATTGCCATACCATAAGACGGCCCGCTCATATCAGCGGCCATATAAAAAAAACAATGAAGTCCCCATTACACCCACGGCATCGTTTGTGCGCATGTTGATTGCATAATTCACTTGTGAAGTTATCGTTTATAATCAAACCCGGAAATCCCAGTAAATCACACATTGGAAGGTAATAAAAATGAAGAAAGTTCTAATTTATGTGTTGTGTTCTCATTGTCACTTTTTCTCCCTTGTGGACCAGTCTTATTTTCAAATAAGATTTATTGCATGCCTGTTCTATGAAATCCCCATCTACAGCAATGCTAAACCATGCGGAAAATGAAGATGGAATTCCTTGAACGATTTTCAAAAAGAAGCAAAATTTCGTTGGAATTTTCTACAAATTGTGCATCACAATTACAATCTGAATTGCTAGTGATAGCTAAAAATAGTAGCACACGTTCCCCTCAGAAATTTGGGTGGTGATAAAATGTGTTCTTTTTGTTGACAGTTCGTCCCCCGAATTCCAATGAATTCTATGTGCCTACTGGCACACAGAACACATTGGAACTCAGGTGGACGAGTTGTCAAACGAGTTGCTGAGTGTCCCTCTAATAATTACTTTATAGACAAGAAGGCATGTAATAAACACAGAATGACACACGCATGTGAATGGGTTAATTGATATGGCACTTGTGCCATCACAGAAGGATAAAACTTGAGGCCTGTGGCCTCCCGTTTTATCCTTCTGACTGACACTCGTGCCATATCAATTAACCCATTCACACGCATCTGTGCATTTATTACTATGTCACCTTGGAGTACTTAATGACAGTATCTTGATGGGATGAAAAATCAGGGCTGTGATCTAGGCTCATATGATAATGCTGACATCTTACAATGGGTTTCCAGGATGTTAACCTTTGTACAGCAATGAAGTGACCAAATACTTTATAAGATGTTCTAAGAACCACTCAATCACCAATTATCTCCCTTGGATTGCCAGTAACGGACATTAAAATGAAGGACTAACACAAGATTGGCAGTTCTTGGAGCCAAATGTCTCAATTGACTCACAGTTACCTGCTTCATAATAGACGTAAGGAAGGTTTAGGTATTTCATTCCATAATTATTTTGTAACCAGTCATCTCCCTTTTTCAAGCACAGCATGTTAAATTATTCAAAGCATTGCGTAATAAGCAGAACTGGAAATGGTGGTGGTTTCTGATATAAGGAATGTGTAATATCCATGCACTTTTCTGTTTTCCATGTGAATTTCACTTTGCAAAAAACTCTTGATGGTATGAATAATACAGATTTTTAAGAATAAAATTCATAAATTCTTTAAATAATTGTTTAAAGGTCTGTTTAGTATGTACCAGTCAAAATTAGTAAAATAACTATTGGAAAACTTCTCTTCAAATTCTCATTCAATTACATCATCAGTCTCTAGCACCAGTTTGGTTTACTTGTGAGTTGATTGTTACTCCCTTTATAAAATGGATGTAGGCTTCAATTTCTTCATATAATTGCATGGCAAGGACTTTCAGCACCAGAATTGAGAGTACTGGTCTTATGATGCAATCGTTTTCACAATTCACATATGGTTGAAGCTGGAAAGAATTTTTACAGAAGGGATCATGCCCCATAAATTTATATCACAATAAACTCAACAGCAGTTTGTCAGTCACACAACTTAAATATTAAAAGCATGTCATCCTGTAAGTTTTCTGAGCATTTTTCCAATAATTAGATAGAGTCAGTTGAGATCCAATTGCTATAGAATTCTGACTGGTGAGTACCAGCCATAGTTTCACTAAGAAGAAAAATATCTTTGCAAAATTAACACCCACCATCAAAATCATTGCTTTGATTAATGCCATCAACACCATTGCTTCTTTGCATTACAAAACATTTGGAGCTGAAAAATCCATTGAAAACCGAAGTGCATTTTTTCAAATAAGATTTATTGCCATGTAACTTAGAAGTACTTAATGAATGTGTCTTGATGGGATGAAAAAACAGGACTGTAAACTGAACTCATAGAGACTGTTGTACAATGGGTTCCCAGGAAAAAAGTCCAAAGGCAGTGTGTGTATTTGTTTAAGATCTGGAATCATCACCAATTTGAGAGGCCTGGTTTACTCAGGGTCATAAAATAAATCTGGCATGATGAACCTGACCTTACTGAGGAGAAGAAAACCTGAAAATAAAAAAAAATATTGGTAAAACAATGGTAAATGTCGAGTTATTTATTTATTGGAGTTTAAGGTCACATATTTCTGCACAATGGCTAATCGAAATAGCAACATTAATATAAAGTTAAGTCCAGCCAATCGTTTATGCCTAGGTTGCACATTTTAGAGAACTTCCACCCCAGCCATTGGTTACAGGGTTCTATTATACCAGTAAAACAAGCATTGCTCAACATCCAGGGGTTTACATGGAGGGGGGTGTGGGGGGTGTGGGGGGGGGGGGTGGTGCCCAATACTGGAACAGTTAGGTTTCAAAACCAGCTCAAAGTAGTCACTGAAAGGACTGGAAAGTTTTCTCTTTTATTTTTCATTCTCTGGTAAATCAAGCTCAAAAAATAATTTCTTAAAACACCATTCACGACACAGAAATCATATCTTTCATTTTTAACCAAATTTGTGCTTTAACCCTTTACCTAACCAATCGGCTGCATACTCCCACATTATTTACAAATTAAGTAGTTTAAAAAAATATATATTTAAAAACATTTCAACAACACCACATCATGTGAGCCCTCATTGGAACAAGCTCGTTCCAATGAGGGGCAACATGATATAGTGTCGTTGAAATTTTTTGAAAATTTTCGAAAAACAAATATTAAAATCATAAACTTTGATATCGTCTGCATTGGGTAAAGGGTTAAGCGTTTTAACATGCTGGGAATTTGGCACATTTCTATCTTTGTGGTAAAAACCAGCTTTATTTTTTATAACACTTTACTTAACACACACAATATCAAAATTTTTTATTTTAATTATTGTTTTTTAAAATTAAAAAAAAATTTCAACAAAAACCTTATCCTGTGACACCTGAATGAGCTCTATCAAACCAGACTGAATTGGTTAAATTCCTGTTTGCATTATGAGAAAAATTGGTGGCTTAAAATTTTGAAATGTCCAGAGGGTGAAAATACACAACTTATTAGGCCAAAAAAAGATCTTCTGTTTCTCAGGCCATATTTTGTAAAATTGCATGCGGGTGGGTGGGCGGGCGGGATTGCATTTTGAATTTAATTTTTTATTTTTGTAATTATTTCTTTATCAATTAAAAGTTCATATTCTTGGTTTGCTTTATGTTTTGGGCCTCATAATCTACAGAATAGCATGGGTCACGGTGTATTTTCTCCCTTGAGTGAAAAAAGGCTTTGCAATGCATACCTTGTTGCACTCAAGGGACAAATTTATCAGTTTTATTAGTTTGGGTAAAATATCAGACATAAACCATTTCAATTTTTTTAATAGTTTGAATTGGTTATAAAAAGAGAACATACTGCAACCAAGAGGACCATGTGGGAGGGCCTGAGAAACAGATTTTTAACTTTTTTTCGGCCTTACACATTTTGTTTTGGAATAAAAATGCAAAATTAAGAATATTCCAAAATAAATTTTTGGGACAGGACTAATTTGGGTAATTTGTTTATGCAAAAAGCAAACTGATGTCGTATTGATTCAACACACACATATTTTTTTCGGTTGTATACATACCTTGTCATTTCTTTCACATAAAAATTTAAGCTTCTGTGCTTTCTTGTGCATGAATACACCATCCAAATGTCCTGTCTCAGCAGAGCGAATTTCAATCGCTTTGTTTCCCCAACCCATTATCTGTCCTGTACTGATGTAAGCTGAAAAATAATTAAAGTGTCAATGACACTGTAGCTTAACTTGTCTGTGTGTTGTGTTTGATGAAAAGGATAATGTTCAATGTTTAGGAAAGGATTATGAAATAAGACAAGAATTGTGATAATTGGGAATATGTTAATTTCTATTACCTGTGTGCTATATTTTCAATAAAAATAATATGAGGTGTAGACTGTGCTAAACAAGAGCTCACGTATCGCTGAAGCAATACAATGTCCCCTACCAGACTAATGAGCATTAATAATTATACAAATGTTAAAACCTAGATGTGATCAGCATGAATTCCGTTGAAGCGTTTCCAAAAAAAGTCCGGAAAACTGATATTTTGGCACTTTTCCATATTTCCAAGGGCCATAACTCACACAAGAATAATGCAATCAGCATGAAACTCAAACTTGATCTGTAAGTCATTGTTCTATTGTAGGTTACCAAAAATGAAATCAATCCGTTAAATACAGCCTGTAGACTGTGGTAAAGGTTTTCGGGCTTCGGGCCTGTGCAGCCATCACGGTTGACCGATTGCAATCAAAAGGAGACGTCCTCATCTAGACATTATCTGGAGTCATCCTACCAAGTTACAATGAAATCCCTTCATATATATGACCTGTTGGCTGTGCTAAAGGTTTTCGGGCTTCGGGCCCCTGTGGCCATCACAGTTGTCTAATCGCGACTGAAAGGGGACGTTATCATCTAGACATTAGTGGAGTTAACCTACCAAGTTACAATGAAATCTCTCCAAAAACATGAGCTGTAGACTGTGCTAGAAGTTTTTGGGTTTTAAGCTCGAGCACCCATCACGACTGAATGATTGCGACCAAAAGGGGACGTTTTCATCTAGACATTATCCGGAGTCATCCTACCAAGTTACAATGAAATCCCCTCATAAATATGACCTGTAGACTGTGCTAAAGATTTTCGGGGTTTGGGCTCCTGTAGCCATCACAGTTGAGCAATTGCGACCCAAAGGGGACGTTCTCATCTAGACATTATATGGAATCAACCTACCAAGTTATAATGAAATCCCTCCATAAATACGACCTGTAGACTGTTCTAAAGGTTTTCAGGTTTTGGGCTCGGGCAGTCATCACGATTGACAGATCGCAACCAAATGGGGAAGTTCTCATCTAGACGTCATACGGAGTTATCCTATCAAGTTACAAGGAAATCCCTCCATATTAAATATGACCTGTAGACTGTGCTAAAAGGTTTTGGGCTTGGGCAACCGTCATGGTTGACAGATCACGACCAAAAGGGGATGTTCTAATCCAGATAGTATACAGAGGCATCCTACCAAGTTACAATGAAATCCCTTCATAAATACGACCTGTAGACTGTACTAAAGGTTTTCTGGTTTTGGGCTCAGGCAGCTATCACGGTTGACCGATTGCGACCAAAAGGGGATGCTCTCATCTAGACATGACCTCAAACCTGAATATGAAATTTTGTGATGATCGGACAAGAACTACAGGGTGTTGCCTGTGCTAAAGGAAAATGTGAATAGACTCACAGACTTCCGCACGTGTGATGGCGATAGCTTTTCTTGACTTTGTCAAGTTAAGCTAAAAATGGCAGATCCTCCATAAGCAAGTAACTACATATTACACACCAAATACAAATGGGACCCACATGCTAAGAAAAGCAAATTAATAATTTAATGCAAAAATTATTGAAAAAAACACAAAAATAAAAAATAATTAAAGACACTTTCATTCATTTCATCAGTGCATATAATGAATCCTGAACATTTGCACCAGTTGCATTTTTCAAGAAAACAGACATTTGCCCTTGACGTACATTTGCTCTGCAGACATTTGTCCCGGTATTAAAAATCAGTAGAGAACATTTACATTGAATAGATTTGTCAACTGAAAATGGAAATTAACCCCGGATAAAAATAAAGAAGATGCTGATCTTTTAAGCCTTTACCTGACAAACTGCCTGCATCCCCCGGCATAATTTGGAAATTTAGCAGTTGAAAGAAATAATTTTTTCAAAATATTTCAAGAAAACTAGATCATGTGACCCCTCATTGGAATGAGCTCATTCCAATGAGGGGTCACATGATATGGTTTTGTTGAAATTTTTTTTCAATTTTAAAAAATAGTAATTAAAATAATAAAGTTTGATATCATCTGTGTTGGGTTAAGGGTTAATAATTTATTGGAGTATATACATCAATATATGCCACAAGCTATCTAAATACATATATCTGAGTATACATAAATATATATTTAGAATCTAATACAATGTTCAACATCATCTGGAATTATTATTTATTTTTTTATTGGTGTTTAAGGTCACATGCTTATGCACAATGGCTAATCATGACCGTGACAGTTTTACGGGTGGAAGAAGCCGGAGAACCTGGAGAGAACCACTGAGCAGCTGCCAGCTCCACAACATCGTAACTCTAGCAGGCAGCACAGGCAGGGTTAAGATTTGTTGAAGACATGTGCACCATCGAAGTGCAGATGCCTTAGTACACGGCATCATCGGGCCCCCATGTGGACAATTGGGGTTAAGTGCCTTGCCCAAGGACACAATGCAGGAGTCCGAATCGATCGCTCAAACGGTCACCCATCCGAGGACTAACCGGGCTCGACGTTGCTTAACTTTGGTGATCTGACGAGAACCAGATACCGTAATGCACACCCCCCCTCCCCCCCCCCGCCAACATCATCTAGAAATTATTTCCTTGATGTCTCAACTCAACATATTACTGGACTAACTCTTCTATTCCCTTGCCACCACAAGCTATCTGAGCACACAATTTCGAACTTAGTCCACAGTCTTGAACACATCAATCCCTAAATACTGACAGTCTGTATTGTATTCAATGGCAACTTATCTGTTTTAATGTTACAGAACAGAATCAGTAGTTTTGGAACTGAAATTTCCTTGAACTCTAATGTCATCAGGTCTTCCATACAGGAGACATTATGTGAGTTCAAGACAAGGCAACTGGTACGATTTGGAGAACATGTTGACATTTTGAAAATTTCCGAATCAACTAGACTCGAATCGAATTTCAAAGCTTTGCTGTGCCCTTATTGAACATTCTTGTTAATTGTGTATTTTTCTAGGGCTTGATTTCATCTAAACTTTGGAAAAGCAATTTACTATTCCTTTGGGAAAATTGATTAGCTGTTGACAAAAATTAACTCTGGACTAATATTTACTGAATTGCAAAATTTGGAAATTGAATCACAAAATGCGATGTGAGCCATGTATTTATCACATGCAAAAAGGCTATTGGATCAACATGGTTCCATCGTATCATGCATCATACACAGAAAGAGTAAAAAGTAAATTTTAAATTCTCCATCAGAAATTATTTCAGTACTGAGACAGTCAAAGCAATGAAAAGTATTTTTAGTCAAAATTACAACATATTTATTATCAACTGTGCAATAACTGACAAATCAAGACAGCCATTGCTGATATTCTGCCATTTGAAAAATGTGACGAACATGTACTGAATGTCCTTCACAGTTATTAATTATGGTACACTAGTTTCCTCTGGGATTTTTTTTCTTAACTCTTTCAACACGAGAGGCCACTTTTCCGGTCCAGGTACACGATACATCATAATTTGATTAAGTAGGATGGCTACTATGTGAACGTGTGTGGTAGAACAATTAATATTTTCACAAATATTAATATTTGAAAATATTAATTGCACTACCCCCAAATAATGGATATGGACTCTTTCAATTTCTGCCATTTAACTGGCATGGAAGATACCACCAGTGTTCGAAGGGTTAAGCAAGAAAATATATAGAAAATCACACAGACCAAATAATTTCACGGCAAAGGTAATGTGAAGTACATCCACAGAAAATGATGTCATTAACTCTTTCAACACAAGAGACTGCTTTTCCGGTCCAGCAACACGATAGGTCATAATTTCATTAAGTAGGATGGCTACTAAGTGAACATGTGTGGTAGAACAATTAATATTTTCAATGTGCAGCCCAAAGGCTCCACGTTGAAAATATTAATTGCTCTACCCCCAAATAATGGATATGGACTCTTCCAATGTCTATCATTTAACTGGCATGGAAGATACATAGACAAGTATACTGATACTAACCTACTGATGTTGGCAATTCTCCCCACTGTAAAACAACATTCTTCATTATTTTCCCATTTGTATCAACATAAACTCCTTCATCTGCAATAATTAAACAATAAATTTAGCGGCTGACATTCAGTACTGTGATCATGAAATACCTAGATGTTGGTTTTAAACCCTGAAACTGAAATCTCTGAATACACTGGATGCTGCCCGAGATAACAATTTTGTGCTGCTTCCTACCATAGAAATAATTCTGAGATATGCATGTTTCAATAATAAACATGATAAAACTATACCAAATGTAGCCCCAAACGATAAATCTTAAGACCTGCACTGAGACTCAAATTTGGAAGCAACAGCATCATAATTTGCAAGCTATCGAACGACCATGATGTGAAGGCTAATGCATACCCAATGGCATTTTTTGCAGTCTCGGCTCAGATTTGAAGCCGAAAGATTGACCAATGCCTGTGGAATTTAGAAAAGGCAGATGCACTCAATAACAGTGAACGTTTTTAATATTAACCATCAGAAAGCTCAGAAAATTTGGTCACTGATGACACCTTTTTAACTGGGTGAGGGCTAGATTATTTTTGGTGATCTGAATTTGTCATCAAAATTTGTTTTATTCGGCCCTCAAAATTAGTATTTTGTGGCCATGGAACTACACAGCCATGGCAAAACCAGTTCCCCATAGCACTGTGACGGCATTTATTCTGGTGGTAAGTGGTTCGGTTTCAGAGGCATACTGACACAGCGGTGAGCCTATGAGTGTCAACATGAGCGCCAAAATTGAAGACAATTTTATTTTTACAAGCGTTTCAGTTAATATAGTCATCAAAATGATAGTTAACAACAATTAGGTTACTTGATTTGTTGTATACCTTCATGCTTTGGGGCAATTATATTCACAAAAACTGCTGAATTTAATCAACAACTGGCTCTAATAAATGCAACTCACCATCAATCAAACTGAAAAGATTACTCTGATCGATGTCCACTGTGCTGTAAACATGGTCATGCCATGATGATATCTCATGATTTGACAATGTTATTTTAAACTCAGTTCAGTTGTTCATAATGATTGGTCGCGACAATGCCACTCTGTTGGCTATATTTAGCCACAGGGAATAATCCAAATTTGGAATCTTTGTAAATATTTGAATGACAATTTTTAATTCCAAACACATGCTTTCTTCAATGATTCCCGCAACAAAGTGCAGCTGTCAGCATGGCATAGATGGTCTATATTATTATTGCCCTGGGTCAAACTCAATCTCTGATGAGTGATTGTCTTTGTTGCTATTAATGGTTGCATGACAAAATTCAAATTCTAGGAATCTCAACCATGTGGATGTTTTTCGCTGCTTGAAAACAGAGTAAAAATGCATGAAAATCCAACCCCAGCAATATCATAACTTGTATGCTGATATCCACATTGACAATGTTTTGTTTGGCGTGTATTTTACAACCTCACCTTGATACAGCCATCACTTGCTAACTCATAACCTATGCAGTCCAACTTCCACTTATCAACTGTGCCTTTTTTTACACCCAGTCAAAAGAAAGAAAACAGAGAAATTTTCAAAGTCCAAACAGTGAAAACAGGCCATAACTCTGGGAAAAATTATTGGGAGGAACCCGTCGTTCGTTGTGCATATCCATTCCCCCATGTGGATCTATCTGCATACCAAAGAAGATTCAAATCCGAACAATGGCTTTGAAATTACAATGCAAAACATTTGTATGGACAGATGGATGGACAGATGGATGGACAGACAAACAGATGGATGGATTGACAGATGGATGGATGGACAGATGGATGGACGGAGGGAGGGCTTTAGAGGTCGGGGACATAATAATAATTGTATACTCACTGTCATAACATAACAACAAATTCATTCCATTTGTATCTGGCAATATTACTATACAATGTGGAGAAATGGGACCCTGGTTCTGTAAAAGAGAATAAAAAAAGATTGTAATGTGACTGTATGTGCAAACTTTGAAATTTCTGCATGATGGTATGCACTTTTTTCATTGACTGGTGTTCAACCCGTAATTATTTATTTATTGGTGTTTACAGTCACATATTTCTGCAAACTGGCTAATCACAGCCACAATACCAGGATAAAGTCAAGTTTAGTCAATCGTTTATACCCATGTTGCCCATTTTAGAAGACTTCCATCCCAAGCATTGGTGACTGGGTCATATTTCACCAGTAAAAGCAGGGCTTGTTTACAACAACAAACACTGCTTCACTTCTTGAAAATCCCAAGGGGATGTTCAACCCTTATAGGATGGAAATTTTTATATATTTTTGCTGCTCCTTAGCAGGCCCCATTCCATGGCTTCACAGTTGTTTCTGGGAAAATCTTGGCTGACAAAAGTTGTTTCTAGGCTAGTCTTGGATGCCCACATTGATTCGAGGCAAGTCTTGGCTGCCTGCATAGGTAGCCACGACTTGCCTAGAAACAACTGCCAAGATAATGTGAATGCAACATGTACCCTAAGACTGTATGCTGGGGCACCATTCTGTTTGAAGTAATTGTCATCTGAAGGTTATGGCCATCTATGACATCATGGCTGCAACACATGTATAAAGTCAAGTATTGGTGTTTAAGGTCATGTTCAGCATCTTTGGTTATATCATGACCACAACACAGATATGAAGTGTTTGAGGTGACTTTAAACATCTATGGCCATATCATGACTACAACTCGAGTACTAAGTCAAGTTTAGCCAATCGCTCATACCTAAAGCTGACCACTTTAGCCGACTTTCAACCCAAGTGTCGGTTCTGAGTACTATTTTAAGAGCAAAGCAAAACTTGTTTACAGCAGTAAACAAGTATATATTGTCCCACTTCTCATTGTTTCAACAGGGAAAAGTCAAGTTTAGCCAACAGTTTATAGCTATACTGTATAATCTACAGGACTTTCAAAACAGGCATCGGTTACCTGCTAACTCATACTGAAAAATAGTTTAGTTGCAAATAAAAAACCCTCATCCAATTCATTGTAGTAAAGTATACTACCAGTAGATTTATTTATTTATTGGGGTTTGACAACACTTTCGACAGGCATGATCATCTTGTGAAGAACAGATTCTACGGGTGTAGGAAGTCGGCGCACCCAGAGAGAACCAATGAGCAGCAGTAAGCAAGTGTTAAGACTCCCCAATGTACGAACACCACACATGCAGGATTAGCATTTGCTGAAGACAAGTGCACTACTGATGTGCAGTACACCTTTGTACACAGCACCATCATGCCCACCACATGGGCAAACAAGATTAAGTGTCTTGTCCAAGGACACAATGCAGTTACCCCTGGTGGGCGTTGAATTGTGGACTTTCGGTTTGAAGTCCAATGCCGTATCCACTAAGCCGACACACTTCCATTCCCAGTAGATGGAAAAAACAAAACCAAACCTCCCCTTTCCCACGCCAGGATCAAAGTAAGATTTGTATATGCTCAATGGACATTCACAGAGTTTACAAACATGTTTAAATTCTTCAAAACTTCTGTCTCAAATAATAAACTGAAGACAGTGCAGATAAAACCCACCATCCCAAGGCTCTACCCCAGGAGTAAAGCGACGATTCTGATATGCTCATATACCTCACAGTCATCAAAAGTGAATCCATATTCCACATTTCTATCTCAATGTCTGATTTTGGTAGACACCAGGGTTAAATCACCCAAACTCTTGTCCACAAAGGTCAAGATCATGTTTGGATATGCACATACACATACCTTAAGGACTTCAAATGCACATAATAGTTCTTTCTCAAACGCGAACAGAGAAGTACAAGCAGAAGAATTTCAAAATTTAAGATGGTCAGTCTGATAAGAAAGACAATCCTACATGCCTGTGGAGTAAATGTGCAAATATACTGCAAATACAAAATCCAACATGTAATAAAACAATGAAATCAAGATGAAATAACATAAGAGAAAGCTGAAAAACCTCCACCGCATTAACTGGTAGAGAGCGAAATTATTTTTGGCCATCACAACTTCAACACAGGTCTTTGCCGTGTTACAATTTATGGGAGAGTGCCTTTGGGCACTCTCCCATAAATTGTAACAAGGCAAACCCTCACAGACTAAATAATATCACTTCAAAGATAATACAAAGCACATCCACTTAATGTGAGCCTTCAAGCTGTGGTACCTGCAATTCAGAATAAAGCCCAAATATGGGCTTCCAGCACTTTACCAGTTAAGTGAGAACATATCAGATGTCAGCATTTATGCTCAAATGTGAACTCAACTAATCAAAATAATGTTATACGTGCAGAAAGTGAAAATAAACATCTTAATCTTGTTAATTAAAAAACATGTACCACTACAAAAATAAAACTTTGTGAAATAAAAAAAAAGGACTGAAAACAAGAGGTGCGCATCAGAGATGCATGCACTGAGTTGTGGTGGCAATTGGAGAGTGCTGCATGTCCATATCATATCCCAGTTGTCAAATCTGGAACATTTGTTCAAGTTACAATGCTAACAAGTTCATAACTCTGTAACAAAAAATCAGGCCAGCGTTAGCTTTCAAACTCGCCCAAGATACTATTGCAAAAAACCTGTATGGCAAATCTGTATTAGTAAAATCGGAGAACGTTTATTCGAGTTATTGCACTAATGAGCTCAAAATTCATAAAAATTGCCTAATTAAGGCCTATAACTCTGTAACAAAAAATCTGGCTTGGCCAGTTTTTGAACTCGCTCGAGATATTATTGCAAAAGACCTATACGGCAAATATTAGTCAAATCGGAGGATGTTGTTTGTTTAAGTTATTGCGCTAACAGTGTGAGGATGCCTGGATGCGTGCCTGCCCACCTATACACCATGGACAGTCACTGACCGTCGCAAAACCATAGGTCTCAGTTGTTAACACAACTCATCCAAAAACAATTGAGTTATTTGTTATTCAATATAAACTAAGGCAATTAACCCTTTGCACAATGATGTCAAAATATCCAAATTTCAAACTGCAAGTTTTTCGCATAATGCAACTAGGAATTTAACCAATTGAATCTTCTTTGACTGAGCACAAGTTTGAATTGGTTCAATTCCAAGAAGCCATGTGGGGACAATTTACTTCTTGAAATTTTGTATTGTGACATCAATATCCACAGAGTTAAAATGTGTGATATGTGGGTAGTTTTCATTTTTTTTTAATGTCAAGAACATTCTCCAGCTGGGGCTCTGGAGTAGTAGAAAAATCTGGTTGTATGTCACATAGGCTACAATGTAAATCTGCTTACCTAGCAAAAAAAAAATGCACTTGCTAGAATAACCTTTTATAAGACACCATCAGCTTATGACAACACTTGTAAAGAAATTCTTTAATAACTAAAAATCTCTTTCTTTCCCCAACAACATAGTTTATAACCCTCAATGGAGCAGGCTCCAATGAGGGATCATGAGTTATATTTTGGAGGCAAACACTGAAATTTTGAAATAGTTCTGGCTGGTTATGGCCATTGTTGAGTAATGAGTTGGACACACTTTTACTATTTCTGAATGTGAAAGTTCTGCTGACAAATAAATGGGCTTTTCTCATCATCATTAATGTTGAAAAACTAACTGTACAATCAGACAGAGATGATAGCAACTTTAATATTTATTTATTGGTGTATAAGGTTACATATTTCTGCTCACTGGCTAATCGTGACCATGTTGTCTATTTTAGAGGACTTCACCCCCAGGCAATGGTGACCAGGTCCTATTTTACAAATAAAACAGAGCTTATATCCCAAAGGGAGTCATTCCAAAAATGATAAGAAAATAAATTATTTGAACAAAAACAATTTGAAATGGAGAAATAACTTCTTAGAAGGTTTAGGTATGTGATAAATCAGTGATCAAAAATATTTTTAGGGTTTAGACCACATTTAAATAAAAATAATTTCCCATAATGCCATTCATTAATTTAATCAATAAAATCTTGTTTGACAGTATTGTTGAGCAGTGACAAACTACATATAACTGATTGGACATTTTTCTCAAATGAATGGAGTGAGGGCCAGTGGCAGTGCCAGTATTTCAATTTAGGGAGGGCCTAAGTAAGATATGGGGGAAGGGGGTCCAAGGTCGAGATGCCAAATGCAAATCCTAAATGCCGCAGGCCGGAGCTAGAAGAGGATAGGGGAGGAGGTAGTTCAGCGATCTGAACAAGGAAAACCATGGTCAGATAGTAATATCAGTTTGATCTTGGGGAGTCCCGAGGGAAATGTGGGTGGCCCGGGCCCGCCAAGGACCCAATGTGGCACCGCCACTGGTACTGGCTACTGTAAAAGAGAATGTTTCAAAACTACCGGCTTGAGTGGAAACTAGCATTTAACAGTGGTCCCATCATGGACATAAATGTTAGAAAGTTAATGCAACACAATAAAACAAAACTAAACTAAGCAATCAACTGCACCTGAACATACATAATATGCTACAGTACAGCCGCAGTGGACTGGACACTTTCCACAGGTGTGCAATATTTTAACGGATGCAATAATATTAGATTCCAAACACTAATTATAGGAATAATCATCAAAAATTTAATTAACGAAGCACCGGGTACGACCAGTCCACAGCGACTGTACTGTATTTATTATTAACCAGTGGGGTCAAGATTTCCAAAATAAAATTCTGCGAAATCAAGACTGCATCTGGAACAAACAAACATAGCATTTTCAGTGTTCCTGTATTTCTGTTTTGACAGGCGACATTCTACAGTGTTCTCGTGAGGAAATCGGATGGAAAATTTCAGTTGTGGTCAGTTCAATATTTGCAGTCTGCTTTTGTTATCACAATACTTTAGATGAAGACTGCAACTCAAGTATAAAGTCAAGTTTAGCCAATCATGCACACATACAGTACAAGTCAAAATAAGTTGTAGCATAACCACAATAAACTAAGTATACAGCTGCTCTTGCTCTGATAAGATCAGAATCTGATATCATTTTCTGGGTAGCTCTCAAGAGAGCTACCCAGAAAATGATGTCAGCTTCTGGTCTTACCAGTGTAGGAAGAGAAAGACACATAGATTATAGTGGTTATCCTACAGATAATTAGGATTTGTACTGTATGGTGCACAAGTTTAGAGGTCTCTAGGCAATGAATACTGGGTCCTATTTACTGATCTCTATATAACTGGATTTCTGGGACACTCATTGGTCACATATAGAAAATGGTCTCCACAGAGTTTAAGGTCACTTTCAGCCACAATGGCTATAGCATGACCACATCATAAATATAAAGTCAACTTTAGATACCACAAAGTAGATCTTCTGTTTTTCAGGCTATTTTTTTGTAAAATTGCATGCGGGCGAGCAGGCAGGGGGTTTTATTTTATTTTTTATTTTTTAATTATTTCTTTGCCATCAAAAGTTCACATTCTTGGTTTGTTTGATGTTTTAGGCCTCATAATCTACAGAATAGCATGGGTGGTTGTGTATTTTGACACGAAATGAGGCAAAGCCTTGTTGCACTCAAGGGATAAATGTATGTTTAATAATTATTAACATGGGTACAATAGACTTGAACCATTTAATTATTATTTTTTCAAGTTTGCAGTGGATATAAAAAAGAGAGCATGTAGGAAGGTCAGAGAAACCGATTTTTAACTTTTTTTGGACCTTAGCCAAATGTGTATACCTTAGCTACCCAATTCAGTGAACTTCGACCCAAGGCATTCATTACTGGGTCCTATTTTACTTGAGAAGTAGAACTTGCTTACTGCTCTGCTTACTGGAGTTCCCAAGGCATACAAACTTGTTGCTATTTTTCCAAACAAAAACAGCGGAGTTTTCATAGTACTTATAAAACATTTACATTACAACATGCCATAAACTTGTCAGGTACGGTTAACTCTTAACCCTTTACCCAACGAATCCACCCGCATAATATGCAAATTCAGCAGTTGAAAAAATATTATTTTTCAAAAGATTTCAATAAAACCATATCATATGACCACTCATTGGAACGAGCACATCAAGCTCGTTCCAACGAGGGGTCACATGATATGGCTTTGTTGAAATTTTTTGAAAAATTTAAAAAAATGATATTTAAAATAATAAATTTTGATAATGTCTGCGTTGGGTAAAGGGTTAAACCCGCAGAGCATTTTCAAGTTATTTTTCATCAAATCTAGTCAAGGCTGCTTTGAAGCAGATATGACCAGATCTGAAGAAAAAATCATTTAAATTTAAATCAAGAAACCATAGGTGCAAAAATCCATACAATTTACAGGAGGAAAACTTGATTAAATGCATCAAATTATACTTATTTCAGTGGCAAGAGAAATCCTGCCCTGGGCGGGAATATCTGACAGTGGCATGCAAGGAGCAGACCTTCATTTTAAAAAAATTCAGGTGCACTACACATTGCGTGTCCAAGATGACCCCAAGTGCGCCTATTTGGGAAAACGCCTCTAAGTGAAGAAAAAGGAGATGCAATTACGACCTTTTGTTAATTATGAAATAATAATGCATTGAAATAAAGTGCAAATCGGTTTAATGATATAAACAATACAATTTCTTACCACTAAATTTCTAACTTTTAAGCATAATATACAGTGGAATATTTTGCGAGGTACAAGTAAATGCAGTTCAAAATCCTGACAACACAAGTGAAAATCAAAGCACAGTCTGGACTCTGAAGTTTTTATTTGGGTCATTTTGGGGATCTAGAAACTGTCGCTTGATGAAAATTGCCAGGAATATAGCATGCAGAGTTTATTCAAGCCAAGCGGATCATCTGAAAACTAGGGTTTACCGGGAATTTGTCAATGACATAATCAACTTTGTGTCATGTGATGCTAACACTTCAAAGTATGGAAATTCATTCAGTAATTTAGTGTCAATAAATTCCAATTCGATATTAAATTTAAGGATTTAAAAAATAAGAATGGCAATAATTAACATGGATTATCAACAATTTGTTCACAATAGCTTGATCCAGAGTGGAGTTCAGGTATGACAACGTCCATTTCATGAGATAATATGCAAGGGTAAAGTCAAAATTACTGCCTTTATACGAAGGATAACAGGTATTGAGAAACATTATGTGCCCCTCGCTGAGTAATATTATCATCCAGTGGCATGATGTATACAGCTAAAAAAAAGTAGTCGACTATGAAAAATAATAGTCAACTATAGCACCTTCCGACGGTTAGACTTTTAATCAAATAGTCATGGCAGCCCCAGTGTTTAGAGACTCAGCTTCTGAAACTCTAACATTGTTGATGTAAACTTAAAAGGTAACTGCTTTTAATTTTCCACATGCGCGATTGATCGTTCACCGCAAATTGTAATTGTGTGAGAAATGGCACGTGAGAACGATCGCGCACCATTAAATGAAGGTCTAGAGGAGTTAAACAGAAAAACAAATTAAGCAAAAAAAAAATATTAAAAAAAACGATTGAAAGAAGCAGTGTAAATTAGGTTTGTCAATTACTGTGATATGAAGGGATGATATGCTTTCTTTCTACTATTCAAGGGAAACAAAACAGATTTTCATCCTTTTCGAGTGTTCTGAGGGCTGCAACTCTGTGAAAAACAAGAGGAACTGGAGTGATTTTTTTTCCCACTGAACTTGAGTGCAATCATTTTTCTGAAGCAATAACTGTGCAAAAAATGTTCTCTAACATTTGATAATTTGTTGCAACATCTACTATGAACAATATGATGAACAATTAATAAAATTACTTTTCCACAAAAGCGATGTAATTTATCCTCTGAACAATTTAGTATTTATTTTTTTGTGGCAAAAATATGTCATGTCACTTTCATCATTTGGGGTTGTGTGCAGTGAAGTTCAGGGACCGATCAGGACTATTTAAAATACGCTCTAGCCTCGGAGCCTATTTTTTCAATTCATGTGCCAGATTTCAATTTACGGAGTCACACTGCTGTTTGTAACACACACTGCAAGTATGTAATAGCTCTCATCATTTTCATTTAGTACACTATAGCAAACATTAATCTTCACTGTGGTTTCTGATCAACTCTTGGCTGCCTATTTAGGCAGCCAAGACTTGATCAGAAACCACAGTGGAGATTAATGCTTGGTAATTTAGACTTGAAGCATTAACTTAAGCACTCTACAACAATGATAAATGATAATCATATATATAATACATGTAAGAGTGTCTCTCTCGATTATCCATCGAAAGAATATCACAATATAATCTGAGACGTTACGCGCCAACTGAGAAGCCTATTTCTGAGATTTAAGAGCCAGGTCCTGATGTTTCAGAACCAAATACGTGCTGGCGCATGCCCAGGTCGGTCCCTGGAAGTTTATCAAAGCTTTTTTGCAGAGATAAACTTATTCTTTCTTAGGAGCAAGTTCCAGCCCACAAATTTTAAACTGGGCTAATCTTTGGCTGTTTTTCTGTCTTACTATAGAATCCAGATCAAAATGTCAAGAACAGCCTGATTCAAAATTAGTGGGTTGGAATTTGCATTCGGGATGAAGTGCCTTGCCCAAGGACACAATGCAGTTACCCCCTGGCATGTATCGAACCCTGGACCTTTCGGTTTGTAGTCAAAAACCATAATCGCTGAGGCAGCGTGCTCCCATTTCATTTATAAATAATTGTTTTGTTATGTGCCTGTTGGCACTCTCCATTAAATTGTTACAAAACAATTTTATGTAAAATATTTTTTCTTCAGCTGCATAAACAAACTAATGCATACAGTGTGAAGCTTCAGCACCTTTCAATACAACCCTGATAGTGGCTTCTAGAGCTCAACCAGTTAATTGCACAAATCCCCATTAAATGAGTGAACAATATTGTGATTTTCCAAAATATTCTAACAACACGCAAATTTCCAATTTTAAAATATTACAGACCTATTCGCCTTAGTACTTCCAATATAAGCATTTATTCTGTTCAAGCTTGAATATGAGCAACCTATCATTTGCAAAATGGGGTCCCCAGAGGGTGAATTTGCTGACGTTATCCCATACAGTGGGCCAATTTATTTTTGAGGTACATCTTTCTGTTTTGGCTTGAGACCTTGTTTCAGACTGAGGTTCACAGAGGGTAAATTTTGGCACCAAATTCACCCTCTGAGGACCACATTTTACAGATGACTGTCTGCTTATTTTCAGGCTTGATTCTGTTATATCTTTTATGCCAAATCTCAGTGCAATCTGTCAAACAAGATATAACAGAATAATTACTCATTTTGTCAAAAGAAGGAAGCAAAATTACCAAATTCTTAATATAACACTCCAGTTAAATGAATATTTTTGGGCTGAAAATGATTTTTTTTTTATTGGGGTTATATGACACTTTCAACAGCCAGGATAACCTTGTGCCAGGAAGTTTAAGGGAAGGAGGAAGCTGGAGTACCTGGAGAGAACCACTTAGCAGTGGTGAGCAAAATGTCAGACTCCCCAACATACTAATTCCATATAAGCAGGATCAGCATTGGTTGAAGACAAGTGCACCATCAACGTGCAGTACGCCTCGGTACACAATGCCACCATGCCCCCACGTGGCCATTCAGTTTTAAGTACTTTTCCCAAGGGCATAATGCAGTTACCCTTGGTGGATATTGAACCGTGGGGCTTTCGCTTTGAAATCCAATGCCATAACCAGTGAGGCACCATGCTACCAACAAATGGATGTAAAGATGAGAGCTGTTGGCCCAGGTGGCGATCGAACTGTGGACTTTTTGGTTTGAAGTCGAATGCCGTAACCACTAAGCCAGAGTGCTCCCTGCTTCTGGAAAAGTGCCTATTCAATTAGCAAGATTCTACTGTATTATCAGAATATAGGAGTTACAAAATCTTGTAATAGGCATTAAAAATCTGTCTCTCAGGCCCTCCCACATTCTCCCTTTTTATAACCAATGCAAACTTAAAAAAATAAAAACTAAATGGTTTATGTCTGATATTTTACCCAAGCTAATAAAACTGATAAATTTGTCCCTTGCGTAAAACAAGGCTTTGCAATGCATTAGCATTGCAAAGCCTTTTTGCACTCAAGGGACAAAATACACCATGACCCATGCCATTCTGTTGATTATGAGGCCTAAAACATAAAACAAACCAAGAACATGAACTTTTGATGGCCAAGAAATAATTACAAAAATAAAATAAAAAAACTGCTCGTTCACATGCAATTTTACAAAAAATGGCCTGAGAAACAGAGGGATCTACTTTGTGGAGTCTGACATGACAAGAAAACCTCAAAATAATATTTTGGGGGGAAATAATGCAACATTCAAACATAATCAACTAAATTGTTTACTAGAGTAATAATAATACATGCCTAAAATACTACCAACACAAATGCATGGAATATTATTCTCAAAACAAAAGGGCATCTAACATCATTGTTGTGTCCCAAAATGTTATAAAGCAGTTATAGCAAAGTAAAAAAGCAATTGTTAAATTTAGAAGCAAATATGACATCCTAGAGAAAGGTGAAGTAACATAACAATTCTGAACATCTCTGAACAGAGCAATCTTTAGTGAGGTATACACAATCCACAAGACATACAATGGTAAATATGGTAATTTATGTTCTCCATTGTAAACTGACAAAAAATACAGAATGCACAAGGAAAATTTGTACTCCAATAAATTACTGAGTGATAAATCTATGGTACCGTGAGTTAGTTCCAGTCAGCTCTAGTTTGTTACCGTCCAGTTCAATGAGATCAGATCATAACAAAAAAGTTCATTAATGTCTAAGTTCTGTGAAAAGTGTTTATTTAGATCATAACAAAAAAGTTCATTAACGTCCAAGTTCTGTGAAAAGTGGTTATTTAGATCATAACAAAAAAGTTCATTAACGTCCAAGTTCTGTGAAAAGTGCTTATTTAGATCATAACAAAAAAGTTCATTAACATCTAAGTTCTGCGAAAAGTGCTTATTTAGATCATAACGAAAAAGTTCATTAATGTCTAAGTTCTGCGAAGAGTGCTTATTTAGATCATAACAAAAAAGTTCATTAACATCCAAGTTCTGTGAAAAGTGCTTATTTAGTTCATAACAAAAAAGTTCATTAACGTCTAAGTTCTGCGAAAAGTGCTTATTTAGATCATAACGAAAAAAGTTCATTAACGTCTAAGTTCTGTGAAAAGTATTATTTAGATCATAACAAAAAAGTTCATTAACGTCCAAGTTCTGCGAAAAGTGCTTATTTAGATCATAACAAAGAAGTTCATTAACGTCTAAGTTCTGTGAAAAGTGTTTATTTAGATCATAACAAAAAAGTTCATTAATGTCCAAGTTCTGTGAAAAGTGCTTATTTAGATCATAACAAAAAAGTTCATTAACATCTAAGTTCTGTGAAAAGTGTTTATTTATATGTTCAACTCTTAACGCGCCAAGTATTTTCAAAATATTTTTCTTCAAATCTAGTCATGGCTGCTAACTGCAGCCATGACTAGATTTGATGAAAAATTCACGAGAATTTGACTCAAGAATTCAGTGGTCAAAAAGCAGACACAATTTTCAGGGCAAAATTTGGTTAAATGTGCTCAAGTGTTACTTAATTTAGTGGCAAGAGATTTCCTATTCTGGGCAGGAACATCCACCCACAGCATGCAAGAAGTTAAGGTCACATTCCACATCTATGGCTATATCATGACGGATGCAGGTGTATGAAGTGAAGTTTTCCAATGGTTTATTTTGATAAAAGCCACTTTAGAGGCATCAAAACCCAAGTATTAATGACCAAGTCCTTTTGTATTGGATTTGGTGCATTTGCTGATTTAAGTTGTTAATGAAATGTCATTAGCGTCAAATCACTATCTAAAATGGCTCTTCTCTGATACAGATTTTTTGATGCACAAGGTTATTTATCCATTCAACAAGATTTAAATACTGTCTGGCACATAGGGGAGGTACAGCACTCTTTATAAGGCATTTAGAATTCTAGAGATTCGTAATCTTTCTGAAAAACCCAATTTATTTCGAATCAAATTGAATCAGTGACAGGACTTTGGATCAGATCAAATCTTAAAAGTTTCAGAAGGTCCTACAGAAGGGTATGAAATAAAACAAGATTTTTCACTACATCACATCAACATGATAAAAGTGGAAAAATTTACCGAACCATATAATGCCACCCATTTTTAATGACCTAAATAAATATGTCACTCTCAAAATTATGGATTTATTTATTATTTATTTATTGGTGTTTAAGATCACATATTTTTGCACAATGGCTAATCATGACCACAACATAATTATCATCTCAAGACCAGGGGTGAGAGTTAATAAGCCATGTTGCCCATTTTAGAGAGGGTTTGAACCTCCTAAGCATTAGCGACTGGGTTGTATTTTACTTGTAAAACAGAGCCTGTTTACCGCAGTGAACAGGCCCTGCTTCACTTCCGGGGGGTTCCCACGGGAAACAAAATTCTGGATAATTTGTTTCACAAGTTGAGTGTATAAAAAAAGCCACAGGAAGTTAAAATCTCAAGTTTTGGATCAAATAGAATCCAGAATTGAGTCAGGCAGAGGGTTTTGAATTGAATCAAATCACAAATCAAATCTCAGTTTTTAAGTTGTACATATTGCACCTTCTTTCAAATGTAAATTCTGCCAGTCTCCACTCAAGTATTGTATTCAATGGAGAACTATATGAACAAGTCAAAATAAAAAAAAATCAGAATCCGAGAAGTTTTGGAAGAAGAACCTGCTTTGACTCTTCTTCTATCTTCAGGAGATACACGAGATCTGACGAGAAAAGAGGAGACACTTAGTTGGCATTTGAAAACATCTCCATGATTTGAAAGTTTTTGAATCAGAGCAACTCAAATAAAATCCTAATCATCCAAATGATTTTGAATTAAATCAAATTTTGAAGCTTCACAAGGCATTAGTTACAGCCTGGTAATCGCAGGGACAAACCTGAAAATAAGCAGACTGTCATCTGCAAAATGAGGTCCACAGAGGGTGAATCTGGTGATGCTACCCTGCACTGCAGGGTAGCATCACAAAATTTACCCTCTGTGAACCTCAGTCTGAATCAAGGTCTGAAGCCAAAACAGAAAGATGCACCTACAGGATAAATTGACCCACTGTATGGGATTGCATCAGCAAATTCACCCTCTGGGGACCACATTTTGCAAATGATAGGTTGCTTATATTCAGGCTTGCACATGGATGCAGGCAAAGAAGATGCAAAAGCCAGAAATGAAAATAAGACCTACAAGTGCATGCCTACAAAAAGCATCACTAAAATTTTTTTTCCAATCACATCAATTTGAAATTGTTCTTGATTTGTTCATCGATATAAACTAGAAAACTGACATGTCAGCACGGGGCACGCTGGGGAATATACAATGAGAGAAAACATACTATGAAAGAAAAGACCAAGAAAATGTAGCTCCAAGTATTTGAATGGAAACATGTCAAAGCAAACTTGTGTTATTATACGATATCTCAAAAACTAACCGTTTATGCTCTTCTCGGTCTCTCAAAATAGTATGTCATTTAACCCTTTACCCAACGTAACGGCCAAAACCGGCCAGCGCTATTCTAAAAAATCGCCAATTAATTTTCAAAATATTTTCATTTTTTGTCTCAAAAACATAGGTTATGACCCCTCGTTGGAACGAGCTCGTCGAGCTCGTTCCAACGAGGGGTCATAACCTATGTTTTTGAGACAAAAAATGAAAAAAATTATTTATTCAAGAATTTTTTTTGCAAGTGTCGTCTGCTTTTCATGTTAGGTAAAGGGTTAAAAAGAACATGTCAAAGCAAACTTATTGTACAACATTTTGAAAATATCCATTCTTTTTCAAAGTTCCATAACTTTTGACCGACATGCCATGTGAAACAAGGACGAGGAGGAGGAGGAGAGGAGGAAAGGGGGGGGGGGACATCCCCCATCACCTCACCAACAGCATCCCATAAAATATCTTCAGGCTTATTATAAATGGAAACATCAGGTTCATCCTCACTAAAACTTTGTTAACCAGCAGTTGTCTGCATTCATGTATAGCAAAACAGGGCAGAATTTTTCAAAAGTCTAAACTAAGAAAAAAAGCTGAATAGTGTATTAAAAATCTTTGCAATCTGTAAAAACTGTCTGGTCTAGAGTTAATGCTAACTTATATTGAAGCAATTAACGACAAATCTGGAACAGCAAATCTGAACATTGTCAAAAAATGAAGGGGAGTTCGTTTGATAAATATCAAGAGTATATATAAATTATGAGAATCGCTCAAAACCAACTTGAGTAATGATAAGACATGAGAAAAATTGTCATTTTTTTTATGACTGAAAGGTGTGTTGCCTTTATTGATTGTAACATTGCTACAAAATTTCAAAAGATTTGGTGAAAGAATTACTGAGTTATCATACGACATGTAAAAAATTTGCCAATTTTTTTAGATTCAAGTCACATAACTCTGAACAGAAAAAAGGAATATCCGTTAAAAATGAAAGGAAACTTTGTTTGATCATTTCAATAATGTGTATTAATATTTTGAGAATTGGTCAAAGGAAACTTGAGTTGTTGTATGACATAGGAATATGCTGACAGACAGTGATGACTTTTGGGCTTCTGTTTAAAGTCTAATAATAATAAATATTTATCACCCCGTCAGCCCAAGTTAAAAACAACATTGTAATACATCATTGAGTTCTATGTATTCAGTTTTAAACTGATGTTGTCCATGTTCCCTGGAAAAAATCTGACTGAAAATGTTTCATAATATTTAACTTATCATACTCAAGTTGTGGATGGTGCATCATCAACAGAAATCAATTTATATTAAACTTATTGTCAGAATTATGAGTTGCACTACAACCACTGCTAATGTGTAAATAAAAAACTTAAATCATAAAAGTAATGGAGCTGGTTTATAGGAATGAAATCAGGAAATTTGGTATCTGAAAAAATGGAGCAGTTTAAAACCTAGAATTCCAGCAAGAGCTTGAAGACTAGCATCCCTGACATTTTGAGTTGCACAGATTAAATTTCTTTCAGCAAAAATCTACATCTGGCTTCAGATAAAAAAAAAAAATTGAGTTGTACAGATTAAATTTCTTTCTGCAAAAATCTACTTCTGGCTTTTGCTAAAAAGTAATGAAAGCTTCTCTTAAAATTTTAATACCAAATTCCCTCTCTTGGTAATTATTTACAATTAGGCTATTAAAAAAGACACTTGCTTCTCCGGCACCGGCCACATTGAAAATTTGTCTCGTAATTATTTTTTGTTTGTATCTGGAGATCTCTTCAATGATACTATTCTGCACTTGTAGGACTAAAAAAAATTCATGAACTACATCTTGTTTGACGGAGCTCACAGAGCTCTGTCAAACAAGGTATAGTTAGTTAAATTTGCAACGACAGAAGGAAAAATTTGCTGCTGAAAACATTGGTTTTCCCACTGAATATTGTAAGGAGTTAAATTAATGATTACAACTATATTCAAGACTGTTTTGTGGTTTTAATATCAAGCCTACCTCATCATAAAATAAAGGGAAATTTGCCTGATAAACAATAATTTTTTTGATAAGCCTCATCAGGCTTTAAGGACACTTTCATCATCTATGGGCTTTTGGGCCAACTCAGAATAAAGTCAATATCAACAAGCCAACTTACTTAACCCAAAAGGTTTGTCTTTCTGAATCCAGGGTCTACCACAACATGTGAGTCCACTAACAAGCCAGTAATTTTTAGTTGAGGATTTGATTGAAAACTAATGCTTGATTAACCTGACTATTTTCTAGAAGACTTTCTATGTTTGCAGAGTGGAATTATATGTTCTAAAGTCGAGACATTTCCCAAAACTGGACTTGGGGTTTTAAGACTAACAAAAAAAGGCCTTATCAAAGGAAGTACTGCAGAAACGGTTAAATACCAAGAGTGAAAAATTATTTCATAAAAAAATTAAATGATTATACAGGGCAAAAAAATGGTACAAACATGTGCCTGTTATACTCAACACTCATCTTGCAAAAAACTTTAGTTTCTGTCCATAAATAATGTGGGGGATCGGGGGGGTGGGGAGGGGGGGGGGGGGTGGTGGGGTGTGTGTGATTACCCTCTTGTGAAGAAAACTTAACCATATTTGCATAGAGGGAAATGTTTTAAAACAAAGCTTTAAGTCCCCATATAACTAATATTCTGTGGAAATAATGCATCTGGTGGATTCTTAATTGTTTAAATCTACATGAAAATGACCTGAAGACAATTTGCAGGTAAATTTAAAGCAATAAAAATTGTACTTGGACAAGAAAAAACTGAAATCAGATTATAATAACCACTGAAAAAGCACACCCTGAATATTAACTGTATCAATCCTTTACCTGTCAGATGAATTTCACTTTTCAATACAACCCCTCCCCCCCCCCCCCCCCCCCCCCCAAATATTTAAGAAATTTCCATTTGTGTCTGAAAATACATAACTTGTTCCCCTGAGATGTGATAAGGTAGATTTTTTTAGTCAAAAATTTAAAAAATATAATCGGAATGTCGATTTTGAGATTAGGACTGGCTAGATATGATCACTGCAGCTGATGATCGGTTAATACCTTTTACTGAGGTGATGCGGAAGGAAAACAAAAATCCAAGACAAACCATTGACCACAGGTGGGGAATCATTGCCACTGGCACAGGAGAAAAATGCACAAATATGCATTTTCAAAATAATTTAAAAAAGGTACTTTCATGACATTATCTGTACAATGCGTGTTACCATTTGACCAATCTGTTATACAGAGGAACTATGTTAATTGAACAGCCACTTTGTCAGTTAAAAATATTCATTCAAAGGGTAGAGTGCTGAATTATTTTTCGAAGGTGATTTGTAGGATGACTATTTTGTAAAGATTCTCTTTCTTCCAGAAAGGGGTGACCTGGTTTAGCAGGATTTTGATCATAAATACTTGATTTGTTACAATTTATTGGAGAGTGCCTGTTGGCACTCTCCAATAAATTGTAACAGAACAATTTTATATAAACATTTTGTTCTACTTCGGAGCAAACATCAAACCAATGCATACAGAGTAAAGCCACTACAGTGGCTTTCAGCGATAGTATGATGGTAGCTTCTAGCATTCTACCAGTTAAAGGGAGTATTCAAAAAACACAAATTTGATAATTTTTTTATACTGTAGAGGTATAAAACTGAGCATTTATTCTGTTATATCTCATTTTACAGAGCGCATGCAACTTTGTAAACCCAGATATACTCTATTAAATGCTTACAATGGATAGAGAGGAGGGAAGGGCAAAGAGGTCTACAAATTCAATGGTTTTCAGAATAAATTTCTGATAGTTTTTTTTTTATGAATTTACTCTGCATACAACCCATAAGTAATTATCAAGTCAAATTTCTATTGTAGGTATGGCAAATGATTTTGTGTTTAAAAATTATATGCAATTAGGGTTATTCAATTAAGATACCTATAATTAAGTGTGATCCATTGTATGTATTTGATCCCATTTGATGAGGTCACACTCCAAGCATGGATTACTAAATTTCTGTTGCACCAGTGGAAATAAACTGAATGTTTATTTGAAATACAAACCTCCTACACTGGTTTTAGAATGTTCTCCAGAAAAAGCCTTCTAGAATGAGTTCCAGATGCTATTGTTATCCGTGATGGAAAATCAAGATAGACTTTTTCCACTATTATCCTATAGAGTTTTTCAATGATACTTTGCAACACCAAAAGAACAGATGTTGTCCTCACCACTGCTCCACATGACAGAAATCCACTGGAAAATTCCACTGATCTTTCAACATTATTCCCGTTATGACAAGAAAAAGATAAAAACAGTGACCTCTGTTTTCAAAGGTGCAACAAGCGTCTGTACCATCAAAATACCACTCTTCAAGTAACGGAGTACACAATCACCCCATGCAAACTGAACAAGAGTAGCAGGGTGATAAATTCAGTGCAAGCATTGGGATACGAGCAGGCAAGCAATGAGAGATGATTACCTGGTTTACGAAGAAAGTTATGCTGCCGTTTCTATGAGTAGCAACATTGTTATGGCCGCTGCGGTACTAAAGTGATGAAAAAAAAAATAAATAAGAGTTGATCTGATTGGGGGATTTACTGTTGAACAGATATTTCAAAGGCAAAGCATTATAACTTTAGGCGACTTTTAATTCTCAATACATCAGCTGAAGCTATAGCTATGACAGCCTGCAAACCAATTTGTTAAGATGATGTAAATTTTTCTAGATTTAAGAAAAAAGTGACTTGTTCAAAAGGCAATGGAGCATCAATACATATCATACTAAATTCAAATTTTCTCTAAAACAATTTTATGCTTCTGAATGCCAAACTGTATGTAAAATTTACACCTATTCAATTCATTGCCCAACAAAAAAATAAGTAATTCTGCACAACATTATGAAAGAAAATACATAAATTTCCAATGTTTTTATTCCAAACATACCTGATGATCTCTGAATGGAATGCGCTCAAT
The DNA here is from genome assembly GCA_031216915.1 of Pictodentalium vernedei. Taxonomy (NCBI): domain Eukaryota; kingdom Metazoa; phylum Mollusca; class Scaphopoda; order Dentaliida; family Dentaliidae; genus Pictodentalium; species Pictodentalium vernedei. The sequence goes on along the minus strand of CM062290.1, from coordinate 369,790,182 downwards.
ATGCTACTTCCATCAAGGGGGCAACAGAAATGTTGTAGGAAAAATAAGATTAAACTTTAAAATTAATTCTACCAAATACATCAGAATTACTTAGAGAAAATTACATAGGGTTAAAGGCAGTAACTCCATACAGGGATTGCTGAAATCATGTTAAGGCAGTTCCTTTTAACTTTACAACTGTACTCACAAAGTAAACAAAAACAATTTCAATGGCCAACCCAACACATGGAGAATTCTCCTAATAGAAGAATTTTTATCCTTTAACCCTTTACCCAACGTAATGGCCAAAAGGGCCAGCGCTATTCACAAAAATCGCCAAGTAATTTTCATTATTTTTTTCATTTTTTGTCTCAAAAACATAGATTATGACCCCTCTTTGGAACGAGCGTTGAACTCGTTCCAAAGAGGGGTCATAACCTATGTTTTTGAGACAAAAAATGAAAAAAATTAGTTGTTCAAGAATTTTGTTTGCATGTGCCATCTGCTTTTCATGTTAGGTAAAGGGTTAACTCCTGATGGAATGTACTCAGCATTCTTTTCATGAAGGAATTCAAAATTGGATGATACCAACCCTGAGACTGAATGACTAGCACTGGCACTTCAATGATAATTGGGCATGCAGCAGTATAGCAGCTTATCAAATGAAGCAGCCGCATCAGTATTTTCTTGGGTACCATGTCACAGGGTTTGACAACAGCTCCTTATCAAGTACAAATTATAAATTAAGACGACGTGAAAATGGGGTACTCTTATAATTTTTATGCAACCCATTCTTCTAATTATTTTTGCAAGAGAAAAGTAAAGTATTGCTGAGATATGTTTGCCAGTACTAGTGCAAAGGCCGAGGTCAGCAACCTAGAATAATGTGGCTTATTCCATAAAATGCTTTCATTGAGCCAAGGAGGAGCTGCAATGTAATACACTGTTGAAATGGGCTCTGAGCACTCTTTCCACCAGTGTTTTACATGATCCAGGGCTGAAAATAAACTGTCTTACATTTGCAGAATGAGGTCCCCAGAGGGTGAATTTGATGATGCTATCCCATACAGTGGGCCAATTTATCCTCTGGGCACCTCTTTCTGTTTAGTTTCGAGACTGTGGTTCAGATTGAGGTTCACAGAGGGTAAATTTAGTAAATACACCCTCTGGGGACCTCATTTTGCAGATGAGTCTGCTTATTTTCTGGCTTATTTACATCGAAGCACTTCTCCAGGGTTCCTGCACAAGGACTCATAAAATTCAAGGCTATTCAATGCCGTTTCAGATATATTTCAGTGGGAGGATGGGGTAAGGACTGGAGGGTACAAGTTAGGACAATGCCTTCACAAACATTGGTAAAACTATACAGTTATGAATACAGGCTTTGTCAGCATTTTTACTCAATGCACATTCAAAAGCTATTTCTCCGGACACTTTTCTGGAATTTCAAGGTCCTGAATGACCCTTAGGCAAATTCAAAGCTGTTCCTTGAATCCAAGGCCACGTGAGAACCCTGTTCACTTCTAAAGTTAAAGAACACAAACGTTTTATCATTTATCAATACACAATCAAAATGATAATTTTTCCAATTTATATGGACCTGGCAAATGATGTTGGGGTGGGGTGTGGTGGGGGATACTAAACCAATGATTTTATTAAAGAATGTTGGAGACCTGGTGATGAATTATCAGCAGCAAGTAATTATCAGATCTAACACAAATGGAAGATGAAGCAGATTCCTAAAGGTTATTATTCCTATTCAACCAATAGCTTATAATCCCCTCAATGGCACAGACTCGAGGAGCCACAATGCTGCTATTACAATCCCTAAAATTATCGAAGAAAAAAAGGCGAAAACGTTGCATTTCAGAGACTACTTTTCTTACTTTTTCTGAATTCAATCTTGATTTTGCAATATTTTATTTATGACAACACTTCAACCTAAAAATTATAATCTTCTATCTCCAAAACAAAGCTTATGACCTCCTCATTGGAATGAGCTCATAAATGAATAGTGCTGGATAAGAACAGCACTGAGGGTAAACAGTTAACCAATTTCTGTACTAGAAACCATGATCAAAGGTCTACTGAAACATACTAATACTGTAATTGAGACTTCATGTGTTCAGATACAGTACGGCCGCCATGGACTGGTCAAATTCTGGAGGACTCAAGAGGGGAGTATTATCATGGACGCAATGATGTTAGATTGCAAATACTAATTATAGGAATAATCATCAAGAATTTCATTAATGAAGCACAGGGTAGAACCCGGTGCTTCATTAATTAAAATTTTGCTGCTGCTGATTTTCATTACCCGATAAACCCATGCGTGGATAAGACCAGTCCACGGCGACTGGACTGTATGGCTTTCAGATACGGCTTCATATCCATTTGGAAACCAGTCAAATTTTTTCATCTTTTATTAAAGTTTATTGGAGAGAGCTAAATAGATAGACCAGACAGATAATCAATAGATACTGGAAACAAGCTGCTTTCCATGCTAAGTTTTCAGAGTCACAAGACAGTTCTTAAGACAAGGTCTAGAAATTTCTATTAATTTTTGTTAAGGCCCCACAAATTAGATTTTGTTTCTCAGGCCATTTTTTGTAAACAAAATTTTTTGTATTTTATTTTTGTATTTCTTTGCCATCAAAAATTCATGTTCTTGGTTTGTTTTAACTTTTAGGCCTCATAGTCTACAGAATAGCATGGGCGGTGGTGTATTCCATCCCTTGAGTGCAAGAAGGCTTTGCAATGCTATGGCATTGCAAAGCCTTGTTGCACTCAAGGAACAAATTTATCAATTTTATTAACTTGGGTAAAATATCAGACACAAACCATTTGATTTTGATTTTTTAAGTTTGCAATGGCTATAAAAAGAGAGCATGCGGCAGTCAGAATGAAAATGCGGGAGAGCCTGAGAAACAGATTCTTAACTTTCTTGGGTCTAAAAAAACAAATTAACAGCTGCAATCTGTATGAAGATGGAGGCACATTTGCCTAATATCAACAACAACATTCTCATGTTTTCATTTCTAACATTATCTTGTATACTGTTCATAATCTTCCTCTGTCACAAACAATAACTGAATAAAATGGCGCAAATATATTTACAGCTAACCCTACCCTGTGCTTCACTGTACAACTTTGCAACAAGTAGGCCAAGAAAAAAAATTCTTGTTTCTCAGGCAATTTTTCCTCAATTTTTTGAGAGATTTTTTTTTTTCTTTTGTTTATTCACAAAACCGTTGTGAAAATCAGAAAGTTAACTACTTACACTATTTTGTGGTAAACCACTGTTTTCAGCAGTGAAAATTTCCCATAATGTAGTTGAAAATTTAACCAACTATATCTTGTTTGACACAGCTCTGTGAGCTCTGTCAAACAAGGTATAGTTGGTTAAATATTTGTCCTACAAGTGCAAAATGATATCATAGAACTGATTTCCAGGTGAAAAGAAAGGTGATGAGGCAGATTTTCTGTGATGAGGGAGGTGCCTGAGAAACGTGACTTTTTTAATAGCCTAACAGTGAAACCTGGTGTCGTCTACTTTCGCCTACAAAATTATAAGGTAAAAGTGTAGGCGAAAGTGCACTAATTAAGGTATAGGAATAAGTAGCTAATTACCTGCTCTACCCACAATAAATGGACTGACTGACCATTCATTCCCAGCATTTTTCTTTTTTTTCTTATGTTATGTGTTTGTTTTTTTCTTATGTTATGTGTTTGTTTATGTCACAAACAGAACATGAGTGCAAGGTAGTTGTTTTAGATGAAGCCATGAAGACAAATACTGATTTGTTTTTAAAAGCACAAATCAACTTATCAGCAGCTGATTTGTCTTCATGGCCTCAGATCACTTATCTTCAGGGCAAAAGTCACCTGTGCAGTATCTTGATGAAGCAGGCCACCTGGTAAGATTGGGATGTTAACTTAATGGATTCTCATAAGAACAAGTTTAGAACATCATACACAATGTGGATTTGTTATTTGTCAATAAAACCTTGCTAATATGAATATTATTATCCAATAATACTCATATTTGTATGTTTTTATTGAGGTTAGAGAGAGAAAGAGAGAGAGAGAGAGAGAGAGAGAGAGAGAGAGAGAGAGAGAGGGGATAAATTGTATCGATATTTGTCAATAAAACCTATGAATATGAATATTATTGGAACCTTTCTCTCTCTCTCTCACCAAACGGTCAGTTGATTTTATTGTGGGTAGAGCAGATAATTAGCTACTAATCCCTATATCTTAGTTAGTGCACTTTCGCCTACACTTTTACCTGATCATTTTTGTAGGCGAATGTGCACTGTAGGCGAAAGTACACTGAACCGTGAAACCCTGTTAACTGAATAACCACTTTGAAAGAGAAAGATATTCAATTAATAGGACTATACAATTATCAGAAATTGGCAATTTTCCCTTTTTCTAGCTATAAACTGAGCATTTATTTTATTATATCATGTTTGAAAGAGCACAAATACAATAGATTAAATACCTTTATTGAATGTACTGAGGCTAAAAATGTCTTTAAATATGTGGAATTCAGTGGATGTTGTAATTCAGGGTTTCTGCTAGCATGGTTGAGGGTCAGACATGTTAACCTCCAGAATACTTTTTCAGGGAACCTGAGGGTGATTTTCAGGGAAATGGGATGGATTTCAGGGAAAAGTTCGCGCGGGGGCAAAATAAAAGAAAAAACTTTTCAGCTCACGGACCACTATTAACACCAGGTTATATCCAGAACTAGTTGTCAACTATGCTGATGCATTTATGCTATGTTAAAAAATTTAAAAAATCATAAAATAACTGTTGATCTGACCCCCACCCCCACCCCCTTCTTCATGAGCCCCCCCCCCCCCCACCCACCCACACTGTCCCACAGAGCACATCCACCTGTGGTTTGCTCTTACCAAAGTCTATTTAGCTAATAATTTCCCAAGTCTGGAAATGTTAACAGGAAAAGATGTCCTGATGTTCAGTTACTTCAAGAACATTAGTACTCAGAAAGTATCTTTATCAAACTTCATGCATGTGGGACGCTTGTGCCCTACACAAAAACTTTTCTTTTCATCACTGAAGCACTTTTGTTTAATTCCAATCAAAGTTTTCTGGTTACAGATGGCCAACAGTTAACAGTTCTGTAGTCAGCACAACAGAATAAATGTGGTGTTAGAAAAAATGTCCATTGTGTTTAAATATGCTGCCATAATTTTTCGGCATCCTAAGCGACATTAACTTACTTTTAAGCTGTGCTGAATAGTTGTTGTTAACGTTTTGATTTTGGAAAAGGGATGAGAATTAAAGCTATTCTATGAAGGAATAAATAAATATATATTATTTAATTCCTTTTCATATATTTTAATTTCCAATAACTGCATTTAAATGAAGGTGGAGTTTTCAATTTTTTGAAAGTAAGTCACCTATTTTCACTTCGACACTCGCACATTGATCACGAATCTCCGAAGAAAAACCCCAGAAATAAACATGAACACAGTTGAAATATATATCATAAAATAGCATTTTCTTAAATAAATTTAACTTAAATCCATATTTGACTGCCTCGTGAGTTTTTACCCGAGTTTGAAATGCATGTGATTTGACTCCGAACGTTTTTCATAAGTTACAACGGGAACGAAATATTTGACTGTTGTTTTCCGGGATTTTTGGTCCAAAACTGATTCCCGACCGGGAGGCCGGGAACTACACTGAAATTCCGTGATTTTCCCGGGCATTCCGGGAGAGTTAACATGTCTGTTGAGGGTCCATCAACTGGACCCATTCCCACTGCCGATCATTTACTGATAAAGCATAAAATCCGGTTAAAAAAACAAACAACATGACACTGTAAAATTCTAGTCAAGACGCTGTCATTCTCCTAACACAGTTGACATAATTTTAGGAGCACTGTTTCCGGAATTGGCATTCTGCAACTTCAGTGTCATTCAGAAACTATCACTCTTTTCCGCTGTTTGATGATTTAGTAAGATGTCACATGCCGATTGTAGCAATGAAACGGCGATGGCTTTGGGTGTTTCTCAAAAGATTCAACATAATTATTCTCACAAAATTGTTCACACTAAAACATGAATCACCATCTCAGATGCAAGGAAATGGCCTTCCAGCAGTTTTCAATTCTAAAATTCTTTTCGCCTGGCGTGAACAGTGGTCACACCGGACACACTAATTTATTCCTAGAGGAAACCATGTGTAATTCTTCAACAGATAAGGTTTTTTATTCAATTAATGGGGGTTTACTTGATAACCTATAATGCAATTAACAGTCAAATTTATATTGAAGGTATGGTAAATGGGTTGGGGTTTGAAAGTTACATACAAATAATGAGGTTACTCAATTAAAAGAGATGCAATTAAGTGGGCTGATAAGAAAAGCATTCAGTATACTGTGTCAAGCTTCTAGGCAATTTGCGCCAATATAAAATAAGACATTGGACTTGAATTGGTTACTACTGAAAAAGACTTAGGATTGAGCTTGCTGAATTTCTTAGGGAATGAATCAATGATGCAAGCAAAAATATCAGCTCATTCTAGATGATTTCATTCAATGACACAAGAAAAACAGTAGAGGCAAGATGAAAATAAAAAATAGTCATACGGGATTCCATATCATAACCTGAATAATTACTCAAGTTTAATGAGAATATTAAAAATATAATATGCATTGTGACAGCTAATTATAAAAGAAGCGTAAGGATGAATGATTTAGTATTTTTTTAAAATTTTATACAAGTGAAACTTAAGACAATACCTTGGATGTGTCCTACAACAATGAAAATGATATTAGAAAACAATTAACTATTTTTTATCAGCCAAATCACTTGAGTCGTTCATATTTCCCCAATAGTATGGTAATATACCATGAATATTTTCAGACTTGCGTTCATTAATTAACTGGTAGAGTGCTGAATTATTTTTGGTCATCAAAATTTGTTCATGTATCTCTGCCTTGTTACAATTTATGAGAGAGTGCCTATGGGCACTCTCTCATAAACTGTGACAGGACAAATCCTAACAGACACAATTATTTAACTTCAAAGGAAATATGAAGCTCATCCTCCAAAAATGATGCATTTAAGTTGAAGCACCTGCACTTCAGCATAAAGCCCAAAAATGGGCTTCAAGCACTCTACCAGTTAATTTCTTATGAGTATCAGCAGTCTGAACAGGCAATTGAGGTTGGATTTGAGGCCACAACACTGGGACCATGTTAATTGAATAGCCACTTTGCCAATGGAAATTATTCAATTAACAGGAGTATTCAATCAACAGGGATTTGGCCACTGTCCTGTTTTCTAGAGATAAATTGAACATTTATTCTATCACGGTTGACAGAGTACAGAGAGCTCTGTCAACCATGATATAATAGAATAAATGCATGTATTGGATGTATGGAGCCTAAATAGGTCTAGTTATGGGTAATTCTGTGACTTTCCGGATAACTTTTTAACATGTTACAATATTTTTGGGATTCAAGTAACAGGAGTTTACTCCATAACCTATTTGCAACAATTAGAAGGTCAAATTTGTACTGAATGAATAAGAAATAGATTTATTCAATTAACAGGAGACAACAATTAACAGGTCAAATTGGTACTGAAGGTATGTTAAACTGTTTGTGTTTGAAGGTTATTATTCTATGTACAGGGGTATGTATTTAATTAAAAAGTAGCTAATTAAGCGGGTTGCACTTTACAACAGTTATGTAACATTTTTCAAGCTTTTCTTGTAACCGCATGTTGGACTACTTCAATTGATGCTTTAATATTGTCAAAGTTGGAATGAGGACTCTGGATAAACCAGGGATAGAAACCTACAGTATGGCCACCATGGACTGGCCACTTTCCGCGGGGTTGGCAGTATTCACACAGACACAATAATATCAGATTGCAAACCCTAATTATAGGAATGATCATGGAAAATTTAATTTACTTCATTAATTAACATTTTGCTGATGGTGATTTTTATTACCTGGTAAACACATGTGTTGACATAACTGCCCACATGTGGATTACGAACAATCCATGGTGACTGTACTGTATATTTCAATATAACAGTACTGTCTAGATTAGAGAATATCTTAAAGATTCTGCAGTCACAACGGTATTGTATCAACTCCATCATTTCTTATTCTTTGAAAGACATGTCAAGGAACATATTTCAATGTAAATCTACTTGGGAAACCATTCAATATATATAGAATATACCCATAGTAGCTTGGTGTACCAAATGTTCACCACGAGTGGTGAAGTGGTGTTAACCATGAGCCTTCGGCACGTGGTTAACACCACTTCACCATAGAGTGGTGAACATTTGGTACACCAAGCTACTTTGGGTATATTTTAATTATACCATGATCGTCAGATTATTAAGTGTTGCTATTATTTTTTCTCGATTTTACTGAGCACCAGAGTTCTTACATGCGAATCTGTTTTTGTTTACATGAGCATCAGTGGGCGGTAGTTCCGCTGTCAATTTTATCGCCGAAACGAAATGAAACGGTGCCTTTTTCATTTTAATAGCATAATGACATACCATTTCGAGTTATGGATGCTTTATTAACATGAGACAATGCATGTTTGTTAAGTTTTGGTGTCTTATGAGGTAAACTCATTTAAAAACGTAATAAATAATTGTCACTTTCATTTCACTTTTTGCAAGGCGACGGGCGATAAATTTAGACAAGTTCGTATTCAGGTTGATGTCTCCAAAGGTCAACTTGGAAGTAGTTCCACTGTAGGTGTAAATTTTAACTACTGAAATCCCATTGCTGGCGTGTTCACCACGTTTGGTGTATAAAGCTAAAATTTATGTCATAGGCTTTTCATATATAGTAGAATAGGTAATCATGGTCTAAATTAAAACATATCTAAAGTACAACAAAAAGTTTATATGAATAAACACTGATAAATATTTAGCAAACATTTCCATTCCAAACATTACAAAATATACAAAATATAGTTGAAAATATCGATAATGAGTGAATTTTTCATTGACCCAATATAAGTATGATTATATGCCAACTAAAATAGCTCTGCAATCAAGCCAGAAAATAAGCAGACTGACATCTGCAAAATGAGGTCCCCAGAGGGTGAATTTAGTGATGCTATCCTGCACAGCAGGGTAGCATCACTAAATTTATCCTCTGTGAACCCTCAATCTGAATCAGGGTCTCAAAACAAAACAGAAGGAGGTTCCCAGAGGATAAAATGGCCCACTATAAAATAGCATCATCAAATTCACCCACTGGGGACCTCATTCTGCAAATGTTAGGCTGCTTATTTTCTGGCCTGTCTGCAATATAGCTGTAGTTTGCTCATCAACTCTGACTTGTTATAAAATGAGTCTCAACTTTTCCAAATGCGTATCATGGCTTCTCAAAAGAGACACACATGAAATCAATGACATGTGAATGTTTTCGGGAAGACATTTGTGCAAACACGAAATAAAAACTTCAGTGCCTTTGTTTAGAACACTCTGGACAAACATTCCATTTTTGTATTTCTGTTTGCATCCGAGGTGTTGAAGTATAATAAAGAAAAGAGTAGAACAGTCAGTCAATGTGGGTTGTCATAAACCATCTTGTTGACTGAACAAAACATTTCTGAACAGAGAAATCCAATTTTTCAAATATTTCTGAAAAAAATTTGTTTAAATGCCTAAACAGGGCTCGATTTAACTGGATTAGCATAGCACTTTGCTCTCCAATTTCTGAATTTTGCTATTCAAGATTTATTAGTTTCAAGTGCTTTTGGATCAACTGCTAATCAATTTTCCAGGGTGAATAGTAAATTGCTATTCAAAATTTTCAGATTAAATCAAGCCCTGTGCCTAAACCAGTAAATATAATGAACATTTTACATATTTCTCCAGTGTTCATGCACCTCAATATTTAGTTTAAATTTCAGGTTTTTCTGTGCCATCTGAACTCCAATCAGAGGAACTTTTAAATTACTCAAAAAACATATTTAGTTTTCCAAGGTTTTGAAAACTTCCCCTCCCCCAACCCAGACACAACTCTTGAAGAAAACAGAACAGAAAATCATTTTAGTGTTAATTTGAGAATATGTGACTTCAGCAAAACACAAAACCTTGAAGAATTTTCCCAACCAAATCTGAAGTACATCAACTTTTGGGGCCATGAGAAATATTTTACAATTCAGGTTCCAGTCCAAAGAGTGACTAATGTTTTGAGGCTTATAACATTCAACATTCTGGTAGGGCAAGCATTGAGATAAGGAGAAGAAAGACAACTTAACAATTGGTTAATGCTCTCTCTGCGTTAATCCTAACATATCAGTAAAATAATTCTAAGATTGATATGGTGTCCTCAAATCATCTGGAAACATGTCAAACAGTTCAAGAAAAAGAATGTTCAGGTCTTTCTAGCTTGTATGACACTGTAGGCCCTCCAAAGCACTATCACTAAAGGCCCCAGCAGTAATATTATCTTCCAAATGATATCAAAGCTTGCAAGCAAATGTGAAAATAATTACACAACAGTATAATTAAAATCAATAAAAGGTATTTTTTTACCTGTGATGGAATGTACAAATCAAACAATGAAGATGTGTCAAGGTCTATTGCATGAAATCCATGTTTGGACCCATATATAACCTTCAGCCTTTGACCTTCTTCTACTGTGAGGTCAACCAACATGGGTCTATGGGCAAGCTCAGGAAATGACTGCAAAGAGAAAATATGTTATCATAGCCGTGTAAAAATAGATCTGCTAATAATCTGTAAAAACAATGAAAACTTACATCACATTTTGGAGAGTTTTGCACCGACATTATGCAACAGAAGGTGCAATTTCCTTATATCAGAAAGAAGATATTTTTCTTCAATAATTTTCAACTGTATGTCTGTATCAGTACAGAAAGCCACCATCAAGGGACTATTGAGAAGTACAAGTACCATAACTATATTTGCTACACGATCTGACCCAAGCTCCTGGGACAGCAGCCAAAATTTGCCTAGAAATAACTGCAAAGCCACAGGTTACAGGTGGTCACTGGTAGCAAAAATGTGTAAAAACCTATAGCCTCTGATGGTTAAATCAAACACGTAGATGATTATTTATATTACATTAGGCCACACAAGGTGGATCTTCTGTTTCTCGAACCATTTTTTGTAAAATTACATGTGGGCAAGCGTTTTATTTTGTATTTTATTTTTTTAATTATTCCTTTGCCATCAAAAGTTCATATTCTTAGTTTGTTTTAGACCTCATAAGCTACAGAATAGCATGGAGGCTGGTGTATTTCATCCCTTGCACCCAAGAGACAAATTTATCAATTTTATTAATGTGGGTAAAATATCAGACACAAACCATTTAATTTTAATTTTTTCAAGTTGCATTGGTTATAAAAAGAGAGATTGCGGCAGCCAAAATGACCATGTGGCAGCCAAAATGACCATGCGGGAGGGCCTGAGAAACAGATTTTAACTTTTTTAGGCCTTAATATTATGCACTTTACAAGAATTTTTTTCTTTCATATGTTATAATACCGGCCACTTGCAGGGGGGAATTCAAGTAAATAATTTCAATCTGCAGCCATTAACTACAATATTAATTTATCGTCATGGAACACATTTTAACCAAAAATGTTTATACACCTGGAAATAACTTGTGAATTATAATTTATCGTCATTGAACACATTTTAACCAAAAATGTTTATACACCTGGAAATAACTTGTGAATGACCATTCAGGTTGCAAAATATGTGAACGAACTGCAGTTTACAGCAGGTTGAGACAAAGAAATAGAACACAACTTTATTAAATTACCATCTTAAAAGAAATTCTACCAAACTAAATAGCAACAACTAACATGTCATCTTGCTTTGGCGAGATCGCACGTTAGTTGTTGATATTTATACAGGCGGGAATCCCATTACAATGTTAAAAAAACATGACTGGCATAGTAAAAAACCGAGAAGGCAGAGATGCACCACAACACTGTTTTCCTATGGGTTATGAGCTTGCTATATGGCATAACTTGCCAACTGGTTATGATACAAGCCCTTTATTTCCAGGTCTGACAGTTGTTTATATACACTGTTGAATTTGGAGAGTGCCAAGACTGATTAATATTTTTAACCTTATGCCATTATCAAAAATAATTAAAAATAAATCAAACATTGAGTGTAATTTATTTAAAAATTGAAATGTAACAATACTGACATCTGAAATAAATCTATAAAACATGAAAAAAAAATCAATTCAATATTAAAAAATATTGCAGTGCTTTTTGTCCACTGAGCTTGTGTCCCTTAAGATGTCTGGTCCACACCCATTAAGTTATGACAAGAAACACCCTTTTTCAGTTTGAAATTCCTCCCCTTTATACCATGATTGCTGTGTGTATTCAATGTTAATGGATACAATAAAGTCACTGTGACATGTGCCGGATTAAGGCATGGGCTTTATGGGCTGTAGCCCAGGGGCTTCCACCAGCTGAGGGCCTCCAGAGATTAAGAGAAATTAATTTACTGTGAAAAATTACTTCATTTGTAAATGCAGAATGAAAGTATAAGTATGCTGAATTATCTCTTTAAAAAGGGCTTAATTAATATACTGTATAATATACGGGAATTGTTTTCTTGCCCATTATTCCAACTTCGCTGACACTGGCAATCCTGAATGCCAAAGGTGACATTTTTCTTTAAAAACATCAGCTTCATTTAGTTATTTATTTATTGGTGTTTAAGGTCACATAATTCTGTACAATGGCTAATTGTGACCACAACATGGATATAAAATCAAGTCCAGCAAATCATTTATACCCACGTTGCACATTTTAGAGGACGTCCACTCTAGTACTCAAACGATTAGTCGACTAGTCGATGTCAACTCTGTGCAAACCAGTAGTCGACTCTCAATTGTGCAGTCGACTAGTCAGAGGAGTTCAAGCTTTTAGGTAAATAGTATCCCTTCTGTGCCACTGTCAGACAGTTTGAACAGCAATATTGGGCAATCAATGTATACATCTATTGCCATCTAATAGTAGTGACAGTAGTTTGTTTTAACTGGTGCTAGTAGAGTGCTGAATTATTTTGGGCTATCAGGATATGTTATTAATTTGCCTTGTTGCAATTTATGGGAGAGTGCCTATAGGCACTCTCCCATAAATCGCAACAAGGCAAATTAAATAAGACTATATAATTTCACTCTTAGCATAATTAGAAGCACATTAACAGAATAATGTTCCAGTAAGTTGCTGTATATGAATGCCCAAGTGACGCCAAATTTGGACCTTCAGCACTCTACTGGAACACCAACTCTGTTATAATGAGACAAGTTATCACCAATGACTAGTCGAAGTCTACTTGACTTTTGGATATTGACTAGTCGACTTTGGAATTCACTAGTCGTTTGAGCACTATTCCACTCCAGGCATTGGTGACCAGATCCTATTTCACCAGCAAAACAGAGCTTGCTTACCACTGTAAACAAGAACTGCTTCACTTCCTGGGGTTCTCATGAGGACTTCATCCACGTAATTCAATTTTAATTGCAGTATAAATACAGAACACAACTGGGGTAGATTACAGAGGGCAAGGAATCAACAACCTTTAGTGGAGATTTCCTGTATTTGACGTGCGCCTTCGGTGCTTGTGAAATACAAGAAAAACTCCACCTCAGGTTGTTGAATCCAGTTCCCTGTACTCTGCCCTCATTATGTTCTGTCTCATTATTTCATAAATCCTGACAGCAGAAGTAAAAGTTTAATTCCAACTCACCTTGAAAGCCATAAATTTATGGTATGGTTTTGGCGCCCATGCATAGATTTCTACACTGTTATGTAAGGCTATCACTAAAAACTTTATTCTTTCATATTTCACTGAAGAAGAAAATAAAAACAAAATGGTTTTCATATGTCTATAATTATAATGTAATTATCTGCTCATGTGTTCACACCAAAATAATCAGCACAACATAATGAATTGCCAACATACATTTTTATCCAATAATTTTTTTGACCTGATTATTTTAACAGGTTGCTATTTCCGCGAATGTCTGTACAGTGAAACCTGTCTTGAGAGACCACTGTCTTGAGAGACCACCTGTCTTGAGAGACCACATCTACCAGGCACCAATTGGTTTTACTCAATAATGGACCTGCTATGGGAGACCACCTGTCTTGAGAGACCACTGTGACCTGGTACCAACTTGTATTTTTATGCCATAATGGACCTGTCTCGAGAGACCGCCCCTTTGAAGACTGAAACCATGACAAAAACTTTTCACCTGTTCTGGAATTGGAAAATCCATTGTGGTTATACTAACATAATTAAAAGTATTAAAAACTCTTAATTGGGTTTCAATTGCTAACTCATTAAAGATTGAGATGTTTTTATAAGACCCCTGTGAAAAGATTAGGATTATTGCTGAATAAACAATTTCATACATACCTGAAATGTGACAGATAGGAATAAAAATAAATTTGTGTTGAAAATCTTTTTGTAACAAATTGAAATGGACTGTTATAAAAATTATAAAAATAAATTAGTGTTGAAAATCTTCAATGAAGATTTTCAACACAAATTTATTTTTATAATTTTTATAACAGTCCATTTCAATTTGTTACAAAAACTTCATAAAAAAGAACAACTACAAAGTAATTACAAGAATCCATTCTTCTCCATTTCTGAATTTTGTGGTTGGTTATTCACTGACTTGAGAAAACCTGAAACCTGTTATGAGAGACCACTTTTGTGTGGCCCAAAGGGCGGTCTCTCAAGACAGTTTCTACTGTAGTACAACTATAAAATTAGGTTTATTATGTGAAGCATTAGGTTTATTATCTCTTTCAATGTGCTAGAAAAGTGCTAGAGTAAAGTCAGAGGATAAAAAATTTAAAATTCCTATTTTCTTTACCAAGTTAAAATATGAAATTTGGTGTCACACAGCAAAATATGTTTTGCATTTCATAGTGCTACAGACCTCATTAAAATGGTCGCAAGTTCTTTAGTTTGGTTTATTTGCATTTAAGGTGATATTCAGCATATTTAACTGTAAATGAAGTCCACTTCAACCAATCATTGCTCATTAGGCTCTTAAAAAAAGAAGTGTTTCTCATGCACCTCCCTCGTTATAGAAAGTCTGCCTGATCATTTTTTTAAACCTGGAAGTGCGAAATGTCATGATGGGATATTTGTTACAGGCATTCAAATCATTTCTATTCATATATTTATTTTTTTATTGGAGTTTAACAACACTTTTGACATCCAGTCAGACAGTTTTATGGGTGGAGGAAGCTGGTGTACTGGAAAGAACCACCGAGCAACTGTCAAGACTCCTCAATGTACTAACTCAGCACAAGCAGCATTAGCATTGGTTGAAGATGAGTGCGCCATCGTCATGCAGTACACCTTAGTACACAGCAAGTGTTCAACCAATGATCGAAACCAGCCACAACAATCGGCCGACTGTTGGCAATCGGATGACAACGGCAACAACTACTGGAACATCGGTTCAACCGATTGTTGCCAAGCATTTTGTGATAATTCATAAACCGCATTTTATTATCTTCTGCAATTGTTCAATTGTTAATGTAAAATGAAAGTGTCAATGACACTGTAGCTCAACTTGTCAAGACAAAGACATGTACATGTATAGTATGTGACACAGCAATGACAAACATCTGGGTAATGACCTGATAACAAAGGTACATATAAAGTATTGTAACGGTCTGTACATAAATACTGACCACTGCCTGTAATAAATGTATAGGTAAAGTATTGTAAAGGTGGGTGACAGTCAGATGCTAAACTAGAAAAGAAATCTTTGAGTCCCAGAGTGGGTCTGACTGAACCCCAAAATATTTGTTCTCATAGCACAGTGATAACAAAGGCACCCCAAAACACACTCATTCCTGTCCCAAGGTGAAAACAAAGGTACCCAAGAAGTTTCGTGAAGATTAGTTCACAAATATGAGCTGTGTAGAAGTTGTGACAAAAAACTGATTGGACCTAATTTCGGTACAAAATGGCCACTGGCAGCCATCTTGAATTTTGGACTGCACCCAGAAACACTCGTTCTCGTCCCAAGGTGATAACAAAGGTACCCAAGAAGTTTTGTGAAGATCGGTTCGAAAATACAGCCTCTAGCCCGAGCCGTATTGACATGTGCCCTTACAGTGTATAAGTAGCACTGAATAAATCAAAGTTCATCTAATTTGCATAATTTCTGCACAAGAAAAAACCCCGTACTATATGTGATGTATTCCATGTTACTAAACATTCATACAAAAATTTATTCAAATCAGAACTTTCATACAGAAGTTCTGTACAAAAGACTGATTGCACTAATATTGGTACAAAATGGCTGCTGGTGGCCATCTTGAATTTCAGACCGCACCCAAAAACACTCGTTCTCATCCCACGGTGATAACAAAGATACCCAAGAAGTTTCGTAAAGATCGGTTCATAAATACGGCCTTTAGCCCGAGCCGTATCCAATTGTTGACGGACAGAGAGACGACGGGCCATGGCATAAGCTCAAATTTGGCTTCGCCAAAGTTGAGCTAATGATGTCAATGATACCATTCCATAAAGTTGAAAAGCCACCACAATGTGTATTCTTAATCTCTCTAGACACCCCCTTTATGAGATATACAAGTTAAATGACATGTAAAGCTTACAATTAAGCATACTTGGCAATCGCCAGTTCATACCGGAAAAGTGAAGGTTGCACTCCATTGATTCAGGTAGCAGTAAAAAATACCAGTTGCGTGCACTTGCGTGGTAAAACATATACCGCCCAAGTGTGTGCAACTGGTAATTTTACTGGACCTGAGTCAACAGAGTTTAACGTTGTGAAATATGTTCAATTTAATGTAGTTCTTCAGAGTCTTGACTTATCTATTAGTGAACGGACTGTAAAACTTAAAATATGTTCAATTTAAGGTAGTTCTTTGCAATCCTCGACTTGTCTAGTAGTACACGGTATTACAATCAGAATCAACATTGGAATCGTCCGATTGTGAGCTCAAATAACCAGTAATCGGTCAGTAGCCATTTTTGGAAATCAGTTGAACACTATACACAGAAGGACCATGCCCCCAAATAGGTAGTTAGGATTAAATGCTTTGCCCAAGGTCACAATGCAGTTACCCCTGGTGGGCATCGAGTTGTGGACATTTCTGTCTAAAGTCCCCACACTCCCACAGCTCATTTTAAATAATAATCTGAAATCCAGGTGATGGATAGTGGATTCTTTTCCATTATAGAGCAATACAGTTCAGCTTCTGGTTCACAGGTTTGTGCAACAGAGGCTACATTTTACATGTTATTAACTGGTAAAGTCTGAACTTGCTAGAGATGGGTGGTATTGCAATTTTGATATCGGTATCCGTTTCGGTATTTTAGTGGAGTATACCATGGTATCAGTTCAGTATTTGGTATCTGATGTGATTTGCTGATAGAACCAAAGGGAAATTCACACCAGGAAAATACAGAATAAGTTGTTCTTGTATTATTCTACTACAATTGTCACTGCCAATGAGCTCAACATTAGCATTCTTTTGCCAACACATTTCATATCTACAGTAATTTTGTGACTTGTTCCAAACACACCTTAACCCTTTACCCAACGAATCATCCGCATCCGCCCGCGTAATATGCAAATTCAGCAGTTGAAAAAATATTATTTTTCAAAAAATCGTCGAGCTCATTCCAACGAAGGGTCACGATATGGTTTTGTTGAAATTATTTGAAAAAATGATATTTAAAATAATAAATTTTGATATAATCTGCATTGGGTAAAGGGTTACCCTTTAACTCTTATCCCTCTGAGTGTTTTCAAAATATCTTTCCTCAGATCTATTCATGCCTGCTGTGAAGCAGCCATGACTAGATCTGATGAAACATTCATCTAAAATTTAACTAAAGAAATCTTTGGTCAAACATCTATTCAATTTACATGGGAGAAATTGAGCTAAATATGCCCAATTTATACTTATTTCAGTGGCAAGAGATGTTATGCCCTCGGCAGGAATATCCGCCATCAGCATCCTAGGAGTTAAGGGCTCTTTTCAGG
Organism: Pictodentalium vernedei; assembly: GCA_031216915.1. NCBI lineage: Eukaryota > Metazoa > Mollusca > Scaphopoda > Dentaliida > Dentaliidae > Pictodentalium > Pictodentalium vernedei. The sequence continues at coordinate 369,772,133 of CM062290.1, read as the reverse complement.
TTTTTGTGAACTCACAACATGTATCCTCAAAATACCACTATTAGGAGATTCTGCTGACAACAGATAAAACACTGCTAAGCAGCTGGACATTCACAGGTTGCCGTCTAGTGGGAATGCAGAATAATTGCCCAGGCCCAAGAAAATCAATCACTTCTTTCATGAAAATGGACACTAATACTACTATTAAGCCTCAACAATTTTTTATAAATAGTGAATGTAGGAAAATTTGAAAATACAGATGGTTTCGGTATTTACCGATTGGTTTGGTTCGGTTCGGTTTTTCGTATCGAAATGATGTCGATATCAGTTTGGTTTTTTGGTATACTGCCTGTCTCTAAAACTTACCTATTTTAAAATGCACACAGGCTTCTAATTCTCCTACATTAACCCAGCCATTCTTCTTATCTGCCTGTAATAGAAAAAGTAAGTTTGAATAATTTTCAAATTTATCCATTTATTGGGGTTTAACGTCAAATTAACAACATTTTCGACAGCCAGGGTCACCTCATGTCAGAGAATTATTTTGGATGCGAACTTTATGCCATTTGACATACTACTGAAAAAAGAAATGAAACATTTGAAAAGAAAAGGAGTGGATGATTCAATCTTGACCCAGCCCATTTGCATTGGGCCTATGGGCAAGACATTTAATCCAGATAATCAATGAGCCCTGTGTACTCTGGCATACAGCACATCAATGGTGCACTTGCCATAAGAAATGTTTCTGAGGGGAAACAGGAATTTTCTAATTATTTAAGAATTCTTTTTACAAAGAGTCATGTGCCATTCATGATAGGGAAATGAGGTAAAAAAAAGAGAATGGTTCCAAATGAGCTTCTGCAATATCAAGCTACATTTTCCTCCTTCAACTGATTTCAAGAGTTGCAGTGCATTCATCAACTCACACTCCATCTGTCCAGAGTCCTAGGCTTGTGTTTCCGTAATACCAGGGTATAAATGTGGTCATGTAAAATGTTTTCTAAATAACATGCAAGATGTATGATATTGTGACAAAATATGCTCAAGATGCATAATTTGGACTAATTCTTGGCAAGCTGCTACTTGCTGCAGATACTTAGGCAAAAAAAAAGGGCTTTGATTCTCATGCAATCCTTCATTGAATTTGAACCCCCTCATTGGACATTTTTATTACCTTTCAGTGTCTTCTTCTCTGGGAGGCACAGTAGGTAGAAGTGCAGGCTGCAAGCCGAGAGGTCCTCGGTTCAAATTCCACCTGTGGCAACCGCGTTGTGTCCTTGGGCAAGACACTTCACCCCCATTGCCAACCGATGCTAACCCCTGCTTGTGTGAAGTTAGTATGTTGGGGAGCTGACAGTTGCTTGCCATTGCTCGGTGGTTCTCTCCCGGTACTCCTGCCTCCTCCACCCGTAAAACGGTTGTGGTCATGATTAGCCATTGTGCAGAAATATGTGACCTTAAAACACCAATAAATAAATAAATAAAATTCAGTGTCTTCCAATATTAGTACAAACTCAGGGACACCCGAAACTTTTTACATTTTTTGATTGATGCATATTTATTTAGTTGCATCTCCAATATGTTTGCCTATAGGCGCTCTCCCATAAATTGTAACAAGGCAAATCCCCATAGATTAAATACTTTTACTTCAAAGATAATATGAAGAGCATCAAAAGCCATGAAGCCTTTGATTGCAATACCAACAGTTTGTTTTTAGAGGAATATTTTATTTTTCAAATTAAAAATGAATTTATTTGTATAAATATGCAATTTCTATATTCCTGTGTGTAAAAAGCCAGCCAAAATCCTCTCCATGTTTGCTCACTTTTTCCAAAAGAAAAAAAAATTAAAAATAAAACCCTCCCTCCCTGATTTGAAAGACAAAATGCCTGAGAATCAATTAATTTATTTTGTGTGGCCTTATTTATTAATTTAAAGGTGATTGGGGTCACTTTCAGCATCTACAGATATGTCATGACCACAACACAAGTATGAAGTCAAGCTTAGCCAATCATTCATACCTATGCCACCCACTTCAGAGGACATCCACTCCAGGCATTGGTTACAAGATCTATTTTACTAGTAGTGATGAACCGATCATCGGAATCGGAACTGACCGGTTATGGGGCATCGGCCGATTATGACAACCGGCAGTTAAAAACCGGCAGTTTCCGGTTATTCTATACTTAACACTGACTATTAAAAATCCCTTTGATATCTGGCCATTTCCATAAAGTTTTCCCATTAAAAACATGTGTAGTGCATACATGTAGCAGAAAAAAATAGGGATTTGTAGAGCAGAGATATGATGGAATTTACTAATTTACAATCGGTATGAGATCGCCACCATTTCCCAGCTGATCGAAGTCACTGGCTTTCAATCATGGTGCTGTACAATGTTGCATTGGGTACATGTATAAATAAAATGTGTTCGGCCGGTAGACTGTAGAACTTTGTGATGCAAGCATCACAATACAATAAGAGATTAAAATTGGAGAAAAAACTAAAAACCACTCTTTTTTCAATGATAGACGATGGTTATGCAAGTCACACGACTGTCACAAACACGTTTTCAGTTTGTCAAGTTCATTTTTCAATTCAGTTATATTCCTTGATGTTTCTCTCCAATGTTGACATGAACTCTGCAATCAACATTGGAGAGAAACACATCAAGGGAGGTAACAAGTTGAAACAAGCCAAGACCAATACCGGGTCTGGACCTGCGTCGCTGCATGCAATTGATTCGGCAAACAGGAAGTGGCTGCACGGCAGATCTGAAAATTGCTTACACGATACAACTCATCATTATGAAGCAGCAGACCAAATATAAAATCAATCCCTTGCATAGAAACTGAGAAAACCTTGACGGAAAATTTCAATGTTCAGTGGGTACAGTAAAATTTCAAAGTATCGGCAAACAGGAAGTGGCTGCACGGCAGATCTGAAAATTGCTTACACGATACAACTCATCATTATGAAGCAGCAGACCAAATATAAAATCAATCCCTTGCATAGAAGCCGAGAAACCCTTGACGGAAAATTTCAATGTTCAGTGGGTACAGTAAAATTTCAAAATATCGGCAAACAGGAAGTGGCTGCACAGCAGATCTGAAAATTGCTTACACGATACAACTCATCATTATGAAGCAGCAGACCAAATATAAAATCATTCCCCTTCATAGAAGCGAAGAAAACTTTGACGGAAGAAGTGTTTTGGACGGACTGACGGACGGAGTCGAGCAGTTACTAGACCTGCTCTGCCGCTGGCGACGCAAGTAAAAAGAACATTGAATAATACATTCTGGCATATGTGTAAACCATGCGTCATACGATTTCACAACACACATCAACATCAAAATTATTATTCAATTAAACCACAAAGTATGTGTGCTCAATATATTCCTTGTTAATACAGCCAAGTGTATTGTATCCTTACACAAAACCATGTTAACACTATTTACCGGAATAAAACACAATCTTCAATAGAGAACAATATCATGTGATTGTATTGTTAATAACCATATCCCCCCCTCCCCTCCCCCCCCCCCCCCCCCCAAAAAAAAGGCAAATATTATTTTGGCTAATATTGCCCAGCACTAAATATGCATTCTCTGAGAACTTATATGGTATTAAGCTTTCCTAATTGGTGATTTATCAACGAAATTCTGTTGTATAACAGGCACCAACAGATTTTCTTCTGTGTCCTATTTCAACCATCGGAATCGACAGGGACATAATTGATAATTGGTTCTTAGCAAGTTTTGATAACTGGTCCATCACTATTTACTAGTTAAACAGAAACAGTGAACAAGCACTGCTCAACCTCATGGGGGTTCCCAGGGAGTGCTGGCAGATATTCCTGCCATGACAGAAATACTTGTCATCTGAACAGGTATAATCTGGCTGGTTCAACAAATTAAATTCAACCATATAAATTCTGGGCTTTATTCGTTCCAATTTTTCATTAAAGCCAGTCATGGCTGTTTCACAGCAGCCATAACTGGACAATATGAAAAATATTTCGCTGCTTGAAGAGTTAAAAATATGCAATTGGGAGAATGAGTTATTTCAAGAGCAGGGGCAAAAATGAATATTTTCCATAACGTTTCTTGGACCGGTAAAGAAATCATAGAAGTCAATGACTTTTACATCATTCCAGACAAGAAAATTAACCCTGGAGACCCAAGAGTTGACATGATGTTAACAATATCGAAAGTAAATAAGTAAACTTACCCCTTCAGTCTTCATTATCTTGGTTTTCAACCATGATAGATAATAAACTCGTATTTTACTCTTCTTCCCCGAAATTGTGACTAAAATATTTTGACCTTCTAATACTTCCATCTGTTGAAAACGTCGCCTCGAAATCAAAGTATACACTAAAAGAGAGTAAAAGATACAAATGTTTCAAGACATCAAATTTAACAATGGATCAAAATATCACAGTTTCATACCATGATTTTTAATCACAAGTAGTTCCTTCTCGTATTAAGAATTTTTAATTGATGCAGGGTTCCTGCAGGCAAGGACTGATAAAAGGACTGATAAAATTCAAGACTATTCAAGGTCGTTTCTCAATATAGTTCTGCATTTTTCAAGATCCTACAATAGACAAATTCAAGGATTTTCAAGGCTCTGCCTTCACTAGTCCTAACTACAGTTGAAACTAGAAGTCCTGTGACTGTGTTGTGCACTATGCTGAAGTAATATAGCATGCTGAGTAAGAGCACCTTTGTCCATGCCAAACTGCACCATTAGTGTAACTCAGTTCCTGTAGAAAAAAAAATCGCGAAATCGACGCCATAGCTGCGACGGGTGGTGCAATCTGCAAGTCCAAAAAATATTCTCAGGGGCAATTTACAGGTGATGGTGAAAAAACAAGTAGTTTGAAAGTTATTCTAAGTTCATCAGGGACCATAACTCCAAGAAAAATATTTGGAACAACACATGCATTGAACAGTGGCTAGACATCAATAAGATACACTTACATGCCAAATATAAAGTCATTCCATCAAGTATTTCAAAAGTTATTGAGTTTTGAAACTCGTTGGTCACAGACAGACCAACCGACCGACAGACAGACATTGCCACTTATAGAGGTGCTAGTCGCAGCTAAAAAAAACAGAGTGCCAAAACTCTGTACAATTCTATACTAGTAAATAGAGATCATTAACATCATTCCTAACCTCTACTGGGAAACATATGCATGTAATGACATAAATAGATATTAAAATTCGATTGAATTTTCAGAATGAAGGGATTGACTTACTACTTAATCGCAGCGCCATATAATTCCCACTCAAAAAGTATTTATAATTGTTCATAAAAGCACAAGACACACTTGCATCACATGGACCACCTGGTTGCACCTGGTGGTCCATGTGATGAAAGTTTGCAAGTGTTTCTTGTGTTTTGTCCTTAGAAGTTGTAAATAATTACTGAGAGAAAAGTCATGTTTTAAGCATAAATCCTTCAGAATAACATTGGTTTCTGTCAGATAAATTCCCCAAGTCATTAAAAATAAATTAAATTCACAATACTACCCATTAATTTCTATATTTGGTAAGTTTCCAGGACAAGAGATATCCAAAATGACCAGACAGGCCTGAGAAACAGATTTGTTTTTGTAAACCTTAGTAGATGGCATGATTCTACAATGTATAACCCAAGCTAGATTTGAGAACAAACACAGAACAGCTGGTGGCCTGTCTATTATTACAACAGTGACTCATCATTCAGATTACTGTAGACCTACGTACCTTTACCCTGTCCACTTCGGTCTAATAACATCAGACCATTTTCGGTACCAATTAATAAGTTAACACCTGAAACAACAAGATCACAAAATGTTGATACAAGATTCATTTCAAACCCAGAATTTTTTTAACCCTTTACCCAACGTAATGGCCAAAACCGGCCAGCGCTATTCTAAAAAATCGCCAATTAATTTTCATTATTTTTTTCATTTTTTGTCTCAAAAACATAGGTTATGACCCCTCATTGGAACAAATTCTAATAAGGGGTCATATGACATGGTTTTGTTGAAATTTTGGGAAAAATGAAAAAAAAAACAAATAATTAAAACAATAAATTTTGATATTCTTTGTATTTGGTAAAGGGATAACTAGGGGAGAGTGGGAAGGAAAATTTGAGCTATAATTTTAATTTGTAAGTACAGTGGAACCCTGTTAATTGGATAGCCACCCACTTTGTCAATGGAAATACCAAAAAGAATTGAAAACCGTTAACTATTGTTTAAGTTATGCCATAAACAAAATTCGTACAAAATGTTGATAGAAATATGCAATTTCTATGTCGAAAAGGCCCATAACTCTTGTAAAAATAATTGGACCATGCCCCTTTTCAAACTTAACCTTCATTTTGATATAACGGAGGCATAAAGCAAGTTCGCACCTGATCTTATAAATCCAATGTCAAGTTATCATCAGAAACAGAAGAGTTTTAGGACGGACAAATGGACTGACAGACCAATCACATAATACAACCGTTTTTTCATACGGGCATATAAAAAGGAATATATAATTTGCTCAAAAATAAAACTCAACTGCACCACTGTGCTTCATGTTCAAACATTCTGTTATACTCATGGTACTGGTGGTATGTGACTCTCTGTTATTGCCGCCAGTTAGATGGAGAATAATATTTGAACATTGTTGGGGAAAGTACAATTCTTCCTTAAGATGCTGTTCACATCTCCCTAGAAATACTGCTATGGATGGATATGGTCAATCTTGTTATTCTTTCACTTATTGTATGAAGCAAGAAGACTTCCTTTTACATGTTGTAACCTGAGTTCCATTCTGTTCTATCTCCCTCATGGAAGATAGAACAGAATGGAACTCAAGTGACGATGTGTATCCTGGTGAGAGCATTAGCTCTCCTGGGAGGATTTAGGAGGGCAATTTTTAGTCCTCCTGTATTTTTCATAATGCCTCCTGGCCTGCTCTGTGCTGTAGTACAGAGGTCCCACTTCACTTTTTAATTCTGGTTTCTGAAACAGTTCAACACATGTCAATGGAATGAGCATGATAAATTCATCATCCATTCAACACTATTAGCATGTGCAAATAAAATGAAAATCAAATATGATTGTGTAAATCAAGAATTTTTGTTTTTCTGAATGGAGAATATTTCAAAACTTGATTTCATACTTACCCCATAATGCAGCACAAAGTATATCTGAGTTGAATCGTTTTTTATATTTTCTGATTTCCGGTGTGTCTGTGGGTACTACTGCTACTGTTTGATTGGGTGTGACATTGACGTTAATCTGGGAGCCACGTCTGGGATCTTGATTAATTGAGCCAATCGTTGACCCAGCTGCTCCAAATCCGAAAGCAGAAAATGATCTCTGATGTTTCATGTCTCCTCCTGATGCTGGCCTACTGATTGCCTGTCGATACTGGATATAAATGTAAATAAAAATCAGGATTATCAGGGCATGTAAAAAAACAACTGAAATCATTTCAATATCTTCTTCCACTGTAAAGTTAGGGGTTAGTCACGAAAAACTTAATGTGAATGTTAATTCAATGGGTTGATCTCCTTCTGTGACCTTGAACTTGGTGGGTCAAGAATTTTGTACAAGACAAAACACTTGTTTATAAATACGGCCTCTAGCACGAGCCGTATTGGCATTTGCACTTTCAGTGCTGAAAGTAACACTAAATACATCAAAGTCAGTCTAATTTGCATAATTTACGTACGAGAAAAAAAAACGTATTATATGTGATGTATCCCATGGTACTAAACATTCATACAAAAAATTATTCAAATCAGCACTTTCATATGGAAGTTCTGCGCAAAAATCTGATTGCACCTAAGTCTGTACAAAATGGCCACCAGCGGCCAACTTGAATTTCGGATCGGACCCCAAAACACTCAATCTTTTCCCACGGTCATAACAAAGGTATCCAAGAAGTTTCGTAAAGATCGGTTCATAAATACGGCCTCTAGCCCGAGCCGTATTGGCATTTGCACTTACAGTGCTGAAAGTAACACTAAATAAATCAAAGTTAGTCTAATTTGCATAATTTAAGCACAAGAAAAAAACTGTATGATATGTAATGTATCTCATGATACTAAACATTCATACCAAAAATTTTATTCAAGTCAGAGCTTTCATATGGAAGTTCTGTACAAAAAACAGATTTCTGCATCGTCGGTACAAAATGGCAGCTGGCAGCCATCTTGAATTTTGGACCACACCCAAAAACACTTGTTCTCGTCCCACAGTCAAGAAGTTTCGTAAAGATCGGTTCATAAATACGGCCTCTAGCCCAAGCCATATCCAATTGCTGACGTACGACGGGCCATGACAAAAGCTCAAATTTGGCTTTGCCAAAGTTGAGCTAAAAATGATATTTAAAATAATAAATTTTGAAATCGTCTGCGTTGGGTATGGGTTAACAAGTAAAGCATCGCAATGTGATTCCAATCCCCCTGCAACAAATATATTCGAATCCAATCACAAAGAAGCTTAACATGATATTTTTTTTAACAAAGGGCAATAACTCCCATAATTTTCATCAGATAGTGGTGGTTTCTGAACTTGACATAGACAGTGTTGCTATAGACATATGCGAAAAAGAATTGAAATCCAGTTACTATTATTAAAGTTATGCCATAAACAAGAATTACATAAAACTTTTTTATCAAAGGGCAATAACTCTGACAATTTTCATCTGATAACGGTGGTCATCAAACTTGAGGTTGACAATGTTCCTAAAAAAAATTGAAATTCGGTTACTACTGTTTATGTTATTCCATAAACAAACATTACACAGTATTTTTTTATGACAAAGGACAATAACTCTTGTAATTTTCAACCGATACTGCCGGTCATTTAGACCTCTGCAAGGCTTCGAGATTCGATTCGGATTCAAATCTTCAACAGTTGTCAAAAACTAATATACAATTGTAATATAATAACAAGAGGCTCTAAAGAGCCTGTAATCGCTCACTTGACAGAAGAGAAGATGTAAATGTGATTTCCCATAAGATTTCTATGGTAAATATAAGCCCCAATTGTGGCCATGTTTGCAACCTGATTAACATTAAATGACAATCGTTGGTAGATGGTGTTCCAGTCATCAATCATGCGAAGTTTTAAAACATTTGGCCTTGTGGTTTCAGAGAAGATTTTTCAAAATCCACCTCTGGCGGCCATCTTTTCCATCCAATGGGAACAAAATGAGGACCGTTCATAGAGTACCTCCCATAGACCATTTCTGCCAAGTTTGGTTCACATCAGCTCAGTAGTTCCAGAGAAGAAAATGAAAATGAAAATGTGATTTCCCATAGGGTTCATAAAGTAAATATAAGCTGCAATTATGGCCATATTTGTGAACCAAACAACATTAAATGAGGATCGTTGGTAGAGGGTGTCCCAGTCATCAATAATATGAAGTTTCAAAACATCTGACCTTGTAGTTTCAGAGGAGGTTTTTCAAAATCCATCAATCAGAATCAAAGAATGCCTCTGGCGGACATGTTTTTCAACCGACGGGAACAAAATGAGGATCGTTTGTAGAGGACCTCCCACAGACCATCCCTGCCAAGTTTGGTTCACCTTGGCTCAGTAGTTCTAGGGAAGAAGATGAAAATGTGATTTCCCATAGGGTTTCTATGGTAACTATAAGCCACAATTGCAGCCATGTTTGCAACCCGAGGAACATTAAATGAGGTTCGTTGGTAGAGGGGGTCCCAGTGATCGATCATGCAAAGTTTGAAAACATTGGCCTTGTAGTTTCAGAGAAGATTTTTAAAAATCCACCACCCGGAAACAAAGAATGCCTCTGGCAACCATGTTTTTCATCCAACGGGAACAAAATGAGGATTGTTTCAATGTAGAGCACCGCCCATAGACCATTCCTGCCAAGTTTGGTTCACACCGGCTCAGCGGTTCCAGAGAAGATAAAAATGTGAAAAGTTTATGGACAACAGACGATGGACGCCAAGTGATAGCAAAAGCTCACATGGCCTTTAGGCCAGGTCAGCTAACCAGGTACAAGAACATTTGCTTGTTTCGATAGAATTGTAATCTGTACTCATCGATTCAGTCACTGTTATCTTTAAATCGACACAGAATTACAATATAATAATAAAAGTTAAAATGGCGGAAATTTGTTTTCTTTTCGATAAAAAATATGTATGTGAAGAATGATCGGCGCGATCGTGTTGTGTTTGCTGCATCAATATAATGGTCTACTATATACTATCACTGGGTAGTAATTAGTGGCCCATTAACTGCAAATTTGACAATTCACACTTCATGTTTCTATATGACCAACAAGTATGGGTATATACAGATGTGATGAAGTTAAGCCCCATTAGAAGTGTGCAACATGACAGCATTTCTATAATCCTTTACCTTGAATACACAAAATTTCTTGAATAACCAACTACAAATTTTCATTTTTTGCCTAAAAAATATAGTGTATGACACCTCATTGGAATGAACCCTAGAACCTCATTCCAATGAGGAGTCATAAGCTATGTTTTGGAGGACAAAAATTGAAAACATTAAAATCTGAAAGCCAATTTTGGGGAATAGTCCTGGCAGAATATGGATATTATGTATTATTATACGCTAAACACTAGATAGAAGAAATTGGGGAAAAATAGAAAGCGTATCCCCCCACTGTGAAGATATAGAAATTTTCACTTTCACAGTATTAATCAAAATGGCAGCTTTAAAAGCATCACTTCAAGGTGAATACGAGTCAAATTATCACTGGAAATGATCAATTTGTTCTAAAAATGTATAATGAAAAGTAAATCTAACGTTTTTGAGTGGATACCGATCATTTCCAGCAATAATTCAACACATATTCACCTTGAATTGATGCATGAAACCTGCTAGTCCAAACATGGCCTGAAAGTCTGTAATATACATTTTTGGTTTGGTACTTCCTTTGAATAATATAAGTTTTTGGTTTGGTACATCCTTTCAAAGGAAGTTCCAAACCAAAAACTTATATTATGGACTTTCAGGCCATGTTTGGACTAGAAACCTGCCAACTTCATCAGATTGCAAGACGCTATCTGTTCCGAGTTTCAATCAAATCACTTCCGCATTTCAATGGTTCAATGCGCTGTTTACTTCCATGCATCAAATCATGGTTGAAACGAGTGAAATTATCAGATTCTTTTAAAAATCGTATAATAAAAAGAAAATCTAGCATTTTTGAGAGGATACAGAAAAGTATCTCACAAGTGACCGAGACAAATGTTTATTTACCATTTGTCTCGATCACAAGTGAGATAATTTTCGGTATCCACTCAAAAACACTAGATATTCTCTACTGATGAAGGGTGAACAAAAATAAATATACACAACATTGTTGTCTGCATTCTAGAATTTTAGTCGAGTTTTTGACACCTCAGTGAGAACTATTAAAAAACATTTGCCCTTCTCTTCCTATGTATTTATTGGTGTTTAAAGTCCCATATTTCTGGTTAATCGTGACCACAACATGGATATAAAGTCAAGTCCCATCAAACTTTTAAAACCCATGTGACCCATTTTAGAGGATTTCCACCCTAGGCATTGATGAATGAATCATATTTTACCAGTAAAACAGAGCCTGTTTACCACAGTAAACAAGTACTGATCAGGCCTGGTATTCTTAAATTTGCAGGAGGGTTAAAAATCACCTTCCTCACATGGACTAGGGAAGTGATTAGCTCTCCTCAAGCTTACAAAAGCTAAAAGTGGCAAAATGAAGTGAGACGGCTACACTGCCCCTCCCACACCTCTGGGCCTTGGTAAGGCCTGGAGGTGTGGGAGGGGGGGGAGTGGAGGGGGGGAGGGTAGTGTGGCCATATTGTAGAGACCACTAAAATTGCAGAGATGTGGACACCTGTGGGTTTTAGGAATAGGCTGTCGTGGTAATCATTATTTTCTTAGGCTAGGAGGGCTATTTTTTGCCTTCCTCAGTTCTTTTAAGGCGAGCAGTAGGCGAGCGAATAAACTGTTCTCCTGAAAATGCCAGACCTGACTGATTCACTTCACCGGATTCCTTTTGAGATCTTCTCTCCTTACAAATCTTCATATGGTTAAATGTCGAAGTAATCAACACCTAATCAAGAACCTCTGAAAAGCATGAACGAGCCTATTAAATCAAAAAATTTTTACTGTCAAAGTCTGGAAAATGTTCGGTTTAATTCAATGACATATTGTGTGATTCAAAAGATGTTGGATCTTTTTAAATGTCACTTGTGCACTGATGAACCAATTACAGTGAAAAACAATGAAACAGTCACTAATATTATACACTAATTTCACCATTTATAACACAGTGGATTCCATGTGATAAACAAAATGACAAAGATAATGGCATATCATTAACCCACTCCACACTGATGTCCCAAATCCCCAAAAAATGAAATTTCATACAGCAAATATTTTCAAGAAAACTTGAAGTTCTATCATTGTTATTAATAATGGATACCAGTTGTGGTTTTGGGGTGAAAGTCAAGCTTGGTGCACAGGCATGGAAATGCTAAATAGTTAGAAAATTTGACACACGACAATAATCAATTGGAAACTAGAGTTTACCGCTTTGTGTAGGAATTTCCAACACAGCGGCAACCTCTGGTTGTCACTTACTGTGTGTCAAGAATTATTTGTGTTTCTCAGTACAGGTAATAATATTTGGAGGCTATCAAATTTTACCTTCTGGACAGTTAATCTTCTGACAAAACAATTATTTTAATAATTTTGCCAAATGTCTGAAAGTGTGTGCCAAATGTATACCCAAATCCTTCATTTTTATAACATTTTTTGAATTTTGAATTTTTTTTTTCCATTTTACTAAATTTTTTCGTATGTGGCAGATGGCCACACATCAAAACCGCCCCGTATTAAGAAATAATCTTGAACCCATAAAATCCCTAGTTTGTAAAGTGGCTCTCATTTAACCCTTTACCCAACGCAGACAATATCAAAATTTATTAATTGAAATATCGTATTTTATTTTTTTTAAAAAATTTCAACAAAACCATATCATGTGACCCCTCATTGGAACGAGCTCAATGAGCTCGTTCCAAAGAGGGGTCACATGATATGGTTTTGTTGAAATGTTTTAAAAAATAATATTTTTTCAGCTGCTGAATCTGCATATTACGCTGGCGGATGCGGGCAATTCGTTGGGTAAAGGGTTAACCAGTACTCACTGGCAATTGTACCACTGAACATGAATGAATTTTTGAAGTGACCATCCAATGGTAAATCAGCTGATCAGCTGATCTGAATAAATGTCAGCAAGCAAAGTACTCACCTCATCTGATGTTGTTTTGTCTTGTGGTCTCTGTGAGGCAAGCCTTGATTGCGGAGGTGTGTGTGGTGGAAGTAAATCTGGCAAAACTCCACTACTAGCACTATGTCTGGGACCTGGTGAACCTGATCAATAGAAAGAAAACAAAATAACAATAATAAACTCAGACCTTATCTGGTTGAGTGCTAAATTATTATTTGAAGGTGATTTGAAAGGGTTTTTTTTTTTCAAAGATACCCTGCTACCAGCACAAGTCGCCTTAGTTTAGCAAGATTTTGTTCCTAATTGTTTTGTTACAATTTATTGGAAAGTGTCTATAGGCACTCTCCAATTTTCTTCTTTTGATCAAACCTCGAGCTAATGCATATAGCATAAAGCCACTACAGTGGCTTCCAGCACTTTCAACAGAGCCATGATAGTGGCTTCTAGCACTCAACCAGTTAGGTAGGCCACACAAAATAGCTTTTCTGTTCCTCAGGTCATTATTTGTAAAATTGCATGCAGGCGAGCGGTTTATTTTTCATTTCTGTTATTATTTCTTTGCTATCAAAATTTCATGTTCTTGGCTTATGTTTTAGACCTCATAATCCGCAGAATAGAATGGGTGGTGGTGTATTTCGTCCCTTGAGAGCAAGAAGGCTTTGTAATGCTAAAGCATTGCAAAGCCTTCTTGCACTCAAGGGACAAATTTATCAATGTTTAATTTCGGTGAAATATCAGAAGACATAAATCATTTAATTTTTATGTTTACATTGGTTATAAAAAGAGAGCATACGGGCAGCCAAAAGGACCATGTGGGAGGGCCTGAAAAACAGAATTTTAACTTTTTTTAGGAGTTAAGCATAACCAAATTTGGGGATATTGTAGACTCAGCATATTGTAGACTCAACAAGCCAGTTGCTGTTCAGACCCACTGAAGAAACGTTTTGTATTACTGACAGGCCTGAAAATAAGCAGTCTGACATTTGCAGAATGAAATCCCCAGAGGGGGAATTTGATGATGCTATCCCATACAGTTGGCCATTTTATCCTCTGGGTACCTCTTTCTGTTTAGTTTTCAGACCCTGATTCAGACTGAAGTTCACAGAGGGTAAATTTAGAGATGCTACCCTGCTATGCAGGGTAGCATCACTAAATTCACCCTTTGGGGACCTCATTTTGCAGATGACAGTCTGCTTATTTTCTGGCTTGATTACTGACTGTCTGAAATGCCAGATTTCAGCTTCACATTTCTTTAATATCTATTAACCCTTGTGGATATAATTTCAATTTTGATCACTTTTTACTGCAGTTCTCAGAACAGGTGCCCTAACATGGATTCTCTGTGTAAACAAGAAACATCCACAACTGTATAAACTAGCAACATACACAATGGCTGCGTCACAGCAGCCATGAGGGGATTTGATGACAAATTTTATAAACAATGCTCAGCTGGCAAAGAGTTAATTTAACCCTTTACCTAACATGAAAAGCAGACGTCACATGCAAAAAAAAAATTCTTGAATAACGAATTTATTTCATTTTTTGTCTCAAAAACATAGGTTATGACCCCTCATTGGAATGAGCTTGACGATAAAGAAAATTAATGGGCGATTTTTTTAGAATAGCACTGGCCGGTTTTTGCAGTTACATTGGGTAAAGGGTTAACAAGGCTGCACTATTCATACCATTATACATTCACCTTATATTCTAAAATTAAATCCAACATTTACCTTTTTCAATAAACAAAGGGGAAAAAATCTTGGATGAAATTCTCAGGTACTGTAATATTGTATGATGAATATATGGCATATAATGGGAAGATAATACTAAATTTCATAACAATTTGTCAAATATTGATTTAGTTCAAGGAGAAAAAAAAAAAATAAGCAGTTTTTCAAAGAAATTATCTCCCTTGATATGTTTTGGAAATCAAATGTTCAAATTGATTCCTTTGACTTATATAGTCTTGTACAGAAATATGAATGCCTTTATTCCTGTTCCAAAGTGAAAAGCAGATCAAGATTATCTTTGAACATGATATTCCCTGTCACCCTATGTAGTACTTATACTAAAGTAAATTCTAAAGCCTTGAGATTATTAGTTCAAGAGACAATACACAGAAAAAAAACTATTTCTGATGGGCAGATTGGCATACAAAAATACAGTTAGTTTGGTATCTGGATATTGGGAACATATGCAGACTGAACATAAATTAATATTTTGAAAAAGGTTGTATTTCAATTTTGGAAGTACCTCTGAACACAATAAAGTGACAGCACCAGTAATACCATTCAGCATACTCACATTTGTGTAAAGTTAAATGAAATATTTTCAGCAGCTGGAAAAAAATGAAGCTCACACAATACCTGTAGTGCAGAAATGGGCAATATACCGAAAAACCGAAATGATACCGATGTCATTGGGATACCGAAAAACCGAACCGAACCGAACCAATTGGTGAATACCGATAACGTCTGAATTTTCAAATTTCCCTAAATTTGCTATTTATAAGCCACTGTTGAGGCTTGATAACAGTAGAAAGGTTCATTTTCACAAAAGAAATGACTAATTCTCTTTTCAGTTCTGTTAACCCCCAATGGATTGGGCAACTGTACTGAATTCCCACTAGGCTACAAGCTAAACATATCTAATTGCTTAGAAATGATTTTTAGTCAGGTTTTGGCTGCCTTAACAGGCAGCCAAGTCCTGGCTAGAAATCACTAACCACGTGTTTTATCTTTTGTCAGCAGGACCTCCTAGAGATGGCATGGTCAGGAGACATTTTATGAGATTGCAAAAGCCTGTAATAGGTCTTTAAACATTAAAGTGCGTTTAGAACAAGCCACAAAATTACTGTAGATATGATTTGTGGTTGTAAAAGAATGCCGCTGTTGAACTCATTGGCAGTGTCATTTATAGCGTTGTGGTAGAATGATACTACTTCAACTTGTTTTTTCCTGGTGTGTATTCCTCTTTGGTACTATCAGCAAATCTCAATCAAGTCAGATACTGAATACCGAACCAATACCGAGGAATACCCCCTAAAAATACCGAAACCGATACCAAACTCAAAATTCCAATACCGCCCATCTCTACTGTACTGAATAAATAAGCACCATATTATAACATTCTAGAATGCATGGCTATGTAGCAGTCTTGGTTCAATTTGATGACAATTAAAGAGAAGAGACCCCGGGGGCCTGAAGGCGCTCAACTGACATGGTAGACTAAATATCAACCCAGGGAATTGATTTCAACAAGTTGCATCTGCCCCTTCTAAGAAAGGTTTATACCAAATATCCAAAGATTCTGACCAGTGGATCGAAAAAAAAGAAGATTTTTAAAGAATATTCCTCATATTGAACTAAGTAATAATTGGGGCGCCCACAGGGAGCACGGATATGAACCCAGGGACTTGTCTTGAACAAACTTGAATTTCACCTCCAGTGGGATGCTATATACCAAATATCAAAAGATTCTGACTGTTGGATGTGAAGAAGATGTTTGAAGAATATTCCTCTTATTGAACTAAGTTATAATTCGGGCTCCCACAGTGAGCCCAAATATCAACGTAGGGACTTGGCTTGAACAAACTTGCGTCTCATCCCCCTAGGCTTGCTGCATACCAAATATCAAAAGATTCTGATTGGTAGATCTGAAGAAGATTTTTAAAGAATATTCCTCATACTGCACTAATTTAAACATTTGGGCTCCAATAGAGAGCCCAAATATGGACCCAGGGATTTGATTTCAATAAACATGTAAAACAATCTTCCAAAGATGTTATATGTGAAATTTGAAAGCTTTTGAAGCAGTGGGTTGCGAGAAAAGTAGTCTTAAATGTTTTCCCCATTACCAGCAGTGTTAAAAAATCCTGACTCAGCACTTTTTCAAAGTCTCCATTACCAGCAGTGTTAAAAAATCCTGACTCAGCACTTTTTCAAAGTCTCCAAAAAGTACCCCATGATAAAACCGATAGCAATTTTTTTTTACCATTCCATTCTGTCGGTCGTAAAGAAGCTTCACACCAAATAAGAATTCTCAGTGCTGTGAAGTTTTGGAGATATGAGCGTTTTAATTTTTTTCTATTTTTAGCTCCTGCGGTTCCTATGGGGCGACAGGAAAAAAAAATTGGGCATAAATTGAGTACTTATGACCCAGTAAGCCCTCACATCAAATTTGGTTCAAATCTGCCCCTTGGTTCGGAAAATAGAAATTTTGGGCATGGCCAAAATTCCTGCCCCTCCCATAACGATGGCAAATATTGCCCCTCGAACATCCCATGAACAAATCCGAGTCTACAACTCAAAAGGAAGCTGCATACCAAATATCAGGTCTCTGCTACTGCTGGTTCATGAGAAGAAGATTTTTAAAGATTTTGGTGCCCCTTGGGGGCGTGGCACCACACAGGGAGAGGGGCAACTTCATTTGAACAAATCCGAATTGGCATTAGGTAATAAACATTTACCCAACATTTGAATAGAATTGGGCTAGTGGTTTTGGAGGAGAAGTCGGTTTTGTAAAGTTTACGACGGACGACAGATGGAAAGTGATCAGTAAAGCTCCCCTTGAGCTTCGCTCAGTTTAGCTGAAAACACTAGCAATTACCTGGGTGGCTGCGATCATTTGATCACCTGGGTATAGCCCACCACAAATATACGATGCGTTATTCTACCTAAGCAAACAAATCAATACATGAGGCATCCCACACACAGAGTTCTAGGTCTAAGCAAACCAACATATGTATCATGTATTCCACACAATGGTGCACAGAGTAATACAAATAAGCATCAGAAGATAATACACTGGAAATGAATCCGGAATGTTTGATGAACAAACGAATGAACCCACAAACACTAGTACTTTTTGAGTGCTTCACCATTCAGTAGCATGCAAATGATAATTTAATTATGCTGCAAGCTCCAAAATTCTTCGAGGTAAGACATGTTTGGCCCCTCCCCTGCCCACTCCCCCCCCACCATACTACCAATATGAGCATTTTAATCTATTATATCTTAAATAATTTTTATTCTTTGCTTCCAAAAACAAAACTTATGACCCTTCAATGGAATGAGCAAAACCAGATCTTGCCAATAATGAGCCAAAAGTTGTGTTTTGGATGAAAAAAATTGAAAAAATAATAAAATTTGAATGGGATTTTTGTAAAAATAGCATGGCCGGATATGACCATTATTTTCGGTAAAGGACTATAATGTTGCACTGTACCTGATGAGGAAGAGCTTGGTTGCTGTATCCTTTGTACTGCAGGCTGCTGTTTGATATTGTTTCTTGGCTCATGTCGTCTATGATGTTGCTCTCTATTCTTCTCTCTTTCATCCAGAAGACCATCTGACTTATTCTGCAAAAAAGTAAAAACAATACAAATTTTAGAAATTTTGGCTGCTACATAAAATCCATAAATGATAGTAAGGAAATCATTTAACCCTTTACGCAATGTAACTGCCAAAACCGGCCAGCGCTATTCACAAAAATCGTCAATTAATTTTCATTATTTTTTCATTTTTTGTCTCAAAAACATAGGTTATGACCCCTCATTGGAACGAGCTCATAGAGCTCGTTCCAATGAGGGGTCATAACATAAGTTTTTGAGACAAAAAATGAAAAAAATTGGTTATTCAAGAATTTTTTTTGCAAAGTGTCGTCTGCTTTTCATGTTAGGTGAAGGGTTAAACAGTTCTGCTGTATTGACACAAAACCATAAGCCAACAATTCAAGTATGTTCAAGGACTTTCTTAATTAGTTGGATATTTTTCACAGACTGAATCAGAATTCATCAAGCCAGATCCTCATTATTTGCAGTATATTATATTGGCAACAGTTCTTGAAAAAAACAATGGTAAATTCAAACGTACTTTGTGAATTGAATAATTACTCTCCAACCCTATTTCTAAGTTTTGAAAAAGAGTGTTTTCCCTGTGCTTCTTCACTGTTAACACCAGCCAGTTCCTATGACAGCCATATTTGTACAATTTTATTGACAAAGTGGCTGGATATTTCAGGTCATGTTCACCTTGTATTGGTTAATTTGCTGTCACAATGTTAGGCAAAGGGTTAATTGACTAATCTTTTTCACTTGAATCCTAAAAGAGGTGCAGCGAGAATCTACATGGATTTTTGCTGGTTTTCTTTTGCGAGTCTTTGCGTGATTCAATTCTCAGATTCTCGTCAAAAGGGAAGCCCTAAACTACAATGAAAGCTTAAGAATCTTGGAATCTACACTGTATTCAGTGAGAAGCAAACATGGACCTGAGGTGGTCAAGAGAAAGCGCAAAATAATTTTTTTTTCAGTGCAGGTCAAAATGTCCTGCCCAAAGTAGTTGGTACAGATCATTTTAATTTGGTGCAGGTCATTTTCAATATATTGCTTTACACATTGTAAATTGACATATGGTGACTACTAAATGAGGAACTGACTTTTAATTCACAATGGGATTTAACCCTTTGAGCATGAGAGACCGATATACCGGCCCAGGGATATGGTACGCCATACTCACATTAAGTAGGATGCCTGCTAATTTAAGGGAGGGTTAGACCAATCAATACAAGGCGGCATGTTGAAAATACTGATTGGTCTACCCCCAAATAATGAATATGGACTCTTCTAATTGCTGTATTTCAACTAACATGGAAGATACCACCAGTGTTCAAAGGGTTAAATTTATACTGAATTACCAGTGTTTTTTAAACTCAAGATTCTAAAATTGAGCAGAATTTTGTGTTAGTCAAAATGTCCTATGGATTTCAAAGAATGTAGGTCAAAGTAAGTTTGATGTCGGTCATTATCCTTGTCACACCACTTATTTTTTGAGCCTTGGTCAACAGTCTGAATTTTCATCAGAGAGCAGTAGCCATGCAGCATGCCAGCATGCATAATGGATGACCGGCATGAGGAAGTAATGACAAAAAATATTGTTTTCTCTATAATAGTTGGTTCCAGAGTATGACTTTAACCCTTTACCCAATGCAGACGATATCAAAATTTATTTTTTTAAATATCATTTTTTCAGATTTTTCAAACAATTTCAACAAAACCATATCATGTGACCCCTCATTGGAACGAGCTTGTTCCAACGAGGGGTCACATGATATGGTTTTGTTGAAATTTTTTGAAAAATAATATTTTTTCAACTACTGAATTTGCATATTACGCGGACGGATGTGGCCAATTCGTTGGGTAAAGGCTTAATTGATTATTCTTCTTCAAAAGTTTATCATGAACTGTCATAATCATGTCAGCCCATCAAGATTCAATCTATCTATATATTAAATGGTGTTTAGGATCACATATCTCTGAACAATGGCTAATCGTGACCATATTATGGATATTAAGTCCAGCCAATTGTTTATACCCATTTTAGAGGACTTCCATTGACTAAACTTGACTTCATCTCCATGTTGAAGTCATGATTAGCCACTATTTATTTATTTACTGGTGTTTAAGGTCACATATTTATGCACAATGACTAATCGTGACCGTGACAGTTTTACGGGTGGAGGAAGCCGGAGTACCCGGAGAGAACCCGCGAGAAACGACGAGCAGCTGTCAGCTCCCCAACATCGTAACTCTGAACTCTGCACCGCGGCACAGGCAGGGTTAGATTGGTTGAAGACATGCGCACCATCGACGTGCAGTACGCCTCAGTACACAGCGTCATCGAGCCCCCATGTAGGCAATCGGGGTGAAGTGTCTTGCCCAAGGACACAATGCGGTTGCCGCAGGTGGGATTCGAACCGAGGACCTCTCGGCTTGCAGCCTGCACATCTACCAACTGAGCTACCGCGCCCCCGATTAGCCACTGTGCTGAAATATGTGACTTTAAATTAAATAAACACCAATAATAAATAAATAAATAAATAAATAAATAAATAAATAAATAAATAAATAAATAAATAAATAAATAAATGAGAGCAATGCAAAGCGCAGGCCACTGCCCCCGGCCCATATGCAAGTTCGAAGTAGCCTTGATGTATTGTGGGAGAGAAAAATTCTGGGAGAAATTATTATACAGAGCCTGTGGAAATCCCGTTCCCCCATGCAGGTCTATCCGCATACCAAAGGGGATACAAATCTGAGCAATGGCTTTGAAATTACAATGCAAAACATTTGTACGAACAGACAGACAGTTGGACAGATGGATGGACAGAGGGACAGATGAACAGGGGGCTTCACTAGATACTTTGGAGGTCGGGGCATAATAAATGAATGAATAAATTCCACCCCAGGCATTGGTTACTGGGTCCTATTTTACCAGTAAAACAGAGCTTATTTACTGCAGTAAACAACAATGCACTGCTTCACTTCCCATGGGGAATAGATTCCATATTTGCTGGTGTAAGAGTAATTTAGTTTTTGCAGAATATCTATCAGCTTACGCACACCGAGTTAGAGTAAAATGTAGCCACAATGTAGGAATTCCCATTGAACACATACCGCTCATCCAACTAATTACAGTATTGATCCAAGTAACCAATACCAACTGGACAAATACAGGGGATTTGGTATGGAGGGCCACAATTAACAGAGAAGGCTGACTTAATCTGTATTTAAACATAGAAATCTTATTGCCAGTACAGATCAATGAAAGATGGAAGCACTTGACTTTACAGGCAATTGTGTCAAGTGATTTTGGGAGATTTATGGGAATAATGGGAACACTTTAATTAAAGTTGAAACTGTCTGTGACTTTAGGAAACCAATCTTAGCAGCTCATGCCCTTCTGTTTAGAGAACATTGCCTCTTCAACCAACAATTGGAACTGTAATTTACAAATTAAATTATGAACTTGCTGAATCAACCTTTTGGGGACCAACATTCCATTAACTGGTTGAGTGCTGGAAGCCCAAATTTGGGCAACAAGTAAAAGGGTTCATATTCTACGGATGTTCTTCGTCTTATCTTTGATCTGAAATTATTTAGTCTGTAAGGATCTGCCTTGTTACAATTTGCAAGAAGGCAGACACATGAACAAATCTTACTGAGCAAAAATAATTTAGTACTCTACCAGTTATTTATTTGTTTGTGTTTAAGGGCACATATTTCTGCACAATGGCTAACCATGACTGCAACATGGAGATAAAGCCAAGTTTAGTCAATTGTTTATACCCATGCTGCCCATTTTAGAGGATGTCCACCCCAAGCATTGGTGACTGGGTCCTATCTTACCCCAGTAAAACAGAGCCTGTGTTCCAAACTCTACCAGTTAATTTATTTATTTATTTATTATGCACAATGGCTAATCATGACCATGACAGTTTTACGGGTGGAGGAAGCAGGAGTACCCGGAGAGAACCACCGAGCAACTGTCAGCTCCCCAACATACTAACTCCACAGTGACACAAGCAGGGTTAGCATTGATTGAAGACAAGTGCACCATCGACGTGCAGTACGCCTTAGTACACAGCGCCAACGTGCCCCCACGTAGGCAGTGGGGGTGAAGTGTTTTGCCCAAGGACACAACGCGTTTGCCACAGGTGGGACTCAAACCGATTCTCTCTTTCCTTAAATGGTTGAGTGGGAGACACCCTTATTTGGGCTCTATGGAAGAGTGTCAGAACAAATAGGTGCATTCATAATCTGTGCATTGCTAAGATGCAAATACATGTATATTTTATTCATACTAACCCTTTACCTAACACAAAAGACAGATGATGCTTGCAAACAAAATTCTTGAATGACTATTTTTTTCAGTTTTTGTGTCAAAAACATAGCTTAGGACTCATCACTGGAATGAGCTCAATGATCTTGTTCCCATGTAGGGTCATAAGCAATGCTTTTGAGGCGAAAAATGAAAAAATAATGAAAATTGAATGGTGATTTTTGTGAATAGCACTGGCCTGTTTTGACCGTTACGTTAGGTAAAGGGTTAATGTGTCTTGCTACTATTTGAAGGCACTCTACCAAAAATTGTGATAAAATCTCTCCATTTTAAACCATTTCCTATTGAACTGGCCACATCACCTTGCGTAATTTAGAAATTAAGCAGTTGAATTTTTTTTATTTTTAAATTGCTAGTTCACACCTAAGCTGTTACAGCCAACACCTGCTTTGAACATGGAGCTATTCATCACTAAGTTACACTTAAATACCAAAAATAATGTCATTCCACCAAGTATTTTAAACGTTATTGAGTTTAAAACTTCTAATTCATGGCATGTCACAGACTATGCCAAACCAGAGGTCCCTAAGAATAGTCCATGCGTCAGATGTCATCATTCCTTTCCCCCCGAGATATTTATTTATTTATTTATTTATTTATTTATTTATTTATTTATTTATTTATTTATTTATTTATTTATTTATTTATTTATTAGTGTTTAAACCTTTACACAATGCAGACAATATCAAAATTTAATATTTTAAATATAATTTTTAAAAATTTTTTCAAAATATTTCAACAAAACCATATCATGTGACCCCTCATTGGAACGAGCTCGTTCCAAAAAGGGGTCACATGATATGGTTTTGTTGAAATTTTTCGAAAAATATTTTTTCAGCTGCTGAATTTGCATATTACTTGGGCAGATGCGGGTGATTCGTTGGGTAAAGGGTTAAGGACACATATTTCAGCACAATGGTTAATCGTGATTACAACATGGAGATAAAGTCAAGTTTAAACAATCGTTTATACCCATGTTGCCCTTTTTAGAGGACTTCCACCCCAAGCATTGGTGACTGGGACCAATTTTACTTGTAAAATCCAAGCTTCTTTACCACACTAAACAAGCACTGCTTCACTTCATATGGTTCATACAGGGAATTTACCTGACATGAATAACAAATGACATTTGCAAAAATATTTCTTGAATAATTAAATATTTGTAGTTTAAAACTCAAAAATATAGTTCAAGACCCTTCAATGGAACAAACTCACTCAATGAGCTTGTTCCAATGAGGTGTCCTGAGCTATGTTTTCAAGTGAAATATTGAACAAAAATGAAAAACTAGACTGAAGCATGCCCTCGCACAGCACGTGGACACAGGAGGTTGAAGAGCTAACTGTGATTTGTTACTCAAATATGAGCTGTGTCTGTAAGACACATGATGCCCTCGCAAAGTCTACCATGCACAAACCACATACCATACAGGTGAAATTCGATAAAAAATTGACCAGGTTCAACAACCTGTAATTTTGTGAAATACTGAAGCAAATCAAAATCCTGACAATATACACACCTCTGGTATATGTACAAACATCCTGTGAAATAAAAAAGTCCTAGCTTGAAAACTGAGAGAGGAGTTAGCCAAACAATGTACCCTATATGAGGACAGATGGACAGTGGATGAATGGATGGATGGACAGCAGATGGACAGACAGACAGGGGTAAAACAATATGCCCCCCCCCTCCAACTATTCATCACTGGGGCATAAAATTGTGATTTTGTGAATAACACTGGCTAGCAAGCCTGGAAATAAGCAATTCGTCAATTGCAGAATGAAGTGCCCAGAGGGGGAACTTGCCGATGATATCCCATGTATACCCTTTGTTTGCAACAAGAACCAAAGTACATATTGTGAAACAGGACTACATTAAATACCTGAGAACAATGTATTCTCCAGTCAAGTTACCAAATCTTGTTTGAAACTGAATTCCACAGGGTTCATACAGACCAGGCAATTTGGTTTTCCACAACTTTTCTTTACTTTTTCGATAGCCCTGACATCAAATTTCCATAATCCCGAAAGTTAAATGTAACTAATATATAATTCTATTTTTTCCTTCCCCTCCCCCAACTCCTTGACAATTCTTTTAACCCTAAGGGCCCAATTTCAACTTTGATTACTTTATACTGCAATAAAATCTAGGCTCGAACATTAAGGCTTTACAGAAGCTTTTAAGTTATATTCTAAGTACCTTGGAAATTGTTTCTAGGCAAGTCTTGGCTGCCTATACAGGCCTATACAGGGAGCCAAGACTTGCCTAGAAACAACTGCAAGGCCACCAGATGTACTTTCTCAGGATGGCAAAAATGTCTACACACTACCAGGTGTTTAATGGTTAAGAAGCCCCAAACACCAATGACTCAAGTAGCGATTCTTGGTGAACCCTTAAAAGTGGGAGTACAAAGATTTTTTGAATGGTCACATTAGACAGGAGAAATACCCATGTTACACACATATGTTCATTTTCCATAACTTTTCCAAAACTCACCCTAATTTTTCATACTTTTCCAGGGGCTGGAAAATCAATTTACTGTTTTCCAAGACTTTCCATACATGTACCTTTCCATAAACTGTATGAGACCGAATTCTCATTGTAAAAAATATTAAGGAATGGGTTAAAACTGGTTTGTTCTGGACTGCTAGAAGACTGTTGAACAAAGACCACCAGCAAAATGGAATAATGAATTCAATTTATTTAAAGATTGACAGTGATGCTATTCTAGAAAATGACTCAGCCCTCCTGCAGATGACAAAAGATGAGAAGACACTGACTGGAGACAACATCTAATTTCCTGAAGTGCAAATGCAAGGGCACCTGCTAGATCTTCCTTCATATTTTATACTGTCTTAAACCCACTCTAATTATCAACTTGACTGATTTATGTGAATAGTGCCCTCAGAGACAGAGGAAGAGGTCAATGACAGTGTAATGGAAATCCAAAGTAATTTAAACCAGCACCAGTAACTGGTGTTTTCTCATTTTCCTTTTAGTATGAACCCTTTACCCAATGCATAGGATATCAAAATTTATTATTTTAATAACTGTTTTTTCAACTTTTTCAAAAAATAAAAATGTGTTATGTACAAAGTACACAGTGCCGCCACGTGGCCAATCAGGATTAAGTGTCTTACCCAAAGATACAACAGGTGGTATGGGTTAGGATCAAACTATTAATATTTAGTGTTTAACCCTTTTGGTATATTCTATGCCAGTTCAGAGCCATCAACTGGTACAGTCTATATTCATTACTTGGGGGAAGACCAATCAATAATTTCAACATGCAGCCTTGTGGCTGCATGGTGAAAATCTTGACTGGTCTACCAGACAAATTTACTGGGGAACTCTCTATTTTATGAATTTATTTATTTATCTATTGGGGTTTAACGGCACTATCAACAGCCAGAGTCACCCCGTGTTGGACAATTTTTACGAGCAAGTAGAGGAGAGACGGAATACCCGGAGAGAACTACCAAGCAATGGCAGGCAAATGTCAGACTCCCCAACATACTAATTCCACACAAGCAGGGTTGGCATTGGTTGAAGACAAGTGTACCATTGACGTGCAGTATGACTCAGTACACGGCACAACCAAGTCCCCATGTGGGCAATCGGGATTAAGTGCATTGACCACAGACACAACGCAGTTGCCCCTGGAGGGGATCACCCATGGACCTTTCGATTTGAAGTTTAATTCCATAACCACTGAGCCACTGTTCTCCCATTTTATGAATTTAGGTTGTATCATGATCCTGGATCATTTACCCCTTTACCCAACGAATCGCCCGCATCCGCCCGCGTAATATGCAAATACAGCAGGTGAAAAAATATTATTTTTCGAAAAATTTCAACAAAACCATAGCATGTGACCCCTCTTTGGAACGAGCTTGTCGAGCTCGTTCCAAAGAGGGGTCACATGATATGGTTTTGTTGAAATGTTTTGAAAAAATTTAAAAAATGATATTGAAAATATTAAATTTTGAAATCGTATGCGTTGGGTCAAGGGTTAAGCAGCTTACCAGGTTCAATGGGTTCATGCCCAATGCTCTAACCAATGAGCTACCAGTGTGCACCCTATTCAGTCTAGGCACAGGGTTAAAAGGTTAAACTCAATAACCATATATTAAAAGACCTAACAAATTCTACATGACAACACCAATTATCATACAGGTTAAGAAACACATCTTATCTTTGCAGGAAGCTGCATCTTTTGTAATTGAAAAATGACTAAAATGATAAATTGGGAGTTCAGGACACTTATGCAAATAGTGGAATTCAATAATGGCTAAAATGCACTGAAGCTGCTATTGAAGCTAGTCACGTTCAATTAAACATGACAAAAAGCATGGAATGGAAATCACAAATTGGAAAAACTAAAACAAACACCCAAGTCAACCAGCAGTTATAGTGATTAATGGATTTAAGGTGAAAATGTGTGGTTTTAACATGTTTTTCAAAGACTCAAATTTCCCCATCTTATTCAATCTCATTGTCTTGTTTTTCAACTACTAAAACAATTTGCAGTACCAGCCAGGCACGTTTCTCCTTTCTCGAATATCCCCAGCAGAATATTTTTTTAATTTCTTTTTCTAAGCCACAGGAACATAATTTACAATTTCTCACTTGAAAAAGCTCATCAAGTGAATAAATTCCAAAGTGGTCAACAGATTTGGTTGTTAGAAGGACAAAATGAAATGTTAACTTCATCGTTAATTATTATAATATCACTGTTTAAGCACACCTTTCAACATCTAGGGGTGTATCATGTCAGGTTTAGCCAATTGTTTATATATGCAGCCTACTTTGGGAGACTTCCACTTGATTGGTCACTGGGTCTGTTTTTTTATCTTTCAATCAAATTGATTTTTTCCCCCAGATACAAACTAAAACATTTAGACTGGACTGATACCAATTTGTATCAGCCACAGTAACATTTGTAAGCATAATTATAAGATCATTCAATTTAGAAAAAGAACATTTTTGCCTGCACTCACTGAAAACCGATTATGCCCATTGAGGTCACAATTTAATAACAGTAAGACCTAAAAAAAATAAAAAATCTGTTTCTCAGGCCCTCCCGCATGGTCCTTTTGGCTGCCGCATGCTCTCTTTTTATAACCAATTTAAACTTTAAAAAAATAAAAATTAAATGGTTTATGTCTGATATTTTACCCAAGTTAAAAAAAATTGCTGAATTTGTCCCTTGAGTGCAAGAAGGCTTTGCAATGCTTTAGCATTGCAAAGCCTTCTTGCACTCAAGGGATGAAATACACCACCACCCATGCTATTCTGTAGATTATGAGGCCTAAAACTTGAACCAAGAACATGAACGTTTGATGGCAAAGAAGTAATTACTGAAATAAAAAATAAAATAAAAAACCGCTCGCCCGCATGCAATTTTACAAATAATGGCCTGAGAAACAGAAGATCTACTTTGTGTGGCCTAATTACATAATAAATAAATCACCAACTCAATGAAGTAAATTAGACTAGATCATTTTTTGCCATTATGATACTTTTATATAGGCCTACAACACATTAAACTGAGAAATAAAACAAAGAACCACAAAGCTGAATACTACTAGATACTTCGGCAGTTACAGTACATGTGGAATAATGTATGGGGATTATGTCACTCACAGCTCATGCAGGGACCGATCAGGACTATTTAAAATACGCTCTAGCCTCAGAGCCTATTTTTTCAATTCATGTGCCAGATTTCAATTTACGGAGTCACATTGCTGGTTGTAACACACACTGCAAGTATGTAATAGCTCTCATCATTTTCATTTCGTACACTACAGCAAACATTAATCTTCACTGTGGTTTCTGATCAAGTCTTGGCTGCCTATTTAGGCAGCCAAGACTTGACCAGAAACCACAGTGAAGATTAATGCTTGGTAATTAAGACTTGAAGTATTAACTTAAGCACTCTACAACAATGATACATAATAATCATATATATAATACATGTAAGAGTGTCTCTCTCGATTATCCATCGAAAGAATATCAAAATATGATCTGAGAAGTTACGCGCCAACTGAGAAGCCTATTTCTGATATTTAAGAGGCAGGTCCTGATCAATGTTTCAGAACCAAATACGCACTGGCGCATGCCCAGGTCGGTCCCTGCTCATGAATGTAATACCATGAAGTCATCATGATCTTCATTCATAAAAAATAAATTCCTAAATGCTAAATGGTTGTTAAAATATATGCAAACAAGTCAAGAAAGGAAGAAATATATTTTAAGACACGCCTGCAATCTAGAAAATCAAAGAGTGCAAAACAGTTGCCCTTTTCAGATTGCTTGGGAGTGCAATTACACCCGAAATTTTCAATGCAAAAACTTGTATGCTATTTTGGTTATATTCACTTGAAGGTATTAATATTGTGACTGAAAATTGTACTACATTCAGCTACATAGTGGAAAAATTGGCACTTTCACATCTTCTCATTATTTAAAATGTTGGATTCAATTCTTATGTGACTGTCTTCAACATTCAAAATGTATCAAAATGCGACACAGAATGGGTCATGAATTATTGTGAATCAATGCAACATTGATAAATCGCCCCCTGAGTTCCAATGTCTCTCTGTGCCAGTAGGCACACAGAACACATTGGAACTCAGGGGACGAAATGATAATAGATTTTAAAGGCAGTCCCAAACAGGTCTGGCATTCCAGAAAATCAAGGGGTGCAAAAAATTGCCCTCCTCAATTTTTCTCTAGGCAAGCAGTAGGCATGCAGCACTCCTGCACTCCTAAAGAATGCCAGGCCTGTTAAGATAAATTGGTTTTTACCATCAAACAGATTTCCGAGATAGTGAGATATTTATTTATTTATTGGTGTTCAAGGTCACATACTTGTGCACAATGGCTAATCATGACCATGACAGTTTTACGAGTGGAGGAAGCCAGAGTACCCGGAGAGAACCAGCGAGCAACGATGAGCAGCTGCCAGCTCCACATCGTAACTCTGCACTGCACCACAGGCAGGGCTAGATTGGTTGAAGACATGCGCACCATCGACGTGCAGTACACCTTAGAACACGGCGTCATCGTGCCCCCATGTGGACATTCAGGATTAAATGCCTTGCCCAAGGACATAATGCCAGAGTCCGAATCGATTGCTCAGATGGTCACTCATCCAAGGACCAACTGGGCTTGACGTTGCTTAACTTCGGTGATCTGACGAGAACCGGTTACTGCAACGCCACCGCACCCCCGAGATAGTAAGATAAATTTGTAAATGACTCTATGTGTTGATAGAGAAACTTGTGTCAAGCCTTGATGGTGTTCATATTAGGTATCACAGCGAGTCCTTTAGGGAACAATGCATAGTGGTGCTAACATATATTCAGCAATAAACTTGCTCATCATAGTAAAAAAACACAGCACCACTCAATGTAAACATCATTTTTTTCTATATAATAATGTAATGATTTAAATTTCTAATTCATTTTTAGGACTGTTTTGTATATGAAAAGCAGAAAAAAGACTCCCTACCTTGTCATAAAATTGACGGAAAATTACAAAAGAAACAAGAAATTTTTTATGAACCTTATCAAGACATTTTATCATGCAATGCCAAATTATACAGCCCTCAAATCTTGATGCATACCATTTTCAAAGGGTTAAAATTTATCTCACTTCAAATAAAAAACTTGCCAACTTGCTCATTTGGAAATTATTTAAATTATATATGTCTCTAACGTGCACATAATCAGGAATATGACAAGCTAAACAAACACACATGTCCAAGCAATTATTTTCTCAAGCAAGCAGGAATCAGTATATCTGAGATGGGATGAAAGTCAGCAAAAAATAACTGATTTGAGCAGATGCTGTTAATTTCAGAGTGAGAAGGTTATAACACCAATATAACCTCAGTGTTAAAACTTATGCATCACTGCCAATCTAGTATGTGACCACCAGCAATAAGTTTACTCTGTTTTTTACAAATAGTAATCAAAAAGAAACCATAATTAACAGGTATTTCAAACACTCTGTGCTATCCTTGATGTCCTTTAACTGGTAAAGTGCAACATTTTTTTTACCACAGATTTCTTTTCACCATATATTGCTCTGTTACATTTGACTGGATAGTGCCACGAGGCACTATCCAATCAAATGTAACTGAGCAAGGTGTCAACAACATATGATCCTTGCCAGGGTCAATATGAAACCACCATCAGTAGAGAGCTGAATCTTGATGTTATAATCACAGACTCTGGTACTGAATAAAGCCCAAATATGAGCTTCTAGCACTCTTCCATTTAACAAACACAAGTTACAAATGATAGCAATAACATCTACTCTCAAGGGGGAATTTGTTGGAAGTCAATATTTTTCCCTCTATCAATGGCTGAAGACTTAAGTCTTGCGTTTGATACAGTGCAACCACTGTGGATTGGTCGCTTTCCAATTGGAGTTGTCAATATTTCAACGGACACAATATTAATATTACATGTACCAAACACTAATTCTGGGAATAATCAAAAATTTAAATTAATGAAGCACTGGGTTATTTATTTGTTTGGGTTTAACAACACTTTAACAGCCAGGGTCATATCATGTTGGGGACAGTTTTACAGGTGGAGGAAGCCAGAGTACCCGGAGAGAACCACCGAGCAACGACGAGCAGCCGTCAGCTCTCCAACATCCTAACACTGCACTGCCGCACAGGCAGGGTTAGATTGGTTGAAGACATGTGCACCATCAACGTGCAGTACGCCTTAGTACACAGTGTCATCGTGCCCCCATGTAGGCAATCAGGGTTAAGTGCCTTTCCCAAGGACACAACGCAGGAGTGCGAACCAGTTGCTGAAATGGTCACCCATCCAACTACTAAAACTAAATGCACTCAACATTGCTTAACTTCGGTGATCTGACGAGAATCGGTTACCACGACCCAGAAGCACTGGGTACAACCCGGTGCTCCATTCATTAAAATTTTGCCGATTATGATCTTTGATACCTGGTAAATGCATGCGTGAACATCACTGTCCATGCATGGATTATGACCGGACCACGGTGACTGTACTGAATCTTATTCATCTATCTTTTTCCTTCATTTACCTGAATAAAGATCAGTTATATCGCAGTATTTATCTATTTGTTGATGTTCGCAGAATAGGTTGGGTATTTTTTTCACAAAATTATTATAATTAAACAGAGGGCAATAACTCCCTTAATTTTCATTGAATAATGGTGGTTATTGAACTTGTCCAAGACATTGTCGATTAAAGCAGTGCATGAAAATGGATTCAAATCACATAACTATTGTTAAAGTTATCACAAATTTCTGTAGATGGATGGAAGGTTGGGAGGAAGGAGATCTTTACTATACCTATTCCCTGCAAAAAAAACAGTGGTGGGGTGGGGGGGTTCAGTGTTCAGGGTGTAGGGGAAAGTTGTTAAGTAAAATATAGTTTATGACCCTTCAGTAGAATGAGCTTAATGATCTCATTCCAATGATGGAGTCATATATGCTATGTTTCATAAACAAAAATTGATAAAAATAAAATCTGAATGGTGACTTTTGTGAGAATTACTGTCCATTAGGTTGGAGAAAGGTTTAACCCTTTTTTCAACATCAATGATTTCAAATCTTTTTTCAATTTTTTTGAAAAATGTTTCATAAATATTCAACAAAACTACATCACGTACCCCCTCATTGGAATGGGCTTGACCAGTTCATTCCAATGATGGGACATATATGGGTTTGTTGAAATCTTTTAAAAAAATATTTTTCAACTGTTAAATTTGTAAATTCTGTGGGCGAATGTGCCCGATTTGTTAGGCGACAGGTTAAAGAAATTAGCGAGAAACACAATATTCTTATCTGAATAATTTTTATGGAAAGTACAAGTAAGGTACACTTTAAAGACCTCACCTGGGATATGCTACGCTTCAATATTACATACTAGACCATAAACAGAGAAATATCAGTATAGTTCAGAGTTGTTGTGGGAGTTCAACATGTTAGCAGTGAATTAATGAATTATTCTTTCAGAAAATAACCACATCTCTGAGGAATTTGTGGCATCAGTATCTTTCTTTTGGATTAAATAAGTGAGTTCTCTGGAGAATCCATTATTAGTTTGAACTTCTATCAATGTAGCCATTGTATACTGGCAATACTCTAGGTGTTCCTGGTGAATTATTTGTCTACGCAATAAGAGTTTACGTAGAGCCCGTTGACACTTTTGAAATCAACAACATTGACCATCTTCATGCCTGAGCATGAGCTGGGAGGCTTTGATGTTTCAGATCCAGTTTCAATTTCGGTTCCAGAAAAAAACCTCAGTTTCAGTTTGGTTTTACTATGTGTTAAAAACAGATAGTAAATAATACTTCAGCCTCCTCAAATTTGAAAAAAATTGCAACAGTCAGTATGAAGCCATTCACCACAAAAGCCGTGTATGGTGGGTTCAGCCTTATGTCCCTTTGATCAGAGGAGCCCAAAAGTGTGTGTGTGTGGGGGGGGGGGGGGGGGGGGGCACACCTTCTTTCTGGGTACTGCAAGGATGTAGGATGGAAAATAATTTTTCTTTGGAGGAGGGGGGGGGGGGGGGGGGGTTCAAAGGTGGTGGGATGGTGTATTCATGAAAAATATATAAATTTATATACGTTACCCCTCACCCTTGAATCCACTCTATTTAACCTCAGACAATAACCTCAGCGTATTTATTTTGTTTTGTTTTAACTTATCCTCAGCATATTTATTTTGTTTTGTTTTTACTTAACCCTTAAAACCCTGGTGGTATCTTCCATATCAATTCAATGGCAGCAATTGAAAGAGGCCATAATCATTATTTGTGGGCAGACCAATTAATATTTTCAACGTTGAAAATATTGATTGGTCTTCCCCACACATACACTTACCAGCCATCATACTTAATGAATGTATAAAGTATCATGTTCACAGGCCTGGAAAAGGGCCTCTCGGGTTTAAAAAGCTAATCATAACTTTGAAACCGTCCTTTGAAATATTACGCCCCATTTGGAGCTTTCTATTTTCATTTAATAAAATCTTGAAAATCGATGTGGTCATATATGTATAGGTGATGTGTAGTTACCATAGGGGTTGTATATGTTTTGTTGGAAAATGACGTTCGGGGTACCAATAATTGGTGAAAAAAGTGTGTGTGTGGGGGGGGGGGGGGGGGGGGGGGGTACATGCCCCCTGTAGTACCCCTCCCCCTGGTTCTACCACCCCTGCCTTTGATCGTTCTTTGAGGTTCAAGGGTATCAGTTGCTAAGATAATTTAATTAGAAAAAAAACCCACAAATCAAATAACTGAATCAAGTCCACC
Organism: Pictodentalium vernedei; assembly: GCA_031216915.1. NCBI lineage: Eukaryota > Metazoa > Mollusca > Scaphopoda > Dentaliida > Dentaliidae > Pictodentalium > Pictodentalium vernedei. The sequence goes on along the minus strand of CM062290.1, from coordinate 369,737,869 downwards.
TTATGTATGTTGTGTATTTATTGTCATATTTTCTCCCTGTTTGACTCATCCGGTGGACAAGTCAATAAGGGAGAAAATATGACAGAACACAGTATATTTGCTCCTTTGCTGGATAGATTAGCCCAGTTCCTGTTATTTATTTATTTATTTATTGGTGTTTAGGTCACATACTTATGCACAATGGCTAATCATGACAGTGACAGTTTTATGGAGGAAGCCGGAATACCCGGAGAGAACCACCAAGCAACGACGAGCAGCTGCCAGCTCCCCAACATCGTAACTCCGGACTGCAGCACAAGCAGGGTTAGATTGGTTGAAGACATGCGTACCATCGACGTGCAGTACACCTTAGTACACAGTGGCATCGTGCCCCCATTTGGACAATTGGGGTTAAGGGCCTTGCCCAAGGACACAATGCAGGAGTCCAAATCAATCGCTCAGAGGGTCACCCATCCGAGGACTAACCGGGCTCCACATTAGTTAACTTCGGTGATTTGATGAGAACCGGTTACCGCAATGCCACCACGCACCCGTCCAGTTCCTGGATTAAGACTGTTTGATCAGTTTATACCCAAACAGTGAAACAGTGATGCATGGGAAAGACGCGCGATCACTCTCGTGAACCATCGCTCATGCAAAAATTGTTCAAGGTGCGCGAATAAGCACTTGCCTCTATTCTTGGGTGTGTTTTCAACCTTTTGAGTTGCGTCAACAGAAACACTCAATTAAGTTTTGATGGTTGGAAATTTTTAAGAATCACTCACAATTTGAAGAGTGTCAAGTACAATTTCAAACAATTTCCTTTCCGACGTTACGAACATGACACACAGTAGTTTGCTTATACATCCACACACGACACGCTGAGTAAGAGGGTTGTACATTGACAACTCGCCCAGAGCTTACTCCCGCCACAAAACGAACACGCATGTTCAGATAAAAAAAAAAACGGTGGCCATTCTGAGATCTGAGAAACATTTTAATACTTCCATATTTTTTTTTATCGAACACATGCAGAATGTTGCTCTGTTCCTTATTTTCTTTTATACATGTGACACCTGTTGCCCCAATTCACCAGTGACATGAATTAATGTGCCCGATTTTGAATTTACGCATCCATTTTCCACGATTTTAATAATCTGCCATTTAAAATCCAGACCTAATTTTAGTGGGTTACAAATATTTTCACTGTCAAAATTTCCATCCGTGTTCAGTTGTATTCATACATTCGTTTCGAAGGACGCTTGTCAGTTGAAGTTTAACATTGAAATCACCACTCTCAATCAAAATCACTCTCCTCACATTTTCACTCTTGCAAACTTTATTTGAGGTGAGCGATTTTCCACTCGCTTCCATTTTGCCCCCATTCATCACCGGTAAAACTATTCACCCATTTCTGGCTGGGTCTTGCAGTTTGGTTTCTCCTTTTACTGCAAAAACTAGAACCAAACTGGAAAAAACTCAAATCTACCCAGCCCTCGCCAGAGTACATATAAAAAAATACAGAACTTAAACTGGTCTAAGACATACCATCAGTAGCAAACAATTACCTGAATCCCATTTCACCAAAAGTCACAAGTTCAAGGAAAGGAAAATGACAAATAAAAACAATGCAAATTGAAAAAGGTACTAAATTCTTTCAAGATATAACATTTGAATATTACAAAGATCTCCCTTCCCAAACTTAAAAGTTAAACAGTGTAAAAATTTTATCAAAAATGATCAAATAATTCAATTTCATCACCATTCCAATAAGACTAGAGCATGGACACTTTTTTAACTGAAATGATTAATTCCATGACATCTTCAATTTATTTATGTACAATTTATTAATCTCTTTACCAAAGCTATTGGCCAAGTTTGAGCATCTGTACACAAAAACACTGAAAATGTTATTTTTATAATTTTGGCCTCCAAAAATTAACTTATGACCATCCATTAGAATGAGTCCATTGAGCTCACCCACGTGAAGACTCGGATGCTTGGTAGACAATTTTTCTCAAATGATTTAATACAAAATATTGGTACTGGCATCTCCAAGTTGATTTTGGTAAAAAAACTAAACCAAACACATCAATATTATGCAACAGCAGGGGATGAAAAATGTAAGCATTTTGTTTGATGAAACACCTGGCCAGTCACATTGCTCTTCACACAGTCAGCCAGTGTATCTCCTACAGGTAGTAAACAATCTATAGATAAGGTATCATAATTAAAGCGCTGTCTGTTATAGACATAAACAATCTGAGAATTTCATCAGTGACAAAAAAACAAATAACATAGAGAACATTACATGTTCATTATTCTTTTGCACTTTATATATCTCACTTATAAAGAATACTTATACATACTCCTTGGGAAGGTAGCTTGCACATGCCAAACATGCAATACTGTGAACACAGAAGCAGGTAGAAAATTTTGACCAGGAGCCAATACTATAAAACTTTTACAATTGAATTTTTCAGAAGTGTATTTTCTACCTGTCCATAGAAACCACTGAAATAAATCATTAGCATTTCAAACGATGTAGCAATTTATTTATTTATTGATGTTTAAGGACACATATTTTTGCACAAAGGCTAATCACAACCACAACATGAGTATCAACTCAAGACCAGGGGTGAGCGTTAATAAGCCATGTTGCCCATTTTAGAGAGGGTTTGCACATCCCAAGCATTGGTGACTGGGTCCTATTTTACCAGTAAATCAGAGCCTGTTTACCACAGTGCACAGGCACTGCTTCACTTCCCACAGGCGCTGAGCACTTCACTTCCTGGGTTTCCCACGGGAATGTAGCAATTTACCAAAGGTAAGTAATTACATCTTTTGAAGCACTTATGATTCACTTCAGTCAGTTATTTCCATAAACAGAAAATATATTTCGGAAAATACAATTGTAAAAGTTTTATAGTATTGGCTCCAGTTCCTGATCATCTTCATCTATGTGCATTTTTATTTTTAATGATGAGGTTTCTTATACACTATGGCAGCCATGGACTGGACACTTTCCACGGGTGGGCTATATTTCCACGGATGCAATAATATTAGAATCCAAACACTAATTATAGGAATAATCATCAAAAAATATTATTTCTGTCGTTTGACTGGGGAAGGAAATAGACAGAAATTATTTTCTACATGTAGGTGCACATGAAATTTTGGTCAATCAAGGGGGTAATTTAGGTATATCAGGGGTGGTAATTTGCACTTTTAAGAGTGTTTTCTCGTGATTTGTGTTCATCCTGGGGCGATACAGCAAGAAGGCAACAGCCATTTTAGATTTCATTTTTAACCCTTTGATATGAGGTGTACAAGTTTCGGACTTGATATATATATGCGTTTTTTCTTTTATTACAGTCTGTGTTGCTTGTTGATTCCAAAAGTTTCAAAGAGGAAACGGAATATGGAATATTGTGGAAGCTATTGACTTGCATTGCTGAAGAAGCTGAATGAACAGTTTCGGCTGGAGAGCCATTAGAATACTTGAGCCTGCTGTGGCTGGTTGGAAAAGTATGTGCTTTTTGCTGTAATTAAAAGTGTTATTGTCGTAGCGCCAGACATCCTACTAAATTGTTTCTTGTTTGTTCAGATATATGCTGCGGGAGTGTAGCAAAACGTATGTTGCAGGCTTATGGAGAAATTAATTAATGAAGCCCTGCGTACAACCCGGTGCTTCATTAATTAAAATTTCCCTGATGATGATTTGTATTACCTGGTAAACGGATGCATGGACATCACGGCCCATGCGTGGATTACGACCAGTCCACGGCGACTGTATTGTACCATGATTGCGGTGTGTATTCACGGCCCATGTGTGGATTACCACCAGTCCATGGTGACTGTACTGTACCATGATTGCAGTGTGTATTCACAGCCCATGCGTGGATTACGACCCGTCCATGGCAACTGTTCTGTACCATGATTGTGGTGTGTATTCAATTCAATCATATGAGTTATATGATATTACAGGTGTGAAATCTGGAATTAATGTTAATGTTCTTGGTTGATTTGATCAGCCATGGTCCTAAAGCAGAAAAAACAAGTGCATTGTCAAGCGATGGACAATCCCCTGCCACCAAAGTAAAACAAGGGCAATAACACTAAATTCTTGAAGTAATATTTGGACACAGTTGGTTTGCAATCCCATTCATGTTATTATCACTAAAATGCTATAAATTAACTGGTAGAGTGCTGAATTATTTTTGATCGTAAAAATTTGTTCACAGGTGTTTGTCATGTTTCAATTTATGGGAGAGTGCCTCAAGGCACTTTCCCTTAAATTGTAACAAGGCAAATCCACACAGACTAAATAATTTCACTTCAAAGATAATATGAAGCACATCCACAGAATTCAAAGCATTTAATTTCTACTTCCTGCACGTCAGAATAAAGTCCAAATATGGGCTTTCAGTACTCTACCAGTTAAATTTGAGAAAAATATTTTGAACTGTTTTCATTTAAAGAGAAGAAGAAATGGGGAAATACGGATGGATGGAAGGCTAGAAAGGAATGCATTCCTGCATCTTCCTTCTACTTCATGGCAGTGGATAAAAATATTGCCCGACATCTTTTACCAAACGGAAAAATTAATTTATTTCACCTGTGTCTGATTTCAAGTATTTAGAGGTAAGCCGTTACTGATTAGGAAAGGATTAATGAAACTATTTGCTGCTCTACCTGAGAGAACACTTGCAAAATCATGAACAAGAAACTGTGTCTCTGATAATCATAAAATTATAAACAGAGAATGTTGAACTGTTTTCTAACCAACCTTTACTTGTGTGTGCAAATGCATGATGATGTTTAAAACTTCCATGGAATTTGCAACTCATATCTTTTTCACAAGCACCAAGTCTGGCTGAGACAGTATTAACCCTCTGCATAACATAACGGCCAAAAACAGCCAGAAAATCAACCAGAATAAGCCTCCACAGCCTAATATATCTCGGAAGTTTCTCAATAAACCATAAAATATGGATATCATTCTAATGATAGTCATATTTGTATGGTTTTATTGAAAAATTTTGAAATTTGTTTTCGAAAAATGTGAACTTTAATTTATTTTTTAAAACTAAGGTGTTAGGTGAAGGATTAACCATGATAACACATGTACTTCGACTAAAGATAGCGGATGTCCATGTGCTTTTACGGATAATACTGTTCACCATGGATACAACTATAGCTCCAGCAAGAAGCCACCCAAGTGTCACTCTGACCTTCCATTTTCAATATTTTTCCCTGAGGAAGCGACATACTGTGCTGACAAGAATGGGACACCTCCCTTGTCATGCTCAACCACAACTTGCCACTATGCACTCAGGGTGAAAATTTTGTACTGTGACCTAGAATTGAAATTTGCCGACCTTCCATTTTCCATAATTTTACCTGGGGAGGTCACAGAATGCAGTGACAACAGTGGGTCACCACCCCTCTCGTGCTCAACCCCCGCTCACCACCATGCACTCAGGGTGCAAAATGAAACAGCCAGCATTCTTAAGGTACAATGCCTGGCCTTATACAAATCTTGTGGAAATACCATCAATTATTCCTACAGCTATCTGATCAAAATGTCAACAAAACCATATCATGTGACCCCTCATTGGAACGAGCTCAATGAGCTCGTTCCAATGAGGGGTCACATGATATGGTTTTGTTGAATATTTGGAAAAATTTAATTTTTTCAACTGCTCAGTTTACATATTACGCGGGCGGATGCAGGCGATTCGTTAGGTAAAGTGTTAACCCTTTACCCAATGCAGACGATATCAGAATTTATTATTTTAAATATAATTTTTTTTCAATTTTTCAAAAAATTCCAACCAAACCATATCATGTGACCCCTCATTGGAATGAGCATGATAAAGCTCGTTCTAAAGAGGGGTCACATACGGTTTTGTTGAAATATTTTTTCAAATAATATTGTTTCAGCTGCTGAATTTGCATATTACGTGGGCAGATGTGGCCGATTCGTTGGGTAAAGGGCTAATTGTTATCTATTGATGTGGAATACAAGCATGTGTGTTTGGAACTTGTCATCATAAATATGTCAAAACAATAACAAAAATAACCAACTGATACCAGTCTCTATACATTTTTAACCCTTTACCGAAGGGAGATGATTAATTAAATTTTTGATGATTATTCCTATAATTAGTGTTTGCAATATAATATTATTGAATCCGTGGAAATACTGCCAAACCAGAGGTAAGTGACCAGTCCATGGCATCTGATCTGTATGCTTTTGTTGAAATGTTTGAAAATCTTGAAAATATAACATTTAAAACATAAAATTTTGACATCGTCTGCGTTAGGTTCAAGGGTTAAAACAGTACATCAAATGTAACTTTGTTTACTGAAAGACTAAACATTTCAGTGCAGTCTGGTAATATCATTCACTTGGAAAATGCTTAGAATCTACTGATCAGTATTGCAATAAAAACACCTTTCAAAGAAGTTTTTATATCCAAGATAATTAGTAAATTGTCATTATTTACTGAAGTCTTTGAAAAGAAGATGTGTATAAAATACAAGAAATTAGTGGAAAAGTATTCTAATGCCAGTAGAAAATATTATAACAGGAAATTCAATCAAAGAAATCTAACCAGATATTTACTACTTCTCTTTAAGTTATACTCAATATAATAAGTGCTTGGTAACTACATTCTTTCTTAAAAAATTAGGTGAAACAGATGATGAAATAAGCGATTTTAACCCTTTACCTAACATGAAAAGCAGACAACACTTGCCAAAAAAATTCTTGAATAACTATTTTTTTCCATTTTTTGTCTCAAAAACATAGTATGACCCCTCATTGAAACGAGCTCGACGAGCTCGTTCCAATGAGGGGTCATAACCTATTCTTTTGAGACAAAAAATGAAAAAATAATTAAAATTAATAGGTGATTTTTGAGAATAGCGCTGGCCGGTTTTGGCCATTACGTTGGGTAAAGGGTTAACCCTTCCTGAAACTTGACTGTAATTTGCAGTTTATTCATGTTTTCAGATGCAATTTGTACTTCACTTCATATGATGACAAAATACTGCACTGTGCAAGCCTGCATGTCCATGATCAACGGCAGGATCAATTTCTTGCAACTCAGTGAAAGATTACATTAATATTTCAAAATAACATTTATATGCAAACCTTTTTAACTATTTGTAATTTAATAAAATGTCAAAATTTTTTTTAGTAAGCTTCACCAAAAAAAGATTTTGATCAGATCTACAGAACAAATTTCGTCTCTTGAGTGCAACAAGGGACTTGTTGCACCCAAGGGAGGGTATACAATATGTGAGTCGTATACAATCTTGTTATTTAGGGACAAAAAGTGGGACCTCTCAGGTTCAGAGATTGATCCTGACCAGCAGTTCCTACGTGGTGTCCTAGGGCAAGGCACATAAATTTGATGGGGCTGGGGGGGGGGGGGGGGGGGGGGGGGGGAGAGCAGAGTGTACCAAGGCATACAGCACGTCAACAGTGCCCTTGCCTCCATCCTATCCTACCTCTGCTTGCGTGCAGTTAGTACATTGGGGCATCTGACAGTTGCTCGCTCACCACTGCTCAGTTGTTGTCTCTGGGCACTCAGGTTTTTTGGCCAACTTTCTGACACAAGGAGACCATGGCTGGCAATAGTGTTGTTAACACCAGTAAGTAAGATAAACTATTTTTGCCTCTCAGTTGGTGAGAGGCAACAATAGTTTGTTTCTCACCAACTGAGACTTTTGGAAAAAGATATCTAGGCTTGAACCAATCAATCCAAGCCTACCTCCTTCGAGGTCTACTGCCCAATTGTATAATGGTGCCTCATATTACCAACACAAAAATACATATTGTTTCTCTTTGTAATAATACAGTACAGCTGCCATGTACCTGTCACTTTCCAGGTGGTGGGCAGTACAGTGGAACCCTGTTAATTGAATAGCTACTTTGCCATTGAAAATTATTCAATTAAAAGGAGTATTCAATTAACAGGGATTGTGTCACTTTCCTGTATTCTAGAGATAAACTTAGCATTTATGCTATTATATCTTGTTTGACAGAGCTCCATGAGCTCTGTCAAACAAGATATAATAGATTAAATGTATGTATTGGATGTAAGGAGGCCAAATAGGTCTATAAACAAAGGAAAACTGGGGAGAGTCAGGGTAATTTCTCGACAGGATACAAAATGTTTTTTTCAATTAACAGGAGTTTACTCTATAACCTATGTTCAATTAACAGGACAAATTTGTACTGGAGGTATTGTAAATGGTTTTGTGTTGGGAAATTATATTCAATTAACAGTGTTGTTCCGTTAAGAGATATCCAATTAAGTGGGCTCCACTGTATTTCCACCAACACAATAATATTAGATTGTAAACACTAATTATAGGGATAATCATCAAAAATTTAATTAATGAAACACTGGGTAAAACCTAGTGCTTCATTCATTAAAATTTTGCTGATGATTTTTATTTCCTGGTACACGCAAACGTGGACATCACTGCCCAAGCACGGATTATGACCAATCCATGGTGGCTGTACTGTACAATTACCGTATTTACTCTATGTATTGGGACAGCTAAAAATAAACATTTTCACAGATGCCCCACATTTTAGAAAATGGGGAAAAAACACAACCTGGTCTTCTTTTGATGCTGAATCAAGTTGTGTGTGATTTGTTTTCCATCACTATATACGAAAATCGCCATCCAATTTTTTTTTAGATTTTCATTTTTTGCTTCCAAAACATAGCTTATGCCCCTCATTGGAACGAGTGCATTGCACTCGTTCTGATGAGGGGCCACAAGCTATGTTTTGGAAGCATAAAATGAAAATTTTTAGTTCCACAAGAATTCTTTTTATGAGTGTCATCTCAGGGTTGAAGACAGTCACAATGTAATATTAAATAGTCTTCCTCATGTCAGTCTGGACTGTAAATATTAGAACTTAGGAACAGATTTAAATAAAAACAACACAAATCAGTATGTATTATTAATTTTTTATTGTTTAAAAAGGAAAATTAAACACAAACTTAGCTTAATATTGAGCATTTTGCACTGTTTTCAGGTGACTGGGCCAACTGGAAACAAGTCTCCTGAGTGTCCCAAACATTGGAGCAGAAAAAAAAAAAAATTTTCTGGAAAAAATGTGTGTCCCAAATTATAGAGTGTCCCAATATATAGAGTAAATACGGTATTTACTTATTTATTGATGTTTAAGGTCAAATATTTCTGCACAATGGATAATCATGACCACAACATGGAGATAATGCCAAAATTGTTTATATCCAATTGTTGCCAATTTTAGAGGACTTCTACCCCCAAGCATTGGTGACTGGGCCCTATTTTATCAGTAAAACAAAGCTTGTTTACTTGCTTCCCACAAGTACTACACATAGTACAGAGCAACCCTGTTAACTGAATATCCAAGTTGCTAGTGAAAATTATTCAGTTAACAGGGATTCGGTCACTTTCCTGTACAAAATGAACATTTCTTCTATTATATCTTGCTGGACAGATCATAGAAACACAAAGAAAGGCATGGGAATAAACTTTAACATGATAAGGCTGTTATTTCTGGTTTTAATGTGCCCAAATTAGGACAAAACAGTATGCCCAAAATAGATGAATTTAAAGGCCTGTTAACTGGTAGATTGCTACATTTTTATTGACCACGTATTTCTTTTCGCAATATATTGTTTGTTACATATGATTGGATAGTGCCAAGAGGC